>JARFIW010001367.1:0-728283 GCA_036346225.1 Platerodrilus igneus
GTTTTCTTCGACTAACCATTTTTTATCTTTCATCTGAACCAAATAGTTTTCTTCGTCTAGCCAATGCATCTTTCGAGATAAACCTATCTTGTTTGGTATTAATTAACATTAGAATTTTCTCAGCTACCCGAATCTCTAGGAATTTTTCGATTGCATCACCCCAAAGGAGCTACCCTGATTTTAAGATTTCTTACCTGTTGCGACTTTTGAGCGTTCTTATAAATTTTTTATACATGCGATACATTAAATTAGCTTAAATTTTACACACAACCCGAATCTGCAAACAGATTTGAAATCGGACCACGCCCTGCAAAGTTACACATATACCCTCTGCGAGATAAATCTTTCTCCACATTTCCAACCACGAGATAAATTACCTTGTTTGGTATCAATTAATATTAGAATTTTCTCAGCTACCCAAATCTCTTTAAATTTTTAATAGCACCATCCCCAGGGACCTACCCTGATTTTAAGATTTCTTACCTGTAGCGACTTTTGACGTTCTTATAAATTTTTTTATACATGCAATACATCTTGTTAGGCTAGAATTTTATGTAGAATCCGAATCTGTAAACAGATTTAAAAAGGACCACCCTTACCATTTACACACACCCTCTAAATTATAACTTTCCTGCAGCTTATACCTAAAGAAAATCTAAAACCATTCTTAAAACTTTTTATTCAGACAATTTTACTAATACAGTTTAAATTTTGTAAACCAATTTCTAAATACATATTCACAATTTTTATTTTGAACCTAGAACTTCTCATATCGGCTCATACTTATTAATATTTATTTCTAAATAGAGCACCTTTTCCAAAGACCAACCGGACCCGCATGTTTCAAATTCCTCTGATTTTGTTCTTATGGTTTCGCTTAAGACCTCGTACATATTTTCCAGATTACTAGAAGACGTTATAACCACATTTTTTGTGTTAAAGTTTCACATCGGTAGTCTCTTCCCCATTTTGGTGTAAACGCCGTAGAGTTCGCAATAGACTTTTACTGCTGTATGTTGTATTCTTTTTCATTAATTAATCGAATAAATCGCTCTTTCTGCTTCAAAGAAACTCGGCACTCCATCGTCGACACTGGCGTTCTTTATGCGATAGCTAGCCATACGTTGTTAAACGCTGTGCTAACCATTTCTACACATCGTCCTAGTAGCGGTAACTGATGCATTTTATGTTTGTTGCTCCTTAATGTGCGGCATAGGTAGTTTTTTCCATTTCGAAATCGCATACTTTACACATAATTCGTGGTTGTTTCGTACAAGGCCCTTTAACAGCTGGCGGGCTGAACGTTTACGGCTTAATGACATACCGTGCTGTTTTCCTTGTGTCGCTGTAAGTTGCCCATTCTCGTAAAAGCGATACCGCAAGTCCACAGTTTAAGTACTTTGCTGCGGACGGATGTATAAAGCAACCGGACGATGTTACACCACAACATTTGTTCTGGTGCCGTTTGAAGCATTCCTGGTAAAGAGACGTGACACAGCTCGCATTTAAAACGTTTGCAGATACCATTTTAGTACAAAACAAAATCCGCACTATAGACTTGACTTGTAAGCGAACTAACATAACTAAAGAGTTTACTCTTGCGCACCTGCTTTATGTACCCTATAGAATGCAAACCGAAGGTTTCCGAAACACCGAACGAAGTTGAGGATTCATCGGGGAACTAAATGACGTCATAATCCTTGCTGCTCGTCCAATACATTTAGCGCAATGCATGCACCTGGTTCGCTTCGTCGATGGTGCGAATGCCGTTAGTAGAAACACCGGAAAACGTCTTCCATGTTATACGGATCGCGTGCATATTAAAAATCCAAAGGGTGATAACACGCACACAAATTGTGTGCAAGTCGTGCTAGAAGATGCAGTGCTATAAACCAAAAACACTTTAAACCATTACTAAGAAAATACCAACTTGTGTCTACAGGATACTTACAAAATTTAATTTTAAATAACTTCTACGTCATACTTTAGGAAATGGTGGGCTTGAATATTTTCCAAATGAATCACCAAGCGAAAGTATATGTAGATAAAATTAACCATTAATTTCCATTTTACGACCATGGTTAATTATAGATTAAAATTTAATTTGTGCACGTTCGAGCTTCTCGTAAACTAACATATTTTATAGCAACAATGCGTTGTATAATACATGCATACCCCTTCTCTGCGCTACTGCTATTCTTGTAATTGCTAGAAAAAGTCACTCTCCTTTTTACTGTTAAGACTGGGCAAAAGCACCATTTTTTTACTTTCTATAGCACATCGCCACTTTTCGTCTGATAATTATGCTTCTGTAGCTTTTACACTTTCGCATAGCGGTCCCGCAGTAATGATTTCTAGAACCGGTAAGTACTCGATATCGTCCAAATAGAAATTAGATGCTCGATGTCTTCAATTTCATTCCCTCGTAAAGGTAGAAAAACTCGGTCAATCATCCATTAAACTTCGACCCGCTCCGTTTGATAATTTCAAACATTTTCAACGACAATGGGCTGAGAATTTTTAAACCTCCGAGGATCTTTAAGTCGTGATCAATTACACATCCGAGCTACGCGTAAACTAACATATTTTGCAGCAACTGTTAATACATGCATACCCCTTCTCTGCGCTACTGCTATTCTTGTAGTTGCTTGGAAAAGTCAGTCCCCTTTTTACTGCTAGGGCCGCTAAAAGCACCATTCCATACTTTCTTTATAAGTGTAACATCGCGACTTTTGTCGGATAATTAAATTTTGTTTATGTAGGCCATTTACACTTTCGCTTATTTAAACATCTAATAACCGATTAACCACTTTCGATTATTCTAACGGAGACCACCATACGCACCGTTCTTTTTGAATCCAACGATCCTATGGGCTTCCACGCACTAACACCTGACGTATTTTCTTACTATTTGTTAAACAAAACTACCGGTATCGCCATTGTGGACGTAAACAGATGTTTGTGGATGTGTACGAGTATGTAACCATATACATTAACCAGTCTAAGCTATTTTATTTGGTCCACGAAAACTACTATTTTTCTAAACCACAATTAATAATCGTCTTTATAGGTTTACATTTCGACCATTACCCAATGACTGGTGCTACGTACATGGAAACTTTAATTTCTTATTGGAGAATTCTTATTCTCCCGCGCACTGCTGCGTAGTTGCATGCCCACCCTTTTGAGTATATGCTCGTTATAGGTTGTAAGACCCTCGGTTTTATAACTACAATTCGTGAGACCCTTTAATCTTTTTAATCGTATCTTTCTCGCCTACAATACAGTAGGACTTAACATTACTACCAACAAATTCTAATACTGGACCCCATTAAATACGTCTTTAATTTTCCTACAATTTTTTTTGACAAGTGTTATATTGTATTTATTATACCGGGTAGTCACTCTTTTAAGATAAATATATTTTGCTAGGTATCAACTAATATTAAATTTTCTAGGGACCCCAAATCTGTAAAAGATTTTAAATAGGACCACCCATACAAAGTTATGCGTTTTAAAGACTAATTTTTCCCATCTTTATTTAACTCCATCTTTAAAACCTTTTTCGCTAACCAAGACATATGCCTTACCAACCATCGAAATCTAAAACCGGTGTCCCGCGAATACCACGTGGAGATAACACGTATACTCTGTCAACCAGGATAGAAGCCGGAAGGATTTGGAAGGTGGGAGAAGAACTTAAAATTATGGAATCTTAAAACTAATATAACAAATATAAACAACTATCTTATATCTTTACGCCCCATGCGTAGATTGTTGTACTATTAGGAATGATGTACCTTTTGTCATCTTCCTCGATAAACTAATTTTATTAATAAGCTGCGTATGCAAATCGTATTTTTACTCCGGATACATACGCAGACAAGTACTCGATACCATCCAAATAAAAATTGGATGCTTGGTGACTGTTAACATCCGCTTCCCTCGTGTACGCCCAGAAACCCCCAGCCCAGGCACCCCTGCTCACACCCCCCCATGCCCCCTGCGCGTACCCCCCCATGCGCGCTGCCCATACGCCCCCCTCTGTGCGACTGCTATTTCGTGGTAACGTCACAGCCTTTTATAAATAAAGAACAATGTTATATACTATTATAAAATGTTTATTCCATTATACATAACAAATTTAAAAATATTTAATGCCAAGCATGGGGTCATTTAAACTTAATTTTAATACAAAGTTATACACAGAAGACAGTCCTTTCTTTATGTTTGTTTGGGTGGCTTTAATTTTATCTAATTTTATTCGCACTTAAAATTTAAATCGATACCCAAGTCCTCTATCTCCTTTTCTAACCAATAGTTTGATACAAGAGACCGTCTAGGTTTTCGAATTGTAAAATGTACCGAAGTTTGCCTCTATATTTAAAGTCTTTGATTCCCCGACAACTAGATCCATTCCTTCGTGTAATTCTTGCAGCTTGTGACAATCTTTTAATCGCAGCTTTCCCACTATATCCTGCATACGTATCTTGTTAGCTTGATCGACTTCTTCTTGTCGGTATTGGAGAAATCCTTTTCTCCCACACACCGTTGGTAGTTGCATATTCACCACTTTTGGGAATATATGGTTGTTATAGGTTGTAAGACCCTCGGTTTTAAATGATCCGAAAGGTTCTTTACTAGGCAAATATACAATGTTTAACGGACCCCCTTTGCGTGTGGTGTACGCAAAGATTACGAAACCCGCATTCCTTAGTTCGTCTTTGTTATCTGCCATTTTGATAAATACGTTTTAGAATAACCTTTTAAAAAGTATACGGATTTAGTACCATCCTTTTCTGCAAGAACGCCTACATAACTAAAAAGTCTTTCTTACTAACCGCAAATGCATACAACTTGAAAACCAGATGTATCTAAGTCAGTCCATCGGACATAAAATAATCTTTTAATTCTTCCTCATTTTCTCTAATAAGATGTTCTTTGTCTAACACATCTTTGTATTGATCGGTATTGTCAGTGTTTTCCATGTAGTCCAATTTTCCCTTTTTGCATCCATTTCCTCTAATTCCAGTTGTCTTTTCCTTCCACTTACAGCGTATGGTATACATAATGGGGCAATTTCCTTTAGCGTAAACGGATAGAGTTTACTACCAATATTTACGCGTTGTCGTACAACCTCTGGACGAATGTTAGGCGTATCTATCAATCCCAAGTCCAAATTACTATTTCTTTTGGAATTGTAGAATATGGTGTGCAGATTGTGTAAAATATGTACTACCTGCTTTAATGTAGCACTTGTGTAAGATTTTTATTTTATCTTGGACATCTTCCTCTACTATCTCCAAATAATTTACAGGTAAATAGTTAAAACTAAAAGCCAAACACATACTTTATCAATTTTCCTTTTCCTCTGGTTTTTGGACAACTTAATTTGCAAGCCCGTCAATTTCTTTGTATTGCCATTCCCCAATACACGTACTGTAGCAGGTTATTATACACTAAACAGCAGCTATTTTGTAGCTTGTCCGATACTTACTCCACATTTTGGTAAGTGGTACCAGTACATTGGCGCCTTTAGGAAGTATAACCTATCTTCCAATAAGGTTAAACAGTCTTTTAAGGGTTTATACACCGTTCCGCACTGACATAGCTTCCAATTGCACAGTTGTATATTGTGCTTCCAATCGCGTAATACCATGTTCTTTGGCCAAAGTAGACCAAATGTTTCCCTTAAACGTACATCTGGACAACGTAAAAATCTAGTATATGATTGCCAAGTTGTTTATTAACACCAGGACTTGTTATCTGGCACACAAATTTGTTGTAAATCTTAATTCTTGCATTGGTTGTTAGCCATGTTAAACAATCAATCCCAGTTTTATCGTTGTCAACTATAATATTACACTTTTCTTCGTATTCGCCCTTATAGCAAAAGTTATGGTTTGTAGTTAAATAATTACAATCTCCATCTTCTAAATATGCCTGCAAAATCTTGGGTTACATCCATGTCAAAAGATAGAAATAATCTTTTTCGACTTCGTCTAATATATCTGGTAGTTCCTCCAATAAAGTTTCCAACAACATCTGCTAGTTCCACTTTGTATGGAACACATATAGGATTTTGGAATTTTTATTAATGCATTCGATGTCTTCTTTTCCGATAATTTCTTTTACTCTCTGGCCTATCTTGTTACTGCTTTCCAGAGAAAACGGAAGCTTAGCTTTAACACCATGCCTAGCGAAAACAAATCGTTGAACTTTCTTCGTAGATAGCTGTTAAATACCACAAATTTCTTTTTTAGGATAAACATCCGTTTGTTTGCAGATGCTTGTTCGGTGTCAGAAAGGTCCAAATTTTAACCAACATTATATTGTCACAAAATGGTTCTGTAATTGGTGTGTGTAGTCCCCAGTCAGCATCTTTTCGCCTTCGACATAACAAATATTACCAATATTTGATTATTGTTGCACATATTTTCTGCCAACAGCCATAATCCAAATCGCTCATTTGTCGGTTTCACTTTATTCCCAAAGTTGAGAAACGTTAATCACCTTGGAGACGCTCATGTTTACCGTTCTAGCTACCGTCAAATACTAAATTGAATACGAAAATCTGTTCCTTATGTATCCTACAGAGTGGGGCGTATATTCCGAAAATAGTCGAATATCGGACACCCCCGACATTCTCTGGTTTGGAACTGTTTTGTTATCCGACCTAGGTCGCAGGTTGGCATCAACACATGTCCGGATATATTAGGTTCCTTATAAATTTAATTTTCACATAAACCAACCATATGACCATATGACCACATGACCAATGACCATATGACCCATGACCACATGACCACAATGACCCATGACCATATGACCAATGACCAATGACCATATGACCTATGACCTAATTGCTTTTTAATGGTTTCTCATTTTAACACTAATTGCTTTTAATGAGTTTTTCCATTAAAAACAGTGTGGACCTAGGTTAGATAAAGGAAAATTTAATAGGTTGGGCCGCGCCCGGGCTGGCCTTTAACCTTCCTTTTCAAATGGGGGAAAATCGTGGGGAAATGTTTTGGGTGTCGGTCATTGTCGCCGGTCAGGGTGTGGTTTTGTCAAATTTATTGGGGTCGGTCGGGGGTTTTGGGTTCTTATTTGTTTCGCTTTTATGGGTTAAACAAACTGGGCGTTTTGTGATCGGGTTTTGGCCCTGGGTATTTAAAAATTTTGTTTGGTTGTGAAAAAGGGATTAACGTCTTTAATTTTAAAGTGGGTGTCGAAAACGGGGTTGAATGGGCCTGGTTTGAGGGGGTTGAAGGACGGGTTGTCCTGGGGAAATGACCGGGCTCTAACAGGGGATGTTTTATTAAATTTTGGTTTTCTGTTTTCGGAAAAAACCTTTTTTATGCAACTTTTTCTGGGCGTAAAAAAGGGTTTGAAAATGGTTCTAAAATTCTCGTAAATTGTTGATGGAAAAGATGGTGCGTTGGGGTGTTTGGGGCTTTGTACTTTGACGGTACAATTTTAAAATGGATGGGCTAGCATTTGCGTTTATTTAAAATCGAAAAATGTTGGGTTGAAAAATTGGGATTGGGGGAAAAATTTTTTTTAAAAGTTTGGCAAAAAATACTTTAAAATTGGGCCCGTTGTGAATTTAAAATTGGTTTGAAGGGTTTGGGGGGGGGTGAAAGGGGTGTGTTAAATAAAACCTGGAAGAATAAAAAAAGGCGCCCGCTCGGGAAATGGGTTAAATCGGGAAACAGCTTTGGTGTTTAAAAAGTTGGTGGTGGGTAAAATTTTTGTAGTCAAAAAAGGGATTTATATGGCTAATGGTTTTAAAAGTTCTAATAAAAATTTCTTCAAAGGGTTTTTTAAAAAGCTTGTTTGGGGAAAAAGGGAAAATGCGCCCGGGGGTTTTGGGGGGAACGGGAAATGTTTTCGTTTAAACCCGAAAAATTTAGGAAGTGGTGGAAAAAAGAAATGGTGGGGTGTGTGGGAGCGTCCAAAATTTGAAATGGTTGGGAAAATTGGGAATGAATTGGTTTTAGGCCGTGGATTTAAGACTGGTTCTGGGCTTTTGCCGGGTGGAAAAGATTTTGGTTTTTGGAAAAATGGCGGCAAATTTCTTTTGGGATTGGGAAACCAGAAATTTTCGGCGTGGCATAAATTTTTTGGGATCGTTCTTGGGGGAACTAAAGGGGCATGTGAAAAATGAGGAAAGAAGTCGTTTTTCAGTTTGGTTAAAGGGTGGTTCGGCTGGAAACAAATCTTGGCAAATTTAAAAATTTAAATATGGTTGGGAAATTTTGTTTATTGTGAAAAATGAAAATTTTCTTTCGTAAAAAAAATTAAAAGTAAAGGGAATGGGTTTTTATGGTTAAAGTGGGGTTAAATAAATGACTGTTCTTTTTTGGGTTCTTTGTTTAAAGAGGGGTCACTAAGAGGTGCCGCTTTGCCCGGGGCAAAGGGAATGGGTATTGGACGAGCGGGTTAAAGGTCTTTTGGTTCTCATGGCTCAACAAAGGGGTTTTCGGGAAATTCGGTTTGCTTTTAAATTTGAGGGGAAATTGTTATAAGTTTTCCTTAAATTTCAAGGTTTTGGTGCGGTTTGGGTTTTGGGCAAAATGGGGAAAACGTTTTAAAGGTGGAAAAGGTCTCCCGCCCGAACTGTGTGTGTAATGTTAGTTTTAATCCCCAAAATTTGTGCAGCGTTTTCTGAACTTTAAGGAATGGAAAAAGGGTTGTATTTTTAAATCGAAAGGGCCACGGGTTTAAAAAGGGCTTAAAACAACCAAAGGTAAATCGTTTCGTGGAAAAAATTCCAACGGGGCCATGGCCGCCAAAAACGCGTGGGGTGGAAATGGTTAAATGTTTTTATGGGGTTACATCCGGGGCTGTTTGGAGTTTCGGCTGAAAATGGGCGTTGGGCGGGGGTTTTTTAAAAATAAAAACCATTGAAATTTTAAAAAAATGGGTTATAATTTCTTTTCGGTTGACGGGTTCAAACCCTTTAAAAAAACGATTTTGAAACATGGGTCGGTTGGTGGAAAGGTTTCCTATTTGGGTTTATTAATAAAACCGTATGATTCGGTTAAAAATAAATTGAAATTGTTGTGGTTTCAAAATTTAAATGTATTTGTAAAAAATTTCAAAATGTTTAAAAGTTTTGTTTTCTTTTGGTTGCGGAAAGTTATAATTTAAAATGGGGTTGGTTGGGTTTTTTGTTATTCGGGGCAAATTGCTAACAAATTGTGTAAAAATTTAAATAAAACCCTAAGAAAAATTTAAATGGTTTGGGGTGGCTCTGGAAAAATTTAAAAGGGAAATTGGTGTGAAATTCAATATTTTTAAAACAAAGTTTTTCGGATGGGGAAAAAAAAAATGTGAAAAAAGTGTTTTTTGAGGGTTTTTAAAAAAATTTTTAATTATGATTATAAATTATAACTCAAAAGCCAGGGTAGAAAATTAAAATTACTCAATAATTTTAATCAATGTATAAACTTTAAAAAACCGGTAATTAAATGCCTAGTGTAAAATTTTTTCAATTAAAGGTAGGGTTTGTAAACTTTATTAAAATCGGTTTTAAAAAGTAACTAAAAATTTATTCTTTATTAAAAATAAAAATTTAAATTATTCATAAACCTTTCAAAAAGGGTTTAAAATGCTAATTTATGTAATTTAATTTTAAGAAAGAAACAAATAGAAATTCTGAAAATTTATATTAATTAATTCAAGTTTCAAGTAACGATATTAAACAAAATTACAAAAATAATTAATATTTAATTTGGTTCGTAAAAGTTAAAGGGTAGAACAATGCCATTAAATTTTGGGAAAAAACCTTAAAAATGTTAACTAAAATGTGAAAATCCAAATTAAAAACCATAAATAAAGTCTGAAAATGAAAATTACCCCTTTTTCAAAAGTAATTTCAGTTTAATTTGTTTAGATAAACATGAAAATTCTAGGTATATTGGAAACGGTCGGATAAACCATAGCTTATGTTAACGGGAAGGCTAGATACGGGGTTATTTAACCCAAATAAGAATACACGTGGACTGAAATAACCGATAGTAAAGAGTATCGATTTGCACCACTAAGAGCAAGTTAGAAAAAGACAGATAAAATGCGCGAGGCAGAGACACAGATAATGAAAGGCGTGATTTGAGCAACGTCACGAGGAAATGATTGGTTGTAATAAGATGCAGATATGAGAGGTGTAAACATAACGATTTCTATACAAAATTAATTAGTATTCTCGGACGTGTTTGCGAGCCGTGTGAAAATTTCTGAGATTTTCAACTGGCGCGTGTGCAAATTTAATAGAATCGCTGTGCCCGACTGTCGAAAGGGAACATAGTATGCGAAATTCTGGAAATTGTCCGTTTGCGGGATAAAACCGACGTACGGGCGGGCTATTATATAAACCCGGACTTTAAACAGTTTCGCTCTCTTAGATTTTCGATTTGATTCAATACTTTAAACAGTTTGCTCTGATATTTTGGTGATTATTGAATATTTTAAAACAGTTTGCTCTTTACGTGCTACGATACAAGTTATTATGCATTAGTGCACTTAGAAAAGAAGATACAAGGTAATAAAGTCTAGTTATATTTGCGAGTATTACTGTACCAATTATCGAAATTAGTAACGATAAATGAATAAACAAAAGTAGGCAGTTTTGGGTATAGCGGGAAAGAAGTATGAATTTCAGTGCTATTTTTCAAAGGTGTTAATAATCAAATGTTATTCGTAATCGTGATTGGATCCACAAAACAAGATTTAGATATACTTAGATGAGTTCCAGAGAAGCCCTGAAACAATTTTAGATGAATGGTGGTGTAGAAAATTTTTTAAAGGCGACCAGTAATCCGAGGACCTAAACATAACCCAGTTGGAATGGTGTGATTAACAAAGGACGATGTACATTGGAGCCACGAGTGCATTAACCATCAGGTAACTTATGCTTTGTTGTTCAATCTTTGATGTTTTGGTGTGTGTTGAATATCTTTATAATTTATTTGATAAAAAAAATGGACAGTAGTAAATTTGTAGAAACAACAAATTTTTAATTTTAAGGTGAAATTTTCTTGTTTAAGTAGAAAGGAGTATTTAGCAGTTTATGTTCTTGATTATGATGAAAATTTGGATCTGTCTTTGAGCTCAATTAGACTAACCTGTTTAATTAACGTAAAGGGGTGGGAGATGCTCCCTTTGTACTCAGACTCAGGTCTGCAAATATTGTTAAATTAATTAGTAGGCATCCTACAAGGACTTTAATTCTGGATGCAAATTAAAATTATGACAAATTTAATCTTGAAATTTTATGATACTGAAATTTATGCTACAATTTAATTTTGAAATTTTAATGTATCATGAATATTGATGTAAATAGAGTTAACGTTGATGTTTGTGGTAGGAATGTGTTTGTTTTTTTTTATGAATGAAGATGAAAGTTTTAATTAGGTGAGCAGCCGAGGCGGAAAAAGTAAAAAGGTGACTATCTGAAGAGATTCAACAGGGCGAGTACCACGGCAAATCTTGGTGTCCAATTCGAGAGGCTCGAATATTTTTTTTACTCTGGTGAGGCTTTTTGTAGGTTTCACAGCAACTATGACGCCCAATCTGTAAGGCTCGATTCGAAAACCGGAGTTCCCGAGAATAGGGGAGGTTTCACAGCAACTATGGCGACCCAAAAGTGAGGCTCGAGTTCCAAATAAAATTTTTGTGATTTTATTCCAGGAAACTGGCAATCTGAGAGAGAGAGTTTCTGTTTGTGTATAAATTTAAGAGTATTTTAGTGTGTGTGAGTGATTTGAACGTATGCAGAGAAAGGAGTGGTTAAGGAGTCAAGGAGTGGAAATTGGAAGTGACGATAGTGCATTGTGTGAGAAAAATTCGAAAATGGAAGAAGCTGGAGGCAGTAGAGATCAGTCGAGGACGGAATCAGGGGATCAAGGAAACGAGATGATAATGAGGATGCTTGAAAGAATGAATGAGACGTTAAGCGGGGTTAGAGAGGATACAAATCGAAAATTTGAGCAAATGAGTGAAGAATCGAACAGGAAGTTAGAGGAGATTAGTCAGAAAATAGATAAGACGAATCAAGAAGTTTCAGAATTTAAAAATAGTCTTACCGTAAAGATGGGGGAAGTTGAAAATAGGGTTGATAAAAATGAGCGTGATATTACAGGTCTTCGACAGGAAATGGGAAATTTAAGGTCCGAAGTACGCATTTTTTGTGTAGAAGAAATAAATATAAAAATGACTGAAGCAACGGACTCATGTAGGGATCAGTTAGGCAGGGTAGAACGCGAAGTTAGTAGTATCAAATACAACATGTCAAGTTTAACGGGGGATGGTCCCAGATTTTATACAGGTGGCGTATCATTGGACCAACATATGAAATTTTATGGGGATAACAGGGTAAATCCACAAATTTTTATTAATAGTGTAAGAAATCTAGTGGGAAATTTATTTGACGAACAGACTAAACTCAATACGATAAAGGCTTTATTGAAAGACAATGCGGATGCATGGTACAATTTAGTAGGACAGCACATAGACACATATCAGGACTTTGAAAACAAATTTTTACAACATTACTGGAGTGATCACAAACAGGATGTTACGTGCAAACCGAATTTGCACTTTAACATTGTTTAGGTTAGTTTTCTTGATGTGCGGAAGTTCCCGCCATAATTTTAAATACGCAAGACGCGCAAACATTTTTAAATGAACTGGGCGGGGCTTCCGGTACGTCACAATAGTGCAATTGGCAAGTGTGAATTATCCCCATAGGGGTAAGGCAATGCTACAAAAGTAGGGAGTTCCGCGGTTCTCGCGCGGAAACGTGGCTTTTACGCCGAACTTTGAAGTGAACAGTCGTGCGGGGTGTCGTGTTATCTTATTATGTAGATTTCCTTATCTTGATTATCTTTCCTTAATTACCTATTCCCGTCTTCCACTGCATATAGGAACGGAGATGACCCTGGAGCATCCCATGACCCCGAGATAATTTGGATGTCCAACTCTACCAGCAGCAGCGATGCCGAGGCTACCGTGGCGTGATTTCCTGCCGGTTAGCGGATCCTTCACGTGAGTAGATTCTCTAATTTTTATTGTTTTAATTTTATGTAATAGTTTGTAATTATGCGCAATATAAATTGTCGATGACGTCATGGTGTATCTTATGAACTTTGGTAACTGTATTACAGGCTTTTAAGAGCCATCTATCGCCCTTTCAATGTACCAGAATCTAAGTGTTACATTTTGTTAACTGCATTACCGACCAGATAAAACGTTAAATCAAGTGTAACAGATGGCGCCTTCAACCTGTTCAGGCTATGAACTTCAGGGGTTTCTTCTTTGTTTTTAGGTTATGTTAATTTCAGTTACAACCATGCAATGTTTTAACAGATGTTATTGAAACAGTTTTTTCACTTAAGGAAACGTATTTTTATTCATGTAAGTATTTACCTTACCTTATGTCTTTAACTACAGTATTATAGAATTACCTATTAAAATATCTTTAGTTGCTTTCCTTAACTTTGAAAGGCCGTTTTTTGAAACTTAAATACATTGTTCTTTATGTTACATTCTAAAATTGCATTATGGTTTATCCTTCACATGAAAATTTTGTGTTTAAAAAACACTTGAGTGAAATAAATTGCTAGTATACCTTTTTAAGAAGTGTTTGACTATACGTTGTTGCCTTATAGGTTAAATAACATATCCTCTGCGCCCATTTTCCATTTTGGAAGGCTTCTTTGTCATTATCTATAAAATATGTATTTAACTGAACATTGATTTCGTTTCCATATACCTTAAATGTGTTTCTTTGGTGTTACCGGTGACGTTCTAACAAGTTCTTACCTCTAAATATCGTATCGTATTACCTTAAAGTAACTGTAACGTGTTTTTTACCTTCTAATCTGCGTCAAAATCGCATATTTTTTATATCGTGTCTTGAATATTGTATTCATAATGAACGTATCACATCTAAAATCCCTCGAATTAATCTACGAGCTGGAATGTAGAAGTATCATAGCTGCAAGCAATCAGAATGATAGGCGATCTCAACTTAGGGCCATTTTGTCACAGGAAACCAAAGGCACTGCTATCTTAAAGAACCCTGTTGGCGACTGGCCACTCAACGTATCAGAAATTAAATTAACTTTAGATGATATATCGGGTATAATAAACAAAACAGATCCTGCGGCTACTAATATCGAATTAGGGAGATTGACTTCAAGAATAACCCACGTCAAACACCGTATCGAATCATTATCTTTATATAACGATGACCAAGCGACTCAAGCTAAACAAAGTTTGTTGTCCGAGGTGTTATTGCTTGAAGGAATTCTTTTAGAAAGACTTAATCCTAACGCAGACGTAGATATATCGTTACCTTTTTCAAATCTTGCGCTTGCCGAACCTAAACCATTAGGAAAACCTATACCTGTATACAAATGGGGTCTCACCTTTGAAGGGTTTGATTCGAAGGTTTCTTTATCATCCTTTCTTGACCGGATTAACGATTTTAAAATTTCTCGCGGTGTACCGACCAGGACCTATTTATCTCAGCTGGTGATTTGTTCGCAGGCTCAGCGTTAATATGGTACAGAAACATATGACACCAAATTTCTACCTGGAATGAGTTAGTTGCCTGTTTAAAACGAGATTTCCTACCTTATGGCTACATTAACGATCTTTGGAACGAAATCCGAAACCGAACTCAAGGTCCCGACGAAAATGTTGTGTCTTTTATTACCTCATTAGAAGCTTTATATAGCAGACTCGACAAAAAACCTTCCGAATCCGAAATTATCGATCAATTACTTAGAAATTTAAACCCCCATTTCTCAGAACGTTTGGCATTACAGCCCATATCTTCGCTAGCTCATTTTAAAGACCTATGTCGCTCTCTCCAAGAAGTGAGGTCAAGAATTGACAAATATCGACCACCACCCGAGAAATTATCTGGTCTCCTAGAACCTGATCTAGCTTGCCAAGTTCGAGCTTCCCGTAAAGTATCTACACTTAACGTTCCTTCTACCGTCACTAATAACGCACTTACCTGTTGGAACTGCAAGCGAAGTGGACATAGCTATACTGCCTGCACATACCCTAAAAATATTTTTTGTTATGGTTGTGGTCGTTCAAATATCTACAAATCTAACTGCACCAACTGTAATCCTAACGTATCGGGAAACTCCCGTCGAGATATTTTAAATCAGGGTGTGAATATCTCAAGAAACCAAAATCGCCCTCAACACCAATCATTCAACGGACACAGACGCCAATAAATTTAAATTATAAAACCACTTCTAACGTTGTACCGTCATTAAATTTATCTAATAATAATACCGCTACTATTAATGTACAAAATACCTTACCTTCATTAGAGGAATTATGCTATACTACTCCAGCCGAGTGGTCTAAGTGGTTACAAACCGTCAATTCCTTTTATCATAAAAAGACTGCTACCGTTTCACAACTTGTTAAAAAACCCTTCGATAACCGTCCACACTTATCTATCTCAATTGGTTCCTTAAATGTAATTGCTTTACTGGATACAGGTTCTTCATGTTCTCTTATAAATAACGAAGGTTTACATCAATTATCTCAACAAAATATCAAAATTCAAATTATTCCGAAAAACTTCCATAAATTTAGCTGACGATAATCAAATACATGTAACCGGTTCCCTTAAGTTAAAAATTCGTGTAGAGTCTCTTGAACGTGATGTTTTATTTTTGGTTGTCCCTGCATTAGCGTATCCTTTTCTACTGGGCGTTGATTTCTGTAAACTTTTTAATCTGTCACTTTACTTTCAGGATTTTTCATGGCAAACCTCTATTAAAACGAACTCCTGTGCATCTACAGGAATATCTAACAAAATCTCTCTTACTGACTCCCAAGATGTAACTCTTAACGCTACAATCGACAAATTTCGCAAACTTAATACCTCTGAACTTGGTTGTGTTACAACGGCAACACACGTTATCTCCACAGGTGATGCCCTTCCCTTTAAGCAACGTCAATATCCCTTATCGCCTGCCTTACAAAAGCATTTACATGCGGAAATAGACAAAATGTTAGTATCTGGTGTTATCTCTCCTTCAAATTCACCGTGGACCTCTCCCGTATTACTAGTTCGGAAAAAGAATGATGAATGGCGTGTTTGTTTTGATGGCAGGAAGCTAAATTCTGTTACTGTTCCAGATGCTTACCCTCTACCCAGAACTGACTCAATTTTGAGCAGGCTTCGTAACGCAAAATTTATCTCATCTATCGACCTAAGACAAGCTTTTTATCAGATACCTCTCGACTTATCTTCTCGTCAAAAAACTGCTTTTTGTGTCCCAGGCCGAGGTCTTTTCGAATATAATTTTTTGCCATTTGGTCTCTGTAACGCTCCACAAACTTTACAACGTACTATGGATCAAACGTTAGGTCCTATCTTACATCAAGAACGTGCCTTTGTGTTTTTAGATGATATCTTAGTTATCTCAAGTTCTTTCGATGAACATATCGCCACATTAGATGAAGTTGCAGAACGTTTAAATGCAGCAGGTTTTAAGATAAACTGGGAAAAGTCTCAATTTTGTCGTTCATCCCTTACATTTCTTGGTTTTATTGTCGATGGAACAGGCTTACGAGCAGATCCCGCTAAAGTTGATGCTATTACTAAATTTAAAACACCAAAAACTGCTACCGAAATCAAACGTTTGATAGGAATGATTAGCTACTATCGCATTTTTCTACCTAACCTTTCAACTATATCTGCACCCATTACCGCTTTAATTAAAAATAAAAAGAAATCCCAAACTATCGAGTGGAATTTAGAATCCCAATAGGCTTTCGAACAAATTAAAACATTAATCACTTCAGCACCTATCTTAATTTCTCCAAATTTCGACGATAAGTTTTATATACAAACCGATGCTTCACTTACTGGGTTAGGTGCAATGTTGTTCCAGGTAAACAATGGTTTAGAACATCCAATCGCTTATGCGAGCCGTGCCTTAACTTCTGCCGAACAAAAATACTCTGCTACCGAACGAGAACTATTGGGTGTTATCTTTGGCATCGAGAAATTTAGAGGATATGTCGAAGGTACACACTTTACCGTAATCACTGATTGTGCAGCACTCACTTGGCTTAATAACTTGAAACAACCCGCAGGTCGTTTGGCAAGATGGAACTTGCGTATATCTCAATTTACTTTCGACGTTAGGCATAGGCCTGGCAAATTAAATATCGTACCTGATGCGTTATCTCGAGATGTTGTTTCTCTAAACCTTCCAAATTTAATTCTGGATACCTGGTACCTCAATATGATAAAAAAAGTTTCCGATAATCCCGACAAATTTCCTACCTTTCGAGTAACTAATAATAGACTGTATAAATTTGTATCCTCGTCCCCACATAAAATATCGAATATACCTGAATGGAAACTCGTTGTGCCCACTGCAAATCGCAGTGAGGTGCTCAAATTATGTCACGACGATCCCTTAGCTGCACACCTTGGTGTTACAAAACTCTCGCTAAAATATCTGAATTGTATTACTGGCCCACACTTAAGCAATCTGTTTGTCGCTACATTAAAAGCTGCAAAATTTGTGGTTCCCATAAGAGTTCGCAAGATGCTCGCCCTGGTTTAATGGGTAACTTTAAGCGTGTATCTTATCCCTTTCAATTAATATCGCTTGACTTATTAGGACCTCTCCCTCGATCGAAAAGAGGCAATCAATATCTTTTAGTCGTTACCGATTGGTTTTCTAAATTTGTTATGGTGCAACCCTTACGTAAAGCTACCTCCGCTGCAATAATTAAATTCCTAGAACAGAATGTCTTTCTTATCTTTGGTGTCCCCCAGATTATTCTTTGTGACAATGGTGCACAATTTATCTCTAAAGATTTTCAGAATTTCGTTAAAAGTTATAAAGTACAAAAAATTTGGTTTAAAGCAAAATATCACCCCCAAGTAAACCCTACTGAAAGAGTAAATCGAGTTTTAATTACCGCTATCTCTTCTTATATTAATTCAGACCATACTACATGGGATGAACATATCTTTGAAATTGCTCAAGCTTTGCGTACATCTAAACACGAACAACCCAATTCACTCCGTCTTTTCTTGTTTTGGAAGATATACCCCAATCGATGGGAGTTACTATGGTTTAGTGCCTGACGATACTAACGTAATTGAATTTGACGATAAAGTACGTTGGGACAAGGACCAACAGTCACTACCTTCTATCTTTAACGACGTTAGAAAAAATTTGTTAAAAGCTTACGAAAAGAGCAAGGACCATTATAACTTGCGTAAGCGAAATATTTCCTTTGCCTTAGGCGAACAAGTGTGGAAAAAGAACTATGTCTTATCGGATGCATCTAAGAAATTTTCTTCAAAATTGGCCCCTAAATTCATTCTTTGTAAAGTCACACGTGTTATTAGTCCCCTTATCTATGAACTTCAGGATACTGAAGGAAAACGCCAAGGCAGGTGGCATATTAAAGACCTTAAGCCATTCTCTGCCGACCCAAATGCTAATTAAGTTTTTCACGTCCCATTCTCCTCACGATCTACCTAATATTTTTTGTTCCCACCACTAATTAGTTAACTTTAATTACTTATTCCTTCTCTCATATAGTATATAATTTCTTACACGTTTAACTTTACTTACCTTAATTTAGCTATCTTTTTCTTCTGGTTGACTTTTCCTTCACCATACCGTTAGATACATATCACTTCATCCTCTACACCCCCAAATATAACGCTGTCGTTTCATTTAATCAACCCTTGAACTTTTCCTACTACATATTGTTCGGTCTTTAGTATTTCTCTTATATGGTTTAATTGAATGGTAATTGTCGTAACTTTGGTTGAAATAACCCATTGAATTTTTATGACTGGTTTTGGCTGATGTTGAGTGAATGCTTTCTTCTTTGGGCTCACATAGAACATGCGCAGTCTATGCCATTGAAAGAAATAGTTCATATTCGCAGTTGCAAGAACTAGGATTATCTATTCCGTGTGTTTTTCCTCTGAATTATTGCAATCGGCCACATTATACTACATCATTATACTACAACATTATTCCTTCCTTTTTCTACTAAATCTAGATAACTTATAAACATTTTTTTCGTTATTTTTTATTGAACTTTGTGGTGAGGTGCTATTGTTTTCTTATTGTTATTTTATTAAATTCTCGGTTGTTTTAGCATATGGGGACAGTGTATCTGTATTTAACTGCTTATAATTGGGCATTTGTGTGTGTTTAGGGTGCTACCGATTTAAAAAAACTACCTTAAAACAGTTTGTTTTTGTGTGTTTGTATCTGTGAGGATACTTTTAAGTTGTCGTGTCTATCTTTGTCTGATTTTCTTATCGTAGTCGAAGCACTCGTTAGGAAAATTATCGCACTAGTTCTCTTAGGAGTCTAGTGAATTTTAAAAATGTGTATATCTTATCTTGTCGGATTAATATCGCAGGTGGTCCTTCAGACTACGCTGTGTTTTATAGGGTCAATCCCATTAAAACGGCTCTACTGGAGCCACTCTTTTGTTGTTATCATTGTCTTGGGTAATAACTAGGCCAATATCTTTGTCTTCTTTATTATCTTCGACAATACCTTTAGGTTTAATATCGTTATCTTATTGATTACCTTTAATAATAACCTTAGTTTATTATCGTTATCTTACCGATTACCGTTAGTAATAATTTTGGTTTAATTTATCGTTATCTTACCGACTACCGTTAGGAATGACTTCGAGTTATTTCGCGTTATCTTACCGGCTATCTTGAGTAATAACTTCTGTTTAAATTCATGTTACCTACTATCTCTTATAATCACTTTAACTTAATATCGTGTTATCTTATCGAGTATCTCAAATAATAACTAATGCTTAATACCGTTATCTTATTCATTACCTTTGAGGATAACAACTTAAGCTTAATATCTTTACCTTATCTACTATCTTTAACATCAATTTGAGATCTTATCTTATCTTTTATCGTCCTAACGTGTGGTATATATGACCAGACGTGGGAATTATCTTTCTGAAATTTAAGTGAAAAAGCTAACCCAATTTAGAAATGTAATTTGTCAGGTTAGCATATAAGGATTTAGTAGGCGGTACTTTTGGTAAATTTGTGGATTCACAACTGTGTCATGGACAAGTTAAATGTGCATCGGAGGAAACCAAAGTACCAGAAACAAAATTTGCCAGAGTGCAAGGTGACGCACTCTCATGAACCTTTTTTAAATTTGGGCACTTCTTGCCAAAAAAGAAGAATAGTTTGATGCGACACTCATGTGTGTTTGCATATAAGAACTATATGTTAGCTTTAGTTAGATAAGTTTAGATAGGTTTAGATAGGTTAGGCGACTTGTCGCACCCGTGTTAGTTTAAGCAGTGTTTCATGCTCCCCGACAAATTTGTGCTGTCGGTAAGTAGTGTAGTCAAAGACTATCGGGCTACCTATTCCGTTTCCTGGTACTTCGGTAGACGTGTTATCGGTCGAAAAACCAGGTGGCGCCTTATATAAACATTTTGTAGCTTTAAGTTAGGGTTTATATAAGGTAGTAAGGACTTAGATTTTAAGCTGTTACTGTGCTAACAGACTTTTTCTTTTTTTTAGTTTTTTTCTTTTGTGGCTTTGTCGCGATTGTTACGTGCAAACCGAATTTGCACTTTAACATTGTTTAGGTTAGTTTTCTTGATGTGCGGAAGTTCCCGCCATAATTTTAAATACGCAAGACGCGCGAACATTTTTAAATGAACTGGGCGGGGCTTCCGGTACGTCACAATAGTGCAATTGGCAAGTGTGAATTATCCCCATAGGGGTAAGGCAATGCTACAAAAGAGTAGGGGAGTTCCGCGGTTCTCGCGCGGAAACGTGGCTTTTTTACGCCGAACTTTGAAGTGAACAGTCGTGCGGGGTGTCGTGTTATCTTATTATGTAGATTTCCTTATCTTGATTATCTTTCCTTAATTACCTATTCCCGTCTTCCACTGCATATAGGAACGGAGATGACCCTGGAGCATCCCATGACCCCGAGATAATTTGGATGTCCAACTCTACCAGCAGCAGCGATGCCGAGGCTACCGTGGCGTGATTTCCTGCCGGTTAGCGGATCCTTCACGTGAGTAGATTCTCTAATTTTTATTGTTTTAATTTTATGTAATATTTTGTAATTACGCGCAATATAAATTGTCGATGACGTCATGGTGTATCTTATGAACTTTGGTAACTGTATTACAGGCTTTTAAGAGCCATCTATCGCCCTTTCAATGTACCAGAATCTAAGTGTTACATTTTGTTAACTGCATTACCGACCAGATAAAACGTTAAACGAAGTGTAACAAGGATCAGATTAGGGATGACTTGATTACAGGAAAATTTAAGGGAGAGTTTGCAGGTTGTAGGGAACAATATGCCATTCGAAAATACAGTGTGGCCAAACAACTTAATCCACCATTGACGGACGGACAAATAATCAAGTACCTATCACGACATTTTGAACTCGAAATCAGACAAAACATCACAGAACGGGAGAGATTTTTAGAATACTTACAGAGATATGACGATGTATGTGTAGAACGGACAAGAGAGATACGGGAACGAAATATTAATACGGTTAGGTTTGACAACAGGACACCGAATTTTCCGGGACGACCTGACTACCATAGAAATTTTCGACCGAATTGGGAACGACGAGGACAGGAATACAGGAGCAATAGTGCGACTAGGGGACCGACGCCAAGACCTAGTTACACGAGACAGAACAGTTCACCGGAAGTAAACAGGACTGTGACGAGCACGCCGAATAGAGACAGGGATACGGATATGAATACGAGGAGGACGTACGCACAGGTTGTAGAAGGACAGCCAGGACCAAGCACGGAAAACAGGACGAGACAGGATTTTTAGAACGCGACAGACCAGTAGATTTCGGTGTAAATGTATATGAACATCCACGTGAATTTTTGAAAATTGAGGAGGAAGTAGAGCCAGAAACTGTAGAAAAATTATGTTTGCCAATTGTTAATATAGGAATTTTTGAGAATAAGGTAGAAGTATTACTTGATACAGGGGCAGAGGCGAGTTTAATATCGGAGGAATTCGTCAGCAAAATTAGGGATAAGGTTTGTGATAGAATTATGCCTATAAAGCGTAGCCATTTAGTAGCTCCAAATAAAAAGAAATTTGCTGTAGTAAATAGTGTTGTGGTGCTTAGGATATTTATAGGAGGTTTAAGCTGTGAACAGGAGTTTGTAATTGTACCTGGACTGAAGTTTCAGAGCATTTTAGGTGTTGACTGTATGATGCAGTTAGGGGTTTTGATAGATATGGAAAGGAAGGTAGTAAGGATTAAAGATAGGGTAGTGCCATGGAAGGGCAGTTATGAAGTCACAGACGATGACACGGGGTTGAATATTAATGTAGTAGAGGTACAGGATGATGGAGGTAAACAGATCAACACAATAAGATGTCCAGAGGATAGGATAGTAGAGGTTCAAGCTTTAGTACAACAACATGCAGAATTAGTGGAGGGAGAAGCAAGAGCAGCATATCGGGAGCAGGCGAAGGCAGAATTAAATAAGGATGATAGTATTCGTTTATGTTTAGATGCACGAAAAATTAATCAACGGACCAAACCACAATTCCATTGTCCACCATCCATGGACACACTTTTGACGAGGTTAAGTGGCAAGTTTGTTTTTAGTAAATTGGATTTAAGGAATTCATTCTGGCTGATTCCATTACACAAGGATTCTAGAAGGTACACAGGATTTTCCGTAGAGGGAAAAATCGATAATTTTAAGGTAGTATCGTTTGGTTTGTCGGCAGAAAAGGAAACAATAATAAATGAGAAACAGACAAGTGTAGGGACTAAAGAAGAAGCAATATTTAAGAGTCAGGATAATAGGGATGATAAGTTTATTTTATGTGAGATAATAGGGAGGATAAGTATAGATATAGAAGGGGGAGAATTAGGGATGAAGAGTATTAGGATGGTGAGAAGAAAGACTTGGAGGATTAAGAAAAGAGTCAGATTTAAATAAGAAATAAGATAGGGATAGAATAGGTGTATATAGAAGAGTAGAGGTAAGTGTTTATAGAAAATAAAGCTAGGTATAGGATAAATATGGGAGATAGTTAGAAATAGGTATATAAGATGAGAAGGAAAATTAAATGTAGGAAGAAAATAAGATAGGTTAAGTGTAGATATTTCTTATAAGATTAGTGGAGAGTTAGGAATAGAATAAGAATAGGATAGGTATATAGGATTGGGTAGGGGGAAGTGAGTATAGTGAAGATTAATTAGAATTTAGGAATAGGATAGGTATATAGGATGTATATAGGATTAGATGGAGAAGTAGGATGAAGTTAGGGATAATTTCAGTTTATAAAATTAGGTGAAAGTTAGGAATAGGATAGGGATATAGGATAGGTGTAAAAATTTTTAGGATTGGATATAAGTTAGGTAAGTTAGAAAGATAAGTGTATAGCAAAGAAGACAATTTTTTTGTAATTTTTTTACAGTCTAGATGTTTCATATTTGAATTCAAATAAGTGGGATTATTTGTATTCAAATAGGGGGAAAATACTCAAATTTAGACCAGGGTAGAAAATTAATTAATTACATCAAATAATTTTAATCACCATGTATAAGAGAGCTTTGGGAAAAAGTACGCGTAATTAAATGCCTAGTGTAAAGATTTAAATCATTCAATTAGAAGGTAGGGTTTGTATAGACGTTTATTAGATAATACGCGTTATTAAAAAACCGTGAAGCATAAAAATTTATTCGTTTCATTAAAAATAAGGGATTTAAATTATTCACTAAACGCTTTCTATAAAAAGAAGCAGTATTAAAATGCTCAACTTGTATGTAATTTAATTATTCCAAGTAAAGAAACAAATAGAAATTACGTGCAAAATTTATATTAATTAATTCAAGTTTCAAGTAACGAGTATTAAACAAAATGTACAAATAATAATTAATATTTAATTTGGATTCGCTAAAAGTTAAAGGGTAGAAGTCAATGCCATTCATTATTATTTTAGTTGGAGTTAATTGAACCATTATTAATAATGTAATAAGCATAAAAGCCTGTGAAAATCCAAGATTAAAATACCATGAAATAAAGTTCTGAGAATTATGTTAAAACGTTCACACACCTGCGTATTTTTAAAAGTCAATTTCAGTTTAATTTGTTTAGATAAACATGAAAATTCTAGGTATATTGGAAACGGTCGGATAAACCATAGCTTATGTTAACGGGAAGGCTAGATATGGGGTTATTTAACCCAAATAAGAATACACGTGGACTGAAATAACCGATAGTAAAGAGTATCGATTTGCACCACTAGGAGCAAGTTAGAAAAAGACAGATAAAATGCGCAAGTAATCCGAGGACCTAAACATAACCCAGTTGGAATGGTGTGATTAACAAAGGACGATGTACATTGGAGCCACGAGTGCATTAACCATCAGGTAACTTATGCTTTGTTGTTCAATCTTTGATGTTTTGGTGTGTGTTGAATATCTTTATAATTTATTTGATAAAAAAAATGGACAGTAGTAAATTTGTAGAAACAACAAATTTTTAATTTTAAGGTGAAATTTTCTTGTTTAAGTAAAAAGGAGTATTTAGCAGTTTATGTTCTTGATTATGATGAAAATTTGGGTCTGTCTTTGAGCTCAATTAGACTAACCTGTTTGATTAACGTAAAGGGGTGGGAGATGCTCCCTTTGTACTCAGACTCAGGTCTGCAAATATTGTTAAATTAATTAGTAGGCATCCTACAAGGATGAATATATGAATATTGATGTAAATAGAGTTAACGTTGATGTTTGTGGTAGGAATGTGTTTGTTTTTTTTATGAATGAGGATGAAAGTTTTAATTAGGTGAGCAGCCAAGGCGGAAAGAGTAAAAAGGCGACTATCTGAAGAGATTCAACAGGGCGAGAACCACGGCAAATCTTGGTGCCCAATTCGAGAGGCTCGAATATTTTTTTTACTCTGGTGAGGCTTTTTGTAGGTTTCACAGCAATATATATATATATATATATATATATATATATATATATATTGCTGTGTTTCCATGTATTAGACTCGAGCCTCACGAATTGGACGTCAAGAATGCAGTGAATCCTACAAAAAGCTATTCATTAACTTAACTGTTCCGTTGACTTTCTTCTGTTAATCGCCTCTTTACTCTTTTCCGCTTCGGCTGCTCACCTAGTTAAAACTTTCATCCTCAATCATAAAAAAAAACAAACACATTCCTATCACAAACACCAACGTTAACTCTATTTACATCAATATTCACAATACATTAAAATTTCAAAATTAAAATTCAGCATAAATTTCAGTATCAGAAAATTTCAAGATTAAATTTATTATCATTTTAATGTGCATCCAGAATTAAAGTCCTTGTAGATGCCTACTAATTAATATAACAATATATGCAGACCTGAGTCTGAGTACAAAGGGAGCATCTCCCACCCCTTTACGTTAATTAACCAGGTTCGTCTAATTGAGCTCAAAGACATACCCAAATTTTCATCATAATCCAGAACATGAATACTAAATACCCCTTTCTACTTAAACAAGAAAATTTCACCTTAAAATTAAAAATTTGTTGTTAGTACAATTTCACTACTGTCCATTTTAAGTAAATCAATTATAAAGTTATTCAACACACACCAAAACATCAAAAATCGAACAACAAAGCATAAGTTACCTGAAGGTTAATGCACTCGTGGCCCCAATGTATATCGTCCTCTGTTAATCACACCAATCCAACAGGGTTATGTTTAGGTCCTCGTATTGCTGGTCGCCTTTAAAATTTTCTACACCACCATTCATCTAAAGTTGTTTCAGTGCTTTTCCGGAACTCATTTGTGTATATCTGACGCTTGTTTTGTGGATCCAGACACGTTTACGAATCATTTAATTATTAACACCCCCGAAAAATAGCAAAGAAATTCATACTTCTTTCACAAATATACGCCAAAACTGCCTACTTTTGTGTATTCATTTGTCGTTGCAAATTTGACTAATTGGTACAGTGATACTAGACTTTATTACCTTGTGTCTTCTTTTCTAAGTGCACTAAATTACATTCATTGTAGCACGTAAAGAACAAACTGTTTTAAATCACCAAAATATACGAGCAAACTGTTTAAATTATTCTATCAAAATCGGAAAACTAAAAAGCACTGTTTAACGCATTGTATCAAATCGAAAATCTAAGAGAGCTCAACTCATATTCACCCGGGTATATATAGTCGCTTGCCCGTGCGTCGCTTTTGTCCCCAAAACGGACAGTTTCTCGAATTTCGTCATTCTATGTTCCCATCTCGACCGCCTGCGCGTCGGTTCTTATTAAATTTGCACTCGCACCAGTTAAATCTCAGAAATTTCGACACGGCTTGCAACGTCTGGGAATAACTAATTAATTTTTATACAGAAATGTTACTTTCACCTCTCAAGTTTGCCTCTTATTTTCAACCAATCGCAACCCAGTGATGTTGCTCAACTCACGCCTTTTACTATATGTGTCTCTGTCTTGCGCATATTATCTGTCTCTATCTACCCTGTTCCGAGTGGTACAAATCTATATTCTTTAGTATCGGTTATTTTCAATCCACGTGGACTTGTGAAATAACCCACCTTATTAGCATTTCCCGTAAATATTAAGCAACGGTTTCTCCAACATTCTCTGTAACCATTTGTTATCTGCAAATTTTACGCAGAACATAAAACATTTAAAAATACGCAGGTGTTCAAACATAATACTTCTACAATCTGAATATTATTGGGTTTTTACTAGCTTTTATACATATTATATGTTACTAATGGTTCAATTAACTTCAATTAAAAATAATACCCTTTAATTTTTAGTGACTCCTAATCAAATATTAATTATTATCTGTACATTTTGTTTAATACCGGTTACTTAAAATTGAGTTAATTAATATAAATTTTGCACGTAATTTCCATTTGTTTCTTTACTCGGAATAATTAAATTACACGTAGAGCATTTTAATACTGTTTCTTTTTTTTATAGCAAGCGTCTTGTAAATAATTTAACTCCCTTATTTTTAATGAAACGAATGAATTTTTATGCTTCACGGTTTTAATAACGCGTACCTTTTCCCAAAGCTTCTACACGGTGATTAAAATTATTTGATGTGATTATTTAATTTTCTACCCTGGTCTAAATATGAGTAATATATATATATATATATATATATATATATATATATATACGATACCACCACAGGCGGATATGATTAACGTTCAGTTTCCTGCTAAACGCCACCGTCCTAGGTCTCTAAATAACCTCAACTTTAAATTTTAAATATACCTCATTTTATATGCCCCGACTAGCTTAGTTTAATCCACACAAAGTGCATGATGATAGGATAACAAAGAAAGTTTAACCCCCCTTTTACTCTAGATCCTTTCTACTTGAATGATATAAACGAAACAAACCAAAATTTGTATAATGACCAAGAGTATATACACTTTACAGTTTAATAACTTTGATAATTTGATTTGCTATTCATAAATTAACCCCTGAATCAAAATAATAATATCAATCTGATTATGCCCAAATTATAACTCCCTTAAAGCCAGCAAAAAATAACACTGTATACTACTGGAAGTACCTTTTGAACGTTCAAACGACCTTCTTTCTCTCTATGTAAATTTTTAAAAGATTTTTTTGATGACCCTTCACAAATGAAATACTTCAATATAAGCAAAAATGTATTTATTAAAATTAAAATAAAGCCGTATGCTAATAAAGAATATTCTTATTTCTGACCTGCGTTTTCCTTGCTTGTTTCCAATTCTTAGAACTGCTTCTGCATGTGATTGACCAGCACCCCTAGATTGTTTCCACTTAAACTCTCTTGTTTACTGTATAGTACAGCTCTCCCAGTCTAACCCTCAATTTGATTAATTTCTCCCTCCAATGCTCCTATGCTTATGTAGACCACTGCTTAATTATATATCTTCGCTAGGGCAATTATTTAAATCCGTTTCTTAGAGTAGTTATTTAATTTAGTTCATTAGATTCGTTACTTAGAATTCATTAGAGTACGTTACTTAAATTCATTCGCCAGAGTAGTCACTTAGAGCCCTAAATTATTAAATATTAAAATTAGGCTTAATTAATAATTTTAACTTACGTTTTTCAAAGTTAACGGCAACTTTTAACGTAGATAGGCACTAGAATTATTCTTTGAAAATTTTTCTATCTCGACTTTCACTAAATAATTATTTAATTTTTTTATTATTTTCACTCCGTGTGATATTATACTTTAAACTGTTATAGATTGTGCTTTGGTCGAAGAAAGACTGATTGTTTACCAAATCCGTGTTCTATATAAAAGCTCCTCCTTTCACCTGTGCCATTGGATTTCCGAGCGTACTTTGTTAATTAAGGCGTTGTACTTTGTCTTATCTTGCAACCTTCGGATTTTCTATAACGTTACCATCAAAACTCGTGTCGAAGTGATGCATTTCCTCACATAGGCATCTAATTTGTATAGTGTATTCCTCTGAATATCCAACTTTGAACTTCCTTCAAGTCACGTCCGCTTGTTTAAATTTGCATTTATTTAAATTTTATCACTTAACCAAACGTCTGTTTTGTTGTTTAGTACTCCAAAATCTGTTGGATTTTATATTAATTTATGATGTACAGATCACGTAGTCAAATTTCTATGATGACGTATTTGAATGCATTTATTTATTTTATGCGTTAATGTTTTGAATGGGATTCTTTTATAGCTAGTATGCCAGGTTATTTCCTTTCACTAATTGCGTATTTAATTCAATAAAACTCGTTGTATTTAAAATGTTATTCCTGCGTATTTATTTTCAATTTTATGCTTGTATATTTGATTTAAAATGCATTATATGACATACAAGTTATTTATCTTACTAAATATGATTTGATTTTTGAAGAATGAGCTTCCTTTCATAAATTAAAGTTAGTTGTGATTTATATACAGTGTGCTTGATATTAGCTTTTTGCATAATGGTCGAGTTACTTCCATTTTATGATGAATTTGTTTAGTTTTCTAAACTTTAGTGATATTTACATGTAGTGTACGACCCTTATGACTCAATATACCCCTAAATTACTCTATTATCATAGCAATGTATATGTTAGCAGTAAAGTCCGTTGTGTCGGTAAGCTTAAGTTTGTCTAGGCAAACCGCACATTGCCGGAGTCCTTCAGGCAAAATTCTAAATTATTTCGTATTACGAACTTTGCCTGATACGTATCCCGGCAATCTTGGGTTTGACAGATATGTGTTAGAGAAAGCTCAAAATGCCGTTATGTAGGCGTATAAAATCAGCAATATCAACTTTATAGGACTGTTGCACAACTGATTAAAATCTGTTTACAAAAAAAAGCTTATAGAATAAAACAATTCACTTTTTTTAAAAATTGAATGCATGTACAAAATATTCGAATATTGTAAAGTAACATTTGGCAACAGAAACACCCGGCAGAGATAATAGCCAACAGTTGAAAACATTTGTCCACACTGAAGAAACAGTACATAGTGACAACATGTTACAGTGGCAAAAACTTCGTGCAAGTTGCTTCAGTGTGAACTCGTTTTTAGAAATGTATTTTCCAGTCTTTATTTATTAGCGCATGATGCTGAGTGATGGCATTTTGAATTACAAAGAAAGTTTCCCTTTTTGGATTTACAAGAGTTAGCAATACATTTTTTAGTATAATTACACTTCACAAAGCCTTGGCCTCCAAAAGCAGAATTCTGACTGCTAATACCTCTACGCGATAGTTCTTTGTCTGGGACATCATCGATTTTTAAAAATTGTTCAGCACAACTTTGAATCTGGTTTCTCGAATATAGAGAACTGATTTTCCCTTACCTACAGTCTACTTTGTACAAACCATCATCTGTTTTTTCTAGTATAACTCCAAATATGTTACGGGCATCTGCTTTGGTTCTGTCTAAACTAGGGACCGGCACTGTGACTGATTCCCCTACTTGAATCTCCAGAAATTTTCTTTGTGACCGCTGTTTCATCTTCTCTGCTTGAAGTTTTAGCCCCTCATAAGCAATCTCCATATTCGTCCTTATTGTCTTCTTCCGTGCACAGCAGAGACAAAGAATCGTCGCTCCATAACCTTCCTCGTTAGTAGAACTCTGACTCTGAGCGCAAATGAAGCGAACGTTTTCACCACAGCTTCTGCATTTGTGCGCACCAGATGTTTCCTGTTCACAAACAGCACATGTAGTTTTTGTGGATCTGGCATTGGCTATTGAGTGACTATCATTTTCTATTTCAGTATCTCCCACTTCTAAGCCAAATCGATCATTAAGTTCGTCAGCGCTCATTGCCAAAAGTGCTTCTTCCAGCTCCTCGTCTGTTTTCAATGCCTTTTTAATTTCATCCAGCAAAGACTGAATTCCGATATGATTTTTCCTTCATAAAGAAAAAAAGAGGACAAATTAATTTGTATAAAACGTACTTGAAGCGTTATCAAACATTACTTCAAACGGAGTTTGTCGTATTCCTCTGTGATATACGTTCTTTTTGTGTAACTGGTAAAAACGTACACCTTCACTCCAACACTTGGTTTTGTTGTCCTCCATCCATGAAAATAACATATTTTTGACATCCTGATTTGCCCGCTCGACGCTCCTTTGACTTTGGGAATGTCTCGGCTTTCCATGGACTATGCATAACCCTTGCCACATCACCTTTAACTCTTCAACAATTCGATTTGCAAATTCGCGTCCACTATCAGACTGCAAAACCGACGGACACCCCAGAACGCAAAAAATATCTATCAAGTTATTAGCCACCTCTTCCGCCGTTTTTGTTTTTAGCGGCCACAGAATGAGATACTTGGAGAGATGATCCTGATAATTCAGGACATATCTGCATACTAATAAGATCTACTTGTCCTTGAGAATTTACTTCTTTGAATCATAAAGGTTTCACGGTTATTCCCTTTTTCTTGTGTTTCTTTTTCTTATTGCAGGATTCACAAAGTTCCAAGTAAAATTAGGTTAGGTTAGGTACACAAGTTAGCCACATGTTTTGTGCTTTAAGCTAATTTATTCAAAAAACCGTTTTTTTAAATACTTTAGTGTGTAAAATATTTGAAAGTGTGCCTAAAGGTTTAGATTTTGTGTTGTACTAATAATATCCGCGAAATATAGAAAGCAGTTTAAACGATATTGAATTATTGATTTTGAGGTTAGAAAATGAATTTGTGTACTTATTGCAATGAAGGAGTGTTAAATGCAGAAGAAAAAGACTCTTTATTTTCATGTGATAGCTGTAATAGGAAACTCATCAAGTATGTAGCGGACTTACTTCAACTGAAATTCCAACTTTAAGATTGTCTTCTCGTGTCATGAAGTTTTTCTGCAAGAATTGTGAATGTGGTTTGCGAATATTACCCACATTGCTCAAGGCTGTTGATGATCTTAAAAATGAACTACAAAATCTAAAGACTGCAGCCACTATTCAATTGAACACGTCTACGAATACTAATGATATTGAATCATACATGATGGAAATGTCTGAAAAGCACAAGCGTTCCTTCAATTTGATGTTTTACAAAGTAAAGGAATCTAGCAGTTCCAAAATAAAGGAGCGTATTCAACATGATAAAGCTGAAGTAAAATCTATTATAAATAGTATATGCAATGTCAGTGTTGATAATGTAAAGTTTATTCGTGTCGGGAAACTCGTAGAAAATTGTCGTCCACTGAAAGTAATTTTCAATAAAACGGAGGAAGTGATTACCATTCTTAAGAATAAAAAGAAATACACTGGTAATGTTCAAATTGGCTCAGACTTAACAGTGATGCAGCGAGATTACTTCAAGAAAGTTAGACAGAATCTTGGGGATCTGAAAAGCTCTAGAGTGAATAACAAAACGATCTGTTATGTAAATGATGTTCCCACAATTGTTAATTCTACTGTCTCAAAAAATTAAATAACATTTATATCTACTACCAAAACGTGCGTGGTCTCCGAACAAAATTAAATGAGCTACATCGTTCAATTGCTAGTTTTGTTGTAAACTATGATGTGTTAATTTTTCGTGAAACTTGGCTATGTGATGATATAAAACACCCAGAAATTATGTTCAATGATTATGCGATTTATAGGAAAGATCGTAGTAGTTTAACTAGCATCCTTAGTAGAGGAGGTGGTGTGTTGATTGCTGTCAAATCAAATTTACGTAGTACTGTAATATCTCAAACTTGTCAAAATATTGAACAACTATTTGTTAAAATTGAATGCTTTTATGTGCCATTAATTGTTGGAGCACTCTACCTACCACCGAGGTTCCCGCCGGATGATTACCTAAGTCATTGCTTATCAGTTACTGATACAGTGGATATGTATTCTGGAAGTAAGATGTTGTTACTTGGTGATTATAATCTTCCTCATACAGGGTGGATAAATGATGAGATTGGCGTTTATTGTAAGTTTTTACCTAATTGCACCAACTATGAAAGAGAGACTTCTTATCACATTACTCAACAATTTGTTTTTCTAAATTTGCATCAATTGAATAATATAAGTAATTCCAATAATGTTTTGTTGGATCTTTCATTCTCTAATATTGAAAACATTGTAATATAATCAGCTGATGTAATGTAATGCTCACCACCCAGCTTTGAATGTATTAGTACCAATAACTGTAAAACGAACCAGTTTGGAATATAAAGAGTACTTTTTTGATTTTCGCAATGCTAATTACAACATAATCACTACACATTTAAGTCAATTTAATTTGGAAATGATATTAACTGGTCTTAAGTTAGATGATGCTGTTAGCTTATTTTATGAGATTCTCTATGAAACCATGGAGTTGTATGTGCCTCTTCGTAGATGGAAAACCTCAAATTTTCCTTGCTGGTACTCATCTGAACTAAAATCTTTAACTTATGGAAAAAAAAGGCTCATAAGAAATATAAGCTTACTAATGCTTACAATGATTATTTAATATTTTCAGACTTAAGAAATAGACATAAGGTTATTACTGCTTATTGTTTTAGGAACTATACTAATAAAGTTGAAAATTCAATTTACACTAATGTAAAATCATTTTGGAATTACACTAATAATTTGCGTAGTGATAAGTGCATTCCTAATACAATGTATTACAATAGTGATGTAAGTTTAAATGGAAAAGAGATTGCTAATTTATTTGCTCATTATTTTTCGTCTGTTTATGTTGACAGTGATAAGAAGAATTATTTTAGTCATGATATGAATATAAATGCAAATATCAATTTTCCTTGCATCAATCTAAAGTTGGAGGATATTTTTACCAAACTTAACAATCTTGATGTAAGCTCTAGTCCTGGTCCTGATGGTATAGCAACTATATTCATGAAGAATTGCAGTTTTATTCTCTCTACATATTGAAAATCTAGTTTTATTATTCCCGTGTATAAATCAGGTAATAAGTCAAATATTTCCAATTACCGACCTATCTCCATCATCAGTTGTATTCCAAAAATTTTTGAAAGTCTTGTTACTGATCAGTTATCATCTGTCTTTAAATGTGCTATTACTGATGAGCAACATGGCTTCTCCGCTGGCCGCTCTACAACTTCAAATCTTTCATTATATGTCCAGTACATAGCAAATGCTCTTGAACAAGGTTATCAGGTAGATAGCATTTATGGTGATTTTGCAAAAGCATTCGATAGAGTAAATCATGCGATTCTTTTGGCTAAACTGGAGGGATTAGAAATTGGGGGTGTACTGTTAGAATGGTTGAGTAGTTATTTAAAAGGTCGAAGTCAGGTTGTTAAGATAAAAAATTATTTATCAAAAGAGATTATGGTAAAATCTGGTGTTCCACAAGGATCACACCTTGGACCAATACTCTTTATACTTTTTATAAATGATGTTAAATCAAACTTCAAGTTTTGTAATTTCTTACTCTTTGCAGATGATATAAAAATGTATATGGCAGTAACCTCCTCTATTAATGTTTTACACCTACAGTCTGATTTAGATAGATTTTATAATTGGTGTTTGCAGAATGATTTACAACTCAACCTAAAAAAGTGTTATTGTGTTAAGTTTTTAAAAATAAAAAATCCTATTATGATTGCTTATAATATCAATGGTACTGTACTTGAGATCTTAACTGAAGTTAGAGATTTGGGTGTCATCATCGATAAAAATTTGTCTTTTATACCTCACGTTATGAGTGTCACGGCTAAAGCTACTCGAATGTTAGGATTTATCAAAAGAAACTCCAAGGAATTTTCCGACATAAATGCAATTAAATTACTTGATACATCATTAGTATGATCTCACTTAGAGTACGCTTCCCCAGTCTGGAACCCAAATTATAAGTGTCATATAAATGCAATTGAAAGTGTTCAAAACAAATTCTTCAGTTATGCTGCTTATAAATTGGGTCTTTCTACAAATGAATTCATTCATGTGAGAGTGTCATCATTGATAAATTTACGTTCAATGTCCGATAGAAGGTCCATTAACGATATGTGTAATATTTACAAAATTTTGAACAGCTTCATTAATTGTCCACAATTGTTGCAAATAATTAATATTTATGTCTCTCCTCATACATTCCGTGACCATCAACTTCTTTATATTACGTTTCATAGGAACATTTACGAATATTTTTCTCCATTGCCTAGAATGTGTCGGTTGATAAATAAATATCACAGGCAATTTGATATTTTTAACGTTTCAAGGGAATCTTTTAAGAATGCAGTCAATAGCATTACATTTAAATAAATTAATATAGTTACTTGTAAACACATTTAAGGCAGAATTGTCAATTTCTGTGACTGGGTGATGTGTAAGTGTGCAATGAGTTGTATTCCAAACTGGGGCATTGTGGTATGGTGGGGTCAACTTTGTTGTATTGTTTTGTAAAGCTTGTAGTGATTTGTATTGCTATATTAATTGAGGATGTACATGATGTATAATTAATGAGTGAACAAAAGAGTTTTATGTTGATCTGGGAATATCTTTGTCTATGAATATGTTAATAAACTTAGGTGTTTTTACCGTAGCAGAATTTTTTTGTAGTTAGTTTGGTTTTTCAGAAAAGCAGCTGAGCAGCCGTGTCATACTTGGTTGTGAAGCAAAGTTATTTAAGTTTTTGTAGGTATATAAGAAGCATCGAAGGCTATTAGCATGTTTGCCAATAGAGGAGATTTCACAGTATTTCTGGACACCCAAGCGAGGGACTTAGATTTCGCAGTATTTATGGCATCTAAATCGTGGGGCCGTAGTAGTAGCATTTAAGGTTTCTTTTGTTTAAGCTGTCTTTAAGTGACTGGGACTTAGATTAGACATTAATCCATATGACAATATTTTAGAAGAGTTGTTATAAACTTAACTGTTTCTAAACATTATAATAATAATAATTATAAAACTTTATATGTATTTTCAATAGATTTCTTTCCTTAATTAATTTTTGTTAAGTTTATACATTGTGTTAATTTTGAAATTTTAAAATTTTTTACTTGCAGCATTTTCTACAAAAGCCAAATTGAAGAACACTGAATCTAAAATGTCAAACAATCCATACAGATCTGAAAATACAATTTCATTAAATGAAGAATTGCCAAAACTGGGTAGTAGTGAGGAGAAAAAGAACATAAGAAATTCTGCAACATTATACACACCAGCAGCCCAATATATTACATCTATTAATATTAACCCATATAGAAAAATATTAGAAAGTAAACTACCTATAGTTGAGATGCAGCAAACAGATTTTGAAAAAGTGTACAACAAACAATATGAAATCGTTATATATTTAGACCCACCTATGATCGAGCAATCATTTCCGAGATGGACAGTGCATACAAAATGCCTTTCGTTTAATAATTGTTGTACTAGGTGTGCAAACATCTATAAAGACCCTTGGTTCAAGAGCAAATTTTTATACAATTTTCCTTATGATATTACATCAATAATACAAAAACTAGAGATTAGACAACCACCGCTATTTCAACACTATGAGAATGGATTGGAAATAAGCAACAATGACTTACATGAATCTGTTAAACACAACATACAAGACTGCTTTTTTCTTTTTGTGAAACTAGCATGGTTGATAACAGCTGATCTTGATAGCAGTATGCATAATAAAGAATATCAGAGTTATAACACACAACAAAACATTGACTGGAAGTCACAGGGACATGTCCAGTTTTTAGCTAATGAGAATAAAACAGCACATATAACTACAACATTAGAACAACCTTCAAATTGGAAAAATACAGGTCGGCATATAAAAATTAATTTTCTATTAATCAATGAAATTCAATACTTGTACCTTACACTGCAGGTGAGCAAAATCTTACACCTAGTTGTAGCCAAAAATCTCCATCTTTAATTTTGACAACAGAGAAAAATGACTTAAATCAACATAATGCATGTAGGCATCATACATACTACAGCAAGAATTAATTACTATTATTTTTAATTAAAACAAATAAAAAAATTTATATTTCTATTTTTAAAAAACACTATTATATGATACTGTTTCATATTAAACAAATAATAAAGATAATCTTAAATTAAAACAGGTAAAAGATATTTAAAGACAAAACAATATATATACGTATTTCAATTCAGTTAATAACTACTTATAGTAACTTCCAACGCCTTCATGGTATTCTCAGTGGGTGTTGTGGTTCGCGGCCTATAGATTCACCCGAAAAAGGAGATAAGGCAAATGAAGATTAGAGTTCCCCTGCACACCTTCGCGCTATGGCACCAGTAAAAGTACTAAGTTCAATATCGAGAACTTCCCGGGACAATATTCAACTCCCACTCACACCAAACAGTTTTCTGTCATGGGTTGACAAACTTCAAGTAACTGCACAATTTCCAACAGTAAATTACATAAATGTTCAAAATACGGTGCCTAATGTAAATTTGAAGTAATAATGAAGATACATACCTTCACATGTCATGAAATCAGTAAAAGTGCTCAGTTCACTACCGGAAACTTCCCGGAGACAATATTCAACTTCCACTCATTCCAAACAGTTTTCTGTCATAGGTCGACAAACTTCAGGCAACTGCACAATTTCCAACAGGAAATCAGTACTTGTTCAGAAAACGGTGCTTAATTTAAACTCAAAGTAATAATGAATATTCACACAAAAGTTAAAGAAGAATTAGATAAGCATACAATTTTACCATAAAACATTATGACATGAAATGACTATATATTATTTTGTAAAAAATCAAAATCCATAAATTTGCTCGTACTATACATTTAATATAAAGCCAAAATGTAAAAACAAGTGCTAACCATTTTCAAAAGTAAACATTATTGTATATTGACATTGTTAAGTAGACACCAAAACTAAAGCAGCTTGATACTTATATACAAACAAATTTGAAAAGCTTGCAGTTTTAAACATAAATGGACTAAATTATATATAACCAACAAAATGTGATATTAATAAGTGAAACAGCTTTTCTACAGCCAGAGTCAAAATATATAAAATTGAACATTGTACCATGAATCAAATCTTAATCTTTTGTTAGAAAAGGGTTAACATTAATATATATATATATATATATATATATATATATATATATATATGTTGCAGTGAATAAGCTCTTAGATCGAGTCCCACGCCTGGGAGCCATAAAATTGCAGTGAATTACTGTTGAGACACCCTTTTTATTTTCGTCCCACGCTTGAGCCGTCATAAAATTGCAGTGGTTTTCTCTGGATTATGCCCCTGCGAAAGTTACACAAATATTTTACCTGAAAAATATAAAAATATTCCAATATCTCTGGAACGCCCCCTTTTATTTCTGCATACCACGGCTAGCTCTAAAATCTGCTTCTTCATAGATACTTACCATCCTAAGTTTGCTCTTTCTCACTTATACTTTCAAATAAATTACCACTCAAATAATTCAACAAAGCATACAACCTTTTATTCATACAAATCACAATTTTTAAATCTCCAGCTCAATATTTACAAATTCGGATATACAGTTTTATAAAATATTACCATCTCAATCATTAACTCCTTTTAAATCTCATGACTTTAATTTATTTCATCAGTTTTGTTTTATATAAGTAGATGAGCCTGTCTTGAAACCCTAAATTGAAATTTACTCTGGTATATCGTGAGCTCAGTATAAACCCTGTTACTCTAAATGCCTAAATAAATTGCATCTTTGTTTTTAACAACCCTAAAGACCCAATTACTCTTTACATCAAATTTTTATGTCATTTATTTACACCTTTAAATAATAACTACAAATTGACCTTTTCATATATCCTTCAAATTAGCTTTTATGTTCATAAAATGCACACCCAATGTGTCAAATCACTCTAGCACAAAATAACAGCACAAAATATTCAAGCAATAACAATAGAAATTAATTTCGTTACCTGGAGTAAGCTTTTTTCATCGTCACCTCTGAAGATGTCATCCAACAAAACCACGTCATTGCTTCCATACACCTCTCTGCTATATGTAGATCAAACTCATTTCCAATTGCTATCCAATTCTCTGGGACGCCTTCAATGTTTCTACCCAGATAATTGTCCAAACCAAGTTAATCACCTTCCGCATCTACCAAACACCCAGCATCCTCGTTCCAAAAATTTCTCTAGGCACGCTTACCTTAGTAACATCCCTTGTTCGTTCTATAAATATAGCTACAGCACAGTTTACAAAATCGCACCCATTCGTGCTTTTCACACTTTTAATTAACTTTCGACGGACTGTACTAACACCGTTTTATAAAATTTTACACTGGGATGTTACCGTAGAAGTAAGTCAAGTAAAAGCTCAGTGTAGTAAGAGAGCTAAGGGAAGTCAAAGGAGTAAGAGAGCCCTACTACATCTTCTCTTGTATTTATAATGGCCAATACACACCTCCTACACCCTATGTCAATCGAAAAGCTCCCCTACCGTAATCGATTCTGAAAATTTTATATGCAACAAACTTTGTAAAACTTAGAATTCTCACTCCAACGTCGCTTTAGTCCGAAACACTGGTTAACAAAATATAACGGTCGCGATCTTCTTGAAATTTTTTCTCACCCCCTAACACTCAACCAATCACTAACATTTCTCCCATTCTTAGGTCCAGCCTTCAACTATCTTACCTTCGTCTAACTTATATTCGTTGTCTCTTTTACAAGCCCACTCTTGCCATAAAATCGATATTGTGGTTGACTTCCAAATTTTGTCGCGTACTTTAAACGAGTGTTTTACCCAACGTCTATTATATGTTATCCTTGTCTGCTTTATGCTATCGATATCCCGTTTCAACTTGCTTTCAAACCTGTTGTTTTCGTAGCCTTGGCATCGACCGTTAACTAAATTTTTACAGAATTATGTTCCAACATTCATTCAGGTTCCTTGAATTTGTTTATTCATCTGTCCGGCCTTCTCTGAATCGATTGTCCGTTTGAAGTCGTATTTTCCATATGGTGCAACTTATAGAATTTCTTAGGATTTATTTTTAACGAACGCTTGTTTAGTTAAATAGAACATATGCGTTTACATTATTGATTTTGTATACAAAAGCTCTCTTTATTATTTGATGTGCTTGATTTACACCCTTCAAAATATTAAAGCTAATTATATTCGTATCCTTGAGTTTTCACATACTACAAAGCTTCTACACTTATGCAAATTTAACATTCCGATTTATAAATACAAAAGTATGCTATTATCCGACCGTTTTCCATGTCAAAACTAATTAATTTGGCACGTAAATAAATTATTTCTATTTTCTATATACACGGTCGTTACAAACTCATTCTCTTGACCTATCTATCCCTCTTAACCTATAACTTACACGATATAATCCCCCTATTTCAATTCAATGAACAGCTCCTCAAGTTTTCCTTGAATTTAAATACGAAGACTAATACCTACTAACTAACCTTATATGATATTTATACACACCTATCTATTCATCTAACTCTATCTATACATATCTATCCAACCTATCACTATTTATCTAATTTATCCCTACCTATTTCTATCTATCTCTAATTATTTCTATTTATCCACACCTATCTTTATTTATAACTATCTATTCACACCGTTTGATACCAATATATGTTCCTAAAAATTAATACAAATTTTTAAAAAGCACAAAGCATATTCATAAATCCATTATAACGTAGTATTTGCAATACATTAATATAAATCAGTGCTTACATATATTTAACCTACATTAAAAAAAATCAACAAAAAATTTAGTTTCAAGGAAATACTAGTTCATAAAATCTCTACCAACTTCAAAATAAAAAAAAAAACCACCAGCAACACAATATTTTATTCATTCTCTATGAAATCTGTAAATATTATTCCTACTAAAGTATCAATTTGTAAATAATATGAATGTTGGTTTATCTTGTATTACATTTGAAATTTTCAAAAAAACTGCTTAAGTTTTAGTCCCTTGCAATACAGTGCAATATGTGTGAGTAATACATTTTTAGTTTTGTATATGTAAAAGCCTATTCTGAACAGATCTGCACCTTGAAGAAGTTCTAGAATACCAGAAAAGGTAGAATAGCTTGCATGTTTCAGTGAGCTAATGAGCCGAACTATAGGTTTAACCAAATTGAAAGTCTTTAGCAACAAACCAGTCTAAGGCAGGGTCGCCGAAAGAGGACAGTAGCTTTTTCAGTACTTTTTTTTAAAATAAGTAATAATAAAATTTTGTGGAATAATAATATATACAAGATATTTAACCATGTCATACAAGATTATTCACATTACTATTGTGCTCTTTAGGTAGTCATCAATTCTGTATGGTATAAGATCCATGAGGTAAACTTTCATTCTGTTGATCAATTTCTTAGTGGTCTGTTGTAGATATTGATTTGGGCTTATATTGTAAATTTTATAAGCCCAGTAGTTTACTCCACTTTTATTTTTATTCATGTGATACCAGGGTAGTTTTAATTTCAGGTTTTGTGTATTGTAGCTATGTATGTCATGGCGTGTTGACAGTTGTTTTTGTAATGTTACAACATATTTGATGCACTGGAGAACATATCCAGTAAAGTTGATATTCTTAACTCGCAGAATAGTGGTATACAGTTTGTGGTTAGATGTACATTAGTAAGTAACCTGACAGCTTTTTTTGTATAACAAATATACGGTTGGAATGTGGTAAAGTGCACTATAGTATAGTCCCATAATTCAGATGGCTGTGTATGAGTGCATAATAAGCAAATTTAGCTGCAAGCTGTGTGCGTATGTTCTTTAATTTTCTTATAGCACATAATGATCGGGCTAGTTGAGTTTAGAAGCTATTGTGAAACCTAGGAGTTTTATACTTTCAGTGTCATTATGATGGGTAACATGATGGGAGAAGATATGCACGTTAGTTTTTTCTTTATTGACTTTAAGTTCATTTAAGTTAAACCAGTCTGTTGCAGAACGTAGTTTTCTATTTAGATCATTCATGATTAGTTCATATCTTTCATGTGTTACCAGAATGGTTGTATTCTGTGGTAGGTCATCTATAAATAGAAGGAATAGTAATGGTCCACGTATAGATCCTTGAGGGACTCCAGTCTGGACCTATTCTATTTCTGATTGACCTTGGGCAGTGTCCATTATTTCTATACGTTTTTCGAGATGGCTTGTTATTAGTTTATGTGCTATTCCTCAAATTCCTTTTCTTTCTAATTTGCTAAGTAAAATCATATGCTGGATACAGTCAAAGGCTTTATTAAGATGTAAACATGCTGCTATGGTGAACTTTTTGTTTTCAAATCTTTCATAGATTTGCTCCAATGTTTCCACAGTTAAAATATTCTACCACTCAGATCTCTGTGAGAGAACTACTTCAGGAAATGTGATCCACATGCTCAATAAGAAGAAAAGAGGAACTGGGAACGTCTTGCGAGTCGGGACATGGAATGTCAGGAGCACGAAGCAAGTAGGCAAGCTTGAGAATTTGAAAACAAATGATTAGGCTAGCATTCGATATAGTAGGAATTAGCAAAGTTCGGTGGCCAGAGGCGAGAAATTTTTAGAGTGGAGACTTTAGGGTAATTCATACAGGTTCAGACGAAGGAAATTCAGGTGTGATGCTATTAATACCGAAAAAGATAGAACATTGTGTAGAAAACTACTTACAAAAGAATGAAGGGGTACTCATGGTTAGATTAGAATCTAAACTGGTAAATACAGTAATACTACAAGTATATACGCCCACCTCTAGTTACATTGAAGAAGAGGTATAAGTGATCAACAAAGATATTGAAGAAATACTAAGATTTTAATACAGTGGTAGGCGAGGGGCAGGAAAAGAGCAGTAGTAGATTTATTTGATTTGAGCACAAGAAACGACAGGTGAAATAGGCCCGTAGAATTTGGCGACAAAAACAATTTAATCATCACAAACACATTATTTCAACATCATGTTAGAAGACGATACATGTGGAAAATGCCAGGAAACAAGGAGATATCAAATAGATTACATTCTTGTTTGACAAATGTTTAGAAATCAAGTAAAAGTCTGTAGAAACTACCCAGAAGCAGATATAGACACTGATCACAACATAGTAGTTATGAAAGACACGTTTAAATTTAAAAATTTGGAAAAACGGATCGAAAAAGATAGTTTGACTTTGATAAACTAAAAGATAAATATATCTACAAACGTTTAAGAAAAAATCAAATTAATTTCTAAAAGACACCACAAAAATATCTGAAACTAAAGAAGTAGAAACAGGATGGAATAACATTAAATCCAGCTTAAACATGGCGGCAAAGATACACTGGGATATAAATAAAAATAAAATAAATGGGTAACATAGGATATTCTGAATACAAAATACAAAAACAGACCAGAAGAAAGCAGGAAAACAGAGATACAAAACCATAGAATGAGAAATTATTTGCAAATGCAGGAAAGCTAACGAGGAATAGATTGATAAAAAGTGCGAAGAGGTACAAACTAAGATGGAAGTAAGAAAGACAGGCAAAGCATACAAACTAATTAGAATGTATTTTAGGGATATAAAAACATACAGCAAAAATGCAAGAAGCGCGAGAAGGGATATCATTATAAAAAATATAGAGAAAATGGTTAAATGACAAAAATATATAGGGAATTTGTATGCAGGACAGGAACTAGAAGCACTAGAACAGGAATCAGACATTGAAAACCATGACGAGATATCCTATACTTACAGAAGAGTTTGAGTTAGCATTAAAGAGTCTGAAAAATAATAAAACGATGGATATAGATATGATGGAAGCAGAAACTCTAAACTCAACTGAACAAGCAGTAACAGAACATTCCTTCCAACTTGTAGCAATATGTATGAGACAAGCAAGATACTCAAAGATTTCAAAAGTAACAACGTAGTCACTATACAAAAAATGAGGTGTAGATAGATGTGAAAATTGTTGGAACAATAAGATTGACAACACACGTGTCAAAATACCAATTAGAATTGTATAAAGATGGATGAAAAAATGGGCTAAAGAATACTAAGAGAAGTCCAATTTGGGTTTAGGCAAAATAGGAGAGCACGGGAGGCAATTTTAGCTCTAATGGTGTTAATGGAGAAAACAACAAAAAAGGGAGAAAGCGTGTATATAGGGTTTGTAGATCGGGAAAAAGCATTCGATAATGTAAAATGGGAAAAAATGTTCGAAATACTCAAAAAAGATTAAAATGACTTATAGGGATAGATGGATGTTATAGCTTATATAAGAGAAGTAAATGTTAGGAAAGGGGCAAGAGAGGCATGCACACTAACCCCATTAATTTTTAACTTGCATATCGAAAAGGAAGATATTTCAAATTATTATCTAGGGATAAATGAATAATATGCTTAGATATGCAAATGGTATAGTGGTATTAGCATCTACAAAGAATAGTTAGAAGCAGCTCTTGATGAAATAGAAACAGTAGTAACAGATAGATATGGTATGAAAATTAACACAAATAAAACTAAAGTATTAGTATGTAAAGAAGAGAAAAATAAATCAAGAATCAGAGTACGAATAGAAAAAGAGAACTTACAAGAGGTTAGCACAAGATCATGCTGCATTTAGCAAGAAAACGCAACTACTACGTTCAAAGACAATAAGCATAGAAACAAGAAAAGATTGATAAAAGCTTATGTGTAGAGTATAGCACTGTATGACTGTGAAACGTGGACAGTAGGAGAAGTAAACAGGAAAAAGATGGAAACCTTTGAAATAAGATGCTACAGACATATAAAGTTATCAAGGACAGACGAGTTAAGAACAAAGAGGTTCAAGAAAAGGTAGGAGAAGAAAGAAAAATGTAGAAAACGATAAAAAATATGAGAAATAGGATGATAGGACGCATACTAAGACATGATGGAATAGTGCGGAAAAAGAGAGATATAGGTTAACTTAGATCAGACTATTGCACACAGATAGTGAAACATTTGGGCTGTGGGAATATCAGGGGAATCTGTAGGTTAGTTCAGAAAAGAAATGAACAAAGGTACGCGTCCTACCAGTTCTAGTACGAGTAAATCTAACAATGAAAAAGTAATTGTATTTAATCTGATGATTATTGTAAATGTAAATACAGGTGCTGGTTTTGCATATTTTCAACAAATGTTGATTGTGCGAAAAGAGTCATTTGAAAACTATAGAATCGGCAAATGTGTAAGTGCCTGGGATCTTGGTAGATTGGATGTTTAATCCTCTTCGCATATCATTGAATATCGATGAAATATAGTATACTTTTATAAAACAGTAGAAGGGGAAAACTGCAAGATATTAAAAAAAAAATAAGCACAAGGGCTTGCTGTATTTAACAAGAAACAGCAGCTGCCATGTTCGGAGACAACAAACAGAAACAATGAAAAGATCGTTGAAAGCATATGTGTGGAGCACAGTACTGCATGGCTGTGAAACGTGGACAGTAGGAGAAGTGGACAGAAAAAGGCAGAAGCTTTTGAAATATGGTGCTACAGATATGGACAGATAAAGTTAAAAGCAAAGAGGTTTTACAAATAGTGTGACAAGAAAGATATCTGTGGAAAACAGTACCAAAATAAGAGAGATTAGCCTCTGTTATATGAAGTGTAATAGTAAAACTGCATTTTTATGCTATTAAAGATGTAAAAAAGTAGTATGTAACTTCAAATGTGGAATGACACAGTAAAGACGTACAGTGAAAATTTTTGTAAAATTAGTTATAAATATCTGTTTTTTTTAAATCTTTTGAAAAAAGTCAAATCAATTGCTGAAAGACATCGAGAAAATTTCGGATACTAAGGAAGTAGAAACAGAATAGAATAACATTATACCAGCTTAGACATGGTGACCAGAAACGTTTTGGGGTATATACAAAAAGAAAATAAGAAACCATGGATAACAAAGGATATCCTGAATTTAATAGAATAAAGACGAAAATACAAAAACAGACCAGACAGAGCAAAAACAAAGATACAATGCCACAAAATATGGAAATAGAAAAGAAGGACGAAGAATACAAATTAATTAGAATGAATTTAAGGATATAAACCGTATAGCAAAAATATAAAGGCCACGAACAGACACATTACTATAGAAAATGTACAGAAAGTGGTTAGATGGAAAGAATATATAGGAAATTTGTATGCAGGACAGGAACTAACAGCATTATAACATGAATCGTACATTGTAAGGGATGATTTTAGATACCCTATACTTAGAGATGAGTTTGAATTAGCATTAAAAGGTTTGAAAAATGGTAAGGCACAGAGTAAAGATAAGGTTCAAGCAGAAACTCTAAAAGCCGCTGGACAAGCAGTAACCTAACGCCTCTACCAACTAGTAAGCTATAGGTATGAGACAGGCGAGATACCTAAAGGTAACAAACATAACAAAGTCATTATACCAAAAAAAGACAGACACAGATAGATGTGAAAATTTTCAAACAATAAGTTTGACAGCACATGTGTCAAAAATATTAAATAGAATTGTACAAAGATGGATGGAAAACAGGCTGAAAAAATACTAGGAGAAGATCAAATTAGATTTAGGCAAAACAGAGAAACACGGGAGGCTATTTTAGTTCTGAGAGTGACAATGAAAAAAACAATACATAAAAGAGAAAGCCTGTATATAGGGTTTGTAGATCTGGAAAGAGCATTCGACATTGTGAAATGGAAAAAAAGGTTCAAAATAATCTAAAAGATTGGAACGGATTTTAGGGATACACGAATAGTACATAGCGCATACAAAGAGCAAACACTGGTAATGGAATTAGATCAAGAGCATAGAGAAGTATATATTAAAAAAGAGGTGAGACAGGGATGTGCCCTATACCTGTTAATTTTTAACTTGTACATTGAAGACGCAATTAATGCTGCCAAATGCAGGAAAACATTTGGAATTATTATGCAGGGACAAAAGATCGATATGCTTTGATTTGCAGATGATATAGCGGTATTAGCATCTAGCAAGGAAAAGTTAGAAGCTGCTCTTAATAAAATGAAAACAGTTCTAACAGAGAAATTTGGTATGAAAATTAACAAAAATAAAACTAAAGTACTAGTATGCAAAGGAAGGGAAAATAAATCAATAACAAGAATACAAGTATGTAACACGAACTTACAAGAGGTTTAGGATTTCTGCTACCTAGGCAGCCAAATAACGCAAGATGGGAAGAGCACAAAACATATAAAACAAAGATAAGCACAAGGTCGTGCTACATTTAACAAGAAAAAGCAACTACTGCGTTCAAAGACAACAAACATATAAACAAGGAAAAGATTACTTAAAACATATGTGTGAAGCACAGCACTGTATGGCTGTGAAGCCTGGACAGTAGGAGAAGCAAACAAGAAAAAGGTAGAAACCTTTGAAATGTGCTGCTACAGACGTATAATGAAGATATCATGGACAGACAAAGTTAAGAACAAGAGGTACTAGAAATAATATGGGAAGAAATAAATATGGGGAAAACAGTAAAAAATAGGAGAGATAGGATGATAGGCCACATACTAAGGCATGAGGGAATAGTGCGGAATATATTAGAAGCAGAAATAGGATAAAAGAGAAGTAGAGGTAGACCTAGGTTAGACTATTGCACACAGATTGTGAACGATGTAGGCTGTGGGAATTTCACGAAAATGTGTAGGTTAGCTCAGAATAGAAATCAATGGAGGTACGCGTCCAACCAGTCCCACGATGCAAAACTAATGACGAAAAAAATAACTTTACTTAAACAAGATGATTATTATAAGCAACTACAGGTATTGGTTGTGCAATATTCCAGAATAATGTTAAGTGTGCAAAAGGATTTACTGGAAAATTATTAATTCGACAAATGTTTAAGTGTTGGGGATCTTGGCAGCCACAGGCTGCTTAACCTCCTTCACATACTACTGAATCTTAGTGAAATAGGGAATATAATTAGAAAACAATAGAAGGGGAATCTATCCCTATAGTAAGGGACAAAGAATACTACTATAGTAAGCATGCTTATCGTAAAAGGGTATTAACAGGCGGAGCAAGGGGCAGCAGCCTTGCTGGCTAAAAGATATTGGAGAAGAGTCAGATGGTCTCGGACGATCCTCAATAATTTACAAGGTTGTTGGGGGTTGGCCGTGACAGATACGGCTTTTTGCTAAAATCTTTAAAAACTGTGTTGTGGAAAGATATGGGAACCTACCATAATATTTCCCAAGTATGCGTGGCCTAAAACACTAACTATGTATGATGGTGAGCTTACGAGTAAAATTCTTATCCGGAGGTAAAATACCCCTCCTTCAGATCTCTGGAAGGGGGTACTTGGGGCTCCTCATCGTAAGAATTTAAGACAACAGTTCGATTTAGTGATAGGGACTTGGAATGTAAGGTCATTACTTAGAGTAAATAAATTAAAGAATTTATTAGTCGAAATGAGAAAAGGAAAGCTGGACAATTTAGGTATTAGTGAGGTGAGATGGTCAGATAGTAATGACTTTTGGAAAGATAATTATAGAATAATTACAACTTCTTCAACTAATGGACAGGCAGGAATAAAGTAAAATATTAGGACGTAAAGTTAAAGAGTACTTACAATTTAGTGATAGAATAATTATGGTTAGATTGAGTATGAAACCCACAGACACTGTTTTAGTACAGGTTTATATGCCAACAACTCAGTACGAGGATGAGAAAGTAGAAAAGGTATACGAGGATATAAATAGTATAATGAAAAAGTAAAGGGAGATGAGAATTTAATAGTTATGGGCGATTTTAGTGCATCTGTGGGAAAAGGTAGTGACGGAAAAATGGTAGGAAAATTTGGGTATAGTAGATGAAATGATGAAACTGTTTTCCTTATTATGTCTTGCACCACGTTGTGAGCAAGTATAACGAAGTCTTCCGACATAACTAGGGGTCTATTCCTTGGGCAGAGCTATGAGAATTGGGGGGGTTAGTCGAAATCTGTTTGTAGATCAAACTTAATCTAAACCAAATAGGCGCCACCAAGTCCTGACTTACTTATGATAATTGCATGGCCTATTTCTAAGGGCGGACGTGGAGACCCAAAGAAAAAGGATCGCCTTCGCTGACAAAAACCTGTCTTAATAAAGTAAGACGCAGCTCCTGTAAGAAATTGTAATAATTAAATACAAAAAAAGTGGAACACTATTTGTGTCCAGCAAAAATACATAAAGAAGTAATAAAAAGATATTTCCAATATAAAGTTGGCATCAAATACCTACTCATAAGGATGTTAGCTTTATGTGATTAGATTTGATCATACTTGATCAAAATAAAAAACTTTAATCCTGAACCAATTGTTTACTAAAAAGAACCTCTTTTAAAATAAAAGGATTTATACAAAAATTTAATCAATAACTGAATCAATCCATAGTTTTCAACTTCAGGTTTATCTTAATTATTTTTAGTCAAATACTTTACAGTATAATATAATTTATAACAAAAATTTAATCGATAACTGTATCAATCCATAGTTTTCAACTTCAAGTTTATCTTAATTATTTTTAGTCAAATACTTTACAGTATAATATAAGCTTGTTACACATATAGGGCTCCGACCTGTGCAGATCTGTTCAGGTAGATGACAAATTAATTACTCCTAAAAATGTTAGTATTCAAGTTTTTCGTTTTTTAAATTACATATGCAAGTTTTAATTTATATTAGGCAGATCTCAAAAATAGTTGTGTTTACATCACTTGTACTAAAGCTGTTCGAGGCATTTGCTTTCAAAAATACATCTGTCAGCAGTATACTGCAGAAAAATATATGACGTCAATAACACCTGTTGACGTTACTAACAATTCCTAATGAACCAAATAGTTGAAGCTTTTACAAAATTCATGCTTTTACGCATTAAAACAAATTACCGTGTTCCTAGTGTGAAACACATAAATAGAACTTAAAGCTATCTACGAACAAAAAACTGCATTTCTCGCCTTGTTGCAAGGAAGGATGAGATCCTCGTTATTTCATGCGAAGATCACAGCGTTGCAGTGTGAACCAAATTCATACAAAACAACTTCTACTATGAAGTCGTTCCACGTGTCGAATCAAATACGGTGACGATACTTTCTGCAGCCGTTGTAATCCTGTAGTGGAATTACGCCGCCTTACTAAAGTAGTAGCATCTTTACATTGTCCTTGTGTGTCTTAAAAGTTTGCATAACAAGTGTCGTCCTCTTAAAATTGCCTCCTAAATTTTATATTCTAAAAGTTGCATCGTAAGTTGTAGCAGTATACTTCGTCGCGCTAAATAAATTATCTCAAATTAAACAAGTTAATAAACTTTATACGTTACCAACTGTTATTCAAAGATGTGTCCTAACTCATCGAAGTGGATTCGCAAATTGCCGGCCTGCAATCTAGCATACATGTTGTTGCTTCTTCCACGTATGGCCGACTGATTACAAAACTAGCTCGGGCGGCCGAGGCGTCCGAGGGGGGGGGCAGTCAAACAGATTGTAAATAGCTGTAGATGACACAGATATTTAACCACAAATAGAATACCAAAGGACGATGCGGCTTTAGCGTATTACTTTAGTTGTTGAATGTAATTTACTATTGTTTTAATAAAATTGTTAAATTATTCTCGCAATTTTATGGAGGGATTTATTATCAAAAATAAAATTGTTAAATTATTCTCGCAATTTTATGGAGGGATTTATTATCAAAAATAAAATTGTTACACTACCCCTTTCCTAAAAGAAAAAATCTCTTTTTTTAAATTTTTTAACAAAGAAAAATTTAAGTAAAACAAATACAAAAGATTTTTTTTTATAAATATATACTAGCCTCTTCTACATTCTTAATTATCATTATGAATTCTCATGAACCTATTAAAACGAGGGGGACAAATATCTACAAATTTGAGTGTGTCGGTAACTACGTGTACCAAGCGTCCATAGGGAGACAAAATCGGGGAGTCACAATCGGTGTATGTCAAAATTGAGAGAGGTCAAATTAAAAAGTCAAACACTCCACGGGACAAAAAAATTAATCAAAATCTAAATTTAAAGTAACCCTTTAACTAGAGTTTTCTTACTCCTACTAAGGCTAGTATCTACTAACTATAACTAAACACATTACAAATTATCTTAATTTCCAAAAATAAAAACTCCACTTCCTGGAGCTCAAGCACTCTATCAACCAAAAAAAAGGAACGCTACAACATCAAAATAGCATAGCTATTCAAACTATTATCATTATAAAGTGATAATCAAAAAGGTAACCTAACTAATAGGTTTAAATTCAAAATATTATTATCACAAAGTGATAATCAAAACTAATGTAACCTAACTAACAGGTTACTCACAAAAATCGAATTCAAAATATTATTATCACAAGGTGATAATCAAAACTAAGGTAACCTAACTAATAGGTTTAAATTCAAAATATTATTATCACAAAGTGATAGTCAAAACTAATGTAACCTAACTAACAGGTTACTCACAAACATCGAATGCAAAATATTATTATCACAAAATGATAATCAAAACTAATGTAACCTAACTAACAGGTTACTTACAAAAATCGAATTCAAAATATTATTATCACAAAGTGATAATCAAAACTAAGGTAACCTAACTAACAGGTTACTTACAAAAATCGAATTCAAAATCGAACCAGTTAGGGCTGTAATCTCCTACACCCTACTGATTATCCTATCACTAATTTTTCAAACTACACATCACATTAGTGATGGATCAAATGGTGAGGTTCACCATGCAAACCTCTGACCTTATCAAACAAAAAATTTCTGAAAGGTCCGAAATAAGGGAAAAAATAAGTCAATATTCTCTCTACCTAAATATGTAGAAATCAGGACTAGCAACTTAAATAGTCAACTTATCTCTACATTCTAAAGATATCTTTGAGTGATATCTTCTAATGATATCTTTTAAAGACATCTTCTAATAACATCTTCTAATAACACGCGACGAAATCAACCAGTATGCACACAAATGCACACCACAAAACTACTACACAAAACCTTAACTACATGTTTCAATTATCAAACAAAATTTTCAAACAAAATGAGTTACAAAAGGACAATCTCCATTTAGTATTAGTTACACACACTAAATCAAAAATCCGAACAAAACGAAGCAAACAACTATTGTTTTATTTACGATCAAAGAAATTACTAGACTGGAACTAATCGTCAGGATCATCATTCTCATTTGGATACGATGCTTCAACGGGTTTCAAGTCCTTAACATGCCATTTTCCGGCTCTTGTTCCATCTTCATTCTCTAATTCATACACTAAATTGGAATGTTTTTTTCGAACTTTACACAAAACGAATTTTGGAGCTAACTTAGCGGAGAATTTATCACCCGCACTCGAAAGTACCTTATTAGTCCTCCAAACGCTTTCTCCGACTTGGAATGAAATGTCTCTTCTTCTAAGATTGTAGCGTTTACTCGAACGTTGATAAGCTACATGTAAATTTTCACGGACATTCCCAAAAATATCAAACAAAGGTTGACGATCCAAAACATAGGAAGGTCTACTACTTGAAACAACATCTACATCCTCACCGGGTTCAAAATTGTTACTATATGCTTTTCCACTTAAGGGTACCTGACGACCAAAGACTAAAAAATTTGGAGAATAGTTGGTGGATTCGTGTTTTGCTGAATTAACTGCGTACTGAATTTTTGATATCTCATTATCCCAGGTATCATGTTCTTCTACGTAAGAACGGATTGCAGTACCAACTGTCTTATTAATTCTTTCCACAAAATTGCATTGAGGAGCATAAACAGCATTGTACCAAATCTTTTGGATTTCATACCTTGCACACAAAGCTTTAAAAACACGTCCAATCAATTGTGGACCATTATCACAAATAACAAATTGTGGTACTCCGTAGACAAGAAACACTTTTTCTTCCAAAAATTTTTCTATCAAATGTGCCGTGGAACTGCGCAAAGGTTGTAAAATCGAATACTTGGAGAACCAGTCACCAACAACTAAAAGCCATTTATGTCCGCGTTTGGAACGAGGGAACGGACCCATCAAATCTAAAGCGATGGTTTGGAATGGAAGTCCAACCTCTTTTTCCTTTCCCATCATGCCAAGGGGACCTTTATTGGGTGGCTTTTGAGCACCACAAATCAAACACTTCCTACAAAATTTACGTACATCAAAGATCATCTTTGGCCAATAATATAATTCTTGGACACGAGACAAAGTTTTCAAAGAACCAAAATGTCCTGCTGTAGGGGGGTCATGACATGATTTAATGACGTCTTTACACTGAGATTTCGGTACTAAGTGCTTCCACTCTACAATATTCGCCGAGTGCGGTAATTTGGAAGGAATAAACTTAAAAATGAACCCATCTTCCACTTTCCATTGTGGGTAGCTTTTGGGTGACGACAAAATTTTTTTTCTCAAAGAATCATACCACAAGTCTACATTGTCAAGTTTGATCTCTACTAAATTAACTTCTGGATTTTCTATAGGAACGCCACGACTAAGACAATCTGGAACTATATTAAATTTTCCTTTCCTATGTACCAAATCAAATGAATGTTGCCTTAATCGAACAGACCATCTGGCGAGTTTTCCAGTAGGATTCTGAAGATTACTCAACCAAAGTAACGAAAAATGATCAGTGACAACTGTGAATCGAATACCTTCCACCCACGGACGAAATTTCTCAATTGCAAAAATAACTGCTAAACACTCCCTTTCTGTGGTGGAATAATTGCGCTCTGTACAGCTCAGGGTTTTACTTGCGTACGAAATTACACGCTCTTCTCCTTTTATATTTTGTATCAGAACAGCTCCTAACCCAGTGTTGCTGGCGTCACATTCAACAATAAAGGGTGCCGAATAATCTGGCTGTGAAAGAAGAGGTGCTGAAACTAATGCTTGTTTGATCAACACAAACGAATTTTCTGCTTCCGCGCTCCAATTTACAGCTTGACCTTTTTCTTCTTCCTAATGAGATCATTAATAGGCGAAACCAATGACAAAAAATTCTTTATAAAGCGACGATACCAACTGCACATTCCTATAAACTTCTTAATTTCTGTCGTGGTTTTCGGTCGAGGAAAGTTAACCATCGCCGATACTTTATCGGGATCTGTACGAAGTGAATTTGAACCTACTATATAACCCAAAAATTTAAGTGTTTTTTTGAAAAATTCACATTTTCCTATATTTATAGTAAGGTTAGCTTCTTTTAGACGTTGCTTAACCTCTGACAATAATTTCAGATGTTCTTCAAACGACGACGAACATAGTATTATGTCGTCCAAATAACAAAATACATGAGGTTCAAAACGTGGACCAAAAATCGCATCTACTAATCGCTGTTGAGTCTGCGCAGCATTCTTCAACCCAAATGACATGCAAGTAAATCTATATTGTCCTCGCGAAATAACACTAAAAGCAGTCTTATCCTTAGACGACTCACTAAGAGGGACTTGCCAAAACGATTTTCTCAAATCAAGTGACGAAATATAGTTCGCACCTCTCAACATATTGAGAATTCTATCTACATTTGCAAGCGGGTACGAATCGTGAACAGTTAAGTCGTTCAAAGCTCTACCATCAAAACAGAAACAATATTCTCCATCTGCTTTTTTAACCAACAAAACCGGAGAGGACCACGGACTAGTACACGGTTCTATAACTTTAAGTCTAAGCATGTCGTCCAACTCATCATTCAATATCTTGCTCATATATGGTGACATCACATATGGTTTCTTATGGAAGGGCTTGGCATTACCTGTATATCCATTTCGATTAGGTTAGTACGTCCCAACCTATCATCGCTGCTAATTTCATTGAATGAATTTATAATCTCTTGTGCTTGCACACACTGAACATCCGAAAGGTCATGCAAATCAAATAGTGTAATCATTAGTGTTCAAAGGGATAGAAGATGAACCTAAATACACAATGTTGTTCTCAATGTTACTGTTTCTAAAATCGGCAACTACACCAAATAATTTTGCAAAGTCACTACCGAATATAAAGGCATGAGGTAGGGACGGGACCACTAATGCATTAAGAATACGACAATCATTACCTACACAAATTGGTAAATCAACGGAACCTAAAACAGACTTTACTGAACCATCAGCTGTAGTAATACCTGTTTTTGCTGAACTAAAAATTTTTAAGTCTAATTTTCTAATTATCGAAAGAGCTAAGGATCCAACCACTGAGGTAGTGCATCCTGAATCTAGAAGACCGGTAACATCTCTATCAAGTAACTTCACCATAATGTAAGGCCGATTATCACACTGCTTTTCAATGAACAAGGTATTATTCTTAGGCTTCGTAGAGTTCTGACAAAAAATTTTTACAACTGTAAGCCATCTCGACCAATCATTCTTACAAAAATATTTTCTTTGTTTACAAATCATAACTGTAGCCTTATGACGCAGAACAGAATGCCGACTACTATGCACCTGCCGCCTTACTGGTTTTTTGAACATTGTGGACACGACGTTGCTTTAACACCTTTTCGACCACATCCACAACAAAAAATCTTTTTGGTTGCTCTACAATCTTTAAACCAATGTCCATTACGGGAGCAATTCCAACAAACAAAATTATTTCTCTTATCAGGACTAAAAGAATTAAAAACTGAAGACTCCAAAGTACTCTTATCCGCTACTGTTGTATGAGGATTAACTGATTTATTTTGAAAAACCCTACTCTTAACAGCACAAATTTTTTCACTCAACACGGGATGTTTAGTCTCGAATGGTTGCTTAGAAGAACTACACGTCTTGTTGGGCTTACTAGAAGATGCAGAAACCGAGTTTAGTTTCATCAAAGAAGCTTCTTCTAACTTTTTGCACAAATTTACTAAGGTAGATACATCTTGAATGTCCGACAACGCAAGTGCTGAAATGTAATCAGGAATCAAATTTTTCTTATCATCTTAACTTTAGTGACTTCTGCTGGCTCGTTAGTCAGTCTACTAAATAAAGTTTGCATATGCGCAACAAATAAAATAATCCTTTCATCTTTACCTTGACGACGCTGTCTGATTTTTTCCCAAATGTCATCATCTGAAAAACCGGGTAGAAAATCTTCCTTTAAACGTTCTAATAAAGAGTTCCAATCTCTCAATGAATTTTTTACTGTTCTAAACCAAATCAAAGCATCTCCCACAAAAAGTTCACATGCTGATCCAAATAAACAGCTTCGGGTACCTTACGAGATTGTGCTAAATCACTAACTCTATCTAAAAATAAATATAGTTGTTTGGGGTCTCCTGAGAATTTTACGGGCCATGAACCTATAGGTAAAGAAGGTGTTATATACGAAATAGAATGGGTAGGCGCACTAGCAACTGAAGGAGATACTACAACAGACCGATCAAAATAGGTGGACTCTGTACTTTTATTGATTTTATCGTATAACTCAGCTTCTAGGGTTAGTATGGTTGCTACGGTCTCATTTCTGAACTTAATTGCTTCCTGGGAATCTATTAAAGGAATTTTCATACGCTTAACTCGACCAGAAAGGTGGATCAACCTTGAACAAGCTCTCCTAAAATTGAATCTGATGAATCGCCTTCAAATTCGGACAAAACATTTCGAACTGACTCAACTGAAACAGAAATCTCTTTACTTTCCGTTGCAAAATCTACTTCATAACCCGAAAGGTCAATCAAACAACCAGGCTTATCTACTTCTTTAGCTAACAATCTTCCTAAAATTTTCCTTTTCTCCAACACTGGTCTCTCACTCACTACTCCTCTAATTTTCAGTTCATACTCCAGTTCCTCTTTAAGTAGACAAACAATTTGGAATTTTTCCGACATGATTGCAATAGCCTAATATTTTAATGAAATCAAACTGATAAATCTAAATGATTTGAGCCTTACGGAAATTGTCAAAACAAATTCGGGCAACTAAAGGTAAAAGTCAAAAAGTGTATTTGGTAAAATAAATTTTGCCAAAACAATATCAAAAAAAATTTATTGGGTCAAAACAGAATGAAAGTTAAAAATAAATTTGACTAAGGTAATTAATCGACTGAATAGGAGTTAACGTCTCAACCAAACTTATATCAAGAGCAAATTTAAACAAACAAATCTTAATGCAAAATAATTTTTGAACAAACAAATTTCGAGGCAAAATAATTTTTGAACAAACAAATTTCGAGGCCTAGACGTAGGGCACTAGTGAAACTGTTTTCCTTATGTCTTGCACCACGTTGTGAGCAAGTATAACGAAGTCTTCCGACATAACTAGGGGTCTATTCCTTGGGCAGAGCTATGAGAAATGGGGGGGTTAGTCGAAATCTGTTTGTAGATCAAACTTAATCTAAACCAAATAGGCGCCACCAAGTCCTGACTTACTTATGATAATTGCATGGCCTATTTCTAAGGGCGGACGTGGAGACCCAAAGAAAAAGGATCGCCTTCGCTGACAAAAACCTGTCTTAATAAAGTAAGACGCAGCTCCTGTAAGAAATTGTAATAATTAAATACAAAAAAAGTGGAACACTATTTGTGTCCAGCAAAAATACATAAAGAAGTAATAAAAAGATATTTCCAATATAAAGTTGGCATCAAATACCTACTCATAAGGATGTTAGCTTTATGTGATTAGATTTGATCATACTTGATCAAAATAAAAAACTTTAATCCTGAACCAATTGTTTACTAAAAAGAACCTCTTTTAAAATAAAATGATTTATACAAAAATTTAATCAATAACTGAATCAATCCATAGTTTTCAACTTCAGGTTTATCTTAATTATTTTTAGTCAAATACTTTACAGTATAATATAATTTATAACAAAAATTTAATCGATAACTGTATCAATCCATAGTTTTCAACTTCAGGTTTATCTTAATTATTTTTAGTCAAATACTTTACAGTATAATATAAGCTTGTTACACATATAGGGCTCCGACCTGTGCAGAGCTGTTCAGGTAGATGACAAATTAATTACTCCTAAAAATGTTAGTATTCAAGTTTTTCGTTTTTTAAATTACATATGCAAGTTTTAATTTATATTAGGCAGATCTCAAAAATAGTTGTGTTTACATCACTTGTACTAAAGCTGTTCGAGGCATTTGCTTTCAAAAATACATCTGTCAGCAGTATACTGCAGAAAAATATATGACGTCAGTAACACCTGTTGACGTTACTAACAATTCCTAATGAACCAAATAGTTGAAGCTTTTACAAAATTCATGCCTTTACGCATTAAAACAAATTACCGTGTTCCTAGTGTGAAACACATAAATAGAACTTAAAGCTATCTACTAACCAAAAACTGCATTTCTCGCCTTGTTGCAAGGAAGGATGAGATCCTCGTTATTTCATGCGAAGATCACAGCGTTGCAGTGTGAACCAAATTCATACAAAACAACTTCTACTATGAAGTCTTTCCACGTGTCGAATCAAATACGGTGACGATACTTTCTGCAGCCGTTGTAATCCTGTAGTGGAATTACGCCGCCTTACTAAAGTAGTAGCATCTTTACATTGTCCTTGTGTATCTTAAAAGTTTGCGTAACAAGTGTCGTCCTCTTAAAATTGCCTCCTAAATTTTATATTCTAAAAGTTGCATCGTAAGTTGTAGCAGTATACTTCGTCGCGCTAAATAAATTATCTCAAATTAAACAAGTTAATAAACTTTATACGTTACCAACCGTTATTCAAAGATGTGTCCTAACTCATCGAAGTGGATTCGCAAATTGCCGGCCTGCAATCTAGCATACATGTTGTTGCTTCTTCCACGTATGGCCGACTGATTACAAAACTAGCTCTGGCGGCCAAGGCTTCCGAGGGGGGGACAGTCAAACAGATTGTAAATAGCTGTAGATGACACAGATATTTAACCACAAATAGAATACCAAAGGACGATGCGGCTTTAGCATATTACTTTAGTTGTTGAATGTAATTTACTATTGTTGTTAATAAAATTGTTATATTATTCTCGCAATTTTATGGAGGGATTTATTATCAAAAATAAAATTGTTAAATTATTCTCGCAATTTTATGGAGGGATTTATTATCAAAAATAAAATTGTTAAATTATTCTCGCAATTTTATGGAGGGATTTATTATCAAAAATAAAATTGTTACAATGATAGAGAAGAAAGATTAGTTGAGTTTTGCCAGGAACATAGATTAGTAACTGTAAACACCCTATTCGAACAACATGTTAGAAGAGGACATACCTGGAAAGCGTTAGGTGATAGGGCTAGATACCAAATAGATTATATTTTAGTTAAACAAAGATTTAGAAACCCAGTTAAAAACTGTCGTAGTTATCCAGGGGCTGACATAGATACCGATCATAACTTAGTTAAAATAAAGTGTAATCTAAAATTCAAAAAATTGAGAAAGGCTAAAAGAGAGGGATGGGATCTAGATAAGCTTAATGATAGTGAGGTAAAAGAGAAATATAAACAAGTATTAGATAATAAGATCAAAGATATAGGTATAGGAGGGAACGTAGAAAATAGATGGAAAGAAAAAAGTAGAAGCGAGAAAACCCTGGGTAACAAAAGAGGTATTAGATTTAATAGATAACAGAAGAAAGCTTAAACCTTTCAGATAATTAGATAGTGAAAGTAAGCAAAAATATAATAGAGTTAGAAATATGATTGTTCATGAGTGTACAAAAGTTAGAAATAAATGGATGGAGGAGAATTGTATGAAACTACAAGATGATTCGAGAGTAGGTAAGACAGACAGGGCTTACAGGGCAGTTAAACAGTTTTTTGGGGAAGATAGGAAAAAATATAATGGTATTAAAGATGAGAATAATGAGCTTCTAATAAATAAAGATGAGATAGCAGATAGATGGAAAAGATATTTAGAAGATTTATATAAGGAAGACGATATGGATGAGTTAGAGAACGACCAAGAACAGGAAGTAGAGGAAATATGGTTCTCAATATTAAGAGAGGAATTTGATAGAGCTGTTAGGGATCTTAAACTAAACAAAGCGCTGGGGATAGACGATATACCCGCAGAATTAATAAAATATGCAAGTTAGAAAACTTTAGACAGACTATATAAACTAGTAAAAGTAATATATGACACAGGTGAGGTCTCCATAGATTTCGAAAAAAAAATTATTATCCCAATCTCAATAAAGTCAGGAGCTGATAGGTGTGAGAATTTTAGAATCGTTAGTTTAACTTCTCATGCTTCTAAAATACTAACAATAATAATTAAAGATAAAATAGAAGCTTTGACTGAGAATTGTTTAGGCGAAGACCAATATGGTTTTCGTAAAGACAGAGGGACTAGAAAACCGATACTAATGATTAGGGTAATTATCGAAAAAGGTGACAAAAAAATAAAAAGATTCATTTCGCGTTTGTAGATTTAGAAAAAGCATTTGATAGGGTTAATTGGATTGTTATGTTCAGGGTTTTGCGAAAAATATGAATCTCTCTAGGGATAGAAAAATTATTTACAGTCTATATAAAAACCAAAGCGTAGTAATTAGATTTGATGAAATAGAAAAGGAAGCTAAGATTAGAAATGGTGTTAGACAGGACTGTATACTATCTCCCTTGATTTTTAATGTTTATATTGAGGAAGCTTTAAACTTAGCTAGAGAGAGAAAATATAGGTATTAGTGTACATGGACAGAAATGGATATGTTACGTTTTGCAGATGATGTAGCCATTATAGCAGAGTCTAGAAAAGAGTCAGGAGAGTTTTTAAATATGTTAGATGAGATACTACAGAGTAACTATAGTATGAAAATTAACTCAGGAAAGACAAAGATAATGACAAGTGAGTTACAGCCTAGTTCTAAACCAAAATTAAAAATAGGTAATACCGAGTTAGAGGAGGTAGATGAATTTTGCTATTTAGGTAGTAAAATTACAAAGAATGGATGTAGCAGAAGGGATATTGTAGCTAGAATAGCTCAAGCTAGAAAAATGTTTTACAAAAGAAAGTTTATAGAAGTATAGGTGAGGAACCCTGTATGTGGAAACAATTAAAGGTCAGGAGAGATAGAATGACAGGGCACCAGTTAAGACATGAGGGACTATTTAGTAAAGTCTTAGATTATAGACTACCAAAGAAAAATAGCATAGGAAGACCTAGAGAAAGCTATATTAGTCAAATTATTAGAGATTTAGGTTGTGAAGGGTATGTAGACCTTTTTAGACTAACTCAGAATAGAAAAGAATTTAGAGCTGTGTCACACCGATCTTAAGTTCGAAAACAAAACAAAAATAAATAAATAAATAAATAAAAATCAGTTAACTAAATGTCACCATGACATAACTCACAATTAGTTAGTGGTCTGGCATGTTGGCAGCGATTCGCTGTTTAAGTCTTACCATAATATATACTTTTATAAACATCTCCATGACATAACTCACAATTAGTTAGCGGTCTGGCATGTTGGTAGCGATTCGTTGCTTAAGCCTTACCATAACATAAATTTAATAAACGTCACCATGACATAACTCACAATTAGTTAGCGGTCTGGCATGTTGGCAGCATTTCGCTGCTTAAGCCTTACCATAACATAACTTAATACACGTCACCATGACATAACTCACAATTAGTTAGCGGTCTGGCATGTTGGCAGGCCGGAGTCATTATAATTATTTATGGCTCCGGGTTGGGACCGTGTCATTTTATAAATTAATGTCGACGTTTCGCCCACTTTTGTAAGGGGCTTCATCAGGACAAGAAAATAAATAATAAAATAAAAATAATAAAGATAAGAATAATAATATTAAGTAGACAAGTTAAAGTGTAAAGAGAAGAGTTACTCCTGAACTAGCAGACTCACTATTCCATTCAAAGCCAAAAGGTGTCTTGTGGCAAAGTAACTGGTGAAAGTAGCGAAAGTGGTAGTTTAAATAGGGCAAGAACTTGATGCATGAGTTGATCATGAATAGAGAGAAGTGTCGTAGCGGATCAGTAAACGTCACGGTTCTGCTGTTGTGAACATAGGCTTGTTTTCCAAATAGGAGAAAGGTAGTAGCCATCGTCTTTGTTTAGATTTTTAGAATTTGTATTAATTTCTATGAATTCTCTAATTTTCCATTGTAGAAAAATGGAATTCTGGCAATTAGTTTCGTCTTGTCAAGGTTAATGGTATGGCCTGTTTCATGTTGGTGTTCGGCCACCGCTGAGCGATTGTACTGGCTTGTTCTTAAGCATCGCTTATGCTCGTTTAGTCTGGTCTGTACTGACTGTCCTGTTTCTCCTATGTATACTAAACCGCAACTGCAAGGTATACTATATACGCTTGGGGCTTTAAGACTATTTTCGGAATCTTTTGGGGTTGGTAATATTTGTGAAATTTTATTAGTGGGTTTATAGAGTGTTTTGATGTTGAGTTTACGTAGAATTTTGCCAATTCGCTCTGTTCCTCTGTGTATATATAGAAGGATTGCTAAAGATCGTGCATCGGGATTACAGCGTGTTTTGGGGTTTCGTGTAGGATGCAGATGCCGGTTTATTACTCTGCCGATATCTGAGTTACGATAGTCGTTTTTTATAGGACTAGTTTTAAGATGGGCCAGTTCATTAGATAAGTGTTCTGGTTGTGAAATCTTAATTGCATGGTGGATTAGAGAGTTGATAACCGATGATTTTTGTGAGGGATGATGATGTGACAACGCATGTAGGTATCTGTCTGTGTGTGTGTGTGTGTGTGTGTGTGTGTGGGTGGGTTTTCAATACACGGAATGACCTAGTCATACGTTAGGTTGGCGCTACACCAGAACGTCAAGGAATGGCAGAGCTCCGTTCTTTTCAATTTCTATAGTGAACTATCTTTATGTTGATTGTTTATGTGATCTAGAAAATTATTGAACGTTTGATGTCCATGGGGCCAGATTACAAAAGTGTCATCTACATAACAGAGCCAAGTTCAAATTCGTTTTCTTGAGGTAGGAGTTGTTTAATAATGGAGACAGTGTCTATAACAGGTACTGTCAAAAAAGTCAAACTTTAGGTTAGAAACGTCAGATTGCACCTAGCAACACTAGTATTGGCAGTTCCTGATATATAAAGAGCACCCCACATATGAGATCCAAAAAATGTAATATCCTTTCTGAATGAGAACTACTCACAAATAAAAAAATTCATTACTGCAGTGCCGGTTGTGCTGGGCAATATAAAAATAAATACAACTTCATAAATGTGTCTGCATGAGAAAGAGTTTCAGCTCAAAGCCCAGTGGTCATTTTTTGCAACAGTCATGGTAAAACAGAATCTGATGGATAGTGGATACTGTAAAATGATTAGCTAAGAAGGAAAGTCTTCAACGACATCTGGGTAGACAAATAATAACAACAAATGATCTTTTCAAGTTTTGCAAATACAATATATATTACAAATATTAACTTCCAATTTATTTCTAAAGGAGCAGTTGATTCAATTCGTCTGAATTTGGAAAGTTACCTCAAAGGTGTTCAAACTCTTCCAGGATCAAGATCTTTCCACAACTTATAGCCAATAGATGAATTTGGAATGATTGAGGCTAGAAGAATTAGTAGTAATAAAACACCAGTTTTTACTTTCAACTTATATAACAAGCAGCAAACTTTATTTGTGAAAATAGAAGATGTATATCCTGGATGTTTCATCCCTTGTATTTATAACAATTTATGGTATTTTAGTATGGTAAGTGAGGTAAATGCAGAAGAAGATGATGTCATTGTAAAGTTTTTACATCCTGATTGACCATCGGCATAGTTTTTCTGGTCCCAGAAGGAAGATGCATGTGCGGTACGCATCACTCATTCAATTGCAATCATGGAACCTCCCAAAACAATGACTGGAAGAACTTATCAATTCTCTCAAAAATGCATGATGTATGTTCAATCCAGTTTTATAAACTCTGAAGAAAATTCAAGTTCAACGCCATAGAGTTTGAAATATTTTTAGAATAATAAAAGCTTTTGTGATTATCCTTTTGTCTTTTGATGATATTCCACTTAGCGTAGAACTGCATATTTCATTTAAAAAAATGTCATTTCAACACTTAAGGATTTTTTAGACCATTTGTAGATACTTTATGGTTATATTAATTTTTTCTGTCTTCCTTACCTATTGAAGTATTCTCATAAAAAAATTCATCGACATTGGTTAGTAAATAAGGAAGATATAATTAATTTTCTATGAAAGAAAAAAATGCATTTCCTCTGCTCGATCGATAAAAATAGCAAAAACTTCAAAAATTTTAGCAGGATGTAAAAATAAAGCATTTGAGATACACCAAAAATATTTTATATCCTTATTTATATTCATGAAGAGAACAAACATGCCAAGTTTCAGTAAAATTTGAGATCATGTGTGTCATGGTTGAGCTAAACTGATATGGAATGAATAACCCATTATTAGTTGCTTTCTTCACTACATTAAATATTGTTTTGGAATTGTTACAATTTGAAATTTTTTCTGCATAGAACCTTTTTTTTGCTTCTTTTAGGAGTTTATGTATTACGTTTCTATAAACCTCATAGTATTCGTGCAACTGAGGTATATGTTTGTGTAAAATAGCCAGCTTTTTAATTTTGTCCTGCTTTTTTATTGATATGAAAATGGTGTTGGTAGTCAACGGCTTAATTTTTTATTTTGCTTAATTTTTATTACTTTTTGGTAATGCAACAATTGAAAACCTCTATAATTTTAGTATAAACAAGTCCCATGTATCTTTTGGATTTTGTTGTAAATATATCGAATCCCATTTTACCTGATTATTTTCACAACCAATGGAATTAATTTTAGCGAACCACTGTTTAAGCTTTTTTTCACAAATATATTATCTAGAACAGCTCTTTGTTGTAAAAGTTACTGTAGTGTAACTGTTTATATGTGATTTATAACCTAGGTACGAAAGAATTTATTTGTACAGTTACAGCTGAGTTGTTACTTAAGTCTATGTTAAGATCACCAATTAGGATGTTAATATTTGAATTGTAATATCGGTTAGAAAACTTTCTAGATCATCAAGAAACAAATTAGCCAAAGCAGGCAAACTGTAATGGGGCATTATATTGTAGGTAATATTACTATGCTTAAAAGAGACGGTTGAAAAAGTGGTTGACCATAGTGGCAATACAGAATGCTTAATTACATAGTGAATCTTGTCATTTAGGAAGATTATCACCCTGTCATTTCTGTTATTTTCAATATTATTAAATAATGTTTTGAAACCTGGTATAATAATTTGATCATAATTAAAGTCAAATCTTGTCCTACCCAGCACTATTACATCACTATGCTGAAGACTGCATAATTCTATAAAGATTAGCAACTCATCAAAATTCTTCGAGACTGTTACAGCCCGATTTAGCAATCGTTCTGTACATGGTTTTGTATATATATATTTCGTGTTTAATAATTGTACAAGAGGTGATGGTAATTATTTGTTTATATAAAATAGGTATATAATTTACAATGAATTTCTAAAGTAGTTTCTGTAGACTATACAAATAGTTTAAATTAATTTCAGTTACGATTCAGGTTTACAATTTTGTAGGGTTACGTCTGTTTAGATTCATCAATGCCATTGTGTTTTAAATTTGTAGTTGAAGTTATTGCGTGATGGGTATAATAGGTAATAATGTAGATAGATTAGCTTTTAACAATCAACAGTGGCGTCTATAAAATAATTTCATTAAATTTTCGCATATCTGTAAGAAATTATATTCAGTCTCCTTTAAGGAGTATCCAGTTTAGAAATAGTTTTTCAATAGGGTACAAGTTTGTTCCATATTTTTATTAAGTATAAAACAATATTTATAGTAATTTGAATCCTTCTTAAAATTAACGACGACTATGTGACAGGTGTGGTTTTCAATTCGAATCGTGTTATCAGTTGTTTTCGAAGTGAATGCTCTCTTTGATTTTACAACTTAACAGAGCAGCACGAATGGTTTGGAGCTCTTCCTAATTGTTATTCAAATTTATGAATTGAAATTTAAGTCATCGGTATTTGTTATTACGGGATATTATTAGTGGAATACAATAATAAGTATTTATTATTGTATTTAATGGGATTGTTCCCGATTTGTAATTAACCAATTTTGTGCGAGAGGAGCATACTTGTAAGTATGGCGGCACGCCATGTGCATTTCCTAATTTAATTTATTTTAGGTACCCTTTATATGTTTCATGTATTTGCAATTTTTAACATTTTGTTCTGGTAATATTTTAATCGTAATTCTGATTGAATTAACTACATTTAATTTTTGTTACTCAAAAATTAGAGTTTGGTATTAAGAACTTATTGGGTCATCGTTGGTTCAATTTTGGAAGCGATCTTCTTGGGAAAGTGCTACATAAGGGAGATCCTAATTATTCTTATTCCTATCACCAGGAGCAAAAGAGGTACACGACACCAATCTTGAGGTTCGTGGAATTTCGTAGCGTATCTGCTAAGTTGATCCTGAGCCAAGGTTATTGTACTTACTTACATCAAGGTGTTTCACCGAATTAAAACATGTTTGGTATCGTAATATATATATATATATATATATATATATATATATATATATATACAATATATAAAATAAGATGTATCTGTAAACAAACTCTATGAAAATAATAGAGTCTATTGACGAATACAAATCGGGCTGGTAGTTATATAGCCATTAACAAAACATTAGCTTATTACTTCATAGGGGAGGAAACATCCACTGACCGACGGTTTCGGCTTTATTAAGCCTCCTCAGAGTGAAATAGTCTCCGATTTGTATTCGTCAATAGACTCTATTATTTTCATAGAGTTTGTTTACAGATACATCTTATTATATATATATATATATATATATATATATATATATATATGATTAATGTTCCAAATGCATGCACTTGGCCTTTGATATTTTGTTATGAAATTTATAAGTTAAATGTTAATAGTGATTATTAGAAAAGAGTAAAAGATACCACAGGCCAATCCAAATCTTTATTGCTTTATATTTTTGTGTACTTTTATAGGGCCGATGGATCCGCTGAGGTATATGGGACTTAGGCTCAGAATAAAGTTAGTCGGTAATGTAGCAATATAGTAAGCAGTAGGTAGTCAACAAGATCATTCATCATGGTGGTGAGTAGAGGTATTTATTCTGCTTCAACTTGAGTAAGCAAGTGGTGGTAATATTAGAAATTGTCACTATACTATTGATCTAAGTACTTACGAAATTTAAAGTATTTATTATTACTTGTTCTAAAGTCATAACAGTCTTAATTTTAAAAATATACTAACACCCCTCCCAGGGTAGTAGCATTAATTTTAAAATTAAGACTTATGACTTTAGAACAAGTAATAATAAACACTTTAAATTTCTTAAGACTATATCAACAGTATAATGACAATTTCTAATATTACCACCACTTGCTTACTCAGTTGAAGCAGAATAAATACCTCACTCACCACCACATAAATGATCTTGTTCACTACTACTGCTTACTATATTGCTACATTACCGCAACTTTATTCTGAGCCTAAGTCCCATATGCCTCAGCGGATACATCGCCCTATAAAAGTACACAAAATATAAAGCAATAAAGATTTGGATTGGCCTGTGTATCTTTTACTCTTTTCTAATAATCACTATTAACATTTAACTTATAAATTTCATAACAAAATATCAAAGGCCAATGATGCATTTGTGGAAATTAATCATATATATATATATATATATATATATATATATATATATATATTACGATACCAAATGTAAGTACAATAACCTTGGCTCAGGATCAACTTAGCAGATACGCACGAAATTCCACGAACCTCAAGATTGGTGTCGTACCTCTTCTGCTCCTGGTGATAGGAATAAGGATAATTAGGATCTCCCATGTAGCACTTTCCCAAGAAGATAACTTCCAAAATCGAACCAACGATGACCCCATAAGTTCTTAATATAAACTCGAATTTTCGAGTAACGAAAATTAAATGTAGTTAATTCAACCAGAATTACGATTAAAATATTACCAGAACAAAACGTTAAAATTGCAAATACATGAAACATATAAAGGGTACCTAAAATAAATTAAATTAGAAATGCACATTGCGTCACATACTTACAAGCATGCTCCTCTCGCATGAAATTGGTTAATTACAAATCGGGAACAATCCCATTAAATACAATAATAAATACTTATTATTGTATTCCACTAATAATATCCCGTAATAACAAATACGGATGACTTAAATTTCAATTAATAAATTTGAATAACAATTAGGAAGAGCTCCAAACCATTCGTGCTGCTCTGTTAAGGTGTAAAATCAAAGAGAGCATTCACTGAAAACAACTGATAACACGATTCGAATTGAAAACCACACCTGTCACATAGTCGTCGTTAATTTTAAGAAGGATTCAAATTACTATAAATATTGTTTTATACTTAATAAAAATATGGAACAAACTTGTACCCTATTGAAAAACTATTTCTAAACTCGATACTCCTTAAAGAAGACTGAATATAATTTCTTACAGATATGCGAAAATTGAATTTAATGAAATTATTTTACAGACGCCACTGTTGATTGTTAAAAGCTAATCTATCTACATTATTACCTATTATACCCATCGCGCAATAACTTCTACTACAAATTTAAAACACAATGGCATTGATGAATCTAAACAGACGTAACCCTACAAAATTGTAAACCTAAATCGTAACTGAAATTAATTTAAACTATTTGTATAGTCTACAGAAACTACTTTAGAAATTCATTGTAAATTATATACCTATTTTATATAAACAAATAATTACCACCACCTCTTGTACAATTATTAAACACGAAATATATATATACAAAACCATGTACAGAACGATTGCTAAATCGGGCTGTAACAAGACACCCCGAATATTCAAATGTAAGATTTGAAGCATGATGTTTTTATTATTTACCCTACATATAAAACTGTCTGTATCATCCACTTTCATGTCCCATTCAAATTTGTCTTAATTTCCTAACTCATTTAAAATTATTGATTCAGCGTTCTCCAATTGATTGAATACAACTTGAAAGAATTATATTTGTACTAATTAATCAGTCTTGCTTCTTAACGCGTTGGTGTGGTATTATAAAATAGAGCATTCTAAAGTGTTTGATGGATGATTGGTAGAATAGGTAGTTTTATATTTAGCATTTGAAAAAATATAATTTACACAACAAACTGTCTTTTTTCGGGCAGTTAGTGTCATCATCTTGTTCTGAGCAAGTAGCACATACGATGATTGCTACAGTTTTCCTTCTTATGAAAAAATTCGTGACACTAAAAATACATAAAATAGATAGATTCTCATATACTGGACATCTTTCTCAACCAACGCAAATTTTCTTTAAATACATGAATTGTTTAAAAGCTATTACAGAGCATTCACAAAACACTGTACTCATGCCATTTCTATATTTTTTAATAAAGATAACTTTAATATCATTTTGGATTTTATTTTATTTCTTTACAAGCTGCTCAAACTCCTCATTTGGCATAAATATAGTTAACGTTAGTGATTTTTATTCTAGGCCTTCTCAATGTTATCATTTTAACTTCATAATTGGATAATTTGACACTAATTGAATTATTTAAGAATTCTGTTTCATTCTTGGACAGACATTTTATAATTACGTTCCCGTTTTTAACTGATTTAACGTGCTTTACTCCAACTTTTATTTTATTCAGCTTAATGTCAAGATTTAAATCCAGTTTAATTTGTTCAGATGTCTGTGTTTTATAACAATGCTTGGAAAATTTATAGGTAATTCCTTAGTGGCATGCCTCTGTTTTTAATGCATCCGCATATGAGTTTCTACTCGAAAATTTAAATTTATTCCCCAAAATATACATTTTTTCTTGTAATAACCTAATTATTAGATCATGATCAATTATACGGTTATTATCATTAATAGCACTTTGCAAAATACTTGTAAGTTCAAATTTCCTACATTTGAGACAGTAGTTTTTAAGTATCCTCTTTAGAATTGGGATACATCTAATTTACAAAGATGTTAAATCTATGCAATCTATACATGTCAAACTTTTACATGCATCACATGCAATACATGGACACTTAATATCCTTAGTTGGCTGTTTTATTTGTTTGCAGATATCACATTCCATCTGACTAAGTTTGCATCGGCCTAGTAGTGTTGGTATTTGCAACCTGATGGCGGTTTTATTATAATCTTGCCATCATGCAAAGTTTCCTTCGAGCTTGTATCAGTAATAGCTTCAATTGATTCATAAGGGCGTTAAAAACTACTCCATTCTGATGAAGCTTAAAAGGTTGAAACCAGTCATTGCATGTTTCTTCGCCTTATTCAGTAATCAAGTTTATTGTTTTGTTAATGGTTATGCAAATATTGGCTGTATTTGTATAAATAAATTCACATTTATGATTTTCATAAATAATATTTACTATATGTTGTCATTTTGTCTTAAATATATACATATATATATATATATATATATATATATATATATATATATATATAGTTATTAAGATGAAATGAAAACCCAACTTTGTATTTAAAGTTGAATTACCATTTCAAATCGAACTAGTAATTGAAAACCACTAAAAGAACGGCTACAGCAGAATTTGAACCTGCAACCTCTGATTCTCCGGATCAGTGCTCTAACCAATTGAGCTATCTAGCCTTAATAACTATTAATATATATCAAGCATTCATTTGCATTCCAAATGTGGATTATTCTTCTGTATTAATATATATATATATATATATATATATATATATATATATATATATATATCCTAGCAGCCTGATTGTAAGTTTTGAGGTATACTTTCAGCTACATAGCAGCAATCTATCCATTAGCATTTTTAAGACAACAAAAGATAAAATGCTAAAATGGGAATAAAAAATATAAATACTACCAAAATAATCAATAACAATAAGCTAAGATAAAACTGACCAACAAAGTTCCTCATGGTACAGTTTATATACAATATGAATAATTATTTAAAAAGATATGAAAATGCTGTGTATTAAAATATTAAGCTTGTTTTTTAATTGTAAATGTTTCTACTTGAGATAAGAAGTAATGTTGATTTTTATTTAAGTAATGGAACCCAAACTAAGGGATGGATATACTTCCTTAACTGAACGTGCACCCATATCAAGAAATAAATCAAGATTATTCTTGCCTTTAAGAAATATAAGTAGCTCCAAAGCCAGCGGGCCATTTAAAGAAGATATATCAAAGCAATCCAAAACACCTGTACTGGATTTCCATACTAGTATAAATAATTCTGAGAGAAATTCTGAGGAAATGTTTTTAAAATATAACTGTGATGTACCAGAATTTATTCCTGCTTCACAACGATCAGAGGAGAATATGGTTCCACAGCAATATCCACAACAAAGCTTCAACAATTTTACAAATAAAGAAATACATATAGTATCCAAAAAGCGGAACATTACTTATACATTTACACCAATGGCCAGAAATATCCCAACTGCACAAAATATTGATTATTCTTCGGATGAAAAATTTATAATAATTGATGAAGACTTACTATTCGAGCAAAAATACAATTAACAATTTACTTAATGCAATTATCACATCATTTTAAAACTTATACTGAAATTTTCATTTAAAAATAAGTTATATATTTCAATCTTTATATTTTCTAAAATTTTGTCACGGTATTTAAGAATCTAACAGTTTACAGAAAAACTATTTTAAAATATGCACATACTAAAGTTCTTTCTGCATGTTATATAGAAAGTAAATAATTATAGAATCAGCCACTTTTATAAAAACTGGAAAATGTAACCCAATATCTACACGTATGTGCACTTGTATGACACCCACATCCACATCTAACATGTGATAAAGCTCACAACAATAATTATACAGCAAATAATAAATAAAAATAGTATATGATCTTTATTAATTTTCAATGTGTAATACAAAACAGCAAAAATTGTATTTTTCTTATCTTCTTTGAGAATTAAACCAGTGATAGTAGTTAAAATCGTCTTTATTTACATTTCGACACATGACCTATGATCGTTGTCAAAATTATAAAAATTTCAAGTTTGACATTTATTACATAAATTGAAGATACCTTTGATTTATTAATGTTTGATATATTTGGCTTGAATACATTAGGTGAAAATTTTAAAGTTTAGAAGAATGAGTGCCTTCAATTTGTGTTGCGCCTTGGGAGCAACTTTGAGGTAGCCAATATGCTTAACGTCAAATCAGCAGATTAATTTTTATATAGTTAAATTTCATATAAATTCAATAACTTGAGGATTGGAAAACAATTTTTAATATGTTTCTATTTATACGATTGAGAGGATGGTTATTAAAGACGTAAGGTCTAAGCAGCCGTTTTTTATATTTATCTTGAGGATGAAACCATTATGATTCAGGCTTGCCGTACTTTCACTGACTAAAAGACTCCTCTGTTGTTACATGGTTCTGAGGCGACCATGGCAGGTTTACACTTGTCAATTACCAATGCTGTTCTTCGAATATTTTATATGGTTCTGAGGCGACCCTAAGGCAGGTTTACATTTGTCAGATACCAATGTTGTTCAACAAAGATAGTATATGGATCTGAGGCAACCCTATGGCAGGTTTACACTTGTCAGATACCAATGCTGTTCAACGAAGATTGTATATGGTTCTGAGGTAATTATATGGTGGATTTATACTTGTCAGATAACAATGTTGTTTTACAGAAGCTGCTAATATGCCTATTGTTACGTAATTAGTTATTGTATGTATAAATAGGATTCATATATATATATATATATATATATATATATATATATAATTTTCTTGGGTTATAGGTCAAAACATTAATATATACTTTTACATTTTATTGTGCCATAACCTACTGACTCTATGTTTGACTGCTTGAGCCTTTTCAATGGTTCAGTCATTCCTATAAATTAATTTACTAATATACTAACCTACCCTTATATATTTTTGTCACTTACCCTAAATTATTCTATTCGTTATACATTTAACAACTAAATAAACTAAGCCTATTTGTATGTCATTTACAAGTACGTTACAAAATTCTTAACCTACCTTATTGTTGAATGTGTGTAATAACCACATGTGTTGTATTAATACAAAATGTTATCCTAAACTATCTATTATCTATTAATACATTGCTATCACTCCAGTAAACCTGATCATTTATTTTAAATTATATATTTATATCCAATATTTCTCAATTTTATGTCCATTAGTTTTATTTTAGTATTTTTATTTTTTTTGTTCATTTATTTAATTAAATTATGATAGATTTTACTCAAATTTTTTATATCTATTTTGTCATTAATTGCTGTGGGATTTAATGTTATGAAAATCATTTCATATAATTCTCTTTTTCTTTGGTTTGATTCAATTTTGAGTATTGTCGTTTTCTCGTAATTAAATTTGTGTTTATTTTGTGTTTCATGTTTAGTTAGGGCGGTCGCATTGTTTTTATCATATTTGTGTCCATTCAAACGTTTCTCAAGATGCTACATGCTCTGGCCAATGTATACACTGTCACATCCTTCTTTGCATGGGATCTTATATCTGTGGGTTTTTATTTTAGGTATTTTATCTTTTATTTTAGTAAATAAATTTTTATTTAGGTTAATACTTTTATGAGTTGTATCTATATCGTATTTTTTAACACATAAAAGTATTAACCTAAATAAAAATTTATTTACTAAAATAAAAGATAAAATACCTAAAAATAAAAAAACCCACACCGTATATAAGATCCCATGCCAAGAAGGATGTGACAGTGTATACATTGGCCAGAGCATGCAGCATCTTGAGAAACGTTTGAATGGACACAAATATGATAAAAACAATGCGACCGCCCCAACTAAACATGAAACACAAAATAAACACAAATTTAATTACAAGAAAATGACAATACTTAAAATTGAATCAAACCAAAGAAAAAGAGAGTTATATGAAATGATTTTCATAACATTAAATCCCACAGCAATTAATGACAAAATAGATATAAAAAAATTTGAGTAAAATCTATCATAATTTAATTAAATAAATGAACAAAAAAAATAAAAATACTAAAATAAAACTAATGGACATAAAATTGAGAAATATTGGATATAAATATATAATTTAAAATAGATGATCAGGTTTACTGGAGTGATATCAATGTATTAATAGATAATAGATAGTTTAGGATAACATTTTGTATTAATACAACACATGCGGTTATATACACACATTCAACAATAAGGTAGGTTAAGAATTTTGTAACGTACTTGTAAATGACATACAAATAGGCTTAGTTTATTTAGTTGTTAAATGTATAACGAATAGAATAGTTTAGGTAAGGGACAAAATTATATAGGGTAGGTTAGTATATTAGTAAATTAATTTATAGGAATGACTGAACCATTGAAAAGGCTCAAGCTCGAAACGTATGTATGGTCGAGTGAGGTTATGGCACAATAAAATGTAAAAGTATATATTAAGGTTTTGACCTATAACCCAAGAAAATCATCCTCAAACAAATATAGAGTGAAAAGGTCAAGAAAATAAAACATTTAACATATATATATATATATATATATATATATATATATATATATATATATATATAGGTTATATTTCATGTTAATATCACAAGGAAGACCCAGGAAAAACTTGCAATGCTACCTAGATATTGGGGGCATTTGATATTTATTTGATATTTCTTTTAGTAATGGAATCCATTATTTACTGAAAGTCGTGAATTCGTTTCCTATGCAGTTATTTTTATGTAGGGTTATGTAACCAGCTTCTTTGATTTTGCGTTTTTGGTGGTTTTCTTCTTTGTCAATAATTTTTGCGTTCTCCCATTTTATTTTATGACTGGAGTCTCGTGCATGTTGGTAAATCATGAATTTTTCAAATTTTCTATTTTTTATTATGATCTATGTTCTTTTAATGAAATTTCAAATGGTCTGGAACTTTCCTCTATATAAAACTTGTTACATTCGCATGGTATTTTGTAGATGCAGTTTTTTGAACTGTGTGTTGTATTTTTGGGTTTTGTTTTTGTTAATTGTGTTCTTAGTGTATTGTTGGTTCTGAATACTGTTTTGATTTTGAATTTGTTTCCTATTATCTGACAAGTGTTAACCCGCCATAGGGTCGCCTCAGAACCATATAACAACAGAAGAGTTTTTTAGTCGGTAGAAGTCCGGCACTACCAAAGAGGTAGCCTGAATCATAATGGTTTTCCTCCTCACGATAAATATAAAAAATGGCCACTTAAACCTTACCGTGACGTAATTGCACACTTCTTTAATAACTATCCTCACAATCGTATAAAATCCTCAAGTTATTGAATTTATATGAAATTTAACTATATAAAAATTAATCAGCTGATTTCACGTTAAGCATACTTGCTATCTCAAAGTCGCTCCCACGGCGCAACACAAATTGAAGGCACTCATTCTTCTAAACTTCAAAATTTTCACCTCACGTATTCAAGCCAAATATATCAAACATTAATAAATCAAAGTTACCTTCAATTTATGTAAATGTCAAACTTGAAATCTTTATTATTTTGACAACGATCCTAGGTCATGAATCAAAACGTAAATAAAGACGATTTTAACAACTATGAGCGGTTTAATTCCCAAAAGAAGACTACGAAAAATACAAAATAAACCACAACAAACATACAAGGAGTATTAGAAAGAATTGTAATCTAATTGCTTAAATTTTTAACAATATTTCAATGTTATATCAAAAGATCTTATTGCTAAAATTTCAATTTCAAATCATTGTTCGTGAAAACAGATGTAGATTAACATATTTTTAAAAAATGTGAAATACAAAAAATAACCTAAGAGTAAATGACATGTTATAACATATTTGAACATTGCTAGATATTTAAAAACAAATGATTTAGTATATTTTTTTAATCAAATATCAAGTTAATTCCTATCCTTATATAAATGCAAGTTGCTAAATAACATATAATTAACAGCAATGATTAGCTTTATAAATAAATGGGTCACTGATTAAGGGGTTAAAAACATATAATACCTGACATTATAGCGATAGATATTATGCTGAATACAAGAAGTTTTATTTTTATATATAGTAATAGTAATAGCACTATAAAGGTATTTTCGAGTACTAATAATCTTTGAAAGATTAGCCGTAGAACACGTTCATATTTTAAATATCTAATAAAAATAAACACCATAAATAAATAATCTCAGTTTTTGAAGAGAAACATGAGATAAAAAGTGAGACATATTTTCCTAAAATCTCATAGTCTAAGGTGACATCACTCATAGTTTTAAAACTAGTTTCATAAATAGTAATTACTATCATTATTAAGTCTTTCATTTGATAGACAATCATTTATGTTATAAATTTTCACAAGCCTTGTGCTTTGAACTAAATATTTAAAATAATCTTCAAAGATTATATGATCTTAGCAATTCGCGTCTCCATAGTTATCAACACAAAAAATTAATTTATTGAATACATAAGGCCTGTGTATGAATATTCTTCTCATCATATTGGCAATAGTAAACTTTTGCTATCAACAATTCGACTAATATGCCTTCGAACATTAAGTATGAAACTCACAACATAGGCTAGTGATTGTCATAACAAAAGTGACAAGGAGAATATTCTCAGATGTTTAAATCCACCTCAGAAAATTGTTGGTTGGAAGTTCACTAAAACGGTCATGATAAGAAGGATATCCTCGACAATGTTTCGAACAACTTTTTAAACTACGTGTTGTTCTTTTTGTCTTTACTTTTTTAATAATTTTTGTGGTAAAGGAGTTATATTAAAAGTATGTTTTTGCATTATCCACAGAGCTCTCATTTAATATTTTTTTTTTAGTAAAAGTTGTTACGGCAAATCTCCTTACTTGTGATCCCTGAGAAACTATTCACAGATTACCAAATCATTATAATAATAATAATATAATAGTTATAATAATTATTATTATAATAATTACATAATAACTTCTCATACAATGAAAATGTGTAAAAGTTGAAATTGAGATCATTGATATTTTCATAAAAAAACAAAACATAATCCGGAAGTATCACATGTGATTATATACTATTTGACATTCATAAAGCAAATAATTTTAACTGAAACAATCAAATTCTTTAAAAAATAAATCGTTTAAAATGTTTTGATTACAAATTTGTGGTAAGAAGTGGATTAATATAAGAATTTTTCATTGGTAAGTGATTTATTAATTTTTTTATAGACTGATGCCCATGTACTGATTATTTCTTAGGTGAGAAATAAAGGGCTACGTTTAGTTTAGATTAAGAAATTAATGTAATCTACAATTAAGAAGTTTATTATAAGTATGATATGTATTTTTTGCAAGCTAATGTATACTATTTTTTTAATATTAAAGTGGGATTAAATTTCTGATGTTTTGTTTAATGACAAGAACAAAAATGTAAAAAGTACCAACTTGAACCTTTTGTTTTGAAGAATTAGTATTTTTAACTCTTAAAGTGGAAACCACCCTTGTTTAACAAAGAATCAATGTGTTACATACAGTTTCTGTCCACAATAGCAATCAGTATAGTGCTCTGCTGTAAATTCTATAATCCTGAAAAGTACGATCAATCCCAAATGTACACAACAAAGTAGGGTATTTATATATATATATTTATATATATATATGTATATATATATATATATATATATATATGTATATATATATATATACAGGGTGTCCACGTCCTCCGTGAAAGTTCTGTAACTTTTATGTTATCCAAGATATCAACTTCCGGTTTTTCTTAAACGATAGCCATGACTAGGCTGCACAATTTAAAAATATTTTCACCTATATACAGGGTGTTCCAATATGGTTTTTTAAATGGCACACCCTAGATTTGATACCATATTCTAAAAGCTCTTTTGATGCTAATCAAAATCGTACAGAGGTACTATAGGTCTACAATGGACAGTTTGCTTTTTATGAGTCATTTTATGTCAATATCATGTCAACTTTGAAAAATTGCAGAAGTTTTCGTATTGAACTTGGAGAGTTGATTCTTTCAAGACATAATTTTCTACATCCTGTTGCATTATTATCCATAGCTCGATGTGCTTGTTTTTACTTTTTATTGTACAAGGTGAAGCAAAACGCAAAATGAACAAAAAGTCAATTTTTTTAAATGGCACCCGCCATATTGGATTTTGCCATTGAATAGCGTTTTTGTGGAGCTTTCTATTGACATATAATTTATTATAGGTTACATGAGGAAAAATTCTGAAAAATTGAGAAAAGCATTCATTCATTTATATATATATATAGAGATTGTTATTAAACAACTCTCATAAAATAATCATTTATTGTGATATATACATTTCGATTTATATAGTCTTTATTAAAATCTAAAAATTAAAAGTGAAAACACAGTCATTAACTTAAATAAAATAAAGAGGCTTACACACAATTTGATACTAATGCATGGATTGTTTTAACATAAAGGAAGAGATTAAACAAATGGTGATAACTTTTAATCTGAATATAATTAAGACTAAAAACCATATACTAACATGGAAGAACCACCGACTAAGAACTAATGCATTGCAAGTAAAGAAATTCTAACAGCAAATTAGTTTTTTAAAGAGCTAACAAATACTGCAAGTGATAGATAACAAACAGAAAACCAAACATACAACTGATACAAAAATATGGATGTATTACAAATCCTAGCTGTGGATGAATTACAAATCCTAAAATCATTGTAAAGTATATTTAATAAAATTTATAAATAAAATTAATTATATAACCTATGATACACTATTCAATCACAATGTCTATTGAAACTATAAAGCAAATCAGAGTAGTAAGAAATTAGAAATGTCATGTTTGTTATTGATACGCTTGACCTGACATTCAATATGGTAAGACTCTGTTTGTAACAATTTTCCCGTTCTAAAACTTCAACCTAATCGTAATTAAGAAAGTGGTAAGTTAGGTGGAAATATGAGGACAAAGCGCAACAAGATTTACCAACTTTGGCATTACTACAAAGTTGAGTGAAACGAATATGCACCCATTGTTGGGTTTGGCCCACATATAAGCTGTTACAGCTACAAGTAATCCTATATACAACATTAGTGACTAAAGATTTTGGAGTTGTCTTTAAGAGGAGTGAACAATTTTTTAATAGATTTTTGATACTGACAAACAATGGAAGCACAAGGTAATTTTAAATTTTCTTTAAGTTGTAGAGTAAGGTGTCAAATATAGGGAAGCATTTGAACATGAGAGTATTCTGTCTGTCCTGACCTGAACGGTAAAAAGTACCATTAATGCACCTCCAAAGTAATTGTTTAGTAGCATGGTAGTTTGACCTTATAGCTCCTATTTTTAAATTCAAGTTCACATAACAAATCAATTGTGTTTTAGTGCCAGAATGGTGTTAACCTTGTGTTTAAGAATATCAGAAAATAATTGATGTACCTGCAACAGTAAGTAGGTTTCCTATAACGATTAAAAAATTTTTATGACAAGGGTGTCAAGAAATAGAATCTACCTATTAACTTCTAAGTCGATAAAGAGTTGCAAATAGAAGTTGAAATTATTGAACACTATTAATACCTTATCAACTTTTCGCTCCAGAATAGAACAAAGGTTGTCATCAATAAACTTAACTAAAAAAGGAAATTGAAAAGACAAATTGAAGATAACTATATCCAACAACTGATTCATAACCAACTGGGTAATAACAGGATATAAGGAGACCCTATAGGAGTGCCAAAAAATTTGATGTAGAATTTGCCTCGAAAAAATGAAGTATTTTTAAAAAACAAGATTTAACGTATCCAAAAATTTTTTTTTTATTGATTTTGCAGTTCTGAGATATATGTTACGTTTAATTTTACCCTTCTAAATATTTTCGTTCGATTTAAGACTTTTCAAATATTTCCACACTTCTACTTCAATATTTTGTATAACTACCTGTTATAGGAGACATCCCTGATCACTATATATAGTTATGTGATAATGAGGTCACAAGAGGTCATTGAGAACCACATTCTGTGAGAAAAAAACAACCCAAAGAGATGAAAAGTAAAATTTTCCAATATTTAAATTGTATCCTGTATAATATTCTTTAGCAAGATAAGTGTATCCACATGTAAAATAAAAGGCTTTAAATACATATAGCGTTGACATATACCATTTAAGAATGAAGCCCAACTTTAAAATAGGTGAAAATCAAGCATTTGTTGATTTCAAATCTGTGTGAAAATAATTATTCTTGCGAAAAATACCTTAAAAACAAATTTTATTGCAGACTCAAAAAAACGGTGAAACGAGTCTAAAATCTAAATTCCATAATGCATTCATACTCTTTAAAATATCATTTAATAAACGGCGGAAATATAAAAATCAGCACTTTGCTAAAATGTGAATGCATTCATCCTCTTTAAATATCAGTTAATAAACAAAATTTATGCAAAACGTCATAACACAATTGCGAGTATTAATACAAAGTAGTTTTATTTGGAGACAGTTCTAGAATAAATTATATTTACGATATTTAATGCAAAACGAAATACTGCTTTCCTTTGAGAGTGTTCTGAAACCTATAAATCATAACCAAAGAGCAGCTAATTATTTTCTGTCAATGAATACATGACAATTTGCAGAAAGCAATAAACTATAAACCAGATAAAATAACGAATTTTAATGGCTCTAGTTATTATAGAAGATGGGATGGGATACTTTTATGGTCGCAATACATTTTAAAACTAAAAGTTCATTAAAAAGATAGGAACGCAAAATTGTGGGTAATTGTTGTATCATGGCAATGACTCATCTTCGAGAACTTAATCGAAATTTCAAAACAACGACGTATTAAGATTATTTTATTTTATAACGATGGAAGTAATTAGAGCGATTCATTCATTCTTTCGGCATTCAAGATTTAACGTTGAAGTTTTGAACATAAGTTATGAGACATTCGATCATTGATAAGTATTTTATGAAGGGCAACTACGACTTATTACCCCAATATAAATAATAAGGTATCTTGGTGCAAGGTCACCTGCTACTTTAATCTGTAAAAAGTACTTTCCAAAATTGATGCATTACATTAATTAAAATGGAAATCTAAAAATTTGGAACCAGAAAAGTTTTGATGCAGTTAATTCCAATGGAAACGATTTGTTAAATAGCCAAAGACAGGTGATCATAAAGATAATAATATCAGCAAGAATTTGACGATCCAAAGTGCAAGTATAACTTTGTTTCAAAATTTAAAATGACTATTTGTGTATTATTAAGTAGATTAAGCAAGAATAAGTTTTTATTTTTCCTATAAAAATAATTTGTAAATCAATAGTTTCATTTTAGCAATTTTGAGGTCAGATCACAAGGCATTTTGATCCTTACAAAAATTTCTGCTTAACGTCGTTGATCAACTAAATTGAGGTCCGGTAATACAAAAATATTGAAATTATCTATAAAAATGTTAAAGAAAATTTTGTGATTTAGATAGGAAATATTTTGGGGTTCTCTAATTATTAACAAAGATTAGGCGAGGATTGTTTTAAGACGTAAGTAGTGATAAGATACTGTTTCTTTCTAAACTTAAGCTGTAAATTGTATGTATAAGCATTATTTATATCTGTGTATGTAAGTAGATGTCTTAGATAATGTGTGTAAAAGAAAATGTTTTTGAATGTATAGCAGATTGTTCATAGTGTTTCTTGAGATTTCTTTGTTTCATTTCATTTTCATAAAATCCACAGCATATATGTCAATGAGCTAGCAAGAGAAAATAGGCCCTTTTGGTTTAGATACATAGAACTAATGCTTTTATTTGCATTTCATGGAACAAACAAGTATCAGGCATATTGTGAAAACTACTGTAGCTCCTTTACGGCCTGTTACAAAACTATAAAAGTATTAACTTGCAGTACTGTAAAACATCAAAAGTGAGCACTCCAAGGTAGGTTTTTGTTCTAATAGTTGCAGTAATAGTAAACAATGCTGTTACTATTTCCGACAGGAGAATAGGTACAGACATTGATGAAGCGAAATTAGGTTATTGTTATGATAGTTACAGTAATGTTCCAACTTCTAATGCCACAGCATGTGCAAATTATGATTAAATGAGGTTAGGTTATTGTTACAGAAGTTACACAAACATCATATAATGCCACAGGTACTTACAATACCAAGATATGCATATACAATGATAAGACCTCAGTTATTGTTTTAATAATTATGCAAATTGTATTTAGTGCATCGAATACTTGAGCTATAAAACTTGTGCACCGATTTAAGACAATAACAAAAAATGTGATACCTGTCGACAACTATAATGTATACTGTTCTTAAATGTAGCTTATGAAGTTATTAAAACTTTTATGTAGTTTCATTTACAAACTGTTACCACATATATTTTTCTATATACTCAGATAGCATGTTTGATGACAACTGATAGATGACGGCAAAAATCCTTAAGTTGGCTCCAAAACCATCAATTTGGTTTGTACATACCCCGGTCAATGAATTAACAAAATTTTGAGCAGTTCCATCAAGGACAAAAATCACAAAGTCTTTTTTAGTTATGGTTTCAAATATCCTCATAATCCATTTCTGGCTAACAACATACCTGTGATGATATTTGCAGTGAGTTACTACACTTTGTTGATTTGGAATATATGTCCAGGTCTACCAAATTCAAAGAGATCAAGGTGTTGTAATAATTTCCAGCTGCACATGTCACAAAAGTAGCGATTATATTAAAGTATCGTTTTTAATTAACTGTTACAAGTGCTGCTGTTGCATTAACACACACCCTTCAAACACCAACACCACAAAAATAGGAACACAATTCTCATAGGCAGCGTGCACTGAGTAAAGAAAGTGTTTTGAAACAGTGGTCAACTTGGATCATGCACTGGCTCTAACGGTTCACGATATATCTCTGCAGCGAAGATTACTTTGTATTAAGTTTAATGCACATAAATCGCGAACTACCACAGCACTGTCCACTGTCCACTATTCCACAGTCACATATCTTATGCAATATTGGCCTGGGGACATTCACCATGTGCAAAGCGATTATTTTCATTACAGAGGAAAACTGTGAGAATAATATCCAATTTAAGTTTCAGAGAAAATTGTAAAGAATATTTTGCGAAACTAAAGATACTTACTTTGCCCTCACTATATATATTGAATTGCCTGATTTATGTACATAAGAACCTGGATAATTTCACAAATAATTGAGAATTACAAATACACAAACATTACATACGAAACAACAATACACTTAGAATCCCATACACTAGGCTAAGTGGAACTAGATACTCAGTAAATTACCATGCAATAAAATTATATAACTGTCTACCACAAAATATTAAATCATTACAGCATTTACAATTTAAAACAAAAATAAAAGCATTTTTAACAAAGCAAGCATTCTACTCACTTGAAGAGTATTATAATAGTGACCTCAATTTCTCTTAGCCAGGGGCCATATACTATAGTAATTTAAGTTTTAATATATATACTAACAGGACATGTGTGTTGAAAATACACTATTTTATTAATTAAGAGCCATATACTCTAGAACTATAGTATATGTTTTTAATCTATGTATTTTATAGGACGTGTGCGTTAAAAAATGTAACATTTTATTGAGCACGAATAAATCTATCTATCTATCTATCTATCTATCTGTCATTGTGAAATACCAAACGGCATCAGCAATATTGTTTAAACTCATTTTGCAAACAACAAACGTGTCTAGCAAAACCAAATGAAAACAAACAAAAATACAGTGGTGGCAATTGAATTAACAAATGCGCATTGTGTATTTATTTGTGATCTTGTTTGGAGATTAATCAAGTAGCATTTTATGTATATTTTACATTACGATCCGAGGCAATTATTTGTGTTGATTCCTTATATTTGACATCCTACAAAGCATTTTTCGTAGAGAAAAGTTATGAATTTGTATTTCATAAACTACCGGTGCAGAAATAAGTAAAATATACACAACATGGAATGAGGTTAGCTTATCGTTTTAATAGTTGCACAAGTATTAAACAATTCGAATGCTACTCCAAAAATAGATTAGTAAGGAGTATCCCACCAAAAGTATGTACATCTGAATTAGTTTTAAAAATTAAATAATTCCAATTAACACATATCCTATAAAATAAATAAACGGTGTAGCATAATATATTTTACATGCGTTACATATCTGGTTGCATTCGATATAATAAATAATGTTCTTACTATTATCATTAATATAAAAACTTTTTTGGACTATCACAGAATTGAATTTCTTTGGCCAGCATGTTGTGCTGAGATTAACTATCCCACATTTGACTTTCCAATGCTCCACCTGCAGGTACTAAATTAGCCAAAAAGCGAGATTTTTTACTTGGGAATTTTGAATTTTGCCCTAGCTATTTCAAGCAAGGTAGGGATCTTTAACATGCATGATAACACAAACACTGTTCCTACATTTTATTTCTCATCCGATTGATTGCATATTTTTGTGAAAAATGCTCGCTGGACCTATTTCAAGCAGTCCATTTTAAGAATCCAACAAGAGACATTGAAATTAGCAGTCATATGCAAACCTGTCTTATTCACGGAGCCGTTTTGGGATCAACTACCACAAATACATAAAATTTAAGTCCCACTTAATGCCAAAACACAGATGCGCTTTTAATGTAAGGCTAATTGGTACTATGGACCAGTGAGTCCCGAAAACAACGAGCCTTTTGTTGTAATCACATGCTCCCAGAAAATTGTCTGCCATTTCTATAAATATATTTTTCTAATATTAAACATTTGTACTTATCGTTTTTTCAAAATGCAACTTCTTTCTTTAACAATTTAGCCCAGGTCTCAAGTCATAGATTACACCTAATTGTAACGTGCCTTAAAAACACTACTGTCGAAATATAACAACCCGAAGCAACCCTCTTAATCTAAACATGTTCTTGGTTGTTGTTAACTCTCGTTATATAAACTATAGGTTATTTTTGTATAAATAAAACATATTTTTGACTTTCTGAAATAGTAAAAGTTTTTTGTTGTTCTTTTTTCAGTTACCTTACATTTTATTAACTTTATAAATGAGTTTAAGCAAAGATTCTTCATATTAATTAATCATTCAATTTCTTGAAGTCAGTAAATATATAAAAACATTACATATTTATGATTTTTTGTAAAAGAATGTTCATGCAACCACTGTGCTGTTTATTATACATAACGAAACGGTTTGTGGAAACACTGAATGAAACAAGAGGACTTTATATACATGTTACTGTTACATGAAGCACTTATTAATCAGAAATCACATATTTATACTCAGATGTTATTCTGATGTTAGAATGTGTATTAATTTTTAAAGTATTTCTATAATAGGTGTCAGGTTATTGTTAGTTTCAGTTTTAGTAAAACTATTTCAACTATCTATGAACAAATATGTTTGCACTAAAAAATGAGATAGGTTAATTTTCTAATCGCATTATAAGAATATAACAGCTTTTTATTGCAAATTCAGTTGAGATCTGTGATCGTGTGATGTTAGAACAATATGTAGTCAAAACTTTCGGTATTTCATTCATTGACAATTACTCAAAATTCAGCAAATTTTTAAGTGTGATTTAAAAATATAAGTGATTTTGTGTACCGATAATTTCTACTTTTTTAAATAGGTAACGTAAAATACAACGGACCTCACTTCTGCAAAATAGAAACACTTTAAGATATAAAAATTTAAAACTGATTTTTAAAACGTGATTTGAAAGCACACTGAGCTAAGTTTTGCAAAATGCAATGATTTTCACACCTTATTAAATTATCAACCTGTACTCTCAGAAACTTTAATGTAGGGACTTGTGTGAGGAATTATTGTTAAATTTTCCTAGTATAAACAAGCATTAAAATAGTCTTTTTCGAATTAAGATACAGCTCGTTGGTACAGAACCAGTCAAAAAGAGACTGCAATATCTCTTTTGCATTTTGAAGAATATCGTGAAGTGTAACTCCATTTAACACTATAGAAGTATCATCTGCATACAAGATAACTTCAGTATTAGCAATATAATGAACAAGATCATTAATAAATATAATGAATAAAGTTGGGCCTAGGATAGAACCTTGAGATACTCTAATACTTGACTTTAGAAGAATTTTGTATTTCCCAGCTTTTGATGACTACAAAATTAAAAAATAGCAAAAAGCAAAGAAGCAATTTTATAAATTCTCAGCTATTTATAGCTTGAATTTTATATTACAAACAGATGCTTCTTGGTTTTCCATACTTACACGTAAGTTGATAAAAAAACACACCTTATTAAACTTTTTCGGGAATTCTAAGCCACACTTGTATTGTTTTAACCATATAAAATTTTTTATTCAAACACTATTGACTTATAGCATCAATATCAAAATTAAAAATATGTTATTTGATTGACATACTTCTAAGATTTTCTTATTTTTATAATCCTTTTATTGTAAGCAATTATTGCTATGTAACTCTTTAGCCAATCGTGTTCCAATGCCAAATGCCACCTTCATATTTTGTCCAGTCATATTTTTAAAATCACACTAAAGGTATAAGAGGTATTGTTTTGTTGGTACTGTTTTATGGGAAGGATATCTGTCAATTAATGGTAATGAATGATATTATGATTTATGAAGTATTAAGTTTGAAAATATATGTCTAGATTAATCCAAGCAACAAGACAGTTTTATTTATTAAAAAATAGTAGCAAAGAACCCAATATTATGGATGACTTCTTATTTTATTCTTGCTCGTTAAGTTTAACTTTTTCTTTCCAAACAAAGTAAGCTTCAAGAAGCATTTTGTGCTAGTTTGACTTTGGCAGTGCTATTGATGAATGGGTATTAAGAATAGTAGCAAGGAACGCTACAACTCAGAAGTGGAATATGAATTCTATCTAGAACGTGGATTTCATTTTATTAAATTATGCATTTTAAGGTTATGTTGAGAATGTGCTTTAGATTTTAATTTTGAATTTAAATAAGCTGATTAATAGTTTCATAGACAAAAATGATTCAGTCCAATGCAGGGAATGATCAGGCATCCTTTCATGATTTAAACAGTTTTGAAAACTTCCACGAAGGCCTTCAGAAAAATGAAGCTTAGCTCAAACAGCATAGTAATGCGGTTACCCTTGGATCATTTGATGTGAACATTATGCTCCGTATTATGAACACCATGATGTAACAAAATGCAGTCCTTACGCAACAGATTATGAATAGTCAAAATAGCAATGCTAATGGTATAAACTTTAACGTCATGCCGGATTTTTCCTAAAGCATTTCTACCTTCAATGGTGAAGACTTGAGTGTAAGTAAATTTTGGCTAGACAGTTTTCAGAGTGCTGCTACTTTGCACAAGTGGCCAGAAAAATTTATTTTAGAGACCGCTAAATCACACCTTATGGGAGCAGCCTTTCATTGGTATCAAACAAAACAAGGTTCTATTTCAAGTAGGGGCGAATTTAAGATTGAATTTCAAAGTACTTTTGTTCATGAAAATAATTTAACATCATTGTGGAAAGCTATGTCAACGTGTATGCAAAATCCCATGTGAAGATCTTAGTCTTTACTTTCATGAAAAGGTCAAGTTGTGTTCTCAGTTAAATTTAAGTTTTGATGAGATTAAGGAACAGGTGGCGATTGGATTAAATTCGAAAAAACTAGCTTCTAAGATTTTAAGTAAAACTCATATTGGTGTCGATGATCTTTACCGTGATGTAATATTATACGAACGTGTTAGTTAACACTGGATGGAAATCGATGCACTTCAAATCACTTTGCAATTTGGCTGGTAAATCTTCTAGTAATACATCGAATCAAAATCGTTGTTCGAATTTAATGGTAGGCGATTCAATATTTCATAAACAACAATTTAGAAGTTTCAAGTGCTATAATTGTCAAAAGGAGGGACATAGTGTAAAGGAGTACCCAGAATCAAAGCAAGAACGTGGTTCCTGTTTTACGTGTGGTAGTATGGCTAATCACTACAAAGATTGTTCTAAACATAAAGCGAAGGTACAAGATGGAAATACTTCTACAAATGTTGTGTAAGTATCGTTATCAAATCCTTATGTTGTTAATATAAATTATGTGGATGAGAACTGTAAGTATTGTGTTACTGGGTTAATTGATTCAGGTAGTCCAATTAACCTTATAAAACCATGTCATGTCTCTTTACATTCGTTAGCTCCTTATAACGAGCATGAGCATAACAGTTTTACAGGAATTAATGGGTCAGAATTAAATATTATTGGTATTTTTAATTAAAATATTACAATATTTGATATTGATGTTATGATCAAGTTTTATGTGGTTTCAAATGATACTATGATGCACATCCTGCAATACTTGGCAGGAAATTTATTTCAGTACCAAGTATTACTGTCATATTAGGCAATAAATTAGAAATTGTTAGAAATAACACTAATTTAAATTTTATACCTGCTATAATGCACATTGAAGTAGAGGAACCTTTTACTGTAAGGAATACAGTAAAAATAAATCCGAATATACCCTATGAAGATAAACTAAAATTTTATGATCTATATGACACAGAATATGTGAATAAGTGAGGCACAGATATCATTGGTCATGATTTTTCGATGTCAATTATTTTAAAACATCAACAATCTATTAGCTTTCATCCACGTAGATTGTCATTTTCAGAAAAGGAAAACTGAAAGTTATTTCAGATGATTTTTTAGCAAAGGGCATTATTGTACCCAACTTTTCTGCTTATGCAAGCTCAATTGTATTAGTACACAAAAAGAAAGACGATCTGAGATTATGTGTGGATTTTAGAGAGATAAATAACTGTTAAGGATAATTATCCTATCCCTCCTATCGATGATCATTTGGACTAACTTAAAAATAAAAAGGTGTATAGCTGTATCGATCTTAAGCACGAAATTTTATCATGTAAAAATGTCCGACGAAACAGTTAAGTATACTAGCTTTGTTACTCCTCTGGGACAGTATCAGTATCGTAAAATGCCTATGGGTTGATCAGTAAAAATAAAGTACTGCTGTATCTTGATGATCTTTTAATTGCTACTGAAACTTATAAAGAACATTTCGAAATATTAAGGGATGTATTATTTAAAATTAGCCAAGCAGTATGAGTTAGAATTTAGATTAGACAAATGTTCTTTTATGTAACCAGAAGTTACTTAGGTTATTTAGTGAACGAAAATGGAATACGCCCTAGTAAAGAAAATGTGCAATCTGTGTTGGATTATCCTGTACCATGGTCTACAAAAGAAGTCCATCATTTTGTTTCTTTGGCTAGTTATTTCCATAGATATATGCATAACTTTGCACTTATTGCAAAGTCTCTTTATAATTTTATAAAGAAGAATGTTGAGTTTAAGTAAAATGAAGCTTTTGAATGTTTAAAGGACAGATTATCATAGAGTCCTATTTTAGCTATCTATTTACCAAAATTAGAAACGTAGTTGCATTGCGATGCAAGCAGTAGTGATTTTGGTAGTATTCTTCTAGAAAAGCAAGCAGATGGTGTGTTTAAATCTTTTATTTCAGTCATAAAACTACACCAGCTGAGAGTAAATACCACAGTTTTGAGTTAGAATGTTTGTCGGTAATTTATGCTATTAAATTTTTCCATATTTATTTGTTTGGTATCAAGTTCAGGGTAAGAAATTGTCGCAAGTAGATGCGCTTAGAAGGTGTCATAGCATCCTTATTTTACAACCTAATAGTTTTGAACAAACACTTTCTATTAAGCGGTGTCAGGATCCGGAATTTCGAAATATAGGGAAACAATTAGAAACATCCTAGGATAAACTATTTGAAATGCGAGATGGTCTTGTTTATAGGGAGGATAAAAGAAATAAGTCGCTTTTTTGCGCCTAGTTGCTTAGAAACCAATATAATTCGCAAGTGTCATGATGATATTGCTCATGTAGGAATTGATGAGGTTATAAATAATATTATGAAAGTGTACTGGTTTCCTAATCTGAGACAAAAGGTCAAAGGATATATTCAGAATTGTTTAAAATGTTTAGAATTTTCCCCTTTCAGTGGAAAAATAGAAGGTTATTTAAATAGAATTGAATAGGGTGACGTTTCTTTTAAAACAATCCACATTGATCATTATGGTCCTTTGGAAAAGAGTTCTAGGAGGTTTAAATACACACTTGTTATTGTTGATTCTTTCATGAAATTTATCAGGCTTTATTCATGTAAAAGTACCTCCACAGAAGAAGTAATTAAACACCTGTCAGATTATTTTAGAACTTATCCTAAACGAAGGCAAACAACCTCAGACCTAGAGACTTGTTTCACTTCGCATTCGTTTTATGGAACAAGAATTGATCGTCCATATTTTAATTGCAAGTGTTAAGGTTTAACTGAGTTTTAACTCCTGTTAGCTAAATTATCGAATGCACCTAATAAATAAAATGTTGTGTTAAGTGAAATTGAGTTTGCAATGAATAATACCGTTTGTCGGTCAACAAGGGACATCTCGAGTAAGTTATTGTTTGCCATAGACAAATTAGGCAAAGTGAATGATAAGTGTACATTTGTTTTAGAATTGTATGTGGAATAGGAGAGAAATCTGGGAAAAATGAGAGAAAATGCGTTTAAAAATATCAACAAGTGTCAAGAGTACAATGAAAAGTACTATAATAAAAAGCGCAATCTGTTTATGATGTTGGTCAATATGTTCTAATTAGAAATGTTGATACCACACCAGATATAAATAAAAAGTTAATACCGAAGTTTAAGGAACCCTAGGTTGTTGAAAAGATCTTAGATAATGATAGATATGTGGTGAAAGATATTGAAGGGTTTTAAGTAACACAAATGCCTTTCAAATAAAACCTTATTTTTAATAGAAGTTTCCTTCACAATTTATGTTTCAATTCACAATTTGTTTCAATACTTATTTTGACATTTATGTACTCCTATGAATATTTAGTTATGCTTATTTAAATCTTTTATGATTTTATGTACTTTCGAGGATAAGGTAAAAAGTTCTCGGCCTGACACAGAGATGGCATTCCAATCAGCAAAATTTATGTTTCCTGCCTGCGTGTGCATGTCGTTAGTTCGTATGACAAGTTTCAACTTGCTATCTCAAGTAGTTTGTTTACACGAATTTTTTCAAGCAGACGTCTTATGTGTGTTTCCTTAAGATGGATAAACTTGAATATCGTGCGGTCATAAAATTCTTCGTTTTGGACGGATTAACCCCTCAGGAAATTCATCCGAAGTTGACAAAAGTTTACAGAGACTGTGGCCCTTCCCTGTCAATTGTTAAAAAGTGGGCAGCTGAATTTAAACGTGGTCGTACGTCTCTCAAAGATGACCCACGTGAAGGACGACCAAAAACCGCAACCACACCGAAAACGATCAAAAAGGTGCATGATATCGTGTTGGACGATAGGCGAGTGAAAGTGAACGAGATAGCTGAGGCTGTAGAGATATCGGACGAAAGAGTGCGAAACATCTTACACAAAGAGTTAGAGATACAAAAGCTCTGCGCAAGATAGGTGTCGCATTTGCTAAATGCCGATCAAAAGCAAATACGAAAATGAGTTTCACACCAATGTTTGGCCCGGGTCAATAAGGATCCGAGCGATTTTGTGCGGCGATTTGTCACTATGGATGAGACATGGGTCCACCATTACACGCCAGAAACGAAACAGCAGTCAAAGCAGTGGGCGGAAGCCGGTTGTTCAGCGCCAAAGAAAGCAAAGTCGATCGCATCTGCCAGAAAAGTGATGGCCAGTGTGTTTTGGGATGCGAAAGAGATCCTGTTAATAGATTACCTTGAAAAAGGCAGAGTAATTACAGGCCAATATTACTTCAGCCTTCTTGACCAGCTGGATGCCAAAATTCGTAAGAGGCCTGGCTTGAAAAAGAAAGAAATTGTCTTTCACCAAGACAACGCACCTGCACATAAGGGTGCATTGGTGATGGGAAATTTGACGAATTTGGGGCACAACTTGCTCGGCCATCCCACCTATTCCCCTAATTTGGCGTCCTCAGACTTCTATCTGTTCCCAAACTTGAGACAAATATTTTCACAACCTTCCAGGCTCTCACTTCCGGGAAGGAATACTGATGTTGGAGAAACGCTGGACCAAGTGTGGTGAAGTTAAGGGGGATTATGTCAAAAAATAAAATCATTTTTTCTATTGAAAATTGCAGTCTTTCATTGTAGGCCGAGAACTTTTCACCTTACCCTCGTATAATGTTATGCACTATACTTATGATTTTATGTGAGATTTACGATGTTATGTCTCGGCTTGACCAAGGATGGTCAGAATGTCAGGATAACCAAACTGTAAAGCAATTATTGCTATGTAACTCTTTAGCCAATCATGTTCCAACGCCATCTTCATATTTTGTCCAGTCATTTTAAAAATCGCACTACAGGTATAAGAGGTATTGTTTTATGGGAGGGATATCTGTCAATCAATGGTAATAAATGATATTATAATTTATGAAGTATTAAGTTGGAAATATATGTCTAGATTCATCCAAGCAAAAAGACAGTTTTATTTATTAAGAAATGGTAGCAAGGAACCCTACATTATGGATGATTTTTAATTTTATTCTTGCTTGTTAAGTTTAACTTTTTCTTTCCAAACAAAGTAAGCTTCAAGAATCATTTTGTGCTAATATGACTTTGGAAGTCCTTTGATGAATAGGTTTAAATATGAGAAAACTTCACTATCCAAAGTTTTTAAAATTCAATCTTAAATATGAATATGGCTAACAAAACAAATTATTTTTAGTTAAACACCTTTTAAACCAAATTGTTTTTATATAGCATAGCACAAAGTCTTTAGTGTAGTCATTATAGTGATTTTTTTCACGGTCTGCTACATAGTAAAATTTGACAATTGTAAATAATGTTTTAAAGTATTTATTTCCTTAAATGTACGATTCCTAATGCGACACTTTTAACACTATACTATTTAAAGTTTCTGCTAGCATAATAATAAAATTATCCATCACGCATATCTTTCCCATGAGCTGTGGCAAAAAGTGCCACTCATCTCTACTTTGAACTCACTTTCATGATGGCAGATATTAATGATATTTTTTCTAATTTTGTACTGGGCTGCTGAACCATCAGAAAAGTAAAATATCTTCTGCAAGGAAGATAGAACATCAGCTGTCACATAAAAATCGGCCTCTTTGATATAAGTGTACAGCTAGAGTATCATCATTTATGCATTCAGAAATAATTACAAAACTTTATATTTAATAATTTCTTGCTCATTGTGGTATACTGCTAGGGATGTACAGTTGCTTGAGTGTTATTCCAATGAAAAGAATGTACCTCATCTTAGACAAGGAATAGTTTTTGGAAAAATCTAAACTGACAACAGCTTCATTTTCTTTTGTTTTCTTTGAGGTAACTGTGATACTTTGATTAGGCGGCTCCGTGGCATAGCTGGTATGTGTGTGACTACTACGCCCAAGGTCCCGGGTTCGAATCTCGAAATGGTCCGCTTGAAAAATGTTAGGCAAGCATTTTTGACAAAAATACACCCTCATTCGGATGAGAGGTAAAATGGAGGTCCCGTGTGTGTGTTGTCACTCATGTTAAAGATCCCTACCTTACTTGGAACAGCAAGGGTTCGGCAAAATTCCAAATTTTCCAGGTAAAAATAACTTGCTTCCTGGCCAATGTAGTACCTTAGGGTGGAGCATTGGAAAATCACATGTAGGATACTTGGATTGTTGACAGGCTATGAATGAGTGTTTTTTAAGTAGAATAAGCTGTGTAGGACATACATAAACATACATAAACTGAGTGGGTTCGACTACCACCTGTTAATACACAGTTTTTTGGCCACAACTCAGCAAATTTAGAAAATCCCTATTTTGTCTGATGAATATTCTTTCTTAAAAAGTTTGTATATTTCTTTCAAATTCATTAAAACTAGTCTTTTTTAAACATGAGTTCTTTTCCATTGACTTTCATTGACATATGGTCTTTTTGGCTTACATTATCACTATTATAAAATTGTTTAACCTTATCAACTGGACCTTTTTCTTTAACTAAGGCTGTTTTAATTTTTCTGGTAATTCCACTGAACTCATCTAGCATCTTTTATACATTCAACTCTTAAGAGCTCATCACAGCAGGTTACCTACCATCTGTTGTAAAATCGCGAGTTGGAGTGAGGTGGCGTAGGGTGGGACAAAAATGTCGAGAGGCGATATTCATTAGAAAAGGATACAAAGTTTAGTACTTCGCCTACTTGGTTTATGAAGTACTAAGAAGCACATATAGATGGCAGTGCGGTGGAATTTATTAGCCCAGTTATAAACCTCACAGATAGTTTAATTATACATATTTTCTAACATCTATAACCAGTGCCTTTGAAATTCCGATATCTAATGTAAAAAAAATTATTAGGAAACAAGAAATTATAAGATTTAACATTCCTACATTTGCATCGTATAGTTATTTTACAATTTCTAATATGCAATTGACAAAGCTGTTACATTAATTAGTTGGCCAATAAATGGAAAAAACAGAATAATGGTTTAAACGTATCTCTAATAAAAAAATGATTATATAAAGTGTCAAGTGGGTTTTGATTATAGTTTGTGAAAAGTTACAAATGTTGGTTTCTTTTCTTATCACACCGTTTCCTTTATCATTTTCTAACGACGAAATAATAAACAAAGTGGCCGCAACGGCCAAGTATGTTTTATTTCAGTAAATTTTTTTACAATTAAAAATAAATATAAATATAAAATACAAATTTTCAATATATTTACAATGCGATTACATATTTGAATTTGCACTCGATCGAACACAGTAAACATTCCTCTAGTAGAATAAAAATGTAAGTAGTCCAAAGTTTTTTTTTGCTTTTATTTATTTACGTTTTGCATGCAGTTTATCAAATTTTGTTCCATCACAATTGCGTATGGGAGTTTGTGAATTGTGAATTTGTACCATGATGAACAAAATACATACTTAATACATTTTATGTGTATTAGAAAAGTTTGAGGGTAAAATAACTCAACTAAACATGGTTTGTAAATTTTAATGAACCGTAAAAATTTTTATCATATTATTTCTTATTACTACACAAGCCTAAATATGAGCGAAATATTACTGGTGGCGTTTTAAAATTTATTCCAAAACATTAATTAAACTTGAACATAAAAATTAAACAATTCTGTGTTTATTCCTTTTTACAAGTCACACTACATTCATTCTTTTACCATATTACAAGTCAGTTTTTCATCAACTATATGGTATATTACTTCAAATTTTTAAAAAAAAATATAGAACACTATTGCAGTGCAGTCTTTCACTATCATTTACCTCAAAACTGAGGGAATACCAATTACCTACTTCACTAAATAGGAAGCCCAACAAAAATTTATATAAATCTAAAGTTATGAAGAACAACTCATTTCTATAATTGCCGAGGGCGGTAAATAATATCCTTAATGATGGTTATAAATAGATTTGCAAGCAATTCCGAATATAATAGAAAATTATTTTAACGATAGTTTGATCTCAATAGTATAGCATTTCCTGTATGTTTGTTGTGGTTTGTTTTGTATAGCATTTATTCAAACCATTTCTGTTTTACAATAGTGTGACACTGAAGTTCTGAATTTATCCACGGTAGCACATTGCAGGTGCATTTTTCTAAAAAAATACTAATATTTGATTTATTTCGGTAAATAAAGTGCAATTTTGATGAAAATTCTTAAAAATTATTCACACATTTGGGAAAGTTGCTGGTTCTGTTTAAATCGCTCTATTATCAGCAAAAAATATTTTTTGGCAGTTAAAAAAACTTAAATAACTTTCCCACATAAACAATTATTTTATAAGTAACTTTTATTAAAACCGTTTTTAATTTGGGTGCCTAATAGGAAAGAAATTTAGATCTTTAGAAATTTCAAGATGGCCACTACTGTGATGAGTTCTTAAGAAATGCAGTTAAAATAATGAACTGCTCATCCCTACTTTCGGTATTATTAAATTTTTCATTCAGTTATTCACAAATTTCTGAACCTGGATCATATCGTTTTTTTCACTTTCAACTTCTGCACATACTAATTTTTGAGTTAGCGTTTTAGTTACCTTATGTGGTTTTCTTTGGCAATAACCTTGAGAGTGTATTCACCTTTTTACTGTTGGAGATTCTTCAATATTTGGAAAGATTTTGTAACATGTTGCGATATGTTAACAAAAAATTAGAAGTGAAAGAAAAAATTAATCTTGAAAAGACAATACTTATTATTGAAGCACACTGTATAATTTTAATTTTCATGTAGAATAGTGTTTAGAAACAAGACATGCAATCAAATCCGAATTTGTATTCAAATTATAAATTGAAAACAACCAAGTTAATTGTTTTATTTCTGTTAAATATACATATTGAAACTCATATCTACAGTTGTAAATTATTTTTAACCACAAGAATATAAATAAACCAATTAAAACCAAAAAATTTAATAGTAGAAGCATATCATGTTTTTAAGTAAGCTTTAGATTGATGAAATAATAGTGAACTCATTAATATAAACCCAAATATGAGCTTTAGAAATTTTAATGGAATAAAGTACATTTAATAGATATAGTTGCAATTACCACAAAAGAAAACCACATACATACTTGAATACAATGTAGTAAACCAGACGTTGTGCAATGAAAATACATAAATGTAGTGTTACAGATAAACAATAATTTCATATCACAGATTACAATATTAGCATTTATGTCTTTGGATAAAAAAATAAAAATATACACCTAAGTAATTTACATGGTAACATGTACTTTCGTGTGTCATTTTGTCTTAAACTCAAGCAAGATGGCAGAATATCATGAAAGCCATCGACAACATACAAAGTAGAAGGGGAATTAAATATCAATAACTACATCTGACAGATTTAATAAGAATAAATTGTGAACCGGCAATACAGTACCATAAAGATGCAGAAATACGTGAAAATAGAACAGCAAAGGTTGAGAGGTGACAGAATGTGAATTGAAAACTGAGATTGAATGTACAGAGCTCCAAAAAAAATTTGACTGCATTCCCTACGGGAAAAGACGGCAATCGTCATGTAAAATAAAATAAATCTGCAAGTGGCGAGGTAGGTTCTAAATATGTGAGTGCGGATACAATGTTGTGGTAACATTTTGAAACAAAAGGGTAGAACCTGGCAAGTCATTCCTCAATTCAATTGAAACTTTGTGGCATGTTCAGAGTCAGGGGGTTGTTGTGTTTGGATATATATATATATATATATATATATATATATATATATATATAAGAGATAATGAGAAAGACAATATTGATGATTGTTGAAAATCCTGGAATATAATTATAATAAAGTGAGTACTTTTATGCACTTTTACATAAGGTTTTTTTGAATATCAATTGTGTGTATTTTGGTAATAGGATATTAATTAAGTCGAAATAATTATTTGATTGGACTAATTAGTGATTTGAAATGCTAGATCTATTGGTGAAATTTAAGGTAGTAAAAGTATTAAATTTAGTAATTTTGAAATAGATAATGAAAAGATACAGAAAAAGTTGGGAGTTAAGTGTCTATTTGTTTTTTTAAACAAAATTGCCAAGAATTTGAGATTTATTAATGTCTTATAATTAAATATGAAAGCAAGAAAAATTTGGAGTGGCGAATAGTTTTGTTGATGACTTATATTTAATAGTTTTTCTCTAGAATTTATTTTAGAAATACCCGACCAGATTTAAGGTAAAAAATGTATTATAAGGAAAGTCTATTTGTATGTGTACTGAAATTATTTTTGTGTTAATGAGTTTAAGTTTAGGTGAATTTTTATTTCAATTTACTTAGGAAATAGATAAAGTCAGTGATTTGCAAAGGATATCCAGCTACCCCAGTGATCATTTTATTTGGAATGAATATTTTATAAGAAATTTCTTTAATTATGACCAATTTTAGAATATCAAAACAAGAAAATTTTATGCAAAATAACAGTATTCCATATGGAAATGACATCAAAAGAATTGCTGAGACAGGCGGTTTGGTGGATTTCAATTTTGACAGAGAAAATATTTCAGAGTAAGTGTTAACACACTGTGAAATTTTTAAATTTAAGCCTAGTTAATTATTATTTTGTATTATTTTATTTTCTTTTCTCATTTATCTATAGGAACCCACACCCGCACCACTGCATTGTTACAGAGTACCCGTCCCTTAAAGGCAAATAAAAATTTAATTCGTTTAATGCTTATTTTACCCATAACAGAAAATTTTTGGTGCCCAACTTCAAGACCTTCCTCTTTTTTTATTTGAAGCATTTTTTTTAAATACAATGTAGTTTTTTCCTCATTTTATAGTAAAAGTATGTGTTTTTAAAATTTTTAGACGTTTTTTTACATTATGATTAGGACAACATTTTTATTGGTAGTGTTTTTTTTTAAAAATTTTAACTGTTTCATAAATTTTTTGAGGGAACATCTTCAAAATCCCTCTTTAGATAGGACATTTTTTAAATGACAGGGCTATTTTTTTAACTTTTAAACTTTTTCATTAAGAGCGATGTTTTTAGTACAGTTTTTTAAAGAACATTAGGATTGTTTTTCGAGAGAGTTCATTTTTTAACAGGAGGTAATTTTTTAAGGCAGTTTTTTTTATAGTAAATGTTTCCACCTTTGAAATCGTTTTGCTTCTATTAGAGCAGTTTTTTCAATAGAATATTTTTAAATATGAGACTGTTTTTATGGGTGATTTTGTTAATTTTTATAGGATTAAAATTTTTAGCACTAAATTTTGACATAGCTTTTATTGTTAGGGCAACACTTTTTTAAACATCAGGTAGTTTTTTATTATTTTAAAGTAACTTTTATACCTTTAGGTTTATTGGTTTAGCTAGTTTTTGTTTTGTTTTAATTGGTAATACATTTTTTTAGTATTAATGTATAGGTGTTAAATTTTTTTGTTTTTAATCAATTAACCAAAAAAGTTTTTTTAATGTGAGATTTTTAAGTTGTGAATTTTTTTAAAATTAATTGTTCCTTTTCTAAATTTAGTTGATAAAACGTACTACAGATTTTTTTTTTTTGAAAACTTATCTTGAAAGAATTTTAAGACAGAAGTTGATTGATAGAGACTCGGTCACACAGAAATTGTTTTATTCTAAATGGAAATTTAAGTGTAATGTGTTAAGGGTCAGATAAATATTCAAATTTTTAGATTTATATCTGAATTAATAACAATACAGGTCAATGCTGAGAGATTTGACATGAGAAAATTTTGAAATCAAACAAGACTTTTCATAAAAATGAAGACAATAATTGAGATTCAAAATATTTGAAGTAGAAATATAGGTTAGAACAATAGCATACTTGTAAATATTTATGGTTCCGGGTTGAGACCATGTCCTTTTATAAACTAAGGTCCTTAGTTTATATCACCTACAAGGGTCAAGCTTTTTAACCCTCGGTACTGCAGTGCTAAGGTAATACTACCTGAGAAATGCAGCAAGCTACATCCCCAGTCAAGTATTACTTCAACCCTCTGGGCATAATTTACGATTAGACAATTTGGTCAGAAAGTCTATTTAGAAATCTATCCCAGCAACCACTCTTTTGATGCCTCTTTATTAGCCGACTCCTAATTTAAAAAAAATCCCATGAAAAAATTAAAAATTTTTTCCCAATGTAGCACCCATATTAACCTATATATCCGTGATGTCCTTTAAGTACATTATGTTCAAGTTAAAAACTAAATTTCCATTTTAAACATAAAAGCTAGATAAAATTATTAAACTACACTAAATTAAAAAAACAATTTCTTTAGAAAAAAATTAAAATTAAATCAAGTATCCTATTGTGATATTGTCGGAGGCTTTCACGGCTGGAGTCATTATAAATATTTATGGTTCTGGGTTGGGACCATGGGACCATTGTTTTTTTAATTTAGTGTAGTTTAATAATTTTATCTAGCTTTTATGTTTAAAATGGAAATTTAGTTTTTAACTTGAACATAATGTACTTAAAGGACATCACGGATATATAGGTTAATATGGGTGCTACATTGGGGATAATTTTTTAATTTTTTCATGGGATTTTTTTTTAAATTAGGAGTCGGCTAATAAATAAGCATCAAGAGAGTGGTTGCTGGGGTAGATTTCTAAATAGACTTTCTGACCAAATTGTCTAATCGTAAATTATGCCCAGAGGGTTGGAGTAATACTTGACTGGGGGATGTAGCTTGCTGTATTTCTCAGGTAGTATTACCTTAGCACTGCAGTACCGAGGGTTAAAAAGCTTGACCCTTGTAGGTGATATATTCCATTATGGAGTAGAGAAGGTCGCCTCATGACCTTTCACATTCAGCATCCTTTGCACTGTTGTTTCATTTAGAATTAAGAGGTTTTACTTTTACTTTTAATTTTGTTTTGGACTTGAATTGATGAAAGACATTTGATATAGGACGGTAGAATAGTAATAGAATACTGTTTAAAAATAAGACGTGCAATGAAATTTGTATTTGTATTCGAAGCATAAACTGAAAACCACAAAGATAATCGTTTTATTTCTGTTAAATACATATTGGAACCCAAATCAAGAGTTGTAAATTATTTTAAACCACAAGAATGTACACAAGCCAATTATATTCATAAAATTTCATGTTGGAAGCACGTCATATTTTTAAGTAAGCTTTAGATTGATTAAATAATAGTGAACTCATTAATATGCACCCCAAATATGAGCTATAGAAATTTCAGTTGAAGTACAATTAATAAACAGTTGCAATTACCATAAAAGGAAACCAGAGACATAATACTTGACACAGTGGAACAAACCAGACGCTGTGCAATGAGAATACTTAAGTGTAGGGATACCTACAGAGAATTTAAATCATTTCACACAATACATTACAATGTATGCATTTATATGGCTTTAGATAAAGAAATAAAAATAAACATCTATGTAAATTACATGGTAACAGGTACTTCCTGTACGTCATCTTGTCATAAACTCAATAGAAGGATGGTGCAACAACAAAAACCACTGACAACATACAAAGTAGAAGTGAAATTAAAAGACAATAATTACATCCGATTGAGATTTAATAAGAATTAATTGTGAACCGGCACTATGGTAACATCAAGATGCAGAGATGTGTAAATAGAACAGTGGGGGAGGGGGTAAGGTTGATAGAATGGTAATTGAAAAATTAGGTTGAATGTACAGAACTCCAAGAAAAATTAGCTGGCATTCCCGAAGGGAAAAAATAGCAATCGTCTTGTAAAATGAAATACATCTGCAAGTGGCAAGGTAAGTTCATAAACGTGCAAGTGCAGATATAAGGTTGTGGTAACCATTTTGAAACAAAGGGGTAGGACCTGGTAAGACATCTCTCAATTCAAATGAAGCTTTGTGGCGTGTTCAGAGTCAGGGAGTTGCTGTGTTTGGATATATAAGAAATAATGAGAGGGACAATGCTGATGGTTGTTGGAAATCCTAGAATTAAAATAAAGTGAGTAGTCATGAATTTTTCTGTAACGTTTTAAGGGCAATTAAATTTTTGAATGTCAATTGTGTACATTTTGGTAATAAGATATTAATTAATTGAAAATGGTAATTTGGTTGGACTACTTAGTGATTTGAAATGCTAGATTTATTAGTGAAATTTAGCGTAGTAAAGTATTAAATTTAGTAATTTTGAAATAAATAATGAAACGATAAAGAAAAAGTTGGCAGTTAACTATCTTTTTGTTTTTGTTGTTTTTCAATTTTAGGATACCAAAGCAAGAGACTTTTATGAGGAATAACCGTATTCCATACAAAAGGACATCAAAAGAATTGCTGAGACAGGCAGTTTGCCGGCTCTCAAGTTTGACAGAGAAAAACTTTCAAAGTGTTAGCGTAATGTATAAATTTTAAATTTAAGCCTTGTTAATTATTAATTTGTATTTCTTTATTTTCTTTTCTCATTTAGCCATAGGAACCCAATTCCGCATCACTGGAGTTAGCCGACGTACTCTTATATTGTTACAGGGTCCCAGTCGCTCAAGAGTAAATCAAAATTGAATCCATTTAATGCTTATTTTATCTATAACAATTTATTTAGGTAATCGAGTGTTAAGTCTGGGTTAGTAAAATCTGTATACATCTTTGAAGGCTCTTCTAAGGTTTCTAAACCCTTTTATCTTTTGAAAGTTGTTTTCTGCAACTGTTACAATTTTCATTCCTGCTTTTATTTTAGAGTTTACTTTAAACATCCAGTCCTGGACTGGCTGATGACTTTTCATAGATGGGTGAACATTTTTTCCACATGGGTTGCAACAATATACAACAAAAGTCATGAATACATATTACTTGTACTAGCAATTTTTCTACATAAAGTAACCATTTTACTTTAAAATGTTTAAATTCAAAAATAACTGCACTAAAACAATGCACTGAGTTTATTGTAGGCCTAAGCCTATAGCAACATATATGTACTTATTACCTTAATTGTTAATGAAAGATGTGTAACACTGTACAGTGTTAAAAATTTATAAATACCAGATATAATTATAGCCTCATTGTATATTTTTTGAAAATTTATTTTAAAAATAGTAAATAAAATCTACTAAGCAAGTGAGTCTTGTATGCATTTGCTATATTTAAAGGAAGTAAAGGATTAATACGAGTTTAAGATTAATATTTGAAGAGGGTTATTTTTTAACTTTTTATGCCAAAACATAATATAAACCATTGAAATAACTATTAGCCCTACAATACCTGAATTGGTAATTTTAGTATGATTATTTACATCTCCATTCTCAACGAACCTGCACCTTGACGAAGTTCTAAAATATTAGAACAGGTAGAATGGCTTGCACATTTCAATGAGCTAAAGAGCCGAACTATAGATTCAACCAAATTAGAGGGGTCTTTAGTGAGGAACTAGAATAACACAGGTCCCCAAAAGAGGGCAGCAGCTTTTTCAGTACTTAAAGTGGCAGAGACCATAGGGGTCGGAATGACATTCTAAGACACACTACTACAATGTGGAAGGCATTGGGAAACCACCACATTACCTCCCAAATACACTGCGTACAGTAATTGTTAGTAAACATGATGGCATCCCCATTCGGATCTCCAAGAGGGGACTACTTCGAGGGATGTGATCCGAAAGTATAGAAAAAGATCAATGAACATTCTGCAAGTCAGAGCGTGGAATGAAACAAGTAGGTAAGCTAGAGAACCTGAAAATCAAAATGGAAAGGTTAGCACTAGACATAGTAGGAATCAGCAAAGTCCGCTGGCCAGAGGTGGTTGATTTTTGGAGTGGAGACTTCAGGGTAATTCATACAGGATCAGAGGAAGAAAATTTGGGGGTGGGGATAGTTATGCCAAAATAGATATGATGACATGTAGAAAACTACTTACAAAAAAACGAAAGTTAGATTTGAATCTAAACCGGTAAATACAGTAATAACACAAGTATACATGCCCACCTCTAGCTACAGTGAGGAAGAGGCAATCTACAAACATATCGAAGACATACTAAGATACGTAAAAGGACATGAAAATTTAATAACTACAGGGGATTTTAATGAAGTGGTAGGTGAGGGTAGGGAAAGAGCGATAGTAGATTTATTTGGATAAGGCATGAGAAATGACAGGGGAATAGGCTGGTAGAATTTTGCGACAAGAACAACTTAACCATCACAAATACATTATTTCAACATCATGCTAGAAGACGATACACGTGGAAGATGCCAGGAGATATAGGAAGATATCAAATAGATTACATTATTGTTAGACAATGGTTTAGAGATCAAGTAAAAGACTGTAAAAGCTACCCGGAAGCAGATATAGACACTGGCCATAGCATTGTAATTATGAAGGCCGCTCTTAAATTTAAAATTTGAAAAAAAGGAATGGAAAAAGGCACTTTGACTTTGAGTAAATAAAAGATAAGGATATCCACGAAAGATTTGAAAAAAAGTCAAATGAATTGCTGAAAGATATCGGGAAAATTTCTGATACTAGGGAAGCAGAAACAGAATGAAATAACATTAAATCCAGCTTAGACATGACGACCAGAGATATTCTGAGGTATACAAAAAAAGAAAATAAGAAACCATGGATAACAGAGAATATTCTGAATTTAATAGAAGAAAGACAAAAATACAAAAATAGATCAGACGAAACAGGAAAACAGAGAAACAAAACCATAAAATGGGAAATTATATGCAAATGCAGGAAAGCTAAAGAGCAATGGATTGATGAAAAGTGCAAAGAGGTACAGACTAAGATGGAAACAGAAAAGACAGACAAAGCATACAAATTAATTAGAATTAATTTTAGGGATATAAAACCATATAGCAAAAATATAAGGAATGCAGGAGGAAACGTCATTATAGAAAATGTGTAGAAAGTAGCTAGATGGCAGGAATATATAGGGAATTTATATTTATGAGAGGAACTAACAGCATTAGAACAGGAATCAGACATTGAAAATGATGACTTGGGAAATCCTATACTTAGAGATGAGTTTGAATGAGCATTAAAGAGTCTGAAAAATGGTAAGGCGCCGGGTACAGATAAGGTGCAAGCAGAAAGTCTAAAAGCCGCTGGACAAGCAGTAACAGAACGACTCTTCTGACTTGTAAGCTATATAAATGAGACAGGTGAGATACCCAAGAATTTCAAACGTAACATCATAGTAACTATACCAAAAAAAAAGAGGCGCGGATATATGTGAAAATTTTCGAACAATAAGTTTGACAGCACACGTGTCAAAAGAGGTTAAGAATTTCTGCTACCTAGGAAGTCAAATAACGCAAAATGGGAAAAGCACAAGATATAAAACTAAGATTAGTACAAGGTCGTGCTATATTTAACAAAAAAAAGCAATTACTGTGTTCAAAGACAACAAACAGAAATAAGCAAAAGATTGCTTAAAATATATGTGTGGAGCACAGCACTGTATGGCTATGAAGCCTGGACAGTAGGAGAAGCAGACAAGAAAAAGGTAGAAGCCGTGGAAATGTGGTGCTACAGACGTATGATGAATATATCATGGACAAAGTTAAGGACAAAGAAGTACTAAAAATGGTAGGAGAAGAAAGAAGTATGTAGAAAACAGTAAAAAATAAAAGAGATAGGAAGATAGGCCACATACTAAGACATGGGGGAATAGTGCAGAATATATTAGAAGCAGAGATAGGAAAAAAGAGAAGTAGATGTAGACCTAGGTTAGACTACTGCACATAGATAGTGAAAGATGTAAGCTGTGAGAATTTCAGGGAAATGTGTAGGCTAGTTCAGAATAGAAATCACTGGAGGTACGCTTCCAACCAGTCGTAAGATGGAAAAACTAATGACAAAAATAATAACTGTACTTAAACATGGAGATTATTATAAACAACTACAGATATTGGTTTTGCAATATTCTCCACTAATGTTAATTGTGCGAAAGGATTTACTGGAAAACTATTAATACGGCAAATGCTAAGTGTTGGGGGATCCCTGGCAGCCACAGGCTGCTTAACCCCCTTAACATTTACATGTGATTTTCCAATGCTGCACCCGAAGGTACTACATTGGCCAAGAAGCGAGTTTTATTTTTACCTAAAAAATTTGGAATTTTGCTGAACCCTTGCTGTTCCAAGCAAGGTAGGAATCTTTAACATGCGTGACAACACTCACACACGGGACCTCCATTTTACCTCTCATCCGAACGAGGGTGAATTTTTATGAAAAATGCTCGCCTAATATATTTCAAGCGGACCGTGTCGAGATTCAAACCCGGGAACTAGGGCGTAGTAGTCACACACATACCACTATGCCAAGAAGCCGCCACCCCTTCACATACCACTGAATCTCTTTGAAATAGGACATATAATTAGAAAACAATAGAAGAGAATCGTGCTGTATTTAGGCTGTTAAGAGAATTGCAGGGAACTGTGTAGGCTAGCTCAGAACATAAAAAGCTGAGGTCCAACCAGTTTTACGACATAAAACCCAATAACGAAAAAATAAGTGCTCTTAAATCTGATGATTATTATAAACAACTACAGGTGTTGGTTGTAAAATATTTTTAACTAATGCTGATTGTGTGAAAGGATAAATTCGAAAAACTATTAATTCGACAAAGGTTCAAGGGTTGGGGGAACTTGGCAGCCAAAAGCTGCTTACCCCCCTTCACATACCACTGAATATCGGAAAAATGAGGTATATAGCTGTAAAACAATAGAAGGTGACCTGAACTGCATCAAACAAGAAAGAACAGCAGCTATGTTCAAAAACAATGAGCATAGATACAAAAAGAAAAATGTTCAAAGCATAGTGCGGAGCATAGCACTGTACATCTATGAAATTGGGGCAGTAGGAAAAGCAGACAGAAAGAGACAGAAGCCTTCTGGAATGTTGTGCTTCAGATGTAAGAGGATGGAAGCATGGACAGACAAAGTTAATAACAAATAGGTTGTAGAAATAATAGAGGAATAAAGATATCAGTGGAAAACAAAAATAAAAATAATAAGAGAAACAGAAGGACAGAATACGTTCTAAGGCATTTCTGGGAAATAGTACGGGATATATTACAAGCAAAGATAATAAAAGAGAGGTAGAGATAGATCGAGATCAGAGGTTCGCACACAGATAGTGATAGATGCAGACTGTGCAAATTTCAGGGAAATGTGTAGGATGGTTCAGACTAGGAAACAATGAGGGTACGCGTCCAACCAGTTCGAGGACTGAAGACCGAATGATGATGATGATATTTACATCTATCTCCCTTTAGCAACTAGCCCAAAGAAATTCACAGTAATACAAAAAATCACAACACACTTAACAAAGAACTAAGCTGAACAGCTCGATTCAGTGATATTATGAGATTGACTAAGATACTCATAGTAGCTCTGGCTACAAGCTCCTACTTGCCTATTTCATGTCACAGTCTGCCTGGTTCAGGACACCCACCTTCTAGTCCTTGATAAAACTTTACAAAATTCAGCACTGATGCCCAACAAAACAAGTGTTAAGTATGTATAATTTGTAATAAAATATTATACGTACAAAAATACAAACAAAGCTTACGTATGTATTTTGCAATTGTAAACTAAATAAATATGGTAAATTAATTATGCAATTGACTATTCAAATATCGGGTATTTTTTATGCCACATTTTTGTTGAAATTATTGTTTCATTGTCAGCGATAAGGATATATTTCCTGGGTGCCTCTGAATAATATTATTCTTTAAATAAGATCTCACCGAGCCGCAACTTGAGTTTTTGTAGGTTTGCAATTTAACACTTGAGAAATAATTAGAAATTTTTTGAAAATTTTTATTCATAGTTTTCGAAATTGTCTTTCAAAGGTTTGAGTTTGTAGATGAAAAATAATAATGTTTCAAATACACCCTTGTAAAATATAAAGTTAATGCTTGTAAAATTCTGAAGGCAATGGTTTTTGTTTCATTCGCTTGGCTTTATTGCAAGCCAAAATATGAGCAAAAGTGTGTGTTCGTACAGTGTTGAAATTTGTTATTTTTCCTAAATTTAAAAATAGATTAAAAACCAACCGTATGACAAAGATCTGATATTCATAATTTGATATCTACTATAATAGTACTTAAACAAAACAAAAAAAATAAGATATTGGGGAGGTCTGCTTTACCTTATTACAAATTTTTACAAACATTTTTAAGCTTCTCACAATAGTAAGATTTCATTATGACTACTTTCAAAGTATTTTTAATAATAGACAGTAAAAAATTTTAAATCCAAGAACAATAAGAATATATTGAAATATACTACTTATATACTATTAACGTTATTACGAATAAAATAATTATATTTTTTTAAATCAATGATCAATAAAAATATACTGAAATATGCTACTATATAATATTAATGTTATTATGAATGAAGTACTTATATCTTTTCAGTATTAAAAAAGTAAACAATAAATATTGGATTGAAAATTTATAGAATGTATGATTCAATTAATAGAAAAAAGAATAATATTACATATGTCTGATAAAATCAATCGATATCTATTATCATTAATGATTAACAGAATGTGAGCTGTCAAAGACCTTGTAAATATGAAAAAGACTCATTCTCTTTAAGAGCACTGCTTATTACAACATTATGTTCTACAGATGAACAAAAATAGTTTTCTGTTAAAACACTCTCGTCCATGTTCAAAAGTTTTAAGGGATACTAATTTAATATATCAGTACACTTGTGCAGAGTTAATGTTTTAAAGTACTAAGAAAAATATGAGTAAACATTACTTTCATTCAATGTAAAATATAAATTTTTTCAAAATGTAAAGGATAGCAGTTTGCTAGGTACCTACAATGAAATTTCCTATACATAACAAGTTGTAATTTATCAAACTTGTACCAGCACATAATTAAAATAACCAAACAATTACGTACTTAACTCTATTACAACTTACCTCATTTGAACTTGCAGTACTTTCTAGGTTTTCATTAATTTTTGAGTATTCTACTAATGGTTCACTTCTGTAGGAGAAAATGCGTTTTTCTTTTGCCTAAAAAAATTGAAAAGTAAATTTCCTGTAATAAAAAAAAAGGGTATACCTCATTTCTAATATAACTTTTAGAGCCAGTTTTTCTTACAAAAAATACAGTACATAATATAAGGAAGGAAGCTGGCAATACAGTTAACAAATGAAAATCCTAAAAGATTGTTTTTAACAACGTCAAATTTATCTGAGGTTACCTGTAATACTTCACTTAACATTTTTGTAACAATGATTTAAAATAATATAAATTAACGAACAAAAATGAAAAAATTAATTATTTGAGATAAAATTAACAGGATTTTATTGCAATGTTATAATCGTTAACATATTAGCTTTCTAGTACACACCCGAATGACAGAGCTTGTCTGTAACCCGACGAATAGGAGGTTGCCAAAAATTACATCCTATAACCCCTCCAAAATTTAAACCTAAAATTGAGAGGATTTCCATATATAAATTTGTTGAATTATAAAAATATATGGCATTTACGTATTTTCAAAATTATCTTTCAAGTAAATATCGATAATTTATTTAAATATAAAATTACAAATATAAATATGTAACCCGAGTACTTAATGTGAAATAAACCTTCAAAGTTTACAGTAGTGAATAGCGTGAATCACAACCGGGTTTAGGATTGAAAGGAGAGCGCATGACTATATTGTAGAAACGCGATAAGAAAATTGCCGTAATAATTGTGTGTGCATATTTTAAGTATTACTGTTTTAAATTTTAAAAAGTGGTAAATTTATTTGCTTAGTATTTTCCTTTCAAATACGTCTTATATAATAAATACAAACTTTGACTTTACAATACCTTAGGAAAAATACAACATACTCCAAATACTTTTGCACATTTTAAACAATACCATGAATTTTATGGTTACATATCTTCCAATCACAATAATTACATATAAAATTACTTATTTTGTTTAATGAAGGAGTATTATATATTAATTGTATGATTTTTTAAGTCACTGATGTTATTCTATCTTACTCATATTTACATACTAGTATGAACAAGAAAAATATGATTTTTGGATTGTTGACCCTTAAAACCATAAAAAAGAATATAAAAATCAGCATACAGTAGAGTAATAATAATAGTAATTGTATAGGCAACACAACATGCAACTAGTTCCCTACGGATGTGAGGCTAACAATGCAAACTCTCATCAACATAACTATTCTTACAGTAGGCCAAATTAAGTGGATATCAATAATTAATGGCGGTATATCAAACAACAAATTACATGTTGATTAAAAAGAATTATACCCTAAAGCGCTATTTATATAGTTTAAACTTTGATATTAAAAGATTAAACTATATAAAAATATTTTGTGTGGTACTTCCACTTAATACTTTAAATAGACAAGATCACTTTGGCCCCCAACACCAAATTATTTTATTTTCTGTATATAGCTCTTGCAATTTCTATACAGGCCACGTTCACCGCAGTCCCGTCCATGACGTCACAAAACATAAATCTCGGCTGATGCGTGTTTAAAATTGAGAATGATGTTTCCGATTATGTAATTATAAATTTTGTTTGAAACAGTTTTTATTTAAACTATGGAATAATATAAATATAATATCAAAATTATCGAAATATGGAAACCAGTTCAGTTTGGAGAGACTTATAAAATTAAGAATTTAAGCATTCTACCTATTTTAGTAGGTTAGAAAATGGGTAAATAAAATATCCATATTCACATTTACTTTTAATGTAGATAAAAGCTTATTATTATCTGATTTCCTATAAATATTTCTTTTGTGACGTCATGGACGGGACTGCGGTGAAGGTTTCTTATTTCGTCATCAATATTTGTGATGTCATATATTGGCGCCGTTGCCACTATCATAATAGCAATTCCTCGTAATTACAATGACGCTATCTGTACAATATAGATTTTGCATTTATTTAGTAATTGGTGATTGAATATGGTTTGTTGCTTTTTAAAAGTAACTTGTAAAATGATTTTATACTGACAAAATTGCAGTCTAAGCTGTTTAGCTTAATAATAAATTTTATGGTGTGGGAATTTGTACTAGTGAGCATATTATAAATATTTTAATTGAATGATTTTAATGTGTTATATATTCTTAATTGAATAGCCATACGCATGTTATAACCGGGCACGGAATAATAGCCACCAATAATCAAGACTTCCAGAGGTTATGTTTATTAAACTAAAATAAGAGTACGACCAGGTAGGAAAATTTGTTTTTAAGATTTGTTTTCTACTCTAAACGTGAACCGGATATGATTTATTCACTCAAACAAAAATAACGCTAGCCTGTTCTGAAAAGAACAATTTTAAAGGCAAGCAAGAATAACACAAAATGCGGGACAAAAACTACGCAAGAGATTAATGACTAGAATAAGAACGCCAACGAAAATCTAATATAACCAATACAAGTAATATTAGTTGTCAACAAATGTCTCAAATGAAGACGGCAACATTGCAAAATTTACCATCCGAGAAGGAAACTTTTTCTGGAGTTAGAATAAGACAAGAACATCATTTGTAGTTGATATAGCGTGAAGTCATTTGTGACGAAAGTCGGTTTAGAAATTGCGAGAACTATAGCATCTAATTGCACCAAATAGCACCAAAAGACTTGTAGCTAGCGCCCAAAAACTATGTTAGTTATTACCGTTCAAAGTTTGGGGAAGGGCTAAGGTGATGCCAGCCCCACTACATTTTTTTTTCAAATTTTTCTCTTGCATCTGATGGCACTAACAAAGTACCACATAGCACCACCATTCTCACAGCTAGCACCCAAAAATTGGCGTAGATATAGCAGATTAAAGTTTATGACTTTATGCAATGTCAGCTCCCCACTTAACTTTATTTTAATTTTTTTTCTTGCACCTGCTAGTACTAATATAGCACCGCATAGCATCACCAATCGTTTAACTGGCATCCATAAAATGACGTAGATATAACAGTTTAAAGTTTAATTTTTTTTTCGTGCACCTAGTACATCAGCCTTCCTCACATACACTTTTTTGAAATGTTTCCTCTTGCAACTGTTAGAACTGATATAGCACTACATAGCAGCAGCAGTCGCATAACTAGTACCTAAAAAATGGCAAGATATATCGGTACAAACTTTGGGGAGGGCTAAAATAGAGCGTGAGCCTCCTGACAACATTTTTTCTAATTTTTTCTCGCTCCTGCTAATATTAACAAAGTACCGTGTAGCACCACCAGTCGCATACCTAACACCCAAAGTATAACGATTGGAAGTTTGGGGCCAGATTTAGATTAACACACACACACACATGCACACACACACACATACACACACACGTCCCGTTGTATGTACTATATTGAAGCGGGCTACTGCTACAGCGTTTCTTTAATTTAAAAACAAGTAATGACAATAGTCTTTATTGCTCACTGTTCCCAAGTCTAATTAACAGTATATGCCTTATTTATAGATGTTTTCAGTCCACTTAACAATGAAGCACTATTACACTAATGAATTTACGAGCACTAATATCTTCTTAAACTAACTTCTTTACCATAGGTCCATTAACAACACTAACACAACTATTATTCCATCCAAGCTCTATCTATTTATGTATACTACAAGCTGCATGTACAATAGATACGTTTAGCTCATATAACATTTATGTATATACACTCTTAGGCTTCTAAAAGCCCAACTACATTCACTATACACGATATAATTTATATTAGACATTCAAGTATAGACTAACTCTTACATTCATAAGCGGACTTATATATACCCTGAATTAAAGATATGACTCATTATCTAGTATTTTCTAGAAGAATTCTCGAATCCTGAAGAATATGCTGTGCCTCGGGCGTTTGTATGTTTGACGGGTTGCTTAATAGTGGATCGCAACACTGCCCCCTCTTTAAAACCATTACGTCTCGTAACTGTAAATCCATTTTGACGCCAATTCGATGACTGATGACGGTATCGGCAGCTATCTCCTCTGGTACATTCACCGCGTCGTTGGAAGTAACAGTCAACACTCTTTTCTTGGTCTTGGTAGGCAACCGGTTGATAACAACAAACAAGGACCTGGACGTTGGTTCCCAGGAAAACTACTTCTAGCATATTTCGGACTATCCTCCAATCTAAGTGATCCAGTCCACAGCCCAGCTTGGGCACCGCTAATTTCGTTACTCCATTTTCCATCATCTGCGCCTTAAGATTTAGCAAAGCCGCCCATAGCTGTCCATAACTAGGTCTCTGCCATGAAGAATTTTTGGTGACCAGATAGTAAACATAACGATTTTTATCTTGAAGAACCAAAGCTTTTCCTACAGTTGGCTGCTGTTGTACTAATTCATCCACGCATCCAAACTTTTTCTTGAAAACAACAGCTATTCCCCTTGACATTGCCAAATCTTGAGCTACGCAATGTGCAAGGGAATACTCTTCTCGTGCTCTAAACAGATCTTGCTGTTTTTCAACAACAACGCCAAATTTCGCCTTAGCGGAACCACCATACGCCGCCATAAAGCTCTCAAAATCTACATTTGGCTCAGGATTAATAACTTGTCGAACGCCATTCTCATCATTCGAGCTTTCTTGGTTGTTGCCAGCGTAGGATGTTAACCGGTCAGAGTGTACCACTTTCGGTTTACCACGGGGAGATCTCCTGATCCGGTACACTACATCATTAATCCTTTTTATCACTTCGTACGGGCCTTCCCATTGTCTTTGTAATTTTGGCGACAACCCACGTTTTCTTTGTGGATTATACAACCACACCAAATCTCCAAGTTGATAACCACCTTCTTGTGCTCTCGTGTCATATTGTGATTTCATTCGATCGCTTGCTGCCTGGATATTCTTTCGGACGTTTTCGTGAATGCTATTTGATCTTTCACAAAGCTTACTAACGTAATCTTCACCTGCAATCTCTTCTCCAGTTTTAAATCCAAACCAAAGATCACATGGTAGCCGCAATTCACGTCCTAGCATTACGCAAGCGGGCGAGTATCCTGTGCTGTCATGTACTGAAGACGGTACGCCAGTAGGAACAAATGTAGATATTGGTCCCAGTCTCATTGATGTTCAGAGACACTTTTGGCCACGTACTTCCCTAACGTCCTATTCATTCTCTCAACCATTCCATCCAATTGGGGATGAAGTGGCGTGGTTCTAGTCTTCCTGATTCCAAGATGCTTGCAAACGTTTTGAAACAACGCTGATTCGAAGTTCCGACATTGATCGGAGTGGAATTCCAACGGAACTCCAAAGCAACGAAACAACTCTTTCACTAGTACATCTGCAACCGTCTCGGCTTCTTGGTTAGGTATAGCATATGCCTCCGGCCATTGGGTAAAATAATCCATTGCAACCAAGATGTATTTATTTCCTTTCTCTGATCCAGGAAACGGACCAGCTATATCAATGGCTACCTACCCTCTCAAACGGATTCCCAACGTTATACTGTCTCATTGGGGCTTTCCGTTTTGTGACCGGGCCATTTGCAGAGGCACACAATTCACATTTCCAGCACCACTCCTTCATATCATCTTTGCAGTTCACCCAATAGAATCTTTCTCTCACTCTTTCGAGAGTTTTTTTCACGCCAAAGTGCCCTCCGAAAATACCATCGTGCAAGTGCTGCAGTACTTCCGGCACTCTGCTTCTTGGCACTATCACTTGAAGTCTCTCAGTGCCATCTTCAAATTCCAGGCGTCGTTTCAAGATTCTATTTTCCATTATCAAGGAGTCCCACTGTGCCCAGTATGCCTTCAGGCTCCTACTTGAAATACTAATTTCTTCTCAAGCTGGTCGTTGTCCTCTACTTTTCCACTCAATAATACGTCCCAATTCGGCGTCATTCTCCTGGTCTTCTCGTATTCTTCCGGGTTGCCAAGTATCATCAGTTACCGTCATTCTATGGACGACACTTATTTTCTCTTCCATCTTGGAGCAATGATTGCGGTCCACCGGACAAGGTCTCCTTGATAGAGTGTCTGCATTCCGATGGCTAGTTCTTACACAATGTTCTGTATCAAAGTCATATTCCTGCAGCCGCTCTATCCACCTTGCCACTTGCCCTTCAGGATTTCGAAAATGCAGTAACCATTTCAGTGCAGCATGGTCTGTTCTCAACAGGAATTTACGGCCGTATAAGTACTTATAAAAGTGCTCTACGGATTTGACGACGGCCAACAGCTCCCTTCTTGTCACACAATAGTTCCTCTCTGGCCGCGACAAGACCTTGCTGAAATACCCAATAACTTTTTCTTGTCCGTTCTGCACTTGAGAAAGAACGCTTCCTATAGCTGTGTTACTGGCATCGGTATCCAACACAAATTTCCCCTCCATCCGTGAATAACTCAAAATTGGTGCTGTAACTAGTAGCCGTTTCAGTTGTTCAAATGCACTGTGGCAGTCGTCATTCCAATTATATTCTTGTCCATCTTCGGTTAGTTTCGTTTGCAAACCCAAGTATAAAACGTCGGTAATATGTGCACCATCCTAGAAAACTGCGTAGTTGGTGTATATCTGCTGGTGTAGGCCACTCTTGTACCGTTTTTATTTTGTTAGGGTCAGCTTTTATTCCGGTCTCCGAAACGACATGTCCTAGGTATTTCACCTCTTTTCCAAATAGGTGACACTTCTTGGGGCTCAATGTAAGGTTTGTCCCGCGAAATCTTTGGAATATCTCCTCTAGGTTCTTAAGGTGTTCTTCAAAAGATCGGCCTAACAATATCACGTCGTCTAGGTACACCAGACATGTCTTCCAGGACAGTCCACGCAGTATCGACTCCATCAATCGCTCAAAAGTAGCAGGGGCATTACATAGACGAAATGGCATGACCTTGAACTGCCATAATCCGGTTCTAATTGTAAACGCAGTTTTTTCTTTATCGTTTGGCTCCAAGCCTACCTGTCAGTATCCGCTTTTTAAGTCCAAGGTCGAAAACCATTTGGATACGGATAGAGTATCCAAGGTGTCATCAATTCTAGGCAAAGAATAGCTGTCTTTCTTTGCCACATTGTTAAGCCGCCGGTAGTCTACACAAAATCTTGTCGACCCGTCCTTTTTCTTGACAAGCACTACCGGGGATGCCCATGGACTATTCGAGGGTTCAATCACTCCCTGTTCTTCCATATTGGTGATAATTTGCTCGGCTTTCTTACGTTTTGCCAAAGGAAGTCGCCTGGGGTGTTTTCTTATCGGTTGCGCATCTCCAGTATTGATCTTATGTTGCACAACATTCGTCCTTCCTTTCTCACTATCATCCAGTGCAAACACACCTCGATATTGTCCAACCAGTTCTCTTACCTTGCCCAGTTGGTCGCCGTTTAATCCTTGACACGAAGGTATTAACATATCCTGCAATTTTTGTGAGCAACCGTTGGCTGGTTTATCTTTTGTGTCGTCCACACAACCTTTAATATGGCATACTGGAATGCAACTTCCCACAATCACGTCTTTCTTCAGGGTCACCGTATGGGGATTAATATTTAGCACCCTTACTGGTATCATACTTTGAAACTTTACCAGCGTTCTTCCAATCAATAATCCCTCCTGACCTATTCCCGATTCAGTTGCTTCCATCATGCATACTTGTCCTTCCCGGAGCGTACCATCCGGGCGTCCCATCACTATCATTTCCGCCTTCTCGGGTATTTTCATATCACAAATCATTCGAACTTGCATTGTCTGGTTACTCGTACCTTGAAATGGAATCTCATCATCATCTATCCGAAGCACATTTTCTTTCATGTTTACATGAAACCAATATTCTCTAATGAGATCCATTCCCAAGATCACTTCTTCTGTAATTTCAGCTTCCAACACCCGATGATTAATTAGTTTGTCCCCAATTGCCAACGTAACGGCAATCTCTCCGTGATTACAAATTTTCTCACCACTTGCCGTTCGAAGATACACCGATACAGGTAGCACTTTTCCATGACCAACCAAATCTGGTCTCACAATAGTTCTTGTCGCTCCTGTATCCACGAGTAATTGGATAATCCTACCATTAATTCTACCATCGATATAAATGCTGTCCAGACTTCCCATTGACGATGCAGCACGGATGATAATCTCCGGGGCACTATGTTGTGCTGTCGACGTTCGCCCCCTTACGTCGACTTGCTTTAGTTTTCCTGCTGCTCCACCGGTTGTTTTTTTGGTTGAGTACAGCGTCTCTGTATGTGACCAACTTCACCACAGTTCCAGCATCGCTGTGAGGTTTGATTCCAGTTCAACTGACCTCACTACGTTTTCATTTAGTGTCGCTTCCAGTTTAGCCGACCTCTCCTCCATTTTCTCAGCATTTTCACTAAGCTTTTCATCTATTTTCGCGGCATTTTCGCTTAACTTTTGTTCCATACCGGATTTAAAATCCTTAAGGAAATTTATTAAAGTTTCTGCGTCCATCTTACTTTGACTTCTTGTAACTGGCATATGCAAACTACTTAAATGTGTTTACACTTGTGTTTTAAATTAATCACTATATACCCCGCATCTGACACCAGTGAAGCGGGCTACTGCTACCGCGTTTGTTTAATTTAAAAACAGGTAATAACAATAGTCTTTATTACTCACTGTTCCCAAGTCTAATTAACAGTATATGCCTTATTTATAGATGTTTTCAGTCCACTTAACAATGAAGCACTATTACACTAATGAATTTACAAGCAGTAATATCTTCTTAAACTAACTTCTTTACTATAGGTCCATTAACAACACTAACACAACTATTATTCAATCCAAGCTCTATCTATTTATGTATACTACAAGCTGCATGTACAATAGACACGTTTAGCTCATATAACATTTATGTATATACACTCTTAGGCTTCTAAAAGCTCAACTACATTCACTATACACGATATAATTTATTTTAGACATTCAAGTATAGACTAACTCTTACATTCATAAGCGGCCTTATATATACCCCGAATTAAAGATATGACTCATTATCTAGTATTTTCTAGAAGAATTCTCGAATCCTGAAGAATATGCTGTGCCTCGGGAGTTTGTATGTTTGACGGGTTGCCTAATAGTGGATCGCAACAATATTTTAATATTTTCGTGCACCTACAAACACTAACATAGTACTGCGTAACGCCACCGATTGCTTAACTTTATACCAAATGGGTGAGATATAACAAGTTGAAAGTGGTGCCACCTTCACTACTACATCCCAACACGCTAGAACTTCACTAGTGACATTAAGCTTCCGCATAGCAGTGAAAATTGTATAGATAGCTAGATTGGAAAAGATGTTGAAGCTACAGCGGTTTAAAGTTGCGTGGAATAGACCTAGTTCTACAAACTTCCAAACAACATCTTTCAGAATTTTTTTCCATTAAGTGAATGACAAGACGTATTATTTTATTTTGTGTTTTCTTCCAATTAGATTGCCAACCCGTAAAATTCTGGAGTTTAGATAGTTCGTAGCTTGCAGCAACTAAGATATGCCTACAGTCCACACCTTTCGCATTTGATTGAATCTTTTAAATAGCAACAATTACCGTTTTAAAGTTTCATGCAATAAATCCACTTAAAATTTGTTGTATTACTTAATCTGATGAAAACAGTGGTGGCGCTATATAAAATTATTTCCGCAACACTACTATACCTGCTTTATTGGAAGATTTGCAGCACTAATTCTTAATGTGCAATTCGGTATTTTTATAACGGCAGAGGCACGTAGTGAATAAAAGACCATATACAAGATATGCAACTTGTAAGTGACTTACACCAAAAGTACACTTATAGACCTGAATTAAATATAATTTTTTCTAAAACACAGGTAGCTATACGATCTGTGGTGCTATGCGGTGCTATGTTAGCACTAGCAAAAGCAAGAAAAAAAATTAAAAAAGTGGTGGGGGGGCTTAACATTGCTAAGGGCATAAACTTTAAGCTGCTATATCTACGTCATTTTTCGAGTGCAAGGTATGGGATTGCTGGTGCTATGTAGTGCTACATTACTTTTAACGGTTTCAAAAGGAAAAATTTCAAAAAAGTATGTGTATGGGGGGGGGCTGACGTACCAGCAGGAGCAAGAACAAAATTAAACTTTAAACTGTTATATCTACGCCATTTTTGGGTGCCAGCTACACGATTGTGGTGTTACGCGGTGCTATGTTAGTACTAGCAAGTGCAAGAAAAAAAATTTAAAAAAGTGGAGGGGGGCTACCATCGCCTTAGAGCATAAACTTTAAGCTGCTATATCTACGTCATTTTTTGAGTGCAAGCTATGGGACTGGCGGTGCTATGCAGTGCTATATTAGTTTTAACAGTTGCAAGAGAAAAAATTCCAAAAAAGTATGTGTGGGGAGCTGACATACTAGCAAGTGCAAGAAAAAAATTAAACTTTAAACTGTTATATCTGTTTTTTTTTGGGTGCTAGCTATACGATTGGTAGTGTTATGCGGTGCTATGTTAGTACTAGCAAGTGCAAGAAAAAAAATTAAAGAAAGTGGAATGAGGGGCTAACATCGCCTAAGGGGATAAACTTTAAGCTGCTATATCTACGTCATTTTTTGAGTGCTAGCTATGGGACTGGTGGTGCTATGTAGTGCTATATTAGTTCTAACAGGTGCAAGAGAAAAATTTGAAAGAAATTTAGTGTGGGGGGAAGGCTGACGTAACCTAGGGCCCTAAACTATAAAGTGCTATAACTACCTCAATTTTTTGGTGCTAGCTGTGAGAATGGTGGTGCTATGTGGTGCTATATTAGTGCCATCGGGTGCAAGAGAAAAATTTGAAAAAAAGTGTAGTGGGGGCTGGCATCACCTTAGTCCCCCAAACTTTGAACTGTAATAACTGACATAGTTTTTGGGCGCTAGCTACAAGTCTTGTGGCGCTATGTGGTGCAACATTGGTGCAATCAGATGGTATACAGAAAATAAAATAATTTACTCTTGGGGAGGCCAAGGTGATCTTGCCCTTTAAATAGTAATTATTGTAAAATGATCCGATGTACGCAATTCGTTTTCTATATAGCGCATGTTTTTACACACACAAAACTATTCAGTACAATAGTCCAAATAGTTTTTCAAAAAGAAAAAAAAACCATTTTGGGATTGCGTACTATACGGCGTTATGTGGTAATTTTTCTATAATCATTTGATGTACATAGTTCAATTATCTTGTATGTGTTTTTATACCTCAAGATTAGCTAATGTAATAGTTAAAATTGTTTTCGAAAGCAAAATAAAAATTTTTAGTTTTCGCAATTTACGTGGTTACGTGGTGGTTTTTCCTTAACGATTCAATGTAAGGGATTTGCCTTTCTAGCGGATATTTTCACATCCTGAGACTATTTAATACAATCGTTAATACAGTTTTCGACACCATACAAAATGCAACAAAAAAATCTATTTTTGGTTTCCACACTCTGTACACCATTGTGATAAATCTTCAATACCAGTTCGATGACAAGATTTGGTTTCTAGTAGGTACATATTGTCAAACGCTAAGACTATCCATTGCAATAGATCGAGGTTCACGAATTTTTTATTTAACATTCAGAAACACAGTGAAAACATTAGGCGAAAAATCCTGTAAGTATGAGATGTGAGACATTAATTCATATTTCTATCATTCAAACGTGTTGTGTTGGAACTGGAACTGTGATGAAGATTGGTGCAGTGGCGTAGCCAGATTTAATTGTGTGGGGTAATCTAAACAACAGTATGAGAACGGTCCTCATTTTATTATATGCATAGATTAGTATGTAGGGATAGATAAAAAATTCCCTACATCATTGCTAAAACATGATTAGCGCCGCTTGCAATCCAAGCATGAACTACATTCATTGGCGCCAAATTTAAATTTAAACTTTTCTGGCGTTGTTAAGAATACAGGCTTGTGAAAGGCACTCTAAAGATTTCAACGGCGCTTTTTAGGTAATTATGTTAATGGTTAATAATTTATATGTTTTTAAAATTCCTAAAAGTGCTTTTCACAAGCTTAATACTCTTAACAATAACTATTATTTATTTATTTAAGAATGAACACCAAAAATCACAATTTTACAAAACATTTATTATACAAATATTACCAACAAAACCATTTACAGGATACAACATAAGTAGAAATTATACCTTCCTTCTGGCACACTTCAATCCTCACTTGATCGATCCCCCTCCCTGTATAATCACGTCGACGGTTGTTGAGGGTGGTGTGCGTTATATATTCTGACAATCCTCATGACTCATTTCAATTCTTCATCACGTTTATTAGCACCGTGGGCGCCCCATTCGGTATTTTGCGGCCTATAAAAAATTTAAAAAATAACAAATCGAATTAACATATGCCACTGTTTATTAAAAATCAAATCAAAGTAAAGGGTAATTGTTTCCGTTCTCTGGGGTCAGTGATTGAGCACAGAAACAGAAATAAGCCGCAATATATATGCAAATAAAAATTTATTAAAGAATCTATACACAGTAGTAATTAATTCTTTGTATATATCTACATTTACAATAATTTTCCCATTCCAATGGTGTGTGTCTGGTGTATGAGGCTCAACCGCGTATCCCAAAAAAATTACGGCTGAAGCATTATTAAAGCAATACAGTAGAAATGACACCTCCCCATAGGTATAACAATAAAAAGGGTCGCAAACATAGACCCAAAATAAATATGCGTCAACTAACAGCTACTACAAGTATAAGATAAAGTGCAAGCAACTAAATATAAAATTAAGCGATCTTTGGTAAAAAATATTAATAACAGATTAATTACTTACAGTGTTGTGCACGCTTTTAGGTTAAACATGTATATACATTGTGACCCCTAAAATAGTCAAGTAATTTATACAACTTAAATCTAAGCAATATATACAACTTATAAACTAGGCAAAATAAAATCTATTTTCCTATGCCCCCATGCATACGTTAGGACCGTGTTAGGTATGACGAAACGCTTGTCCTCTGTGCCCGATACATTAACCTTGCTAAGTAACAGCGTAAACAAATCGTGTTTTTTGCTTCTAATAGACCGTATCGAGTTCACGAGAGCTCGGAAGTTACTGTTATGTGCTACGTCCTTAAAACTATCAACACTTATACCCTGCACAACAGGAAACGGTATACTGCACACTGTGGTAGCCAGAACCGAAGAACCAAAAAAAAAAGGCTAACTAGTCCTACAGTCAACCAAATCATGGTTTCCGAAGAACGAAAGACGGACTAGAAAGCACCTACCACAGGAGTGGATGAACAAAACACAATCAGGATTGGGATCGACAGCAAAGAAGACTAGCAAAAGCATAGGGAAAGGAAAGTGAAACAAAAGGAACGAGAAAAAAAGAAGAAACCAAAAAGAATAACACCAACACCAAGTATAAAACCCAAAAAAAACTAAGAATCGTACAAAAGAAAATAAACCAAAATCCCAGTGTAGTTATGTATGTGTATATGCGTGCGTGTGCATTCGTGTGTGTGTATGTGTGGGTGTGTTGATATATGAGTAGGTGAGTGTGTGTGTGTGTGTGTGAGTGTGCGCGTGTGTATGTGTTTGACCGCTGTAGTCGTCTCTTACGACAGGCAGGTTGTACCATGGGACTATTCTATTCCCAGACCCACACGGGTGCAAGGAATACAAGGAGAAAACGCCATTCGTAAAGCTACCATAGCACGCGCAGCCAACAGTTCAGGCATTGTGAAAACTTAACATATATGTTATATGTATTCACAAATCAAATAATATATTTTAGTTCTGAAAAGAATTGTTTTATAAAATATCCAAGAAAAACATAAAAACAAAAATAAACAAGAACCAGCAGGACAACAAAATGACAAGATGTCGAATGACAAATGCTTGGATTTGCAAGGGAAATTGGTGGCAACACCGTACAGAACTACCAACCTTTAGTGACTTAAATGATAATATTCTTCAAGCGTAATTCTAGGTATTCATTTGCATATAGTTACCCATACTTTATTACTACATTTGAATGGACTATACCACAGTAGTCGTTCACCACAGTCCCGTCCATGGCGTCACAAAATATCAATCTCGGCTGTTGCGTGCTTAAAATTGAGAAGGATGCCTCGGTTATGTAATTATAAATTAGTTATTATTTTAACTATGAAATCATTAAAAATAATATCAAATTTATGAAAATATGGAAACCGGTTCAGTTTTGTGAGGGTTATAAAATTCAGAATTTAAGCATTCTACCTATTTTGATAGGTTAGAAAATGATAAATAAAAACTATCCATGTTCACATTTACTTTTTATGTAGATAAAAGCTTGGTATTATCTGATTTCCTATAAATATCTAATTTGTGACGTCATGAACGGGACTACAGTGAACGTTTTCTCTATACCATACTCCTTCATATCAAATAAGTGAAAGTGAGGTTATGTACATATGACGGAATAAAAATGTTAATATACGTTTGACATTTAGACAAACGTGAATCTGATGTGCCCTCTAATAAGTAGTATCTGTTACCAAAAAAAACGATATTCTCTCAAGACTATTAGAATATTGGTAATTATAATCCTTGTCATTTTTGCAAGCACTATAATTACGGCGTCATGGTTATTAAAGAGATAATCAGAACCAATTCATTCTTGATAGGTACTTTTGACTAAAATAGTCTATGGGCAAGGTATGGTAAAATATATTTAAGAAGAGCCTGTACGTCATTTGACAAATGCGCAAACCTTGAAAGTTAGTGGCGAAGCGAATGTGATAATTTTTAGAGTTTCCATAGAGTAAATATATTTTGTTGGTGGTTTAAATTAACATGACAAATACGCGAATAAGCAAGGCATAAAACACAAAGAAGCAGAAAGAAAACAATGAAAGCGTAAGAAATAAATACAGAATGTTAATTGATATTTAACAGCAAATTATTTACGCCACTGAAATGCTGAACGAACACGCCTATTTATAAACAATGGACTAATCTGACACCGTTTTAGCCGTGTGCGCATGATTCGTAAATAAATTCTACTCTTAAGGTACTTTTAGTGCTATGGAGATTTAGCGATTTGGATATTTGGGGAATTAGATATTTTCACTTTTAATCATCTAAGGTATTTTCTGCTTCGGGTATTTGTAGAAGTTTGACAGATGACATTTGTTATTGTTTTGGGTTGCTGGATGTTAAGTTTTCAATGTTTGTTACTAAGCTATGAGTATCTAAAGAAACAACAGATTTGCTATTCATTTCCATAAGTTTAATTGGCAAAACGCAAAATACATAACGGCGAACTACACGAAAAGGTAAGATTAAGGTTATAACAAAACAAACAAATCGCGTGCTTTTCTGAACAAACACGCATGCTTCGATCTCAAAATAGCTAGAAAAGTTGAACTTGAACCAACTTTTGGGAGATCGGAGATTCGGTGATTTTGACGTTTCTCGGCGGTGTCACGTGATCACTTTAACCAATAGGATCATTCTCCAAATCGCCAAATCTCTGTAGCACTAAAGCCACCTTTAAGGTATCTTTAGTGCTACAGAGATTTGGATATTTGGAGAATGATCCTATTGGTTAAAGTGATCACGTGATACCGCCGTAAAACATCAAAAACACCGAATCTCCGATCTCCCAAAAGTTGGTTCAAGTTCAACTTTTCTGGCTATTTTGAGATCGGAGCATGCGTGTTTGTTCAGAAAAGCACGCGATTTGTTTGTTTTGTTATAACCTTAACCTTACCTTTTCGTGTAGTTCGCCATTATATATTTTGCGTTTTGCCTATTAATCATATCGGAAATGAATAGTAAATCCGTTATTTCTTTAGATACCCATAGTTTAGTAACAAACATTGAAAACGGTACTCCAAGGTTTAATAACAATAAACTATTGCTTTATGATAGAGCAGGTAAGTATATTGACTAAAATTCAAACCTATTGTTTAATTAACTAGTTTTTTTTTATTGTAGCAAAAGGTGTTGAAGTAGAAGCTTTGTCAAGTATCACACAGGTGTTTGGTGTGCCTCTCGAATTACAACATAGTCCAGCGACAGACAATGTCTATTCATCTCTAGTATCTTGTGAATATTCCCAAAATTATCAAAACATGCAAGAAACAAACTTTGTACATGAGCATGAAGAATTTACAAGTACTACAGAATTGCTTATCAACGAATTTTCAAAAAGATCTCCATTATATGATGAGCGCCTACCATTAATACAGAGGACACAAAGAATTAAAAAAGCACTTGAAATGGAAGTGTATTATGCTTTAAATGGTATACATATATTGCTTATTTTCTGTGTAGTGTATTACCTTAATTTTACTTTATACTCTTTGTTATGGCATTAAAATGTTCGGTTTTAATCTATATGTGAACCTTATAAAATATTGATAAATTGTAGACTTTCATTAGAAGAAATATCTAAAAAATGGCAATATTTAAAAAAAGAGTATAGGAAGCATAAAGGGATTTTAAATAAATACATAAAAAGTGGATGCAGCCTGCAAGAAGCTACAGCTATTGTGGGAAAACCACTCTGGAAACATTATGAACAAATGTGTTTTCTTGAGCAACGATGAGAGGTAAATCTACTCTATATGTATGTATGTATGTATGTATATATATATATATATATATATATATATATATATATATTGCTGTGAAACCTCACCATTAATCTTAAACTAAGGTTTTCAAATCGAGCCCCACAGATTGGGCGTCATGTATGCTGTGAAATGTACAAAAAGCCTCGCCAGTTTCCTGGAATAAAATCACAAAAATTTTCTTTGGAACTCGAGCCTCGCTTTTGGGCGCTACGATTTGCTGTGATTCTCTTCTGATAATCGCCTCTTTACTCTTTCCGCCTCGGCTGCTCACCTAGTTAAAACTTTCATCCTCATTCATAAAAAAAAACAAACACATTCCTACCACAAACATCAACGTTAACTCTATTTACATCAATATTCATAATACATTAAAATTTCCAAATTAAATTGTAGCATAAATTTCAGTATCATAAAATTTCAAGATTAAATTTGTTATCATTTTAATTTGCATCCAGAATTAAAGTCCTTGTAGGATGCCTACTAATTAATTTAACAATATTTGTAGACCTGAGTCTGAGTACAAAGGGAGCATCTCCCACCCCTTTACGTTAATCAAACAGGTTAGTCTAATTGAGCTCAAAAACAGACCCAAATTTTCATCATAATCAAGAACTTAAACTGCTAAATACTCCTTTTTACTTAAACAAGAAAATTTCACCTTAAAATTAAAATTTTGTTGTTTGTACAAATTCACTACTGTCCAGTCTTTTTAAGCAAACAAATTATAAAGTTATTCAAAACACACCAAGACATCAAAAATCGAACAACAAAGCATAAGTTACCTGAAGGTTAATGCACTCGTGGCTCCAATGTACATCGTCCTTTGTTAATCACACCATTCCAACTGGGTTATGTTTACGGCTTCTGATTCTGAACGCTTTTAAACTTTTCTACACCACCATTCATCTAAAGTTGTTTCAGAGCTTCTCAGGACCTCATCTAAGTATATCCAAAATCTTGTTTTGTGGATCCAATCACGATTACGAATAACATTTGACTATTAACACCCCCGAAAAATAGCAAAGAAATTCATACTTCTTTCACGCTATACCCCAAAACTGCCTACTTTTGTTTATTCATTTATCGTTAAAAATTTTGGATATTTGGTACAGTAATACTCGCAAATATAACTAGAGTTTATTACCTTGTATCTTCTTTTCTAAGTGCACTAATGCATAATAACTTGTATCGTAGCACGTAAAGAGCAAACTGTTTTAAAGTATTCAATAATCACAAAATATAAGAGCAAACTGTTTCAAGTATTGAATCAAAAATCTAAGAGCACTGTTTAAAGCATCGAATAATCAAAAATCTAAACTGTTTAAAGTCCGGGTATATATAATGGCTAGCCTGTCCGTCGGTTTTGTCCCCATAACGGCCAGTTTTTAGAATTTCGCATTCTACGTTCCATTTTCGACAGTCGGGCACAGCTATTCTACTAAATTTGCACTCGCGCCAGTTAAATCTCAGAAATTTTCCACACGGCACGCAACGTCTGAGAACAACTAATTAAATTTTATACAGAAATGTTATTTTTATACCTCTCATGTTTGCCTCTTATTTTCAACCAATCGTGACCCTCGTGACGCTACACAAATCACGCCTTTAATTATTAGTGTCTCTGCTTGACGCATTTTCTCTTTCCTTTTCTACCTTGGTCTGAGTGGTACAAATCGATATTCTTTCCTATTCACGTGGACTCGCGACGTGACTTTTAAATAAACGCTGTTTTGTATTTTGTGCTAAAGCATCCGACCGTTTCCAATATACGTAGAATCTATATGTTTATCTAAACAAATTAAACTGAAATTGACTTTTAAAAATACGCAGGTGTGTTTAATCGTAACATTTTAAATAACACTTCTACGATTTGAATATTCCACGTATTCTAACTTTCTAGATATATTTGTATGCTAGCAACGCGTCTCATATTTGGTAATTATTGAGTTTTTTTAAAAGCTTTTATGCCTATTCTACCTTAATAATCGTTCAATTAACTCCAATTAAAATAATAATGAATGGTGTTGACTTCTACCCTTTAATTTTTAGTGGATCCTAATTAAATATTAATTATTATTTGTACACTTTGTTTAATACTCGTTACTTAAAACTTGAATTAATTAATATAAATTTTGCCCGTAATTTCTATTTGTTTCTTTACTTGGAATAATTAAATTACATACAAGTTGAGCATTTTAATACTGCTTCTTTTTATATAAAGCGTCTAGTGAATAATTTAAATCCCTTATTTTTAATGAAACGAATAAATTTTTATGCTCCACGGTTTTTTAATAAAGCGTATTATCTAATAAAATTCCTTATACACGGTGATTAAAATTATTTGCTGTAATTAATTAATTTTCTACCCTGGTCTAAATTTGAGTAATATATATATATATATATATCCCTGGTCTAAATTTGAGTAATATATATATATATATATATATATATATATTACTCAAATTTAGACCAGGGTAGAAAATGAATCTAGAAGTGGATTACCCACTGTATATGGTGTAACAGACAATGCACCACCAAGTTTGAAAAGCACAGAAAGTGAACCTTCTACATCAAATTGGATAGGAAGCAAATCGTCAGCTAGCGGTGATACAACTCCTGTTAGTGATAGATCGAACTTTTCTCCTATTGCAAAAGTTACTAGTAGTATAAGTGCTGTGCATAAAATTTTAATTGAAAAGTTTAATTACAGAAAAACGGAAAAGTAGTATAGCTGCGATCAACAAAATTGATGAACTAATAATTAATGAAATTAATAAAGGACAATCAGATAGTGTAGACTATTTTTGCAAAATGTTAGCAATGGAGATGAAAAATTTAGAAATTAGATCAAGAATGAAGCTACAAATAGATATCATGGAGTTACTTAGTAAAGCAATTGCTGATAATGAGGTTTCTAATAATTAATCACAAAACAATTCTTTTCTTATATTTTAATAATAAAAACAATAACTACTTAATTTTTTATTCTGCATTCTTATTTGAAATAAAATATTTAAAAAATTCTAGTATACAATTTTTATATTCTACTGTGAGTACAATAAGTAAATTAGGTATGTGTTCTGCCCCATTGCCAATGAACGGCTCTTTCATCTATAAAATGTTGAGCAAATTCATCTCGTATATGTGCTGCACTTTTAGTGTATGTATTTGAACCCATTCGAGGTAAAGTTTGCAATGCATTATCTTTTTGAATTTCATTTCTCCAGTTGCCATAAACAATATCGCCATTTTCATTTTGTGTGTCAAGATACCCAGGTGGTATATACTGATTCTACTTGTCATTTTTTTAAACAAAATTATGTAAGCACACTGTTGCTTTTATTATATTTAAAATAGTCTCTACATCGCAGTTTATAGGTTTTCAAAGTATTCTCCATTTAGCTCCTAAAATTCCAAAAGTGTTTTTCGATTATACGACGTGCTTTTGATAATCGGTAATTGAAAACGGTTTTTATTTCAGGAAAGTAACAATTTTTGGTTCTGGGGTATGGCCAAAGCATAAAGTTGGTTAACTGAAATGCTTCATCTGCAACTTATACATATGGCAAAACTCTGTTTCCAACTGCGTTGGGGGGCGGTATGTTTAAACTGCTATTATACAGTCGTTCTCCTAAGTTTGAACGTTTGAAAATACCGCCATCACTTTCCTTACCTCTGCTACCTATGTCTACCATGGTAAAACAATAATCGGCATCTGCGATACCTAGTAGCACTATGCTATGCGCATGTTTATAATTATAATACGATGAACCACTGTTCTTTGGAGCCTGTAACAAGATTTGTATATTACTTTGAGTCATGCCTTAAATAATTTATATAATGACCTGCATGATAACATGTTTTCCATCAATGGCACTTATACAATGCAGGAAGTTCCATTTTTCTTCAAAATCTTTTGCAGTTTGATACCATGTGCTTTGATTTTCTCATCTGAGTAGCACATCCGTTGAAAGTACATTCCAGATGACTTGATTTGTTTCTCTAATTATGTTTAAGACAGATGATAATGAAATTCTATAACTGTAATATAGACTTGTCATACTATCCCCACTGGCTAAAAACCTAAATATAAGAGAATTAATTTTAGTACATTTTAATAACAGAATTAATTCAGCAATGGATATGTTAACACAGTCACTTAATTGCCATAGTTATAAATCTGCACTTAGAAAGTCAACTGGGTAGAAATTTGTTTATACTCACAAGTGAATTTCGAATCCCATTAAAGAAAAGTAAATACAACATATTAAACAGGCAAATTTTATATATTTCTTACTGCCGCAGTTACAACGATAGTAGTGATAGTGTAATCTTAATTTTTAATCAATAATATACCTTAATGTTGAAGCTAGCCGTTGACTTGGAGGTATTACATCATTTCTATAAGCATCCTTTTTCACAATATGTGGGCCAACTATACTAAGAAGTAAATCAAATGATTCTGTAGACATTCGAAAATAATTGAAAAATCGTTCTGAATCTAAACGAAGCTCTGCAATTAAACTCGCTGTTCCCAAACTCGATCATTTTTGTAATATTTCATGTACCTACAACAAGAATGCGATAATTTTATTTAAAACATTACTTAATGGAGACACATCACACTTTGGGAACAATAAAGGAAGGTCTAGTCATTTCTATGCTTTCTTTGTAGAATACGTAACTCGACTAGCTATATTGTAACATACGAAAAAAAAGGCTTGTTCCTTACCCTTATTAACCTACGTTTCTTTGTAGATCGTATTTTTTGTTCCATCAAGATTCGTCGTTCCTTCAAAAGCAAAATGAGAAACCAATTCATTTTTTCAGTTCGTAATTCACAACCTAAACTTAACATCCAGCAACCCAAAACAATAACAAATGTCATCTGTCAAACTATTTTCTCCAAATATCTGAAGCAGATAATACCCAACATGATTAAAAGCGAAAATATCTAATTCTCCAAATATCGAAATTGCTAAATCTCCATAGCACTAAAGGTACCTTAAGGTACCTTTAGTGCTATGGAGATTTGGCGATTTGGATATTTGGAGAATGATTCTATTGGTTAAAGCGATCACGTGACACCGCCGAGAAACGTCAAAAACACCGAATCTCCAATCTCCCAAAAGTTGGTTCAAGTTCAACTTTTCTGGCTATTTTGAGATCGGAGCATGCGCGTTTGTTCAGAAAAGCACGTGATTTGTTTGTTTTGTTACAACCTTAACCTTACCCTTTTGTTCGACGTTATATAGTTTGCGTTTTGCCTATTAAACATATTGGAAATGAATAGGAATTCTGTTATTTTTTTAGATACTCATAGCTTAGTAACAAACATTGAAAACTTAACATCCAGTAACCCAAAACAATAATAAATATCATCTGTCAAACTTCTCCAAATACCCGAAGCAGAAAATACCCTAGATGATTAAAAGCGAAAATATCTAATTCCCCAAATATCCAAATCGCCAAATCTCCATAGCACTAAAGGTACCCTTAAGGATATTTGGAGAATTAGATATTTTTGCTTTTAATCATCTAGGGTATTTTTTGCTTCAGGTATTTGGAGAAAATAGTTCGACAGATGACATTTGTTATTGTTACTAAGCTGTGAGTATCTAAAGAAATAACGGATTTGTTATTCATTTCCAATATGTTTAATAGGCAAAACGCAAAATATATAACGGCGAACTACAAGAAAAAGTAAGGTTAAGGTTATATCAAAACAAACAAATCGTGTGCTTTTCTGAACAAACACGCATGCTCCGATCTCAAAATAGCTAGAAAAGTTGAACTTAAACCAACTTTTCTGAGATCGGAGATTCGGTGTTTTTGATGTTTTTCGGCGGTGTCACGTGATCACTTTAACCAATAGGATCATTCTCCAAATATTCAAATCTCTGTAGCACTAAAGCCATCTTTACTAGTTTTATGGCATAAAATGTTAATTTCATGGACAAAATTACTAGTGAGCTAAATAATTATTATTCATGGACTGAGTAATAATTTTTTTATAGACAAACTAATTACAAGTTAAATTTTAAGTTTATTTAGAGTCATTATGTTAATAATGAACTGAAGTTAAATATTACCAATAATTTTTAATAACCCTAATCATTTAAAATCCAATCTTAAATAAGTAATTTTATGCGCAGATGTCTGTTTTACAATTCAATCCTTTAATAAATCTGAAATAATCAAATGTTCATATTAACATCTAAACGCTAACAATTTGTAGCCAATAAAATTCTATAACGAACATTAAATAATCAGTTTTCTGATAATATGCACCTGCTAATTATTTAAAGTTAGTATTACGCTTATGCAAATCTCTGATCGAGTTTATTAGGCTACGGTATTATACTTCAGCGTTTAGACATCCTTAAAAGAAGTCATTCATATTTTGCATTCTTGAACTTAGCAATATTGTTTATTTATCTTACAATTGGTTCAAGTATTCTGGGTGTTTTAATATACACATGTTTTTTTATAATAAACGAGTTTATTTCTGCAAAAAAAATTAAATACGATTTATATGAATGTGATTAATTAAATACGTACCAGCTTCAGTATCATAGAATTAAAAAAAAAGCATTTCCGCTACCGGGAATCGAACCCGAGCCTCCTGGGTGAAAGCCAGGTATCCTAGCCACTAGACCATAGCGGATAACGTCTAAAACATCTTTCTACAATGTAACAAAACTAATATTTTATTAATGAATAAAAAGACTACACCCAACATATTTTATTAATTTATCTAAAACTAATTAAATATATCGTTACTGAAAATCGTAGAATATTATATTAATGTTATAATCAATCCCAAGTAGACACATTCTTGCGATAATTTCACGGTTTACATCTTTCACAAACAAATATACTTAACCTAAAACAAAAAGCGCGAATCAGCATTTATCTTTTGACGCACAGTTTCTTACAACAATAGTCGGAACGTGCATTTAGATATCTAGAAGACACTGGTTAAGAATTCCATCTCATTTTATTTAAATTATATTAATTCATCATATAAGTTAAAATCGTTAGTTACTCCACACGCGTAATGTGCTGACACCTAATCTACCAATTTAATAACTTGAATATATGTATATTAAATCTAAAACTTTCTGTAATACAACGACCAGACATCAGTTTAGGAACTACTAACTGAACATAGATGCCGTTTACTATGAATACTTTATGTACAATTTAAACACTTGGGTATTTATACTGTAATATTTGGTATAATATAAATTACAAAAGGTTCACGTTATTAATTTGCGATTTTAATTCAGAATATACAATTGACGTAAAAAAGAAACAATTTAAGTAGCACGTGTTTCGAGCAAAATAAGTTAGTAACGACATACACTCTAGAATTTATGATAAGTAAAGAAAGAGAACAGCAAATAGCTGCCTATCCTACCCTCTTTATAATTATGTTATTAGAATTAATTGAATAGCACGCCTCTTAAGCTGGCAGGACCAAATGGGCAGAATCGCTTCGACCCAATTGCATTATTTAATACCTATTTTGTACCAATTTGTACCACAAAAAAAATTTGTACCTTGTGTCGTTTTGCAGAAATGCGTGGCGCTGCTACCTTAATATGAAGCTAGCAAGGCCACACCGCAAAAAATACAAAAACAACAAAAACAAAAATAGAAATGAAAAGGGCTGATTTTGTACCAATTTGTACCCCCGATAAAAAATTTGTACATTGTGCCGTTTTTAAAACGTAGCGCTGCTACCTTAATATTAAGCTAGCAGGACCACATCGCAAAAAATACGAAAACAACAAAAACAAAAATAGAAATGAAACGGGTTGATTTTGTACTTATTTGTACCCCCAGATAAAAAGTTTGTACCTTGTGCCGTTTTTAAAAAAAGCTTGGCGCATGCTATGAAGCTAGCATGCCTACACCGCAAAAAATACGAAAACAGCAAAACAAAATAGAAATGAAATCGGCTGATTTTGTACCAAAAATTACCGCTGGTCAAAAGTTTGTATCATTAGCTATTTTTAAAAATGCGTGACGCTGCTACCTTAATATATTAAGCTGACTGGGCCATAGCGAAAAACATAACAAGGAAAACTAAGTAGTTTGTACCAGTTTGAAGTGGCATTCAAGTGAACTTGGTAAAATTGGTCAGCGTCTAAAAGAAGATATTTAAAAGCAGCTAAAACCACTAAAAAAATGTTTGTACCCGTTTGTACCACATTTGATTCCGATTGTCTCCATAGCGGAGCGAAATAGAGAACTTTCAACAATCGTGAAAGGGATGACTTATAACTTTGTAAGATATTTGTATTCTGCAAACAAATACTATTTGGTAATCGTTTGTGCCAGTTTGTACTATTTCCGGATTTGTTTGTACCTCTAAATAGGTAATAAACAATAGAGAAGAACCAACAGCACTCCAAAACAAAATACTTGAAAACGGCTAACGCCTTGAGTAAGCATCTTTTGTATCATTATGGAGGCGGGAATACGCAATTTTAAAAAGTCGTGCAATCTGCAATTGGATCACCGATAACAAATACAGTTGAAAATTGATAGTGATATGGATTTAACATGGTGAAATTAAGTTGCAAGCTTTTTCATTCCACTAAGAAAATCAATTATATCTAAATTAATTTTATTTTGAAGAAAGCAGATCAGTTTCAGACATTCAAAATTATTTTATGTTGGCTATGTATTAAATACTAGCGGTGCAAATGAATACAACCCATTATGACACCAGCACTCCAATCCAAAGTTGAATTATCCCAAAAACTATCCCTTTTACGATATCTTGTAAACCCGGCGTATTTCTGCCAGCACGAGGGTACCAACAATCATTCAAACGGACACAGGCTCTATCGAATGGTATTGGTTATTTCAAAATATACTGTTTTAAGGGTGTCAACTGCCACCCCTATTATATCTTTTATGTTAATTTTAAGTATATATTGAGGTACAAATAAAATGGGTGTGGTATTCAACGAGTTCGAAATCTTGATTATTGATTTAAATTTAAGTCGTGTGCTAGTCCACATGAATGTGAGCACACGATTTTGTATAGGAAAAAAGTAAATTAGAGTGTTATACGTTCAGTGTAACCAAATTTGGCATAGCGGCCGTCCCAAGAGACGAATATATTTTATGGTGGTAGGTACAAATAATGGTTTTTTCTTTTATTGAATTTTATAGTTGTTATTTTTTATAAACCGGATATATATATATATATATATATATATATATATTGCTGTGTTAATAGGGTCATTTAGGGGTAGTTAGGACCAATAGTATAGCGCGCTTCATATAAAACGAGACAATTTTCTGAAGAAAACAAGAAATACAATGATTAGGCTGGAAAGTAAATAATAACGCTCTGTATATAAACCATAATCATAATTAATTTAGTTAATAAAAAATATTTTGAAGATTTATTTGAATAAACAAATTCGCAAGTCGTTAAACAACATAAACGCAAGCAGAAACGCGACACGCATAGATAACGCATCATTATTACGTCAAGGATCCCAATTAAAACAAGCAGGTTTTAAAATGCCTAAGATAGCAAACGCATATAATTTAATGCATAAATTGTGTTAAGTCTACGTGACTAGAAAGTTAAAATCCACACCTGATTTATTGAAAGCAAACAAGGCATGGTAATTAAAATCAAAGTTCAACAAATTTATTTGAACAAACAATGGTTTACTTATCTAGAAGTATGAAAATCCAAGAGAATCAATGCTATTAACTCTAAATGGTGCGTGACAAAAGCAACGCGTTGATGTTAACATACAATATAATACGACGGAATATCCAAAAACCTGGTATGAAAGTAACATGGATAACAACGAACTCTGCGTTTGTCAATAGATAGACGATGCATTTAAATATGACCGGATTTGTAAACAAATCATTTTCAACATGAAGTAAGGCTTAGTTCACATCCCTTGAAACGAAGATATTTACGTAAAGTGATTTATTGTGAAGTATAAAATAATGCCATTGTAATTATGAAAAATTAAGGGGTTTGTCGTTTTACCCGTCAAAAGGCGTAAGTAACTAAAAGTTGTTTTAATTTAAATTCTAATATTAACCTTAATAGAAAGGACTTTAAATAATTACTGGATAGATGACGACTCCAAATAATTACTGGAGAAGGATTCTAAATAATTACTGGATGACAATTCTAAATAATTAGTGGATAAGCGATTATAAATAATTACTGGAACAAACAAGGAAATGCAACAAGCATTTACTTCAACTATGAATTGTCAAGGAGTTTAACGGAGGACGCTAGAGTGATTTAAGGCTATGCTAAGAGGGATGCAGACAATATCTAAAGCAGTTGGACCAATGACTGATTCGAGCTGAAAACAACAGGTTAACCAATCTGAATGTTTTATTATTTTATTTGTGATATTTTCTTGTACATTTCTAAACTGAATAATTTAAAAATAACATTTCTAATTTAAATACTTTAAAAATTGCTTTCATGATAATTTATGTGAAAAGTCGACAAGAATTGTTTTTTTTTGAGTACACGTTGTAAATTACGTAAATATTTAAAGAAGTTGAATGAACGTTCATGGAGCTTCAGTTAATAATAATAATAATAGTGATTTTGCTGGCTTTTTGATCATCTTTGGGAATGATAATTATTAATTTTTTTTCAATGAAAGTTCTATTTAGAGAATCTTTAAACTTTTCATACGTTGTAAATATTAATAAGAAAATTATAATTTATGCTTAATGGTGTTTTGGTTTAAAGATTAGAACAGGAAGGAGAGGTAGAAGGTAAATTTAAGCCCTTTGTTTGTCGTATTGTCGCAATCCCCGTGCGTAATTTAAAAACTGAGCTAGCCGACGCAATTAAAATTATACATTAAAAATCAAAAAATGACAGATTAAAATTTTTTACCTTTTTAATTCACAAATTGGGCACGCAGGGGTATTGCTCAGTGTCACAACACTATATATATATATATATATATATATATATATATATATATTGAAATGTTAGTAGGGGCTAAAAGGGTTCTAAGGGTTGTTTTGTTGAAGGTAGTGTATGCCAAATAAAGAAAGCCAAATATCAGATCCCGTAACTGAGAAATTTATGTTTGCCGTACTTTACAAATGTTAAAGTATTTGAAATATTAGTCAAAGGATAAGTGCCAAGACGAAAAAAAACAATGACTTGATGACGTGATAAAGCACAGTATTCAAGGATTTACACTGAGTTGTATGTTGAATAAGCCATAGAACGTACATTTGCTAATCGAGAAACCGGATGCGTCTGTAGAAATTACACTATTCACCACGCAGATCCAGGTTTATATGTGTAACATTTCGGCATTTATTTTAATAGAATCAACCTCTGGACAAACATGTAATATCAAAATTATAAGTAAAAGTATTGTCAAATATGATTGAAGGGTTGTGCGATATTAAGGACCAATGATTGAACATTTATATATGAAAAGGGAAAGCGTAAAAGAAAGATTATAAGGTATGAGTGACACGAACTTGTTGGGACAATATTATTGGATGGAATGTGTATAAAATGTATTAAAGAGTAGGCATATTTGAATTGTAATAATCACCAAGGAAAAGATAAACAAGAGGTCGATATATAATAATTTTGGTAGTAAGACGTATTTTTGTAAACTGCGCTAAATTTTGAACATTTTAAGAATTAATAAATGAATTTGAAAGTTTAAGAGTTTGATTAATATATAAAGAAGAGTACGTATAAGCAAGAGTAAGAATAATTAATAGCAACGACGAAGTGAAACGGGTAAGAGTGGATTAAAGTAACAGTGGAAAAGGCGTAGTAAATAGTGGGATATTGAAACGAGATTGAGAAAGGCAGAAAGGCATTGAATGGTATTTATGTAACTGAAGGCGATATTAATGGAATAGATTTGGATATGGTATTAGGAGGATTAAGGGTATTGAATGGTAACTAGAGGATAGCAGTGAATTGGAAAGAATGGACTTTGGAGGAAAGCATTGAATTTGGAACGAGCAGAATTTGGAACAGGAAAGCAGTGGAGTAGCAGGAGGATTAATACGAGCAAAGAAGAATAAACATCAGGAAAATTAGCGCAGGGGAAGTTATATAAAAAGGTAGTCAAAATTCTAAATTTGGGTATATTTATTTTAGATTTGGGGACATCAAAATTCATTAAAAGAAACCTGGAAGCTGGACAGCAAATCTTTCATAGTGATAGTGCCAGCATTGTGAAGACGCATACGGCGAGTGAGATTGTTGAGCCAGTTTTCAAAAGGCCGACGACGAGGTGTAAAATAGGTGAGTACTGTGTGTTATAACGTCAAAGTCATAAATTTTGTAATATTAATTAATTTGGCACAAGGCTACGTGGATCTTATATAAAATTTGGCATATACAAGTGTAAAATATCAAAGGTACAAAAACAGAAGGTAGTGCTGTTTGGTTGGTGCATTGCACATCTACTTACCACTGAACCCACGGTAAGTAGGTGGATACCCTGGGAAGAACGAGTTTTCAAATAGTCGAGGCATATCAACACAGTTTTGTTTTATAAACCAACCAAACGTAGCTAAAGCACGTAACATAAAATAAATACTTGCACATTATATAAAAATAATTAAATTAATAAAAAAGGCGCGAGGGGGTGGAGAGCATAAGAATATATATATATATATATATATATATATATATATATATATTGTTGTGGATTCAAATTGTTAAATCAGTGGGAAACAATAAAATTACAACAACCCTGTATATAGAAAAGAACAATTTATTTACGCGCAAAATTAATTTAATTCATTTAGGAAAACGGATAAGTGTTAACGTATTTTTATAATTAATAATTGGAATGTTAAAATTACATAAAGAAAAAACAGTTTTAAAGCAAATAGAAGTTCAAGGATACGCATAATTAATTTTAATTTATTTTAATCCAACACGCATAAGCATAAGGGAATGTGCTTGGGTAAGAAAATCAATAATCCCAAGGCAATTGTAGTCGTTGTAAAAGCAAACGTCAATTTTATCAGATACGGAGAAATATAAAGTCTAGGAATTGGTATGTTAAACGGTCAATAATTAACAGAAACACCTGCGTTTTAAAAGGTTACATTCGAAGTAGTCGAGCGTGTGTTGAGATAGGATCTCAGAAATATTTTCAACCGTCAGTTTGCATAAACAAGACTAACGAACATCTTAAAGAGCGATGGAACTGCACGATCGGTTATATACAACAGATAGAGACAGACATAAAAGCGCTGGGATTGAAAATGCACGTACTGTATACACGTGAAGTTGAGATAAGCTGTCATCAATATCAATTTTCTGTAACTCAAGTGGAGTTTTGAACAAGACGGCAGACATGCATAAGACAGAAATAAATATAGTTTAGGCGGAGTTTGTGACGACAGAGAATTTAATCATTGGTTAAAAACAGACAGTTTTCCAAACGTACGCACACGCGAAGGTTGAAAGCGCATTCGGATATACGGCACGTAGCACAGAATAAATTTCACGAATTTCGAAACGCTTATATTCAAAATTTTTAAAATTAGATTTGAAAATAAGCTGTTTGCTGGAAGTGCGTCCACGAGGGGGTTTTAAAACCATATAAATACTCAACCTAAGTTATTGAGGGCCTCTTCTCTTCTCTTCGTTTCTATGTTACTTTACTTCGATAAAGTACTGAATGCCGACCACCATAACAAAGCTTTTTTGTGAGTATTTTATGTGGTGATATTACCGTAAATATAGTGGTTGCAAGTGTAAAACCGTAGTAGCGGACATCTAATTATTAACGTGAAGTACGAGTAGTGCATTTTAGATTAATAAAGATCCGGCTACTACAATACAAAGCACGAAAATCAATAAATGGAAGCATGTTATATGTGGAGTAAGCATCACAAATAATCAAGTTTGTATGCATGATATATGGAATGGTACTGTGGATCTGCTGAGTAGCACGGTGAATGGAAGCAAAACCGAGGTGTTCTGGCAATCATCTTCGAAGGAAAGAAAGCCTGAAGAATTCTCCCGGTAATTTATTTGAAATTTCTGTTGTTTGATAAACATTTGTGAAAATTCGTGCTGTGTGGTTGACTTTTTTGGGCATATTTATGGTTGTAGAAACTTATTGAAAAAGATAAATGTACTGGAGAATTTATTGAGGTTAAATATTGAAAAGGGGTGTATTTAAAACATCCAAAATTTTATTCAGGATATAAATTGAATTGTAAAGGGTAAACAGGTCTATAAATTTTGTTTTAATTTATGCAAGGTGTAAAAGGCATATACAAACTAAACTGGGTTATTATGAGCTCACCATACTCCAGTGTGCAGTCAATTTAGGGTAACATGTGGGGCCCATCTACTTATATCTCATTGAAGTTGTTTGAAAATAATTAGAAAAATCAAGGACTTCAAAAACATACCATATTTTAAGTTTTATAATTAGTGTATCAAACTGTTTTTAACACATGTGAATATAATTTATCTGTTAATAGCTGTAAATAAAAGGTTGTATGATTGTTGTATTATTTGGTGATTTTATTGAATGGTGTGCGAGTGTGAAAGAGGTATGGTTGTGAATTTAGGTATTTGAGAAGAGGCACAGCTGAGCTAGCCAGGGAAGCTGAACGAGTTTGAAGGCGAAATAAAAGGTAAGGAATTTTTCTTTAAAAGTTTTGAATTTTTGAAAATTATATGTTGACCCTGGTGGGGCACGAATTTTAATAGACAACCCCGAGACTGTCTCGGCTTCCACGGCAATATATATATATATATATATATATATATATATAAATGAAAAATAATTGCTTATAGCAATTTTAATAAATAAAACAGTATATACGATGTATAAATAAACACTAACTTTACGAAAAATCGAAAGAAAGTTATTAATTATACAAAGCAAGCTAGTAATTTGCATAGCCATAAATGAAAGAATTTGTTTGTTTCATAAAGGGAATAAACATTCATCAACTAGTTTCGATCTCACTGGATCTCATCAGATCGAAACCAGTTAATGAATGTTTATTCCCTTTATGAAAAAACCACTTCACCCTGATGAGATCCAGTGAGATCGAAACTAGTTGATGAATGTTTATTCCCTTTATAAAACAAACAAATTCTTTCATTTATGGCTATGCAAATTACTAGCTTGTTTTGTATAATTAATAACTTTCTTTCGATTTTTCGTAAAGTTTGTTGCGTGCCATTTTGGCACTAAACATTTTTTAGTTTAATTTTGATGTGCGGAAGTTTCGCGCTATAAATTCAAAAGACTTGGCGTGTATTTCCATTACGTCAAAAGTGGGTTGGACGAATAATTTCGCGCCGACGCGTGAAAGGACAAAAAGTGGGGTTTTTTCTGGTGCTCTCTGTAACGTGGCCGTTTGCCTTGGAACATTGAGATGGGCGGTCGTGTCTGTTATCGTATCTTTATTTTTATTATGTAGATTTCCTTTTGCTTATCTTTGTTTGACTTTACCTGATAAACCTGTTTCCTTATCGTTCCCGCTACATATAGGAATTAGATACGACCCTGGAGCAGTCCCACGACCCTAGAACGAGCCGGATGTCCATGCTCCGCTAACAGCTAACCGGAGCAGTCACCATCTTTAACTATCTTAAAGGGGGCTCCAGCCATTTGCTAGGCGTACCCTCCGTTAATTGCCTTAAAAGGGGCCATCAGTAGCCCTGATGGACGTCAACAGAAGTCAACTTTAACTCAACCCCGCAGGACGTCGGGTTTCTTATGTAAGTACTTTATTTGCTTAATCTGTTCGCTAATTTAATATATTTTTCCGCAAATTGCGCATTTAATTAGTATATTGGTGACGTCATTGACAGATAGGCGCGCTAAAACTGGTGTAAAGATTGGAGCTACCACCTGTCCGTGGCGTCGCTTATTCCGCGCTTGCGCGATTGTAATTATGAACTTATAAATTGTAAGGAGTTAGTGTTTATTTATACATCGTATATACCGTATATATATTATATATTATATATATATATATATATTATTATATATTGTTATGGATTCAAAGGGTTAAATTTGGGGTAAGCAACGCAATTTCAAACACCCTGTATAGAGAAACAAACAAATTATCTACGCGCAAAATTTATTTCATTTATTTAATTTAAACGGACAAGTATTGACGTATTTTTATAGTTAATGATTGAAATGTTAGAAGTACATAGAGAAAACCAGTTTTAAAATACAATTAGAAACGCATAATTAATTTAATTTATTTTAATTCAACGTGTAATAGCATTAGAAAACACACCAGGGTATAGGAAATCAATAATCCCAAGGCAAAAGGTTTCTTGGTAAGAAGCAAGGACGTCAGTTGTATCGGATACCGTAAAATATAGACCCCAAGAATTGTTGTTGTAAACGGTCTATAATTAAGAACACCTGCATGTTTAGAAGGTTACCTTTTTCGTAATTATCAGCATAATAAAGCGGGCTTTATAGAAAATAGTGTTCAACCGTCAGTTGCTTCGAATAAACAAGCTAACAAAGTTCTTAAAGAGCAAGGGAAGATGCACGATCAGTAATATGCTACAGATAAAAACGGATATAAAAGCATTGGTTTTCAAAACGCACGTACTTAATTCACGTGGAGTGATGAGACGCTGTCAGCAATATCGATTTTCTACAACTCAAGTGGGGTTTGGAACGCGACATCAAATATGCATAAGACAGAGATAAAAATAGTACAGGCGGAATTTTATGACGACACAGAACAGTATCATTGGTTGAAACGGATAATTTTACAAACGGACGAACATGCGACATTCATCAACTAGTTTCGATCTCACTGGATCTCATCAGATCGAAACCAGTTAATGAATGTTTATTCCCTTTATGAAAAAACCACTTCACCCTGATGAGATCCAGTGAGTTTGAAGTGGCATTCAAGTGAACTTGGTAAAATTGGTCCGCGCCCAAAATAAGACATTTAAAAGCAGCTAAAACCATTAAAAAAACGTTTGTACCCGTTTTGTTTTCATAGCGGAGCGAAATAGAGGACTTTCAACAATCGTGAAAAGGATGACTTATAACTTTGTAAGATATTTGTATTCTGCAAACAAATACTATTTGGTAATCGTTTGTGCCAGTTTGTACTATTTTCGGATTTGTTTGTACCTCTAAATAGGTAATAAACAATAGAAAAGAACCAACAGCACTCCAAAACAAAATACTTGAAAACGGCTAACGCCTTGAGTAAGCATCTTTTGTATCATTATGGAGGCGGGAATACGCAATTTTAAAAAGTCGTGCAATCTGCAATTGGATCACCGATAACAAATACAGTTGAAAATTGATAGTGATATGGATTTAACATGGTGAAATTAAGTTGCAAACTTTTTCATTCCACTAAGAAAATCAATTATATCTAAATTAATTTTATTTTGAAGAAAGCAGATCAGTTTCAGACATTCAAAATTATTTTATGTTGGCTATGTATTAAATACTAGCGGTGCAAATGAATACAACCCATTATGACACCAGCACTCCAATCCAAAGTTGAATTATCCCAAAAACTATCCCTTTTACGATATCTTGTAAACCCGGCGTATTTCTGCCAGCACGAGGGTACCAACAATCGTTCAAACGGACACAGGCTCTATCGAATGGTATTGGTTATTTCAAAATATACTGTTTTAAGGGTGTCAACTGCCACCCCTCGTTCATGGAGCTTCAGTTAATAATAATAATAATAGTGATTTTGCTGGCTTTTTGATCATCTTTGGGAATGATAATTATTAATTTTTTTTCAATGAAAGTTCTATTTAGAGAATCTTTAAACTTTTCATACGTTGTAAATATTTTTAAGAAAATTATAATTTGTGCTTAATGGTGTTTTGGTTTAAAGATTAGAACAGGAAGGAGAGGTAGAAGGTAAATTTAAGCCCTTTGTTTGTCGTATTGTCGCAATCTCCGTGCGTAATTTAAAAACTGAGCTAGCCGACGCAATTAAAATTATACATTAAAAATCAAAAAATGACAGATTAAAATTTTTTACCTTTTTAATTCACAAATTGGGCACGCAGGGGTATTGCTCAGTGTCACAACACTATATATATATATATATATATATATATATATATATATATATTACTCATATTTAGACCAGGGTAGAAAATTAAATAATCACATCAAATAATTTTAATCACCGTGTAGAAGCTTTGGGAAAAAGTACGCTTTATTAAAACCATGAAGCATAAATAAATTCGGTAGTTTCAGTAAAAATAAGAGATTTAAATCATGTACAAGACGCTTTATATCAAAAGAAACAGTATTAACAAGCTCTACGTGTAATTTAATTATTCCTAAGAAAGAAACAAATGGAAATTACGTGCAAAATTTATATTAATTAACCCTATTTTAAGTAACCGGTATTAAACAAAACGTACAGATAATAATTAATATTTAGTTAGGATTCACTAAAATTTAAAGGGTATTAATTTTAATTGAAGTTAATTGAACCGTTAGTAACATATAATATCTATGAAAACTTGTAAAAACCCAATAAAATAAAGCTCTGAGAATTAATAGTATGTTTGAACACCTGCGTTGTTTAAAAAGCTCATTCGGCGTAAATTTTGCAGAGAATTAATGGTTCAGAGAATCTTGGAGAAACCATCGCATAATAGTTACGAGAAATGCTAAAGGTGGGTTATTTCAAGTCCACATGGACTGAAATAATCGATAATAAAGAATATCAATTTGCACCAATACGAACAGGTTAGAAAAGGAAAGAGAAAATGCGTCAAGCAAAGACACATATAGTAAAAGGCGTGATTTAAGCAACGTCACGAGGGTCACAATTGGTTGAAAATAGGATGCAAATATCAGAGGTAGAAACAACGATTTCTGTATAAAAGTCAATTAGTTATTTCCAGACATTGCGTGCCGTGTTGAAATTTCTGAGATTTTCAACTGGCGAGTACAAAATTCGTAAAAAACGACGCGCGAGCTGCGGAATGGGAACATAGAATGAGGAAATTCTAGAAACTGGCTGTTTTGGGGAACAGACCGACAGACAGGCTAACCGCTATATATACCGAGGTGAATATAAACAAGCTCTCTTACATCCGCGACTTGATTCAAGACGTTAAACAGTGCATTTTAGTTTGATAAAATAATTTAAAGTTTGCTCGTATATTTTGGTGAGTTAAAACAGTTTGTTATTTACGTGCTAACATGAATGTACTTGAGTGCACTTAGATACAAGGTAATAAAATTTAGTATCACTGTACCAATTAGTAAAATTTACAACGACAAATGTATACACAAAAGTAGGCAGTTTTGGCGTATATTGGTGAAAGAAGTATGAATTTCTTTGTTATTTTTCGGGGGTGTTAATAATTAAATGGTTCGTAAACATGACTGGATCCACTAAACAAGGTTCAGATATACACAGATGAGTTCCGGAAAAGCCCTGAAACAACTTTAAATAAATGGTGATGGAGCAAATTTTTAAAACGTTGAGAATCAGAAGCCGTAAATATAACCCAGTTGGAATGGTGTAACTAACAAAGGGACGATGTACATTGAAGCTACGAGTGCAGTGACCTTCAGGTAATTTATACTATTTTGTTTGAACTGTGATATTTTGTGTGTGTTGAATAACTTTATAATTGATTTACTTTAAATGGACATTAGTGAAATTGTACTAACCATAAAATTTTAATTTTAAGATGAAATTTGCTTGTTTAAGTAGAAAGGGGTATTTAGTATTGATGTTCTGAATTATGATGAAAATTTGGGTATGTCTTTGAGCTCAATTAGACGAACCTGGTTAATTAACGTAAAGGGGTGGTAGATGCTCCCTTTGTACTCAGACTCAGGTCTGCATATATTGTTATATTAATTAGTAAGCATCCTACAAAGACTTTAATTCTGGATGCACATTAAAATGATAATAAAATTAATCTTGAAATTCTTTTTTAAACTGAAAGTTATGCTGAGGTTTAATTTTGAAATTTTAATGTATTGTGAATATTGATGTAAATAGAGGTAACGTTGATGTTTGTGATAGGAATGTGTTTGTTTTTTTTTATAATTGAGGATGAAAGTTATCTAGGGGAGCAGCCGAGGCGATTAACAGAAGAAAGTCGACGGACCAGTTAATTTAGAAGGTTTCACAGCAATATATATATATATATATATATATATATATATTGAAATGTTAGTAGGGGCTAAAAGGGTTCTAAGGGTTGTTTTGTTGAAGGTAGTGTATGCCAAATAAAGAAAGCCAAATATCAGATCCCGTAACTGAGAAATTTATGTTTGCCGTACTTTACAAATGTTAAATTATTTGAAATATTAGTCAAAGGATAAGTGCCAAGACGAAAAAAAACAATGACTTGATGACGTGATAAAGCACAGTATTCAAGGATTTACACTGAGTTGTATGTTGAATAAGCCATAGAACGTACATTTGCTAATCGAGAAACCGGATGCGTCTGTAGAAATTACACTATTCACCACGCAGATCCAGATTTATATGTGTAACATTTCGGCATTTATTTTAATAGAATCAACCTTTGGACAAACATGTAATATCAAAATTATAAGTAAAAGTATTGTCAAATATGATTGAAGGGTTGTGCGATATTAAGGACCAATGATTGAACATTTATATATGAAAAGGGAAAGCGTAAAAGAAAGATTATAAGGTATGAGTGACACGAACTTGTTGGGACAATATTATTGGATGGAATTTGTATAAAATGTATTAAAGAGTAGGCATATTTGAATTGTAATAATCACCAAGGAAAAGATAAACAAGAGGTCGATATATAATAATTTTGGTAGTAAGACGTATTTTGTAAACTGCGCTAAATTTTGAACATTTTAAGAATTAATAAATGAATTTGAAAGTTTAAGAGTTTGATTAATATATAAAGAAGAGTACGTATAAGCAAGAGTAAGAATAATTAATAGCAACGACGAAGTGAAACGGGTAAGAGTGGATTAAAGTAACAGTGGAAAAGGCGTAGTAAATAGTGGGATATTGAAACGAGATTGAGAAAGGCAGAAAGGCATTGAATGGTATTTATGTAACTGAAGGCGATATTAATGGAATAGATTTGGATATGGTATTAGGAGGATTAAGGGTATTGAATGGTAACTAGAGGATAGCAGTGAATTGGAAAGAATGGACTTTGGAGGAAAGCATTGAATTTGGAACGAGCGGAATTTGGAACAGGAAAGCAGTGGAGTAGCAGGAGGATTAATACGAGCAAAGAAGAATAAACATCAGGAAAATTAGCGCAGGGGAAGTTATATAAAAAGGTAGTCAAAATTCTAAATTTGGGTATATTTATTTTAGATTTGGGGACATCAAAATTCATTAAAAGAAACCTGGAAGCTGGACAGCAAATCTTTCATAGTGATAGTGCCAGCATTGTGAAGACGCATACGGCGAGTGAGATTGTTGAGCCAGTTTTTCAAAAAGGCCGACGACGAGGTGTAAAATAGGTGAGTACTGTGTGTTATAACGTCAAAGTCATAAATTTTGTAATATTAATTAATTTGGCACAAGGCTACGTGGATCTTATATAAAAATTTGGCATATACAAGTGTAAAATATCAAAGGTACAAAAACAGAAGGTAGTGCTGTTTGGTTGGTGCATTGCACATCTACTTACCACTGAACCCACGGTAAGTAGGTGGATACCCTGGGAAGAACGAGTTTTCAAATAGTCGAGGCATATCAACACAGTTTTGTTTTATAAACCAACCAAACGTAGCTAAAGCACGTAACATAAAATAAATACTTGCACATTATATAAAAATAATTAAATTAATAAAAAAGGCGCGAGGGGTGGAGAGCATAAGAATATATATATATATATATATATATATATATATATATATATATATATTGTTGTGGATTCAAATTGTAAATCAGTGGGAAACAATAAAATTACAACAACCCTGTATATAGAAAAGAACAATTTATTTACGCGCAAAATTAATTTAATTCATTTAGGAAAACGGATAAGTGTTAACGTATTTTATAATTAATAATTGGAATGTTAAAATTACATAAAGAAAAAACAGTTTTAAAGCAAATAGAAGTTCAAGGATACGCATAATTAATTTTAATTTATTTTAATCCAACACGCATAAGCATAAGGGAATGTGCTTAGGTAAGAAAATCAATAATCCCAAGGCAATTGTAGTCGTTGTAAAAGCAAACGTCAATTTTATCAGATACGGAGAAATATAAAGTCTAGGAATTGGTATGTTAAACGGTCAATAATTAACAGAAACACCTGCGTTTTAAAAGGTTACATTCGAAGTAGTCGAGCGTGTGTTGAGATAGGATCTCAGAAATATTTTCAACCGTCAGTTTGCATAAACAAGACTAACAAACATCTTAAAGAGCGATGGAACTGCACGATCGGTTATATACAACAGATAGAGACAGACATAAAAGCGCTGGGATTGAAAATGCACGTACTGTATACACGTGAAGTTGAGATAAGCTGTCATCAATATCAATTTTCTGTAACTCAAGTGGAGTTTTGAACAAGACGGCAGACATGCATAAGACAGAAATAAATATAGTTTAGGCGGAGTTTGTGACGACAGAGAATTTAATCATTGGTTAAAAACAGACAGTTTTCCAAACGTACGCACACGCGAAGGTTGAAAGCGCATTCGGATATACGGCACGTAGCACAGAATAAATTTCACGAATTTCGAAACGCTTATATTCAAAATTTTTAAAATTAGATTTGAAAATAAGCTGTTTGCTGGAAGTGCGTCCACGAGGGGGTTTTAAAACCATATAAATACTCAACCTAAGTTATTGAGGGCCTCTTCTCTTCTTCGTTTCTATGTTACTTTACTTCGATAAAGTACTGAATGCCGACCACCATAACAAAGCTTTTTTGTGAGTATTTTATGTGGTGATATTACCGTAAATATAGTGGTTGCAAGTGTAAAACCGTAGTAGCGGACATCTAATTATTAACGTGAAGTACGAGTAGTGCATTTTAGATTAATAAAGATCCGGCTACTACAATACAAAGCACGAAAATCAATAAATGGAAGCATGTTATATGTGGAGTAAGCATCACAAATAATCAAGTTTGTATGCATGATATATGGAATGGTACTGTGGATCTGCTGAGTAGTACGGTGAATGGAAGCAAAACCAAAGTGTTCTGGCAATCATCTTCGAAGGAAAGAAAGCCTGAAGAATTCTCCCGGCAATTTATTTAAAATTTCTGTTGTTTGATAAACATTTGTGAAAATTCGTGCTGTGTGATTGACTTTTTTGGGCATATTTATGGTTGTAGAAACTTATTGAAAAAGATAAATGTACTGGAGAATTTATTGAGGTTAAATATTGAAAAGGGGTGTATTTAAAACATCCAAAATTTTATTCAGGATATAAATTGAATTGTAAAGGGTAAACGGGTCTATAAATTTTGTTTTAATTTATGCAAGGTGTAAAAGGCATATACAAACTAAACTGGGTTATTATGAGCTCACCATACTCCAGTGTGCAGTCAATTTAGGGTAACATGTGGGGCCCATCTACTTATATCTCATTGAAGTTGTTTGAGAATAATTAGAAAAATCAAGGACTTCAAAAACATACCATATCTTAAGTTTTATAATTAGTGTAACAAACTGTTTTCAACACATGTGAATATAATTTATCTGTTAATAGCTGTAAATAAAAGGTTGTATGATTGTTGTATTATTTGGTGATTTTATTGAATGGCGTGCGAGTGTGAAAGAGGTATGGTTGTGAATTTAGGTATTTGAGAAGAGGCACAGCTGAGCTAGCCAGGGAAGCTGAAAGAGTTTGAAGGCGAAATAAAAGGTAACGAATTTTTCTTTGAAAGTTTTGAATTTTTGAAAATTATATGTTGACCCTGGTGGGGCACGAATTTTAATAGACAACCCCGATACTGTCTCGGCTTCCACGGCAATATATATATATATATGTATATATATATATATATATATATATATATATATATATATATTACTCATATTTAGACCAGGGTAGAAAATTAATCAATCACATTAAATAATTTTAATCACCGTGTAGAAGCTTTGGGAAAAGGTACGCTTTATTAAAACAGTGAAGCATAAAAAGTCATTCGTTTCATTAAACATAAGAGATTTAAATCATCTACAAGACGCTTGCTATAAAAAAAGGAAGCAGTATTAGAAAGCTTTACGTGTAATTTAATTATTCCTAGTAAAGAAACAAAGAGAAATTACGTGCAAAATTTATATTAATTAACTCTATTTTAAGTAACCGGTAGTAAACAAAATGTACTGATAATAATTGAATATTTAATTAGGAGTCACTAAAAATTAAAGGGTATTAATTTTAATTGAAGTTAATTGAACCATTAGTAACATATAATATCTATAAAAACTTGAAAAAACCCAATAAAATGCAAATCGTAGAAGTGTTATTATGTTTGAACACCTGCGTATTTTTAAAAAGCTCATTCTGCGTAAATTTTGCAGATAATTAATGGTTACAGAGAATCTTGGAGAAACCGTAGCTTAATAGTTACGAGAAATGCTAAAGGTGGGTTATTTCACAGTCCACATGGACTGAAATAATCGATAATAAAGAATATCAATTTGCACCAATAAGAACAGGGTAGATAGAGACAGATAATATGCGCAAGACCGAAACACATATAGTAAAAGGCGTGAATGGAGCAACGTCACTGGGTTGCGATTGGGTGAAAATAAAAAGCAAAATTGAGAGGTAAAAATAACATTTCTGTATAAAATTCAATTAGTTATTTCCAGACGTTGCGAGCCGTGTCGAAATTTCTGAGATTCAACTGGTGCGAGTGCAAATTTCGTAAAAATCGCATGCCGGGCTGCGGAATGGGTACCTAGCATGCGAAATTCTGAAGAATTGTCCGTTTTGGGGACTAGACCGACAGACAGGCTAACCTCTATATATACCCAGGTGAATATGAACAAGCTCTCTTAGATCTTCGACTTGATTCAATGCGTTAAACAGTGCTTTTTAGTTTTCCGGTTATGATTAAATAATTTAAACAGTTTGCTCGAATATTTTGTGATTTAAAACAGTTTGTTCTTTACGTGCTACAATGAATGTACTTTAGTGCACTTAGAAAAGAAGATACAAGGTAATAAAGTTTAGTATCACGGTACCAATTAGTAAAATTTACAACGACAAATGAATACACAAAAGTAGGCAGTTTTGGCGTATATTGGTGAAAGAAGTATGAATTTCTTTGTTATTTTTCGGGGGTGTTAATAATTAAATGGTTCATAAACGTGTCTGGATCCACAAAACAAGGTTCAGATATACACAGATGAGTTCCGGAAAAGCCCTGAAACAACTTTAGATGAATGGTGATGGAGAAAATTTTAAAAGCGTTGAGAATCAGAAGCCGTAAATATAACCCAGTTGGAATAGTGTGATTAACAAAGGGACGATGTATATTGAAGCTACGAGTGCAGTAACCTTCAGGTAAATTATACTATTTTGTTCGAACTTTGATATTTTGGTGTGTGTTGAATAACTTTATAATTGATTTACTCAAAATGGACAGTAGTGAAATTGTACTAACCATAAAATTTTAATTTTAAGATGAAATTTGCTTGTTTAAGTAGAAAGGGGTATTTAGTATTGATGTTCTGGATTATGATGAAAATTTGGGTATGTCTTTGAGCTCAATTAGACGAACCTGGTTAATTAACGTAAAGGGGTGGTAGATGCTCCCTTTGTACTCAGACTCAGGTCTGCATATATTGTTATATTAATTAGTAGGCATCCTACAAGGACTTTAATTCTGGATGCACATTAAAATGATAATAAATTTAATCTTGAAAATTTCTGATACTGAAATTTATGCTGAATTTTAATTTTGAAATTTTAATGTATTGTGAATATTGATGTAAATAAAGTTAACGTTGGTGTTTGTGATAGGAATGTGTTTGTTTTTTGTTATGATTGAGGATGAAGGTTTAACTAGATGAGCAGCCGAGGCGGAAAAGAGTAAAGAGGCGAGTAACAGAAGAAAGTCAATGGACCAACACAGTTAAGGTAATGAATAGCTTTTTGTAGGATTCACAGCATTCTTGACGCCCAATTCGTGAGGCTCGATTCAAATACAGGGAAACACAGCATTCTTAACGCCCAATCTGTGGGGCTCGATTCGAAAAGCGAAGTACCCGGATTTTGGTGGTTTCACAGCATTTCTTGGCGACCCAAAAGTGAGGCTCGAGTTCCAAATAAAATTTTTGTAATTTTATTCCAGGAAACTGGCGATCTGAGAGAGAGAGTTTCTGTTTGTGTATAAATTTAAGAGTATTTTAGAGTGTGTGAGAGTGATTAGAACGTATGCAGAGAAAGGAGTGGTTAAGGAGTCAAGGAGTGGAAATTGGAAGTGACGATAGTGCATTGTGTGAGAAAAATTCTAAAATGGAAGAAGCTGGAGGCAGTAGAGATCAGTCGAGGACGGAATCAGGGGATCAAGGAAACGAGATGATAATGAGAATGCTAGAGAGGATGAACGAAGAATCCAATAGAAAATTAGAACAGCTAAGCGATGAATCGAATAGAGCAAGGGAGGAGTCCAACCGAAAATTAGAGCAGATAAGCGGAAAAATTGAGCAATCTACTAAAGAATTTACAGAATTTAAAAATAGTCTTACCGTAAAGATGGGGGAAGTTGAAAATAGGGTTGATAAAAATGAGCGTGATATTACAGGTCTTCGACAGGAAATGGGACATTTAAGGTCCGAAGTACGCATTTTTTGTGAAGAAGAGATTAATGTAAAAATGATTGAAGTAACGGACTCATGTAGGGATCAGTTAGGCAGGGTAGAACGCAAAGTTAGTAGTATTAAATACAACATGTCAAATTTAACGGGGGATGGTCCCAGATTTTATACAGGTGGAGTATCATTGGACCAACACATGAAGTTTTATGGCGATAACAGGGTAAATCCACAAATTTTTATTAATAGTGTAAGAAATCTAGTGGGAAATTTATTTGACGAACAGACTAAACTGAATACGATAAAGGCTTTATTGAAAGACAACGCGGAAGCATGGTACAATTTAGTAGGACAAGACATAGACACCTACACGGACTTTGAAGACAGATTTTAAAGCACTACTGGAGTGACCACAGACAAGACCAGGTACGAGACGACTTAATCACAGGAAATTTAAGGAGAATTTTCAGGAAGTAGGAGCAATATGCTATACGCAAGTATAGCATAGCAAAGCAACTGAACCCACCACTGACGGACCGACAAATTATCAAGTATTTATCACGACACCTCGAGGTAGAAGTAAGACAACACGTAGCACTACAGAACATAGTGGACAGAGAAATGTTTTTAGAATACCTGCAGAGGTACGACGACGTAAGTAGTGGACGACCTCAGGATAACAGGGAAAGACAGATCAACACAGTTAGGTTTGACAATAGACGGGACAACTATGCTAGAAGGGGAATAGTTACGGATACCAGCGACAGAATTGGGAACAGAGACGTCCATACGTTAGAAGTAATAGTTTAGGAAGGGGACCTGCACCGAGACCGGAACCTACCAGAAGGAATAGTTCACCGGACATGAGGGGGACTGCTAATACAGACACGGAACGAGTCGAAACGCCTAGGACATACGCTGAGGTGATGGCTAGACCAGGACCAAGTAGGGAAAACAGACCTGGACAGGATTTTTAGAACGCGACAGACCACTAGATTTCAGTGTAAATGTATATGAACATCCACGTGAATTTTTCAAAATTGAGGAGGAAGTAGAGCCAGAAACTGAGGAAAAATTATGTTTGCCAATTATTAATATAGAAATTTTGAGAATAATGTAGAAGTATTACTTGATACAGGGCAGAGGCGAGTTTAATATCGGAGGAATTCGTCAGCAAAATTAGGGATAAGGTTTGTGATAGAATGCCTATAAAGCGTAGCAATTTAGTAGCTCCAAATAAAAAGAAGTTTGCTGTAGTAAATAGTGTTGTGGTGCTTAGGATAGATATAGGAGATTTAAGCTGTGAACAGGAGTTTGTAATTGTACCTGGACTGAAGTTTCAGAGCATTTTAGGTGTTGACTGTATGATGAAGTTAGGGTTTTGATAGATATGGAACGGAAGGTAATAAGGATTAAGGATAGGGTAGTGCCATGGAAGGGCAGTTATGAAGTCACAGAGGATGACACGGGGTTGAGTATTAATGTAGTAGAGGTAGAGGATGATGAAGTTAAACAGATCAACACAATAAGATGTCCAGAGGATAGGAGAGTAGAGGTTCAAGCTTTATTACAAAAACATGCAGAATTAGTGGGGTAGAAGCAAGCACAGCGTTAGGCTATGAGCACATATTGGAAGTGGATAATTCAGAACCGTTCAACGCAAAGGTTTATCCAATTCCAGCAGCATATCGGGAGCAGGTGAAGGCAGAATTAAATAAAATGTTGGAAGATGGCATAATAGAGGTATCAAACACTCATTTCATAAATCCGTTGGTGGTAGTTAAGAAAAGGATGATAGCATTCGTTTATGTTTAGATGCACGAAAATTAATCAACGGACCAAACCGCAATTCCATTGTCCACCATCCATGGACACACTTTTGACGAGATTAAGTGGCAAGTTTATTTTAGTAAATTAGATTTAAGGAATTCATTCTGGCTGATTCCATTACACAAAGATTCTAGAAGGTACACAGGATTTTCCGTAGAGGAAAAATCTATAATTTTAAGGTAGTACCGTATGGTTTGTCAACGTCAAGTGCAGCATTAATTAAGGCAATGCAAGCAATTTTAGGAGCATATGAGCAATTCTGCATACACTATGTGGATGATATTTTAATTTTAGTGAAACTGAGGAACAACATTACTCTCATTTAGAACGGATATTATTAGAGCTTAAATTAGCAGGATTGAGGCTGAATATAGAAAAATGTGAATTTTTTTCAAAAACTGTTAAATTTCTGGGGTATGTGGTGAACACTCAAGGTATGTGTATCGATAAAGAAAGATTATCCGAACTTTTGACATATCCGAGACCTAATAACATTAGGAAATTAAGAGCTTTTTTGGGGGTCCTTAACTTTTATAAGAAGTTTGTACCGGGATTTGCTGAAAAAGCGGGTCCATTGTTTAAACTTCTGAAGAAAGGAGTACGATGGAGTTGGACGGAGAGTCAAGAGGCAGCCTATTTAACACTGTTGGAACAATTTCACGACCAACTAATTTTGAGGCATCCCAGATTTGATGTAGGTTTTGTACTAAGGACGGATGCATCGGATAGTGCTTTAGCAGCAGAGTTGTACCAAGTACAAGAGGGGGAAGAGGTCTCCATATCTTTTGTTTCACGCACACTGAAGCCGCATGAAATAAATTACACAATTAGTGAAAAGGAAATGGCTGCAGTGGTGTTTGGGGTTACAAAATTAAAATTTTTTTTGATTGGAAGACATTTTGTAATCGAAACGGATCATTCGGCGTTGTGTGCGTTGATGAATACAAGATTTTCTAACAATCGAGTATATCGATGGGTGTTGTTACTACAGGAGTTTGACTTTGAGATTAAATATATTAAGGGAGAAAACAATTTTATAGCAGACGCGTTTAGTAGAAACCGAGACAAAGATAACAAAAGACCGTGTGACATCATGATTGCCATGAACAGTCTACTACAAAATGATTCAGTATATGGAGAAGAGGAGATCTTGAGGAACCAGAGGCAGAGTGAGGAGTTACAGATTATTAGAACGAAGTTAGAAAACGAACCGGGATTTAAAAACTTCCATATGATAAACGGATTTTTGTGTAAAAAAAATTCAAGACTTGGAAGTGTATGTAGTGGATAGGGTACAAGCAAAATTAATTATCAAAGATCTGCACTTAAGATATGGTCACATAGGGATCCGAAAGACATGGTTAATTTTAGGAAACGTTTTTTCAACTAAAGACTTAGGGCTAGTGAAGTCAGTCATCAACACTTGTCACTTATGTACTTTAGGAAAGTACAAAATAGTACGAGTCAAGATGTGGTACAAAGTATACACGTACAAAATCCCCTGGACTTAGTTGCTATTGATTATTTGAGTAATCTAGTCAGAAGTACAAAGGGACACAAACATGTGCTGATTGTGACTGATGTGTTTTCGAAATTTACCAAATTATATCCCACTCGGGATTGTAACACAGTCGGAACAAACAAGAAATTGGAACAATTTTGTAGGAAGTAGGAACTTTTAAACGAGTATTAGCAGACAATGCTACATATTTTAATAATCAAAGATTTAGGGATTATTGGGAGGCAAAACATCAAAGTGGTGTTTTGCAGCATAAGGCATCCTCAAGCTAATCCAGCTGAGCGATATATTCAAGAGACAGTTAAATTCTTGCGTTTGGCTTCACATAGGAATCATCGTTTATGGGAAGACAATTTGTCCAAGGTTGAATCTTTTATCAATGAAACCCCTAGTACCGTGACAGAAACCAGTCCCATTATGCTGATCAAGCAACAGTATCCCGAAAGACCATGGCAAATTGTGCCTAGGGACGATGAATTTCAACAACTTTTGGTAGATGTGAGGGAGAGGTTAAGGAAGAGAGCTGAAAAATATACAAGGAAGATGAACGCGAGAATTAGAAAGAGGGTAAAATTTAAAGTGGGAGACCAGGTAGTAGTAAAAAGCTTGAGAGTAGGGAAGAGAGATAGGATGACATGTGCTAAACTACACTTGCTCTATGAGGGACCTTTTGAGATAGGTGAAGTAGTAGGGGAGTGCACGTATTTATTAAGGGAAGTAGGTACGGGAAATGAGAGGGGACGGTTTCACGTCAACCTACTATTCCCTTATACCGGAGAACCAGCACCACAGGAGAAATAGGTGTATAATAGAGAAAAATTTAAATAGGATAGGGATAGAATAGGTATATATAGAAGAGTAGAAGTAAGTGTTTATAGAGAATAAAGCTAGGTATAGGATAAATATGGGAGATAATTAGAAATAGGTTTAGGATGAGAATAAAGAGTAAATGTAGAAAGAAAATAAGATAGGTTAAGTATAGATATTTCATATAAGATTAGTGGAGAGTTAGGAATAGAGTAAGAGTAGGATAGGTATATAGGATTAGGTAGGGGGAAGTAAAGTATAGTGAAGATTAGTTAAAAGTTAGGAATAGGATAGGTATATAGGATGTATATAGGATTAGATGGATAAGTAGGATGAAGTTAGGGATAATTTCAGTTTATAGACTTAGGTGAGAGTTAGGAATAGGATAGGGATATAGGATAGGTGTAAATATTTTTTTGAATTGGAGATAAGGTAGGTAAGTTAGATAGATAAGGGTAGAGAGAGATAGGCACTTTTTTTTGTAAATTTTGTTTGCGGTTTAATTATTTTACATTTGAATTCAAATAAGTGGGATTATTTGTATTCAAATAGGGGGAAAATACTCATATTTAGACCAGGGTAGAAAATTAAATAATCACATCAAATAATTTTAATCACCGTGTAGAAGCTTTGGGAAAAGGTACGCTTTATTAAAACAGTGAAGCATAAAAAGTCATTCGTTTCATTAAACATAAGAGATTTAAATCATCTACAAGACGCTTGCTATAAAAAAAGGAAGCAGTATTAGAAAGCTTTACGTGTAATTTAATTATTCCTAATAAAGAAACAAAGAGAAATTACGTGCAAAATTTATATTAATTAACTCTATTTTAAGTAACCGGTAGTAAACAAAATGTACTGATAATAATTGAATATTTAATTAGGAGTCACTAAAAATTAAAGGGTATTAATTTTAATTGAAGTTAATTGAACCATTATTAACATATAATATCTATAAAAACTTGAAAAAACCCAATAAAATGCAAATTGTAGAAGTGTTATTATGTTTGAACACCTGCGTATTTTTAAAAAGCTCATTCTGCGTAAATTTTGCAGATAATTAATGGTTACAGAGAATCTTGGAGAAACCGTAGCTTAATAGTTACGAGAAATGCTAAAGGTGGGTTATTTCACAGTCCACATGGACTGAAATAATCGATAATAAAGAATATCAATTTGCACCAATAAGAACAGGGTAGATAGAGACAGATAATATGCGCAAGACCGAGACACATATAGTAAAAGGCGTGAATGGAGCAACGTCACTGGGTTGCGATTGGGTGAAAATAAAAGGCAAAATTGAGAGGTAAAAATAACATTTCTGTATAAAATTCAATTAGTTATTTCCAGACGTTGCGAGCCGTGTCGAAATTTCTGAGATTCAACTGGTGCGAGTGCAAATTTCGTAAAAAATCGCATGCCGGGCTGCGGAATGGGAACCTAGCATGCGAAATTCTGAAGAATTGTCCGTTTTGGGGACTAGACCGACAGACAGGCTAACCTCTATATATACCCAGGTGAATATGAACAAGCTCTCTTCGATCTTCGACTTGATTCAATGCGTTAAACAGTGCTTTTTAGTTTTCCGGTTATGATTAAATAATTTAAACAGTTTGCTCGAATATTTTTGTGATTTAAAACAGTTTGTTCTTTACGTGCTACAATGAATGTACTTTAGTGCACTTAGAAAAGAAGATACAAGGTAATAAAGTTTAGTATCACGGTACCAATTAGTAAAATTTACAACGACAAATGAATACACAAAAGTAGGCAGTTTTGGCGTATATTGGTGAATGAATTTCTTTGTTATTTTTCGGGGGTGTTAATAATTAAATGGTTCATAAACGTGTCTGGATCCACAAAACAAGGTTCAGATATACACAGATGAGTTCCGAAAAAGCCCTGAAACAACTTTAGATGAATGGTGATGGAGAAAATTTTAAAAGCGTTGAGAATCAGAAGCCGTAAATATAACCCAGTTGGAATAGTGTGATTAACAAAGGGACGATGTATATTGAAGCTACGAGTGCAGTAACCTTCAGGTAAATTATACTATTTTGTTCGAACTTTGATATTTTGGTGTGTGTTGAATAACTTTATAATTGATTTACTCAAAATGGACAGTAGTGAAATTGTACTAACAATAAAATTTTAATTTTAAGATGAAATTTGCTTGTTTAAGTAGAAAGGGTATTTAGTATTGATGTTCTGGATTATGATGAAAATTTGTTTATGTCTTTGAGCTCAATTAGACGAACCTGGTTAATTAACGTAAAGGGGTGGTAGATGCTCCCTTTGTACTCAGACTCAGGTCTGCATATATTGTTATATTAATTAGTAGGCATCCTACAAGGACTTTAATTCTGGATGCACATTAAAATGATAATAAATTTAATCTTGAAAATTTCTGATACTGAAATTTATGCTGAATTTTAATTTTGAAATTTTAATGTATTGTGAATATTGATGAAAATAGAGTTAACGTTGGTGTTTGTGATAGGAATGTGTTTGTTTTTTGTTATGATTGAGGATGAAGGTTTAACTAGATGAGCAGCCGAAGCGGAAAAGAGTAAAGAGGCGAGTAACAGAAGAAAGTCAATGGACCAACACAGTTAAGGTATGAATAGCTTTTTGTAGGATTCACAGCATTCTTGACGACCAATTCGTGAGGCTCGATTCAAATACAGGGAAACACAGCATTCTTAACGCCCAATCTGTGGGGCTCGATTCGAAAAGCGGAGTACCCGGATTTTGGTGGTTTCACAGCAATATATATATATATATATATATATATATATATATATATAAATGAAAAATAATTGCGTATAGCAATTTTAATAAATAAAACAGTATATACGATGTATAAATAAACACTAACTTTACGAAAAATCGAAAGAAAGTTATTAATTATACAAAGCAAGCTAGTAATTTGCATAACCATAAATGAAAGAATTTGTTTGTTTCATAAAGGGAATAAACATTCATCAACTAGTTTCGATCTTACTGGATCTCATCAGATCGAAACCAGTTAATGAATGTTTATTCCCTTTATGAAAAAACCACTTCACCCTGATGAGATCCAGTGAGATCGAAACTAGTTGATGAATGTTTATTCCCTTTATAAAACAAACAAATTCTTTCATTTATGGCTATGCAAATTACTAGCTTGCTTTGTATAATTAATAACTTTCTTTCGATTTTTCGTAAAGTTTGTTACGGGCCATTTTGGCACTAAACATTTTTTAGTTTAATTTTGATGTGCGGAAGTTTCGCGCTATAAATTCAAAAGACTTGGCGTGTATTTCCATTACGTCAAAAGTGGGTTGGACGAATAATTTCGCGCCGACGCGTGAAAAGACAAAAAGTGGGGTTTTTTCTGGTGCTCTCTGTAACGTGGCCGTTTGCCTTAGAACATCGAGATGGGCGGTCGTGTCTGTTATCGTATTTTTATTTTTATTATGTAGATTTCCTTTTGCTTATCTTTGTTTGACTTTACCTGATAAACCTGTTTCCTTATCGTTCCCGCTACATATAGGAATTAGATACGACCCTGGAGCAGTCCCACGACCCTAGAACGAGCCGGATGTCCATGCTCCGCTAACAGTTAACCGGAGCAGTCACCATCTTTAACTATCTTAAAGGGGGCTTCAGCCATTTGCTAGGCGTACCCTCCGTTAATTACCCTAAAAGGGGCCATCAGTAGCCCTGATGGACGTCAACAGAAGTCAACTTTAACTCAACCCCGCAGGACGTCGGGTTTCTTATGTAAGTACTTTATTTGCTTAATCTGTTCGCTAATTTAATATATTTTTTCCGCAAATTGCGCATTTAATTAGTATATTGGTGACGTCATTGACAGATAGGCGCGCTAAAACTGGTGTAAAGATTGGAGCTACCACCTGTCCGTGGCGTCGCTTATTCCGCGCTTGCGCGATTGTAATTATGAACTTATAAATTGTAAGAAGTTAGTGTTTATTTATACATCGTATATACTGTATATATATTATATATTATATATATATATATTATTATATATTGTTATGGATTCAAAGGGTTAAATTTGGGGTAAGCAACGCAATTTCAAACACCCTGTATAGAGAAACAAACAAATTATCTACGCGCAAAATTTATTTCATTTATTTAATTTAAACGGACAAGTATTGACGTATTTTTATAGTTAATGATTGAAATGTTAGAAGTACATAGAGAAAACCAGTTTTAAAATACAATTAGAAACGCATAATTAATTTAATTTATTTTAATTCAACGTGTAATAGCATTAGAAAACACACCAGGGTATAGGAAATCAATAATCCCAAAGCAAAAGGTTTCTTGGTAAGAAGCAAGGACGTCAGTTGTATCGGATACCGTGAAATATAGACCCCAAGAATTGTTGTTGTAAACGGTCTATAATTAAGAACACCTGCATGTTTAGAAGGTTACCTTCTTTGTAATTATCAGCATAATAAAGCGGGCTTTATAGAAAATAGTGTTCAACCGTCAGTTGCTTTGAATAAACAAGCTAACAAAGTTCTTAAAGAGCAAGGGAAGATGCACGATCAGTAATATGCTACAGATAAAAACGGATATAAAAGCATTGGTTTTCAAAACGCACGTACTTAATTCACGTGGAGTGATGAGACGCTGTCAGCAATATCGATTTTCTACAACTCAAGTGGGGTTTGGAACGCGACATCAAATATGCATAATACAGAGATAAAAATAGTACAGGCGGAATTTTATGACGACACAGAACAGTATCATTGGTTGAAACGGATAGTTTTACAAACGGACGAACATGCGACAGGTGGAAGCGTTTTTCCCATCATACGGCGCGTTCACGAGGTGAATTTCTGGAAGCTTTAAGTCGGTTATATCAAAATTTGCAGACGTGTTATTTTAAAATAAGTTTTTCGTGTGAAGTGTGGCCTAGAGGTGGCATTTTAAAGATATAAATACGCTGAGAGAATTGAAAGCTTTCTCTTTATTTTCTCATCGCTTTTAACTACTTAGAACGATAGACCGACGTTATAGTAGAGTTTTTGTGAGTATTAAAAATATTCATAATACTATAAATGTAGTACTAGCACTTGTAACTTGGTAGTTGAGGCCTTATAGTTATTAATGTGAGTAGTGTCGAGTGAATTAAATTAACCGAGGTCCAACTAATACCACACCAAGCTAGTAAATCAATAAACAGAAGTATAATATACGTGAGTTTGTATGCTGTTATGGAATGGTATTTGGAAGCAAGGCGCTTGGCGAATACTGAAGTAATCATTTATGAATATGTGGAGTATCAGAGCGCATAGTCAAGAAACCAAGGGGTTCTGGTGAGCACCGTCAAAGGGATGGAGGCTTGAAGCATTTTCCAGATAACTTATTTGAATTTTCTGTTATCTGATAAACTTTTGGAATTATTTGGTGATGTGTGAAGGAACATTGGGGTTATTTATGGTTATATAACGTATCGGAAAAGATACGTGTACTTGACAATTATTAGGGTCATTTAAAATATTGAAAGAGGGTGTATGTAAAACTTACTAAATTTCATTATGAATTTAAATTGGATTGTTAAGGGTACATGGGTTTATTAGTTTTGTAGTAATTTTATGAAAGGTAAAAGGCATACATTAATAAACTGGGTTATTATGAGCTCACCATACTCCAGTGTGCAATAAATATGGGGTATTATTTGGGGCCCATCTACTCATATTTTTATTAAATGTGTTTGCAAATATTAATTTAAAACAAGGACTTTGTAACATGTCACTTATTGAGTTGTAATTTGTGTATCGAACTGTTTATATCTGTAAATAATTTGTTTGTAAATAGCGGTAAATGAAGATTGTATGATTGTTGTATTATTTGGTGATTTTATTGAATGGTGTGCGAGTGGGAAGGAGGAACGATTGTAAATTTAGGTATCCGAGAAGAGGCACAGCTGAGCTAGCCAGGGAAGCTGCTGAAGATTCTTGAAGCAGAAAATCAACAGGGTAAGAATTTTTTTTATAAATTTTTTTTAATTTTTTTTGAAAATCAGTGTTGACACTGGCGATGTCAAACCCTTAAGTCCCAGATCCACAGCAATATATAACTTATACAAAAAGAGTGATTGATATAGTGTACATAAATTTATTTAGTGGTCTTCGAGGGTGCGTCATTAATCATATCAGTTAAAAAAAGAAGTCGTATAAAAGTGTTAGGAAAATATTGTTAGGTAGTAAGCTAAGCGAGAAAATACTAAAAGTTCCGGCGTTTTTGGTAACAATTACTTTGACAGTTTAGCTTAGAACACACAATCCAACTCGGAAAATACAGGTTGACTTACACACTTATTTGTACATGTATCCAACTAAGCAAACACAAAAGTGTATATATAAATGGTATGTAAGTTTTATATATGATATACAGAATGTACAGGTAAATGTAAGCTAGTGTGACTATATATTTTTCTATAAGTTTTCCTTGTTACGTTTTTCTCTGTGGCCCACACAGCTTAATATATTAAGGTAGCAGCGACACGCATTTTTAAAAATGGTTAATGGTACAAACTTTTTACCAGCGGTACATTTTGGTACAAAATCAGCCCATTTCATTTCTATTTTCGTTTTTGTTGTTTTCGTATTTTTTGCGGCGTGGTTTTTAATATTAAGCTAGCAGCACCTTGCATTTTTTTAAAAGCGGTACAAGATATAAACTTTTTATTAGGAGTACAAATTGGTATAAAATTAGCTTTTTTCATTTCTATTTTTGTTTTTATTGTTTTGGTATTGTTTGCGATGTGATCCTGCTAGCTTAATATTAAGGTAGCAGCGCCACTCATTTTTTTAAAAACGGCGCAAGGTACAAACTTTTTATTTAGGGTATAAATTGGTACACAATCAGCCCTTTTCATTTTTATTTTTGTTTTTGTTATTTGTGTATTTTTTATGATGTGGTCCTGCTAGCCTAATATTAAGCTAGCAGCGCCACGTATTTTTTTAAAAACGGCACAATGAACAATTTTTTTATCAAGGGTACAAATTGGTACAAAGTCAGCTCTTTTCATTTCTATTTTTGTTTTTGTTGTTTTCGTATTTTTTGCGGTGTGGTCCTGCTAACTTAATATTAAGCTAGCAGCGCCACGCATTTCTACAAAACAACACAAGGTACAAATTTTTTTTTTGTGGTACAAATTGGTACAAAATATGTACTAAATAATGCAATTGGTCCGAAGCGATTCTGCCCATTTGGTCCTGCCAGCTTAAGAGGCGTGGATCATAGAGAACATACAGTGAGAGTCACCAATGCAATGTAAAAAAGTAGAGACAACAATAGCTGCTAATACCGGTGGTGCCTCGAGGGACTACTGGTGAAAACAAGATCTAATAGCGGGAAATTCAAAATATTAAGGCAGGATTTACCTAAAAACTTATTTTCCAAACTCAACAATATGTATGAAACAGGTTGAACAAAAATTAGTTTAAGCATATATGGTAAATAAATTAATTTTAATTCAACCTGTTTCACACATATTGTTGAGTTTTAAAAATAAGTTTTTAGATAAATTTATTGATGGCAGCAAACAGAAAAAATTAATAATGGTTTATTAATGTAAATACTTTTTATTATACATCACGCTTAGTAACAGTACAAAATAACGAATCAATAAATAGCCTTAATGTATCATAAATATAATACAGATGCAATCATCATATCAAATTTAATTAAATAAATAATCAAACACAATTAATTGCAATATAAAGAAATTCTGTTCGTTAATTAATTAAAGGCCAAGCTATAGTTAAAGTTACGCATATTATGTATCTTAATATTTTTTCGTATTCTTACTTGCTTTAGTACCAGACACTACTCTTACACACAAGTATTCATTTTCATAACAATATAAATACCTATATTTAACCAAACTTAAAACAAAAATTGGTTATGTTCTTTTTGTACTTCTTTTTAACACAAGCATTGTGCTTAAGAAAGGAAGCAAAATAGTTTCAGATATAATTGAACTTATTAAATACATCTACAGTTTGTAGATGACTGAAATCATTGGGCTGCATTTTAAATATACTACAAAATATGGCTTATTTAAATACTGAAGGTGACTATGAAAAATGGTTTATTTCATTGCAAAACTTAAATTGTCCATTGGTGACAAAGTATTTAATAGAAAATTGGCATAATATCAAAGAGGAGTGGGTTACATTTTATAAAAGGGACGCAGGCAGTTATAAAATATACACAACAAACCATTTAGAATCGTTGAACAATAAAATTAAAAAAGTTATCTAAAAATTTAATAACCTGAAAATGTTCTAGGAGTTCTTAATTTTTTTGGAAACTTTGTACACAGAGAAAAATCAAAAGCTTATGATACACTATCTAAAACAGACAGTAATTATTGCATATTACTTACACCTTTTGCATTTGGAATTGTACAAAAAAAATATAAATGCTTTCTTAAATCAGAAATTGAACCTGTAGATAATGAAAATTATCAAGCTACAAATATAGTGTTACGAACTATTGAGTAACCCGTCAAACACGCAAGTTGCATAACCGACGTGTATTCTACAGAAGTCTAGAACATTCGAGCAAACACCAGACTATGAATCATCTAGTTAATTTTAGGGTATATATAAGATCGGTGATAAGTGTACATCAGTTAGACTATATCCAAATGTCGTATATAAATCATATCGTGTATAGTTAGTTGGTCATTACGTTTTGAAGCTCCTATAGTAAATATAAATTCTGTTATGTGAACGTGCATATTGTACCGCCAGCTTGTACATAAATATACAAAAAGTAATAAATAAATTATAGTTGTGTTAGTACTGTAAAAAAACTTATCGTTAAGGACTTTTTTAAGAAGATATTAGTACTTGTATATAGCATTAGTGTGATAGTGCTTTATTGCTAATTGAACTGAAAACATTTATAAATAAGGCATATACTGTTAATTAAACTTGTGAATAGTGAATAATAAAAACTTTTGTTATTACTTGTTCTAAATTAGTGAAACGCGTTGGCGGTAGCCCGCTACACTGATGTCAGGCTGTGTTGGGTGTATAGTAATTAATTAAAAAAAAACAACACAAGTCTAAAGACATTTGAGTAGTTTGTATATGCCAGTTACAAGAAGCCAAAGTAAAATGGACGCAGAAACTTTAATGAATTCCCTTAAGGATTTTAAATCCGGTGTGGACGAAAAGTTTAGTGAAAATGCTGAGAAAATGAAAGGGAGGTCGGCTAAACTAAAAGTAACACTTAGTGAAAATTAGTGAGGTTAATTGAACTGGAATCCACTTTTAAAGATTTTAAATACGGTATGGAACACTTAGCAAAAATGCTGTGAAAATGGAAGAAAAGTTTAGTGAAAATGTTGCGAAATTCGAAGAGTTGAATGAAAAGACAGCCAGGTTAGAACAAAGATTAGTGGAAAGCTCCATTGCATTGAAAGAAAATGTCACTGAGCAGGTAAAAATAGTTGAACAAAAGTTGGACAGTAAATTGCTAAAAATGGAAGAAAATGTGATGACGCTGCAAGAACAAATGATTTCACTAAAAACGCGGCCACTTGAATTAACAAACCAAGTTGTAAATCAAAACATACCTGAAATAAAAAGCATGGAAGGAAACGAGTCAATACCGTCAAAATTTAAAGTGAAGTCGCCCACATTTGATGGTAAAACATCTTGGTGGACATATTTGAAACAATTTGAAGCTACTGCAATAGCCAACAGTTGATGCAACAAAGAGAATGCTATTTCCTTAATAGCGGCCTCACGAGGTAAAGCTCTTGACATCTTGCAAACGATTCCCAATCACCAACAGAATGATTACGACATTTTAACATCGAAGCTTGAGATGAGATATGGAGACTGTCACCTTCAACAGGTTTACCATGCACAAGTTAAGAACCGCTCGCAAAAGACGAATGAAAGCCTGCAAGAATTCGAAGCTGACATTTCCAGATTAGTTAGATTGGCATACCCAACGGCACCAGATTGCTTCCTCGAACAACTGGCTGTTCAAACATTTGTGGATGACAATAAAGATGGCGAAATACAGCAAGCGCTTAGATAGGCACGGCCAAAAATGTTAGGTGATGCACTGGCTCATGCGCTTGAATTTGAAGCACTAAGCAAACATCACACAGGGTAAGTCACAAAGTTCGGTCTACCTTAGAAGAACCTGATCAATCGCAGAACAGAATAGAAGAAATAATCAATCGTGTGTTTGAAACACCAAAGGTGGAAAGAAAACGACCGCGGAGATGGGATCCGCGATGCTTGAACTGCGGTGAAGTTGGTCATATACAGTTACGCTATACTCAACCAAAAAAAAAACCGGTTGAGCAACAAGAAAACTAAAACAAGTCGACGTAAAGGGGCGAACGTCGACAGCACAACGTAGTGCCCCGGAGATTATCATCCATGCTACATAGTTGATGGGAAGTCTGGACAGCATTTATATTGATGGTAGAATTAATGGTAGGGTTGTCCGACTACTCGTGGATACAGGAGCGAAAAGGACTATTGTGAGACCAGATTTGATTGGTCGTGGGAAAGTGCTACCTGCATAGGTATGTCTTCGAACGGCAAGTGGTAAGAAACTTTCTAATCACGGAGAGACTGGCATAACGTTGGGAATTGGAGACAAACTAATTAATCATCGAGTGTTGGTAGTTGAAATTACAGAAGAAGTTATCTTGGGAATAGATCTCATGAGAGAATATGGGTTTCATGTGCACATGAAAAAAAATGTGCTTAGGATAGATAATGATGAGATTTCATTTCAAGGGACGAATAACCAAACGATGCAGATTCGAATGAATTGTGATATGAAAATACCAGAGAAGACGGAAATGGTCGTGATGGGACACCCGGGCTGGTACGCTCCTGGAAGGACAAGTATGCATGATGGAAACAATTGAATCGGGAATGGGTCAGGAAGGATTAGTGATTGGAAGAACACTGGTAAAGTTTTGAAATATGATACCAGTAAGTGTGCTAAACATTATTCCGCATACGGTGACCCTGAAGAAAAACATGATTGTGGGAAATTGCATTCTAGAATGCCATACTGAATGCTGTGTGGACAATACAAAAGATAAACCAGTCACCGGTTGCTCACAGAAAATAGTGATATGTTGATATCTTCGTGTCAAGGATTAAACGGCGACCAACTTGGCAAGGTAAAAGAACTGGTCGGACGTTATCGAAGTGTGTTTACACTGGATGATAGTGAGAAAGGAAAGACGAATGTGGTGTAACACAAGATCAATACTGCAGATCCGATACGACAACATCCCAAGAGGCTTCCTTTGGCAAAACGTAAGGAAGCCGAGCAAATTATCACAGACATGGCAAAACAGAAACTGATTGAGCCCTCGAATGGTCCATGGGCATCCTTGGTAGTGCTTGTCAAGAAAAAGAATGGGTCGACAAGGTTTTGTGTAGACTACCGGCGGCTATACAATGTCACAAAGAAAGATGGCTATCCTTTGCCCAGAATTGAAGACATCTTGGATACACTATCCGGATCTAAATGGTTTTCGACCTTGAACTTGAAAAGCGGATACTGGATGATAGGCTTGGAGCCAACGATTAAGAGAAAACTGCGTTTGCAATTGAAACTGGATTATGGCAGTTCAACGTCATGCCCTTTGGATTATGCAATGCTCTTACTACTTTTGAATGTTTGACGGAGTTGATACTATGTGGACTGTCCTGAAAAACATGTCTGGTGCACCTAAACGATGTGATAGTGTTAGGCGGATCTTTTGAAGAACATCTTAAGAACCAGAGAACATATTCCAAAGATTACGCTGGGCAAATCTTAATTTATGCCCTAAGAAATGTCACCTATTTAGAAAAGAGGTGAAATACCTAAGACATGTCGTTTCGAGGACTAGTATAAGAGCCGACACTGACAAGATAAAAACGGTGCAAGAGTGGCCTACACCAGCAGTTATACACCAAGTACACAGTTTTCTGAAATTGTGTACATATTACCAACGTTATATACTAGAGCTTGCGAACATTGCCAAACCGTTGACAAAATTAACCGAAGATGTACAAGTATATAATTGGAAAGATGACTACCACAGCGCATTTGAGCAACTGAAACGGCTACTAGTTACAGCACAGATTCTGAGTTATCCACGGTTGGAGGGTAAATTTGTGTTGCAGACCGATACCAGCAGCACAGATATAGGAGTCGTTCTTTCTAAGGTGCAAGACGGTCAAGAAAAAGTGATTGGGTATTTTAGCAAGGTCTTGTCGCGGTCAGAATGGATCTATTGTGTGACAGCAAGGGAGCTGTTGGCCGTCGTCAAATCCATAGAGCACTTTCACAAGTACTTATACGACCGTAAATTCCTGTTAAGAACAGACCATGCTGCGCTAAAATGGTTGCTGCAGTTTCGAAATCCTGAAGGGCAAGTTGCAAGGTGGATAGAACGGCTGCAGGAATATGACTTTAACACAGAATATCGTGTAGGAACTAGTCATCGGAATGCAGACGCTCTGTCAAGAAGACTGTGCCTGGCAGACTGCAATCATTGCTCCAAGATGGAAGAGGAAATAAGTGTCATTCATAGAATGACGGTAACTGATGATACTTGGCAACCCGAAACAATACGAGATCAGGAGAATGACGCCGAATTGGGACGTTTTATCGAGTGGAAGAGTATAGGACGACGACCAGCTTGGAAAGAAATTAGTATTTTAAGTAGAAGCCTGAAGGCATACTGAGCACAATGGGACTCCTTGGTGATTAAAAATAGAGTCTTGAAACCACGCCTGGTGGCAGTGCCGAGAAGCAGAATGCCAGAAGTGTTGCAGCTCTTGTACGATGGTATCTCTGGAGGGCACTTTGGTCTGAAAAAAGCTCTCGAAAGAACGAAAAAAAGATTCTATTGGGTAAACTGCAGGAAAGATGTGAAGGAATGGTGCCGAAAATGTGAGTTGTGTGTCTATGGAAATGGCGCGATTACAAAACGGAAAGCCGCAATAAGACAGTATAACGTAGGGAATCCTTTTGAAATGGTGGCCATTGAAATAGCTGGTCCGGTTCCTGAATCAAAGAAAGGAAATAAATACATCTTGGTTGCAATGGATTACTTTATGAAATGGCTGGAGGCGTATGCTATACCTAACCAAGAAGTCGAGACTGTTGCAGATGTACTAGTGAGGCAGTTGTTTTGTCGTTTTGGAGTTTCGTTGAAATTACACTCCGACCAAGGTCGGAACTTCGAATCAGCGTTGTTTCAAAACGCCTGCAAGCATCTTAGAATCAGGAAGTCTAGAGTCACGCCACTTTATCCTCAATCGGATGGAATGGTTGAAAGAATGAACAGGTCGTTAGGAAAGTACCTAGGTCAAAGTTGTCTCCGAAAATCAACGAGACTGGGACCAATATTTACATTTGTTCCTACTGGCGTACCAATCTTCGGTACATGACAGCACAGGATACTTTCCCGCATGCGTGATGTTAGGACGTGAATTGCGGCTACCATGTGACCTTCAGTTTGGATTTGAACCTGTAGAAGAGGTCGCAGGTGAAAATTATGTTAGTAAACTTCGCGAAAGATTAAATAGCATTCACGAAAACGTCTGAAAGAATATCCAGGCGGCAAGCGATCAAATGATGTCACAATATAACACGAGAGCACAAGAAGGTGGTTACCAACCTGGAGATTCAGCGTGAATTGTCGCCAAAATTACAAAGACAATGGGAAAGCCCGTACGAAGTGTTAAAAAGAGTTAATGGTGTATGTTGTAGCATTAGCTAGAAGTAAGAAGTTTTACAACATGGCGCTGCGACAAAACAGACAACAACAAATAAATTTAAAGTAGAGCAACAATTTCGAACAGTTTATAAAGAAATGGTGAATGACGTACTTTCTCGGTTGGAATTAAATAATGGCCAAGCGGCAGAAGAATGGACACAATGAAGAAACAGTTTTGGCATATACTTTATAGCAACAGCAGCAAACAAAAAAGTTAAGAAAATCCAAATTAAGCAACTCTTACACCTTGCACTGCCTGAAATTCAAAGAATTTATGCTACATTCAAGTTCGAAGACGATGAAGAGGACAAATTAGAACCAGTAATCGAAAAATTTAATAATCACCTCTCGCCTAGAAAAAATTTAACATTTTTACGGTACAAGTTTTTTACGTCCAAACAGTCAAGTGACATGTCAATGAAACAATTTAGTACTGATCTAAGGCGACAAGCGGCTAGTTGCAAATTCGACAAATTAAATGATAATCTCATAAAACGTATGCTAGTCTGCGGAACAAATAATCAACAAATGAGGCATCGGTTACTCCAAGAAGATGACGCGGATTTGGAAAAAGCAATCCAGTTATGTTCCATCATAAAACAATCAAAATCACAGGCTGCAAGAATGGGAAAATACGTCGCAAATAATCAGGCAAATTTTCAAATAGACTGGATTTCATCGAAACCCATCAGCTCTATCGGGGGTCGGCACCCTGACCCAGGTAGACAGCAACCAAGCCAACAACGTCGATTTACCGGCGACAAGGGAAGCTTCATGACAACCAGAGGTCGAGCCTGGTCACAGTCTCAAGGTAGGAGGTCGCAAATTAATAATTGTACGCGATGTGGTCTTAACCACCCAATTAATAAATGTCCCGCATATAATAAGGTTTGCGGAAAATGTAAGAAATATAATCATTTTGCAACTGTATGTAGAAATCAGGCACAAATTAGTAGCTTAACATCCGAGAACTATCGAAAATGTTGTTTATATAGGTACTCTTGACAGTAGCGCAGGTAATAGCAATTCTAAGGGTTTCCTCATAAAAGATAAAGTTTGCTGGGTAGAGTTAACAATAGAAGCAATTAAAATGTCATTTAAGATAGACACAGGAGCAAAGGTAAATATTCTACCAATAAAACATTTGATTCAATTAAATATTTCCTTCGATCAATTAGTAGAAGCAAGAATCACATTAAAATCTTACACAGGCGACAATGTTCTGATTTACAACTTGGTTTACTAATTCAAGTGGCCGCGTTGTTAGTGAAATCACTTGTTCTTGCAGCCTCATCACATCTTCTTCCATTTTTAACAATTTACTGTCCAACTTTTGCTCAACTGTTTTTACCTGTTGAGTGAAATCTTCTTTTAATGCAATGGAGCTTTCCATTAATTTTTGTTCTTACGTGGCTGTAGTTTCATTCAACTTTTCCTCTATTTTTTCAGCATTTTTACTTAACCTTTCCATTTTCTCAGCATTTTCTCTAAACTTTACTTCCATTTTCTCGGCATTTTCACTAAACCTTTTTTTCATTTTCTTAGCATTTTTACTTAACTTTTTTGTAAGGTTTGATTCCAGTTCAACTGACCTCACTATGTTTTCATTTAGTATCACTTCCAGTTTAGCCGACTTTTCCTCTATCTTCTCAGCACTTTCACTAAGTGTCACTTCTAGTTTCGCCGAGCTCTCTTCCATACCACATTTAAAATCCTTAAAGAAATTCATTAAAGTTTCTGCGTCCATCTTACTTTGACTTCTTGTTACTGGCATATACAAACTACTTAAATGTTTTTAGACTTGTGTGTTTTTCCTTTTAAATTAATCACTATATACCCCACACAGGCCTGACACCAGTGTAGCGGGCTACTACTACCGCGTTTCACTAATTTAAAACAAGTAATAACAAAGGTCTTTATCACTCACTGTTTACAAGTCTAATTAACAGTATATGCCTTATTTATAGATCTTTTCGGTCCAATTACAGTCAAGCACTATCACACTAATGAATTTACAAGCACTAATATCTTCTTAAACTAAATTCTTGACCATCGGTCTATTAACCACACTAACACCACTATTTATGTATTACACTTTTGTCTATTTATGTATTCCACAAGCTATCGGTACAATATACACTTTCACATAATATAAATTTATGTTTACTCTTGCACTTCCAAAAGCTTAACTATTTAACTTTACACAATATAATATATATTCGACATTCTGATATAGACTAAACTTTTACATTTATCAGCGGTCTTATATATCCTGAATTAAAAGGATGATTCATAATCCAGTATATCCTAGAAAATTCTAGGCTTCTGTAGTATATACGTTGCTTACGGCGCTTGTGTGTGTTTGACGGATTGCCTAATAGTAGCTCGTAATAATATTGTTTAATTTCTTGATCTTTTGTGTAGTTATTAGGTATTGTATTATTATATTAAGTTAGTAGATAATTTAAACATGAGCACTACAACAAAACGTAGTATATTTAGTGCCGATAAAAATTAATTCTTAAATAAGTTGTTGGAAAATTTCAACACAAAATTGAAAATAAAAAAGTGACTGTATAACTCTTGCAGAAAAAAAAGGCCTGGATAAAGTTGACTGCAGAGTTTAATTCTATAGTCGAAAACAGCTATGTAAGCATATGTTCACATAATATGTTGCTTCTTTCTTGAAAAATTTCTTTATAGCAAACATGAAGGGTCGCAGAAAGAAGGAGTTGTCAGAGGAAAAGCGACAGCGAATGTGTACAGGGGGTAGAAGCTATAAGCCAGATTTGGCAAATATCTATATTGACGATGTCCTTGATTGTGTTAATATTGAGTTAAAGGACACAATTGACAGCGACAGTGTAATAGTGTCCCAACAAAACCACATTGATCAAACAGAGGACCCGATGTTGGTGGTTGATGATATTTCTACAACCAGTTATGCTATTCCTTTGGAAAAAAATTATGAAGACACTGGTTAGTGTTGTCCACACATTAGTAAAATCTTAATTTCATTGATTTTTAGATACTCTACACATCTCTGTAACTGACCATTAATACAGCCGCCCTCCAACAAACTTAAACCAAATTGGTTAGTTAATTCAATATATTATTGTATTAGTTAGTAATAATTTTATTTTAAATGAAATACCTGCAACTTCAACACCGGCCAGGTTGTCAAAAAAAGAAATCGCAGCTTCTTTACAACTTGAAGCACTGCAATTGAGCGTGAGTTGGAGGTTCGATGGCAGCGCAACGAATTACTTGCAGAACAGGAGACACTACTAAACAACTTGAAGGTGAAAAAACTTGAACAAAAACTAGAAGAGCAGGAAAGATAATTTCTGTTTAACAATGAAAGAAGGAGTTTAATACTGATGCAAGAAATACTTAAAGTGGAACTCTTAGAAGAGTAACTTCGAAAATTAAAAGAAAAAAATTAATTGACCTTATAGTTTTGTATATAATATTCAAACAATAATTTAATTTTATACAAGTTATATTAATTGCTTAAAATATTATTTTAATCTAATTTTTATATACATTCTTAAATTACAATAAACATTTTTATATCTAACAAAAACACTAACAACTAATTCTCAAAATGTCTTGCAATAAAAGCAGCCTTTATTAGTGTTACGAGCTACTATTAGGCAACCCGTCAAACACAAAAGCGCCGTAAGCACTGTATATTCTCCAGGGACCGAGAATTTTCTAACAATTACTGGATTATGAATCATCCTTTTAATTCAGGGTATAAATAAGACCGATGATGAAGTACAGAGTTTAATCTATATCTAAATGTCGAATATAAATTATAACGTGTAAAGTTAAATAGTTAAGCTTTTGGAAGACCAAGAGTAAACATAAATTTGTATTATGTGAACGTGTCTATTGTATCAACAGCTTGCAGAATACATAAATAAACAAAAGTGTAATAGATAAATTATAGTAGTGTTAATGTTGTTAATAGACCTATGGTTAAGAATTTAGTTTAAGATGATATTAGTGCTTGTAAATTCATTAGTGTGTAACATACTGTTATAATACGCTCTAATAGTTCTATTATTTCTAAAAATAGTTATTTTCTAGTTTAATTTTAGCATTCTAATTATTAGAATGAAGGTCTTGTAGCATAAATATGTCTGCAATTGTAAGCGGCTGCAAGATCACCCAAGTAGCTTCCTAGCGAAGTTCCAGGAAGATATAATCCAAGAGTTAATTAATTTTTCTAAAGGCACTTTACTTCAAAGGCACTAAACATGTCAGATTAGTTGCTATCTATGATTAGATGTCAATCATGTTCTAGGATCCTATTTATGTCAGGGTGGTCTGAAGCAATTTTTCAATTAGCGGAGTACTCAACTAAAAATTAGTTCCGAGATCTACTTGTGTGGCTATCTTAGTGCAATTGGCAGTTTAATTAATCTTAAAGATTTACGACCGGCGTATCCTAAGTCGAGTATGAGAGCCAAGAAAGGGGTTATTTTTCAATTAACTTAAATGTATATAAGGATGCCAGCCGGTGGTAATCGGGGTTGTTTATTTCCAGACGCGTTAGAGGTTGAAGCTGGCTGTTATTTGCCAGATTGAGTAAAGTGTTTTATTTCTCTGAAGTCAAGTGCGTGCCGTTATGTTCTAAGTTAATTATTTCTCTGAGTAAGTAATTAGTATATGTGGTATTACCATGAACTCAAGGCTGTGTTATGCAGCATAAGTCAGTTATTTGTTTAAATACAGTATTTGTCGACTTCCATAAAATACAACTCCGGGTTAAAGCTCAGTTCAAGTAAATTGATCCGTTAGATTATTGTTTTGGAGACCGTATCGTTTTAGAAGGGTCTTCTATTATATTGTGTTTCGACGGTGTCAGAGGCCGTTAATCACTAAGCCACGAGACTACCTGAGTATGCAAAGCTCAGGTTAGGAGTCACGTTACTGTACTATTTGACCTTTGAGAAGGTCGTATTTTTCCTGGTGTTGATGACCCCGTGGTTAAAGGAGGGTCGTCGCCATAAGCAAGTTAAGTAGACTACGGTAGAATTAATTAATTATTGTATTGGGGTGGTTTCACCCAGAACTGTTATTAATATTCATAAAATAAGGATCTTAGTTTAGTTTAGTTAAGTTGTGTTTGTGCTAGCCGGAGACTTTAAAAGATTAGCCCCTGTGAAGTGACTTATTTTCTGTCCTGCAATCTTGGTTCATCGCCCACGAACAAAGTGCGACGAGAGCTATTACCGCGATTGGTCCATGGGCCGTTTAATTCCCATGGTGGCGCCCTATTGTAAATAATGTTATTTACTGTATATTTTTGTTATGCATATGTAATTAGTTGAAGTTTTAGTTAGTAGCCCATTTAATAAAACAATCGGAATTTCGTCTCAGTGTGTTTGTTTAATGGAACTCCCCCTCTAACCGACTGCTGCAGCTTGCGAGGCAACGTCCCGAAACGTGAGGGTACGATAGTGCTAGAGGTCCTGTCATTTATTATTTATTGTTAATTGGATACCCTCACGCGGTAGGTAAATATAATAAATTACAAGTGTGATAGTGCTTCATTGTTAATTGGACTGAAAACATCTATAAATAAGGCATATACTGTTAATTAGACTTGTGAACAGTGAGTAATAAAGACTTTTGTTATTACTTGTTTTAAATTAGTGAAACGCGGTAGTAGTAGCCCGCTACATTATATTACCCCGCACATTATGAGGCACAGGGGGTACCGGCACAATTCTATCGCCCAACAGAGGATCCGGAATAAATTCTTCTTTAACCATCATAGCAATATTATGTGATACTGCAGTAGCAGCTATTATACAAACAGTAGTTCGTAAGCTATAATTGATACTTTTATTTAAACAACGAAATCATTGTTTTCACTGCCCAAATGTTCGCTCAATAACATTACGAGTTACTATCTGAGATGTATTGTATCTCCGTTCAGCTCTTGTCTGTGGATTGTGTATTGGAGTAAAAAGAAATTGCAACTGTGGATATGCACTGTCGCATATTAGCAACCCTGAAATTTGACGCTGTTCAAAACATAGTTTCAAAGAACTGTTATTAAATATTAGGTTATCATGTACAGAACCAGGCCATCTAATAACCATGTCATAAAATTCTCTGCGTGATCCTGCTACCACTTGAATATTTAACGACATCCAACTTTTACGGTTTCTATACTTCAGCTGTAGGTCCTCCATGGCTCTTTATCTCAACATGTGTGCAGTCAATACAACCGACTGCTCCCGGAAATCGGCCTATGGCATAAAATTGTTGTGTAATAGTTCTTAACACATCTGGAGTGAGAAACTTCATATATCTGCCTAAATTTTCTGCCAGGATTTGAAAAATTTCTTTTACTATTGAACGTGCACTTGACTGAATAATGCCATGTAAATCACCACATACATTACATGTAATTTTCCAATGCTCCACCCGAAGATACTACATTGGCCAGGAAGCGAGTTCTTTTACCTGGAAAATTAGGAATTTTGCCAAACCCTTGCCGTTCCAAGCAAGGTAGGGATCTTTAACGTGCGTGACAACACTTACACACGGGACCTCCATCTTACCTCTCATCCGAGCGAGAGTGTATTTTTGTGAAAAATGCTCACCTAACATTTTTCAAGCGAACCGGCCGGGATTCGAACCCGGGACCTTGGACGTAATCACCACATACCCACTAAAATAATATTGTCAATTAATTAAACTTAGATAAAGTGCTGGCGCGTCTTATTTAATCGTGGACTGTAATGCGAAAATATAACAAAACGCGAGCTTTAAATGCGTAAGTTGTATGCATGTAAAATTAACAAACAAAAGGCATAAATTCACTCACCAATATTGTCCTTGGTGTGCGGTCCTCTTCAATGTTGCTGGAATGCCCCCGGGGGAGTCGGTTGAATGCACTGTTGCAAGCACTATACTTATTGGGTATAGTTTGTCACGCACAACCTTCCCGTTACTAGGTCGAAAGAAGAGTCGTCGATAAACGTCACAAAACCACTTTCGCACGCGTTTTACTTTAAGAGGCGCAAGCGCACTGCACAATTTAAATCCACTATAGTTTGAGTTTTAACTAATACGAAACATTCTGCCCACCAAAATAGCTTTGGGCTATTTTTTTAAAACTTAACACGAAAATTTAACTTTGACCGAGTCTTGTATGTATGTAGAACTAAATAAATATAATAATGCTTACGAAACTATAATAAAGAACACTAAAATAATTAATATTTATTATTGAGACGGCAATGGGCATAATTTAACCATTGGTCTTTTCAAATTCCCTTGTGAAGTTTTTACGGTGGCTACCCGAGGTACTCCATCGCTTCCAGGATGAAGCTCTACAATTCTGGCGAGTTTCCAATTTAAAGGAGGAACAAGAAATGAAGGCAATTCACCCATAACTGGATTGACAGGAACGGGGAGAAGACGATAGCAATGATAACACTTAGACAGTATTCTACGAACTGCGCGAAGAGATGAGACGATCCAAAATCGTTCTTGAAGCAAATACATCGTTGTGTTTACTCCCGAATGTAAATTTTGTGTGTGCACTTGTTTAATCAACAAATCTGTTATACGGTGTTTATTGGGTAATACCGCTGGATGTTTTGCGGAATCTGGAAGACTGGAATGAATCAGTCTCCCGCCTACTCTTAAAATGTCATTCGAATCAAGAAATAAGCCTAGACGTTGCAGATGTTTAGGCAAAGGCTCACCTTGACGAACGGCTTCGATTTCAACTTTAAGTGAACTAAATTGGACCACCTTGACAATAACCATAAGAGCAGTGTGAAGCTCCACCGACGATAAAAATAGCGAATTGATGGGAGCTTTCCTAACATTAAAGATTCTCAGACAATATGCGACTATACGTTGAATTTTGTGTAACGACGAAAATTTGTTTGATAAGTCTTCCAGCCAAGTTGATTCTACGGTAACAATCAAAGTAATGCGTTTCTCCTCGGAAGATGCTTCCAGAGAAGGGACGAACAATTTTGGCAAAGGCCAATTTTCTTCAGACAACGACAAGAATTCAGGACCTGCCCACCATAGCGGATGCGCGGGCAATACCGAAGGAAATAAACCTCTGGTAGCACAATCAGATGGGTTGTTTGAAGAACTAATATAACTCCACTGTTCGGGAGAAATACGTTCTTGGATGTAACTAACACGGTTAGCTACAAACATTTTTAAACGATAGGTAGGTGACTTAATCCAAGTCAAAGCCACAGAAGAATCAGTGTAACAACAGATTTTTTCAAAGGTTACATTTGAATATGTAGTTTTAACAAAATGAACTAATTTAGACAAAAGTACGGTAGCACATAGTTCTAGCTTGGGTATAGAAAGACATTTCAAAGGTGCGACCTTTGATCTAGCCATAACAAAGTGAACAGATATTTTTCCTGACGGAAATACTAAACGAAAATATGCAATAGCCGAGTATCCTTTCTCGGACGCGTCACAAAACCATGTAGTTGTATACTACAGGCTTCATCAATAGGGATATAACGAGGAATTTGAATTGAATCAATATATGAAAATTCAGCAACAAATTTTTTCCAAAATATGACAATAGATTCAGGAGGAGGATCATCCCAATCCAACCCCAGCACCCAAAATTGTTGAATGAGTTGTTTGAGTGAAAAGGTAACTGGTGTAATAAATCCTAGAGGATCGTAAATCCTAGCAACTGTCGAAAGTAAAATCCGCTTGGAAAGACGATTTTCTAAAGGCTGCATTTCAAATGAAAAATTATCAGGTATCGAGTGCCACTGAAGACCAAGCACTTTTATGGTAAGCTGAAGATCTTTTGCGACTAAACTTGGTTTTACTTGTTGATACTCAGTAGGAATATCTTCTAACAATAGTGGACTGTTGCTAGCCCATTTGCGTAGTTCGAAGCAGCCAGCACGTAGTAGTTCGATGAGTTGACGTTTTAGTTCATGAATTGCCTGGAGAGTGGACGACCCAGTCAATACATCATCAACATACAAATTGTTTCTCAAAGCATGAGCAGCCAATGGATAACTATTTTCTCCTAGTTCAGCTAGTTTTAAGATAGTGCGAATGGCGAGAAAAGGAGCGGATGAAACTCCATATGTAATTGTGTTCAACTGATAGGTTGAAATTGGTTCTGAAGGATTCCATCGCCATTGTATCAATTGATAATAACGATCCGTTTCTGATATCAATATTTGCCTGTACATTTGTTTTATGTCACAGACAAAAACGAACTTGGGAATACGAAATGCCAAAAGTATTTTACAATATCATTCTGGAGCTTAGGTCCAGTGAGTAAGGTATCATTCAATGAAATACCATTCGAAGCTCGAGCCGAAGCATCAAAACAATTCTCAATTTAGGTTTATTATTTTCTAGTTTGAACACGGCATGGTGTGGAATAAAATACGCATTATTGTCAGCTGGAGGCGTTGATAAAAGCGACATGTGACCAGAGGCTTCGTAATCACGCATGAAATCTACATACAAATTTCGCAAGTCTGGATTAGTTTCGAGACGACGCTCTAGTGACAATAGACGTTTAATGGCAATAGATTTCGAGTCCGGAAACTCACGAACATTTTCTCTAAATGGAAGGCTCACGCCGAACCTACCATTGGGTAACCGATGCAACGAGTTATCAAAAGATTGTTGAGCAAGGTCATCTTCTGGGGACGACAAACTCCTCGATGGAATGTCGTCAAGCTCCCAAAAATGTTTAAGATCAATATCCATACAAGGATCGATAGATACAAAGAACGAATGAATAACATTGGTTGAGATGGGATCGACAGTACCAAATATCATGTAATCAAATATGGTGTTGACAGCAACAGGCGAAATTTCTTTGCCATCAATTTTCCCATCGAGCAAAATACGACTGGCAACATCAGAGCCCAATAACATTTGTACTGGAGAAGGATGTCTCCAGTTTTCATCTGCGAGTTTTATGTTTTCCAAATGAGACCAATACGATTGAATATACTTGTTTGGAAGATTACCGCAAATAGACGGCAAAACCATTAAGTTTATTTTCAAATTGTTGTCCGTGGGGACTGAATCATATTCCTGAATGGGACGAATTGTTCCAGATATCACACCTAACGTTTGGTGTGAAGTCTGGCCCAAACCAGAAATAGGAATCGAAGAAGGACGAGACGATATACCAATAGACTTACGACAAGACTCCGTAATAAATGAAATTTGACTCCCAGTGTCTACTAGAGCACGAATAATTTGAGGTTGATTTCTCTTGTCGAGAATTTCCAAACAAACCGTGGGTAGCAGAGCTAGACAAGTTGTCGCCTCAGACCCAACTGTTGTAGTACAAGTAGCATTATTAGACGAACTGGTTTGCAAATTTTCTTCACGAGTTGGAGTTGAATAAGGTGGTGACGTAGCAATCGACGGCACAAAATGTAACAATGTATGATGATTTTTATTGCAAGTTCTGCACGAAACCTTTGACGGACAAGACGACATGTTATGATTTGTTCGAAGACAATTCAAACATAACCGAAGATGTTTGGCTTGCTCGTGACGCTTGTTTGGAGACAATTTAAGAAATTGCTCGCACGAATACAATACATGATTTCCTTGCAAAGGATGCAGGAGAACGAATTGTTCTTAGGAGAAGTGTTAGTCTCAGCTAAGAATGTCCTAGGCTTCAAGTCAGAATTCGAACGAGTGAGACCTTGTTTATTAATAGTACCTTTAAGCACTTTCGGTTGCTTGCTTGAGACAAGATTCTCTAAGGCTACACATTGTTTTGACAAAAAGTCTTTGACGCAATTGAATGTAGGCACATCAGTAGAATTGAAATGCAATTCGAATCGTTTACGAGTTTCCTCATCGAGCTTACATAATAAAAGATCTACAAGAACGAAATCCCAACTTTCAACATCAAATTGTAATGATCCCAAAATCGATAAGTTTTCTGTGAAACAGTCAATTAAATTTCGAAGTTGTTTTACGTTTTCGGCATGCATAGGCGAGTAGTTTTTTATTAAACCCCAATGGTGATTAGCCAAAAGACGTTTATTATTATATCTAGAACATAAAGTGTCATATGCTAGTTTGTAATTTTCATGACAAAGAGGAATAGACCGCAACAATGTCAATGATTCACCCGACAAGCTTGAAAGAAGGTAGGAATGCTTTTCGATGTCCGTTAAATGCGGTTGTTTATCTATCAAAACATCAAACATATCCTTGAAAGTCTTAAAGTTTTTTGGGTCATTATCAAAACGCGGTAGAGTAATTTTGGTAATTTTACTCTAGGTGTAAAATTATTGTCTTGTCGACTTGTGTGATTCGCAGACGGAGTTTTCACTTCAGCAGAAAATATCTCTTGCTCTATCAAAAGAATAGAATAATATTCGTCATCTACATTTCGACACAAATTCTCTAAAGCTGGTTGCAATTCTGATTCTGTGTTTACAAATACACTGACATACTTTTCAGTAAAATCCTTGTAGAGAGATTCCACTATTCGACACTTCAATTTAAATAACTTGTGTACTGAATCATTGTATTGTGCCTTTTCAGAAAGTTCGAAGATTTCATGAATCCGAGCAGCGTAAAGCTTTAATAAAGTTACAGACGTATTTGTGTCAGGCATTTTGTATGAAAAAACAAACGACAATTATTTCAATTAACAACGACCGACAATAATCTTATTATAAATTCAATCACCGAAAATGATCCAATAAAGTCATTACCCGATTTGTAAAGTAAAATGCGAAATGAGTAATTAAAGCTTCCTATTGTATTTTATACGACCTGACAACCCTTAACAAGAAGGTTTATAAAACGCCCTAAGGGTTTAGTCATTCAAACAAGAAATATAGTTAAAATATTTAGTGGTTATAAACCCTTAAACATTCAGGTAAATTATAAGATAAAACTGGAATGTCGTTTGCAGCTGTACATAAGCCAAAAGGAGTGACCTACAACACAGGTATACAAAATTTTACAATAGAACAGCTTTGAATCCAACATTTGCAACAGGTTTTCTATACGAACTATTTAACTATCTGTAAAATGATTAATAATGCTCTCTAACTAAACTATTGCTAAATCGTAATATATCTATAATCAAATAATGATTTCTAATTAATAGACTTTAGTGTATCGAATTTTTTATATCTAAGTAAATAGAAATATGATGCGAATATTGCAAATCGAAGTTCTACATACATACAAGCTAAAACGAAATGAATTAATTTATTCACCATGGACTGTTCTATCCGGCTCGAAGGACCAAATGTCAATTAATTAAACTTAGATAAAGTGCTGGCGCGTCTTATTTAATCGTGGACTGTAATGCGAAAATATAACAAAACGCGAGCTTTAAATGCGTAAGTTGTATGCATGTAAAATTAACAAACAAAAGGCATAAATTCACTCACCAATATTGTCCTTGGTGTGCGGTCCTCTTCAATGTTGCTGGAATGCCCCCGGGGGAGTCGGTTGAATGCACTGTTGCAAGCACTATACTTATTGGGTATAGTTTGTCACGCACAACCTTCCCGTTACTAGGTCGAAAGAAGAGTCGTCGATAAACGTCACAAAACCACTTTCGCACGCGTTTTACTTTAAGAGGCGCAAGCGCACTGCACAATTTAAATCCACTATAGTTTGAGTTTTAACTAATACGAAACAAATAATATGTTATACGTTATGTAAGTTTCAGACTTATTTGCACATACTTGATAAATTCCAGTAGCATAATATCGTAGAGCTATGCACACTTTTATAAGAGGTGGTGCTGGTAAACTTCTTAAATTAGTTGGTTCTTGATCTTCAGGAAATACCAATGGTAATAATGCATTGATTATGGTCTGCCTTGAAAACCGAAAGCATTGAACTAATTCCGTGTCACAATACTTTTCAAGGGGATTCTGGAAATCTCGTATGTAGTATCTAAAATTTTACCAATGTATATTTCAGTACAAATAATTTATATTATTTGAGGTTATGTGATTGCGTGCATATTTTACACTACTTCCAATGAAATAATTTATTACTATTACCTTGGAATGAGCAAATAATTGTGTTCGTTATAAACATACTGAACAAATTCCCAAAAATCATTTTCCATTTTACAATAAATACAAGTAAGGGTACTAAAGGCTAGTACTAAACTACACTTCACTTTGCCTAAGTTTAACCTCAAGTGCCGCCTCCACTTATATAGGGGAGATGGTAGGTTAGGTTTCTGAATACCAAAAGATGAGGTGAAGCAATACTTGAGTGTAAGGCCTTGTTCTCATTCACTTAACGTAACATAAATCACCGTAACACAAATTAATATAAGATTCCTGCGTCCAAAATAACTTAAAGTAGTTAATTATTGGTTTGCTGCGCATGCATACTTCGTCAAACTGCCACCTTAGCGTGATAATAACCACGTTATTTTTATCTTATATAATCTATAAACATATAAATATTTTTGTTTATAACCAAATAGTTGTATTAATTAGATTATTCTTCAGTTTTATTTATTAATTTCGAAATTTCAATCTAGGAATTTTGCTTTTTGGTGGCGTCCGTAAAGTCTGATCGTTTCTTAATTATAAATGGGGGTAGCTATGTACCAAATTTATAAGTTTCCATCATACATAATAAATGCTGGAAACTAGAATTATATACCGTATTATAAATTTAAATTATGTACTATGTGTTTAAATTTACTAAATGAATTATAACATTTGCCTAGTAAACAGTTGAGGTTATGTAAATGATAAATGCTTATTATTTTAGGCGGTAATTACTTGTTTAATTTAATCAAGGTTCACAATCTTTATAGCTATGCCGTTTCCAGATATCAGCGATAGGCGGAATTAAGAACACGGAAATTAAGAACCTCGTAAGCTGAAGTTGGTTCAACTTTATGAACCGTTAAGTTAAGTAAATTAGGATAATTTTCGTTTCAAACGTCAACATAAATGTCTATGTACTTTAACTTTTTTGTTATGTTAATTTGTCTTATGTTACGTTAATTTATGTTACGTTAAGTGAATGAGAACATGGCTTAAGTGTGGCTTAAGTGTAGTCTAAGAATGTGGCCCTAAGATTTGCTACTTGTATGTAATAAATATATGTAAGATAAGCAAAAATGTTTGACACATAAATATTAATAGTTTAGTTAGCATTAGTAGGTATGTGGGAAGCTTTAGTAACAAAAACATTATTGTTTCTTTTTTATATTAATAATAGTTTTTGTTAGTACCAATACGCAAATAAATTTAAAATGTGTGCTTCACTAATGATTTATCACTAAAGAGTCACTAGTAAGAGAACTATAAAAATATTGTTAATTGTAATTGAATTTTATGTTTCCATTACAATTGTAAATTTTTGCATTAGTTCAACTTGAATAAGATTGTGCTAAAAATATTAGTCAAAAATGTATTTCAACAAAACTGCTTTATTAGCATATGGACTTGGTGGATTGCCAATAGCTGGCCCTTTATATTATTTGGCTTCACTTTCTTATGTCTACAATAATAGCTTTGGTTTTCTCTATGCATAGATCTGTGATTATTGTTGTGTACCCTTGGGGTGTAATCCCTACCTTTTGTGGGCACCCTTATACCTTAATTCTCGAAAAAACTCATGGCTTGGCCTCGGGGGTTAGATAGGGGCACCAGAGCGTGGTTAGTTGCGACAGGTGGGTACCAACTCGTCTACTATATCTTTGAACATGGAGGTATTGGTCCAATATTTCGGGTGGATAGCTTGCGATAGGCTATCTAACTCTTTATCAAATTGCCTCCCTAATTCTGACAAATGTCTGTTCATTGTACAAATGTGTGTTAATCCCGATTTACACAAATGGTCCTTGTTATATTGGGGAATGGTGTGGATACTGTTTGTGTTTATCTCCATTTTGTATCTTGATGGTATAGTTGCGTCGTAAACAATAACGTCAGGTAGTGTTTTCCAAAAAACTCCGTTAGAAATTCGAACAGCTAGTTCTGTTTGCAGTGATTGAACGTAAATGATAGCAATAAGTAACATTGCATAGGCCCTGTAAGAGATGAATTGTGCTATACATTTGTACGTGTGTTTGTGTTTCGTGAAAGTTGGAATTACGTAATCGAACCTTGTATTTCTCGAACTATTATTAGCAACACCGGAATCGGTTATATCGTTTGTTGACCTACTCATTAATTTATTTCTAGTTGCGGTCGACCTTGATTTATATAACGCAAATAAAATTTGCCTAATGCGAATTGTAATTAATGTACTTTAACTTGCAATACTGAAAAGCTTTTCTCTTTTCGTAACTTCACATCTCTTGTGTTATTGTCATTATTTGTTTATTTCGCGTAAGCACGGCGTTCCTCCACCATCTGTTGTGTACCCTTGGGGTGTAATCCCTACCTGTTGTGGGCACCCTTATACCTTAATTCTCAACAACTCTCATGGCTTGGCCTCGGGGGTTAGATAGGGTCATCAGAGCGTGGTTAGTGCGACAGGTGGGTACCAACTCGTCTATGAGACTGCGGGATCGATGTCCTCACTCATACTGCAATTCTTTCGAGAATTGAAGAACACATTTCAGGAGTTTAAGCGTATAATGTTAGTTAGTTGCGTTTACAGTACATCATTTACAATTCTACAGTTTTCTATCTTAAAGCGGTTAGTAAAACTTAAACGAACTTACATGTTTATTGATTAGGGCTGGACGGAGGACCAAACTCAGCGGCTGCGACTACAGCGGAACTTCTCATTCACCTGCCCTTTAGGGATACAATCAAAAGCATCTGGCTAGGTGGACGGGTGTGGGTTCACTACACTGTCTTGGTTGAGAACTGAACTACAACTCCCCTTCGTGGCCTTGTCCTACTGGTTTTATTAACTTCAGGCGGACGCATCGACACTAATCACGGGTTTCTCAGGACTGTAAGGACTGATTACTCAACGGACTTTCGGTTCTTGAGGTTAGCCGCGTTGACTGTATATTTACGTCAACTTTCCTTGTAATGCGGAATTTGATAAGCAGTTCGTTGTTCAACTTCCTTGAGAATGAGATTGGCACACTGTGTGTGACCGAATGATTAAGAATGACATCAGACTCTGATTAATTTTACTTGTAATTAAAATCCGAGAAATAATTATGTGTTCTTTTAAATTTATGATAAAATTTTGCAATTTACCCTTTTGGGAATATAACATTATTATCTTTGTAAAGTGTTGTAATTGGTCAATAATTATTACCATTCGGTCGGACGTTCTAAATATAATAACAACGGCAGAGGTTACCTAGACACCAAAATTGCCAATTTTACATCATTCGTCCACGAAAAACGTTTCATTTACGAGCGTCTCGCGGCAGTAATGCCATGGCTGCAATGATAGGTTAGGTTACTGTTAGAACTAGATATTATTATTAAAAAACACAAATCACTTAACATGCATATCAGAACAGTTGTTGCTAAAACTCTTGCAGACTGTTCTGATATGCGTGTTAAGTGATTTGTGTTTTTTAATAATAATATCTATTTCTAACAGTAACATAACCTGTCATTGCAGCCACGGCATTACTGCCGTGAGACGCTCGTTTTCATTTCCTCCTATATCACATACGGAAGATATATGGGAATGTTCAGATCTTATTTTATAGTATTTAAATAAAACAAGACAAAATTATTGTATGTCGTGTTTTCAAGTTCCATATTGTTGTTATCGTTCGCCCCTACTACACTGGTTTTACATAATCTGTTAAATTGTTCTTTTTAATGAAGCAATAAAATACAATTGGAGACATAATGTTTTATATTACATAACTATCATTACAATACAAAAGCAAAAACATTGCCAGTAAAACACACTGCCATTTATTACACATTACCACAGACCTACTACTACAGATAAGATGAACTTTTAATAAAACTCTAATGCGCACACTCTGCTTCTTAATGTCTGCAGATGCGTACTTATATTATACAGTTGATATAAAACAACAAAACACAGGGCGTATTATCGCATATTCCAACACCTACCCTTGCGATAAACGCGACAAAAAATTCACAATAAAATATTGAAAACTAAAGTCAAACACTCTGTAATAACTACTACCTTATTCATTAATATAATTTCAACTTAAATCTAAATTCTTCAAACTTATTACGGCCTAGTGGCTTTGTAAAAATATCAGCTGCATTGTTGCGGCCTTCAATTTTTATTACATTGATTACATTTTGAACTACTAAATCATGAACAAAGTGAAGTGCAACATTTATATTCTTGGATCTTTTCGAAAAATTCCCATTATTTGCCAACATACAAGTCCCACTATTATCTTCATAAATCTTTATATTAGAATACAGACAAAGATCATGTTGACTACGTGTAAATCCAAGACTAACAATAAACTTACTAAAACAGTCATACCAGTTTCTCGGAGATTCTTTCAGTCCATATAGTGATTTTTTTAATTTATAAACCTTTCCTTCTCCAATTTCACACCTTTCTGGCTGTTCAACAAATATTTCAGATTTCACTTGACTATGTAAGAATGCAGTCTGTACATCCATCTGATGAATGTCATAGCCACGTTCCACATAAACACTTAATAATGTACGTACAGTTGATAACCTAGCAACAGGTGCGTACACATCATTCACCAATTCATTCTGTTCGAATCCTTTAACGACAAGTCTAGCTTTATAGGATTTTATTTTATACACCCATTTCACATTTAGCACCTTTGTGTCTACAGGTCTGTCAACTAGCTCCCAAGTTTCTGGATCATTCAATGAATTAAATTCTTTTAACATTGCCTTTCGCCATTCCTCTTTCTCCTCAGATTCTATTGCTTCATCATACGTTTTGGGCTCACTCAGATTTGCATAATTAGAATATAGGACATAATCGTTATAACGCACTGGTACCATTTTTTTCCTTTCTGATCTACTTTTGACCTCTTCCATTTTTTCTTCTTTCCCTGATTCAGTTTCGCTATTTTCATCATTCAAACGAATACATTCAGTGTCTGATTCAACAAACCTCACATTTCTTGCCAATTGCACTTTACCATTGACCAAGATCCTATAACCTTGATCAAAATAACCTACTAATTTTCCTTTTATTGACTTATCATCTGATGTCGTTCTTTTTTCATCAGGTATTCTAACAAAAACATCACTTCCATACATTTGCAAATTTTTCACACTCGGTTTACGACCAAAAAATATTTCATACGGTGTCTTTTTCTCAAAAGTTGAACTATTTTTAATCTGTTTCTATAAAACAGGCAGCTAAAACAATTTCTGGCCAGTATTTTCTTTCTAGATTAGCTTCCTTTCTTAAGCACCGTACACGGTTCATAATGGTTATGTTAAATCGTTCGGCAACTCCATTTAATTCATGATTATATGGCACGCATGGCACAATTTGAAAACCTTCCCTTTTTGCCACATCATAATAATTTTGATTCAGATACTCCTTTCCATTATCACACCTCAATTCTAATAAAGGACCTTGTGCACAATTTTTAAGGACATTGAAATATTCCATAAAGCAATCAAACACATCAGACTTGTTTTTAATACAGAATACTCTTGCAACTCTCGAGTAATCATCAATAAAACTAACAAAATATTTTCAAAATTAAAACCTTCCTCATCCATAAACTTTACATCTGTATGAATTATTTGACCACAGTAGTCAGCACGTCTTCGTTTGTTTTCATATTTTAAATTTGACATTTTACTTTCTAAGCAAATTTCACAGTGCATAAAATTGTTATCTAAAGAATTTGGCAAATCATTTAAATAATTTTGATGACACATTATTTGCAAATCATTAAAATTTACATGACCAAGCACCCTATGTAAACGCTCTTTGACTGACATATTTTTTGCTGTGTAATTAGCTGAAATTATGTTGCTTTTAGATATTACCTCACATCTTATAGGGTAAAAGTTTATCTTTGACACTTGAATACAAAATTAATTCATTTTTCTGATCGTATACTTCAGCACCATGTGGCTGAAAAATTACTGATTTCCCTTTACTTGTCATAGCACTAACGCTTAACAAGTTTTTGCCTATTTCAGGGACATAGAATACATTTTAATATCTACAACCCTTTCTGAATTTCCATTTTTAAATTTACATAAAATATTTCCTATTTTTGATGCTTTTAAAACTTCGGCATTGCCAAGTTTAACTTGAGTATTGACCTTAAGATTAATATAATTATAAAAATATTTATCTGACATTACTATGTGATCCGTGCATCCACTATCAATCAACCAATCTACTATAACATTATCTTTTCATTATTACTCACGTTAGAGCTATTGACATCAATATGAAATAATTGGACATCATTTTCTTCCTTTGATTCAGTAACACCAGCATTTCCAGCAAAGTTACTTCCTCCACTTTCTCGATATCTTTGTGGATGGAAAATTCTTCTTTGATTTCCACGAAAATTTTCCGAATACGATGTATGACCTCGAAAATTACCTCTTCGATTAAAGTTTGACCTACCACGACCATAATCAGAATATCCACGGCCTCTGCTTGCAAAACTACTTTGATTCTTCCAATATTCTGCTGTACGATTCCAACAATTTTTTTTTATGTGACCTGATCGCCCACAACCATAACATATAATATTTTTCTTATCAGCATTACCAGATACTTGAACATTTGCTTTAAAGGCTTGAGCATTCGGCTCAGCGTTACTAATTCCCTTTTCAACTGGGCTTACATCATCTGTCTTTTTATTTAAATCTTTACGACTCATTAATTTCTCGCGTATATAATCAACAGTACGTTCCGCCTCAGGCACTAAATCAATTGTTTCAATAAGATGTCTACAGCTGTCTGGTAAACACATCATTAAATAACTAACTTTTCTTTTCCGACTAACATCACCACCGGCACACTGTAATTCATTGATTTTACGTTCAAACATCTCGAAAAACTTTTCAGGGTCGTCAGTATCATTCATTTTAAATTACACAACTGGCGTTCAATTAGTAACTGTTTAGCTTCAGACTTTTCATATATAAACCATCTAATTTTACGATTACCTGCTTTGGGGTATCACAATTCATCATATCATCCGCCGGCACAGCAATGGAAAAATAGTACATAACTTTATCGACCATAGAATTCCAATCTTCTTCTTTAATCGTTGTAGGACAAACCTCATTTTCAATAACAGCGATACACTTTTATATTTTAATAGAAACATGAACCCTCGTCTCCACTGGTCGTACTTTGACCCCTTTGTAAACTTTTCAATAACAACGTCGTTATTACCCATTTTCTATTACCGTAAATTTTACTTTTTAATTCCTGTTTTAACAGATGCTCTACTTGTTTTAGGTTATGTTGCTCGTGCACGTTGCATATTTTATATAACCACCAACACGGCTTCGTTTTCTAACAAACTACAATTAACGAACCACGGTTTCTGCTACCATGTTAAATTGTTCTTTTTAATGAAGCAATAAAATACAATTGGAGACATAATGTTTTATATTACATAACTATCATTACAATACAAAAGCAAAAACATTGCCAGTAAAACACACTGCCATTTATTACACATTACCACAGACCTACTACTACAGATAAGATGAACTTTTAATAAAACTCTAATGCGCACACTCTGCTTCTTAATGTCTGCAGATGCGTACTTATATTATACAGTTGATATAAAACAACAAAACACAGGGCGTATTATCGCATATTCCAACATAATCTTTGAGTTTTTGTGTCTCTCGAGTTATATTATTTTAAAAAAAATGGACTTTGTTAATATCGCCAGTGTTATACGATATTTCGATAGAGACAATGCTCTGCTAGTAGCAGCGCTACATGCCCTCCGTTTGATTCAATGCAATCCACGTTGTAAGAATAGAAGATGCCGGGCCCAGATGGTAATAGCGATGGATCCAAACCGCCCACTTGGTGAATTTTACCGCTGCTCGAGTAGCCATACTACCACAAGCTTATTCAAAAATAATTTTTTTGAAAAATGCCAACTTTCTGTGATGATACTGTTCCAAGTGATGTGGTGTTGGTGTATAAAGTCACTCGTATGTGTTACATCGAATTTAATAGGAGTAACCAAGAAAAATGTGATCCAGCATAATCGTTACTTTCGGGACATTTATAGTTGTAGATCCCCAAACAGGAATGTGTACAAATCAAGTTGAAGGTTATTGGAGCAGATTGAAAAGATTTTGTCGTAGATTATCTGTGTTAGGTTCTCATATGTTGGATGACTACATAGATGAGTTCATGTGGAGGCAACACTTTGGCACTGGCTCGGCTAGGGATACTTTCAATAATTTTATAAGCCATGTCCAGGAACGCTACCCAGTGTAACAATGCATCAACCTAATTTTAACAATAGTGGTTTCGTGAAGTGTATTGCTGCAGCATCGACTACTATAACTTAATATCAGTTAAATAATGTGCAACTGCATTTCTACTTGTGAAGTGTTTTCAACAAGTTTATAGTTTACAACACCCGGCTTAATTATAGCAGAACCATATATAAAAAATGTACAGTGATGTTTCTCGTGCAGTGTTTTTAACTAGCCTGTAATTCTACTAAAACGCCAAGTATATTATTTTATCACCACTGTTAAGTATTGTTTGTAAATACTGTAAAAGGAAATGCTTGTAAATATAAACACCTAAATTGCTCAACCACAAGTCCTAAATCCATAGAGGATTTAATCTGCATTTAAAACTTAGTATTATACTTAATATTTTACAATTAAAATATATTACACTTAGTATTTCATTCTGTAGTCAAAATATATTGCACTTATTTTGTTATATCTTAAATAATAATGCCTGCAAATAAATGCTGTTTCTATAGTTATTTATACACTGTGATTAAAATTTCCTAAGCATCCTCCAAAAAATTGAGTATTAGTGTGGTCACGATTAGTGTAAGTAATATTAACCTAATAAGGTGTTGTAAATCGATGAGGATCTGCATAGGTGCACTTACATAAACTTGTTAGTAGTAAACCTGCTTTCAACTGCAACCTAACCTGGTGATCTAAGTTGATGGGAATCTGCAAGGGGAGCCATTTAATCACCTTTATTTTTAACAGTAAGCTGCTACTAACAGTAAAATAACTTAGGGATCTAAGCCCATGAGGATCTGTGGCGGGTGCTGTTTAATAGATATTACTTATAAATAACCTGCTACTAAACTAACCTGGGGATCTACGCCGGCATGGATTTGTAGTGGTGTTTTTTAATAGACATTACTTTAAATAAAAAACCTGCTAACCTAACCCGGTGAACTAAGTTAAAGAGGAATTGTAGCGGGTGCTCTTTAATAGACATTACTTTAAATAAAAAATCTGCTACTAACCTAACCCAGGGATCTAAGCCGATGAGGAATTATAGCGGGTGCTCTTTAATAGACATTACTTTAAATAAATAACCGGCTACTAACAACTAACCTAACCTGGGGATCAAAGCCGATGATTTTGAATAGTACAGCTGTTATTAACAGTAACCCAACTTGGTAAAACCGCCGAAAACCAAAATTAAGATTCTGTTATTGTAAGTGCACGGTATACTTATTTCTAGTGTATATTTTTCTTTTTCTAAAAAAAAGCACTCAATATGTCTTGTTTTTGCACCAAACTTAAATATCCGGCAAATCATCAGCTGTGGTTATTTCTTTCAAAACTGAACATTTCAAATCATTGTATGAAATTATGTAGTACTGTAAAATTTGTTATCATTAAAAGTGTTGGTCCCTAATTATTCCACATTGGTGCTCCTGATAAATGGATTTTAAAATAGTTTTGCATAGGCATTTATTATTTATTACCAACCATATTTGGTTTTAAAACAATATTTAGGCACGTATAAAATTGCATTTTTCTGCTAAAATTGTTGAAAACCTTCAAAAATTTGTTTTGATTGATGATTTATACACAACAGTCCTTTGTCTAAAGTAGTGGTTCTCAAACTGTGGGTCGCGACTCCCAGGGGGGTCGCGTGGTGTGTCCAAGGGGGTCGCGGGATAAGGAGGAAAATAAAAAAAAACAAATCAGTCATAGCTGTAGTTTTTATTAATAACAAAATTTATAGGCTACACAAATTTGTAATACACATACAAGTTGAAAAAGGCCTAATACTATTTAATGGGAAACATGAGCTTGTTTGGAATTAACCAATTTTTTTATGTCCGGAATGAGTTTTGTAATACACAAAAGAATGTCATTTTCCAGGGTCAAACGATTTCTTGATTTTGTTTTGATTTTCACCATTATGGAGAAACCTTGTTCACAGTTATAAGACGTAGAAAATGGCATCAAAGTCTGTAATGCTTTTGTGGACAGTTCTGGGTATTCATTTTTAATACCTATCCAAAATTTGTCGATACAAGCACTGTTAAAAGTGAGTTTTGCTGACTGATCACTTGAAATTTCGATCAGTTGATCATGTTGACGAGCAGTTAGCTGAGCTTTTGTTACGACTTGATCACTGAACGGATTGACTACCCACAAAACCTCACTCGTATCCTTATTTGGAATGTAATCTGTCAACTGTTCAATCAAACCTTCGAGATGAGAAGATACTAGTAAGGAGAGAGATGAAGTGTCAGGGGATGTACAGTAGGATGTAGACAGAAACTCTATAAACTCTTGAGTTAGTGTAAAATTTTCAAAATCTTCTTTCTTAACTCTTGCGTTCCAAACACTGAGTTTTTTTACAAATGCATTTACTCTGTCTTGAGCATATAGCATATTTTTGTCTGGTCCTTGTAGGGATAAGTTCAAAATATTAAGGTGAGAGAAGATGTCAGCCAAATAAGCAAGCTTAACCAACCACTTTTCATCACTGAAAAAAGTGGAAAGTTCGGGTTTACTATCAACCAAAAATAACAACATTTCTGACTTTAATCCAAACAGTCTGCTTAATACATTACCACGGGATAGCCACCGTACTTCAGTGTGAAATAAAAGATGTTTATGCAAGGCTCCTACCTCTTCACACAAAATATTAAACATCCTACTTTGCAGCGGGCGACTTTTGATGTAGTTCACTATCTTGACAGCTTCATTTAAAACTTGCCGTAATTCATCTGGCATTTTCTTAGCTGCCAAAGCTTGTCTATGTAAAAAGCAATGGACCCAGCTTGCATTCGGTATAAATGATTTCAACCTGGCAATCAAGCCACTCTTCTTTCCCGTAAGGGCCATTGCTCCATCACTACAAATTGAAACACATTTCTTCCAATCAAATTCAAAAGGTTCAGTTGCTTGAACAAACACCTTATAAAGACTTTCACCTGTTGTATTATTCGGCAGGGGCTTACAAAACAAAATATTTTCATGAATAGCATCACCGTAATCGTACCGGATGAAGCATAAAAACTGAGCACAGTTGGCAACATCTGTTGACTCATCCAACTGAATTGCAAAAAAAAGTACTGTCTTTTATTTGCTTCTTTAGCTGGTTCTGAACATCTTCAGCCATGTCACATATTCTTCTTGAAATAGTATCATTTGATAACGGGATTTTTTTCAATTTTTCAGCATCTTGGGGACTGATTATATTTGAAACCATATCAATTGCAGCAGGAAGAATTAATTCTTCAGCAATTGTATGGGGTTTCCCTTCTTTTTTAGCAATCTTCAGTGCTACCTCGTATGAAGCTTTAAGAGCATTCTTATTAACATTAGCAAGATCCGTAATGTTTACCTGTTGACTTCGAAGGGATAACAGTTTTCTTTGGAAAAATTCCACTGGTTTGTCTTTCAAAGCAAAATGTTTAGTTTCAAGATGGCGTTTCATTTTCGAAGGCTTCATGCTTTCAGCTGACAACACTTCACTACACACCACACATTGAGGTTTGTTTGCCAGTTCAGTGAAACCGAATTGTATGTACGACTGGTCATATTTTGTCTTTCCGCACTCACTAGCACTAGCATCACTACTTGACGCCGGTCTTTTCAAAAACTTATCCATTGCTACTTTTTCTAACTGTATTTGCTCGCAATACTACTCACAAAGTACACACACAGTGTTCAGTGATCGACTCAAGAAGCCAGATTGTCGTGTCGTCTGCCGGGCACCGGCTAGCAGAGAGTGCGCGCGCAAACAGGCCCCATGAATCATCATTGCTTTGTCCTTGTTCGTGCCACGAAGTGAGTTATCCCACTTTCTCTTATTATAAACAATTCAAGTGACAACAATTTGTATTTATTTTTACTATTTAATAGTATTTTTTTTTTCCATTTCGAATGGACCTGCACCTTGCCGAAGTTCTAAATTACTAGAACAGGTGAAATGGCTTGCGTGTTCTAATGAGCTAAAGAGCCAAACTACAGGTCCAACCAAAGTAGTAGGGTCGTTAGTGAGGAACCAGACTAAGACAGGTCCCCGAAAGAGGGCAGCGGCTCTTTCGGTACTTAGATTGGCAGAGACCATAGGGGTCGGTATGGCAGTCTAAGACACACTACCGCGATGTGGAAGGCAACGGGAAACCACCACATTATCTCCCAAGTACACAGCGTACCTAAATTATAATAAAATGATGGCATTCTCTGGGGTAAAATATTCCGGAGTTAAAATAGTCCCCCAGTCGGATCTCCGGGAGGGGACTACTTCGGAGGATGCGATCGGAAAGTTAAAAATAAGAGTCGGGAACATTCTGCGAGTCGGAGCGTGGAATGTTAGAAGTATGAAGCAAGTAGGTAAGCTAGAGAACCTAAAAATCGAAATGAATAGGTTATCACTAGATATAGTAGGGATCAGCGAAGTTCGGTGGCCAGAGGCGGGGATTTTGGAGTGGAGACTTCAGGGTAATTCATACAGGAGCAGAGGAAGGAAATTTGGGCGTGGGGATAGTTATGCGGAAAAGATAGGATACTGTGTGAAAATTACTTACAAAAGAACGAAAGAGCACTTATGGTTAGATTAAAATCTAAACCGGTAAACACAGTAATAATACAAGTATACATGCCCACCTCTAGCTACAGTGACGAAGAGGTAGAAGCCATCTACAAAGATATCGAAGACATATTAAGATACGTAAAAGGACAGGAAAATTTAATAATTACGGGAGATTTTAATGCCATGGTAGGTGAGGGTAGGGAAGGAGCAGTAGTAGGTTTATTTGGTTTAGGCACGAGAAACGACAGGGGAAATAGGCTGGTAGAATTTTGTGACAAGAACAATTTAATCATCACAAACGCATTATTTCAACATCATGCTAGAAGACGATATACGTGGAAGATGCCAGGAGATATAGGAAGATATCAAATAGATTACATTCTTGTTAGACAACGGTTTAGGAATCAAGTAAAAGACTGTAGAAGCTACCCAGAAGCAGATATAGATACTGACCACAACATCGTAATTATGAAGGCCGCACTTAAATTTAAGAATGTGAAAAAAAGAAACGGAAAAAGGCACTTAGACTTAGAGAAACTAAAAGATAAAGGTATTCAAGAAAGATTCGAAAAAAAGTCAAATGAATTGCTCAAAGATATCGCGAAAATATCGGATACTAAGGAAGTAGAAATAGAATGGAATAACATTAAATCCAGCCTAGACATGGCGGCTAGAGATATTCTGGAGTATACACTAAAAGAAAATAAGAAACCATGGATAACAAAAGATAACCTGAATTTAATAGAAGAAAGACGAAAATACAAAAATAAATCAGACAAAACAGGAAAACAGAGATAAAAAGCCATAAAATGGGAAATTATTCGAAAATGCAGGAAAGCTAAAGAACAATGGATTGATGATAAGTGCAAACAGGTACAAACTAAGATGGAAATAGGAAAGACAGACGAAGCATACAAATTAATTAGAATGAATTTTAGGGATATAAAACCGTATAGCAAAAATATAAGGGACGCACAAGGAAACGTCATCATAGAAAACGTAGAAAGTGGGTAGATGGCAAGAATATATAGGGAATTTATATGCAGGAGAGGAACTAACTGCATTAGAACAGGAATCAGACATTGAAAATGACGACTTGGGATATCCTATACTTAGAGATGAGTTTGAATTAGCATTAAAGAGTCTGAAAAATGGTAAGGCGCCGGGTACAGATAAGATGCAAGCAGAAACTCTAAAAGCCGCTGGACAAGCAGTAACAGAACGTCTCTTCCAACTTGTAAGCTATATGTATGAGACAGGCGAGATACCCAAAGATTTCAAACGTAGCATCATAGTAACTATACCAAAAAAGAAAGGCGCGGATAGATGTGAAAATTTTCGAACAATAAGTTTGACAGCACACGTGTCAAAAACATTAACTAGAATTGTGCAAAGACGAATGGAAAAACGGGCGGAAGAAATACTAGGAGAAGACCAATTTGGGTTTAGGCGAAACAGGGAAAAACGGGAGGCTATTTTAGCTCTGAGAGTGATAATGGAGAAAACAATAGAAAAAGGGGAAAGCGTGTATATAGGGTTTGTAGATCTGGAAAAAGCATTCGACAATGTAAAATGGAAAAAAATGTTTGAAATACTAAAAGAGATTGGAATGAGTTATAGGGATAGACGAATAGTACATAGCTTATACAAAGAGCAAACAGCAGTAATAGAATTAGAGCAAGAACGTAGAGAAGTAAACATTAGGAAAGGGTGAGACAGGGATGTGCCCTATCCCCATTGATTTTAACTTGTACATAGAAGAGGCAATGAATACTGTCAAATGCAGGAAGACATTTGGAATTACTATGCAGGGACAAAAATTGATATGCTTAGATTTGCAGATGATATAGCGGTACTAGCGTCTAGCAAGGAAGAGTTAGAAGCTGCTCTTAATGAAATGGAAACGGTTCTAACAGAGACATACGGTATGAAAATTAACAAAACTAAAACTAAAGTTCTAGTTTGCAAAGGTAGGGAAAATAAATCAAAAACAAGAATACAAGTATTTAACACGAACTTACAAGAGGTTAAGGATTTCTGCTACCTAGGAAGCCAAATAACGCAAGATGGGAAAAGCACAAAAGATATAAAACAAAGATTAGCACAAGGTCGTGCTACATTTAACAAGAAAAAGCAACTACTGTGCTCAAAGACCACAAACATAGAAACAAGGAAAAGATTGCTTAAAACATATGTGTGGAGTACAGCACTGTACGGCTGTGAAGCCTGGACAGTAGGAGAAGCGGACAAGAAAAAGCTAGAATCCTTTGAAATGTGGTGCTACAGACGTATGATGAAGATATCATGGACAGAAAAAGTTAAGAACGAAGAGGTACTAAAAATGGTAGGGGAAGAAAGAAATATGTGGAAAACGGTAAAAAATAGGAGAGATAGGATGATAGGTCACATACTACGGCATGAGGGAATAGTGCGAAATATATTAGAAGCAGAGATAGGAAAAAAGAGAAGAAGAGGCAGACCTAGGCTAGACTACTGCACACAGATAGTAAAAGATGTTGGCTGCAAGAATTTCAGGGAGATGTGTAGGCTAGCCCAGAATAGAAATCAATGGAGGTACGCATCCAACCAATCCCAAGATGGATAAACTAATGACGAGAAAATAACTGTGCTTAAACATGATGATTACTATAAGTAACTACAAGAATTGGTTGGACAACATTCTCAAATAATGTTAAGTGTGTGAAAGGATTTACTGGAAAACCATTATTTCGGCAAATATCTAAGTGTTGGGGGATCTTGGTAGCCACAGGTTGCTTACCCCCCTTCACTGAATCTCGGTGAAATAGGGCATAAAATTAGAAAACAATAGAAGGGGAACGAGCTGTATACACAGTCTTGTGAAATGCTGTGCTTCAGATGTATGAGGACGATAGCATGGACAGACAAAGATAATAACAAATAGGTTATAGAAATAGTAGGAAACAAGGATATCTGGGGAAAAGATAAGAGAAATAGAAGGGCAGAATACGTTCTAAGGGATTTTGGGTAATAGTATGGGATATATTACAAGCAGAGATAGGAAAAAAGAGGTAGATGTTGACCTAGATCAGATAGTGATAGATGCAGACTGCAAATTTCAGGGAAATCTGTAGGTTAGTTCAGAATAGGAAACAATGATGGTACGCGTCTAACCAGTTCCAGGACTGAAGACCTAATGATGATGAATAGTATTTTTATGGATAAAACTTAGCCAATAGTGTTTTTTTTCATTTTTGTTTATATTTAAAAATAGGGGGGTCGCCGAAATACTAGGTCTAAAAAGGGGTCGCAGTGGCAAAAGTTTGAGAACCCCTGGTCTAAAGTAATGTAGAAGTTTTTACTTGTGGTCTGTAATAGTAAACTGGAGCCGACGATTTTTAGGTATGATATATTTCATTAGTTCAGATAAATAAATAAAATTTATAGTGAGTTAGTTAGTCTTTTATTCTATGACATATTATATTGTAGAAAGAAGTGTTTGTTAACAGTTATCAGCTATGGTCTAGTGGCGAGGATACCTGGCTTTCACCCAGGAGGCTCGGGTTCGATTCCCGGTAGCGGAAGTCTCTTTTTTAAATTTCTACCAAACTTAAATTTTTACGAGTTTAATTAATGTTATTACAAATTAATCATATTCATATACATCGTATTTAATTTTTTTTGCAAAATTAAACTCGTTTATTATAAAAAAAATATATTAAAACACCCCGAATACTTAAATCAATTGTAATGAACAATATTGCTAAGTTCATGAACACAAAATCGGACTTCTTTTAGGGATACCTACCTAAACGTTGAAGTATAATACCGTAGCCTAATCAACTCGATCAGAGATTTGCTTAAGCCTAATACTTTAAGGGCCATATTCATAGACAATTCTCAAGGTTCACCTCAACCTTAAGTATTACTTCGATATAAAATCGAATTTCATAGTCACTAAATTTATGCTCAAGTATAACTTAAATGTAAGGTAGGTCTTTCCTTTCCTTAAGTTATACTTTGCCAAAGTTGAGGTTAGATATTTTATTATTCACTTGCATAATAATTTTATGCTTATTTACTTTGTGTATTGTTTACTAAAATACCATGGAAGATGAACTAGGAGAGTTTTTAGAATATTTAGACTTGGAAGAAGAAAGAATTGAACGTTTAAACAATAGGTGCTACTTTCACACCTTTACTTGCATTACTAAAATACTTTATTATGTAGGCTACCAAAGCGGTATAATTGAGATTCAGAAAATCCCATAGAATTTTACAGAGAAAAGGAATTTTTCAAACGATATCGCTATACAAAAGCAGCTATTAGGGATATTGTGTATCCAATAGTTGATCGACCACAACCATTAAACAATCGTGGTTTGCCAATTCCACCTATTTTGCAATTATTGGTTACACTACGATTCTATGCAACTGGTAGTTTTCAAGTAAGTTTTTACGTTTCAAAGAATATATAACACTCTTTGTGTATTGTAGCTTGTTCATGGAGATTTGCGTGGAATTAGCCAAGCTAGCGTTTCCAGAATAATTAAAAATATATCTGTAATGTTTGCAGATATAAGTAGGGAATTTATAAAGTTTCCAGAAATAGAAGCTGATCAAAGAGCACATATTCAACAATTTTTTCAATTGCATGGATTCCCTTCAGTTTCTGGTTGCATTGATGGTACACACATACCCATAGTAAATCCTGGAACAAATATTGCAGAAGTTTTTCGCAATAGAAAACGTTGTTTTTCTTTGAACGTTCAGGTAATTAAAAACACAATAACACTATAATAATGTCTGCAAAAGGTCGTTGCTGGCTCAAACATGGAAATTATGGATTTTGTCGTTCGTCATCCCGGATCTGCACACGACAATACCATTTTTGAAAGAAGTGTTGTTCGAATACGATTAGAAAACCACAGTATTCGTGGATTGTTACTAGGCGATAATGGTTATGCTTGTCGCTCATACATTTTGACTACATTATTAAATATAAACACTCCATCGGAACACAATTACAATCGAAGTCACATTCTTACCCGCAATATTGTCGAACGAATGTTTGGGATATGGAAACGGCGATTCCCATGTCTTACAAGAACGTTAAGTACAACTGTTGAAACTGCAGCTGCTATAATATGTGCCAGTGCAGTGCTACATAATATTAATTTAAAGTACAGTTTAGAAGACATGGTTGATGAGCTTTTGCTACCTGAAGATGATGTTAATGAAAATATAGTTCATCAGAATGTTGCAGGGTTGGCATTTAGGCGAACATTTATAGCAACACATTTTTAAATGACTACAATACTGATAATAAACATAGAAATAAAAAATATATTTCAGGTTTCTTTTTTATATTTATAAGTACTTATTAAATTATATATTTAACAATAAAATAATATTAATATGTTAGTAATTAATTATAGGATTAGTAATGTTATAATATTTACAAAGTAATGGAACTGTAGAAAATATTTATCTCTTAAAATATAAGCATTAATACAAACTTATTACTATACCTAATTTAAAATAAACTATTCCTGCATTAAAAATTTTTTTTCTTTTAACATTTCTAGTCGAAGCTTTTGATATTCCGCTTCGGCTGTAGCTGATTTTATGCGTATCTTGTGAAGTGCCCTTTGTTGTTCTATGGATTCATTTAATTTTTTAAAACGAAGCTCCTTTTCTTTGTCAATCCTTCTACTCCATTTATTAAACCTAAATCCACGTTGAGACGGAGTAATATTAGTTAGTGATTCTACAATTAATCATTTATACTATTTTTCATATATGTATGTGTGGTGTTACCAGCTGGAAGTTGCACTGGACTGTTCTTCCTAGCAACCTTTGCGGGAGTCACTGAATAATCATGTTCGTATTCTACAATGCTACAATAAACAAATATTAACAAATTACTTTCTACCTTGAGAAGTATCATCCTGTTTTGTACTCTGATTGGTACTCGGTTGCTCCGGTTTACTTTCAAGGTTATTAAAATAGCTATTACTGTCCCATGCAAAAGGAATTTCGATCTCTGTATCTAAATGGGTTACCACAATTTCAATCCTCTTTAGTTAGTTCAATTGGTGGCCCGCCTCCAGTTTGTAAATAACTCCTTTTATCTTCTGTGTTTAGTTTTCGTTTCCTACATTAAAGACATGTTTTAAAACATGTACTGTGAATTATATTAAATTATACCTTTGTTTCAAATTATCCCAGCACTTTCTTAATTGCTTTTCATTTCGTTGGAATGAAAGTTCTGGTTGGGCATTGTAATAGTTGGCAATTTTTTGCCAACATGCCTGTTTCTTTTGCCAATTAATACCATCTGTTGCCTTGTTTTCTAATATATTACTGTATTGTTGAACACATGATATTAATAGGACCTTCTCTTGTTCTGTATACGCCTTTTTGATATCTCCATTAAAAATTATATAGGTATCACAATTATTCTTATTCAATATTTAATTTTTTATATAATTCAAAATCATTTGTTTTATTAGGAAACACAAACCTGATGTTTTTATTACATGACATTTTCTATTAATAGATAGATGTGCCTCAGACCAATAACCAAATTTTTATTAACAATAATATAACCTATATCCATACACTTCGTGCACTTTTAATAATTTACAGACACACAGGTAAACCAACTAACAGTTTTTTATTGCGGAATCTGAAAATTCCCCTACAAAACAATCTTAAGCATCACCTTTTACGAGGAAACCCGAAGGGTTGTTTATGAAACATAAGTGGAAGTAAAGGAGGACATTTACCTTAAGTGATACTTAGCTAAGGCCAGCCTTGAGAATTGTCTATGAATATGATCCTAAGGGCGGTATTCATAGACCATTCTTAAGGTTCACCTGAACCTCAAGAATACCTTGCTTACAAAATCGAGTTTCATAGTCTACACTTTCATACTTAAGTATACCTTAAGTCTAAGGTAGGTTTAAATCATCCTTAGGCGTTCCTTTATTGGTTTCTAAGTTAGGTGCTATTGTTTTTAATTGGCAGATTTCCATTTCAGATTTGTTTATTAACGTTTTTTAATTGCTGCCGTATTTTAATAAGCATAAATGGATGACGAATTATTAGATTTTATAGAAATTATAGATACTGAAGAACAACGAATAGTTCGTTTAGACCACAAGTGTATGTAAAATTGCTGTTTAATATATTAAATTATATATTTGTCTGCGGTACATTCAAAATGCAGAAAATCCGTTAGAATTTTATCGTGAAAGAGAGTTCTTATTACGCTATCGTTTTTCTAAAGTGACTATACGAGATATTGTATTGCCACTAATAGATCATCCAGCTAATATGAACAATCATGGTTTATCAATACCAACAATTCTGCAATTATTGGTAACATTAAGATTCTATGCAACTGGAAGTTTTCAGGTGACACGTCCACATAGGCAGTTTATGTAACACATACTTTTTTTTATAGACAGTTCATGGAGACTTGAGAGATACAAGCCAAGCTAGTGTCTCACGAATCATTAAGAACGTTTCTGTCATTTTCGCAAACAAAACAACACAATTTGTAAAATTTCCGAACAGTGTAGTAATATACAAAAATTTTATGAGAAACATGGATTCCCTTCAGTTCGTGAATGTATTGATGGAACGCACGTATCAATTGTAAATCCGGGCACCGATGCAGCAGAAGTATTCCGCAATCGTACACGTTTTTTTTCAATGAATGTTCAGGTAGGTATTTAAAAACGAAGTATGTATTAAAATAAAGCAACCAATGCAATAGGTTGTTTCTGAACCAAATATGGATATCCTGGATATTGTTGCGAGACATCCTGGTTCAGCACACGATAACACCAATTTAAAAGGAATGCTGTACGTACGAGGCTAGATCAGCATAACATACATGGGTTATTTTTGGCAGACAATGGCTACACTTGTCGGCCATGTATTCTAACTCCAATTTTAAATCCAAGCACACCAGCTGAGATTAATTATAATCCATGTACCATGTACAAACACGTAATATTGTAGAGCGGTTGTTTGGGATATGGAAACGTAGATTCCATGTCTTCGAAAAACGCTTGGTACAATCATACAAACATCTGCTGCTATAATATGTGCCACTGCAGTTCTTCATGATATTATTATTACTAATAATTTGGATAATATGGCTGATGAACCTCTAGGAGCAGACGATGATATTAACAAAAACGTTGCAAATGATAATGTTGGGGGACTGGCATACAGGAGAACATTTATCACAACACATTTTTAGTAATAAGTTCTGTACTATTTTTACTTCTATAAAATAAGAATAAAATAAATATGTATCTAACTTCATTCAATAATATATATTACAACCACAACTTATTATTAAAAGATAATATAAAAAAAAAATATTTGAAAATTATTGTAATTGGCAATCTTTAAGTAATTGTAAACGAAGCTTTTGCTATTGTTCTTCAGCTTTTGCTGCTTCTAACCGAATAGCATGAATTTCACGTTGCTGATCAATGGACTCTTTTAATTTTTTAATTCTCAATTCTTTTTCTTCATCAATTTGTTTAAAAACTTGTATCCGACCAGCCCACTTAGTAGATATACTTTTATTTGATTTAGGTTCTACAAGAATAATTATCTTTCTAGTTTTATTTAAAAAAAAATTACCTGATCCTTCTGTTTTAATGTTTATAACTGTCATATGGGGTGTATCTGGATATGTGTGATCCCAACCTGTAATAATACGTAACTTCGTTTAAACATGTTTTTTTATTTGAGGTTAAATATTTAAAAAAATTTTTTAAAAAGCATAGCTCTGGTTCAAACTTATTGTAATGCATTTATAATGTAAAATGCATTTGTAGTATTAATATTAATCTTACAATTTTAATCTACTTCCGTACCTTTAGACTGTAAATTCTTTTGAACAGAAGATAAAGTCATACTGTCAAATGAGGTATTTTCTGTAACAATTCATGAAAATAACAATGTTTTATTGCATATGAATTTACAAACCCTTATTATAATAATTATTGCTATCCCATGAAGTAGGAATTTCCACTTCCACATCTAAATTGGGAACAATATCATCTATCATATCCATAACATCTTTTTTCGGTGATACAATGGGTGGTCCACCACTTGTATTCAAAAGGCTCCTCCTTTCCAATGTATTTAATTTTCGTTTCCTGCAATTATCTGTTCTTAACCTTTTATTTTAATAATAAGTACCTTTGTTTTAAATTGTCCTAGCATTTGTTAACTGTTTATCGGATCTCGGAACAGACACTTCCGGTTGGGCATTAAAAGATGTTGCAATTTTTGGCAGCATTCTTGTTTTTTTATGCCAAGTTGCTTCATCAGTGGCTTTATTTTCTAAAACACTGGCAAATTCTTGTACGTAGAAGGCCAACAAACTTTTTTCTTTCTCCGTGTAGGACTTTTTACTTTCCATACTACAAATTACGATAATTAATATTAAATGAATAATTATTAGAAAAGAAACTAACCTTATATTCATGTTATGAAAATTTTTACAAAAATTAAGTATTAGTAACTAAAATAAAACTGGTAATTTTAGCACAAATTTCCCTAGAATCTACCTTAAACTATACCTTACGCGAGAATACCTGAAGTGTTGTTTATGAAATGCATATGTAGCTGGAGTATCAAGATCGCTTTCAGTAAAGCTCACTTAAGGTTGACTTTGAGAATTGTTTATGAATACACTTCATCCATCGATGTTCCAAGTGCGATTTTTCAAGGCCTCCAAAATAGTCGTCGACAGCTACTTTTACTTCTTTGTCCGTGGAATATCGTTTTCCGCCAAGGAAAACTTTTAGTCTTGGAAATAGGTGGAAGTCAGGAGGAGCTAAATCGGGTGAATAAGATGGATGTTGCAACAGGTCGTACTTCAGATCATTCAATTTTTGCACTTGTGTATGGACGTGCATTATCCTGATGGAAAATGATCTTCTTCTTACGCAATGCAGGTTTTTTTTCACGAATATTTTTATTCAGTTTATTGTCTAAACTCTGTTGGCAAATTCTCTTCCTCTGAAGGTTTTGATCAATTATCAATATGCGCAGCACCCATCTTGCCGAAAGCTTCTTAATACCTAATTCCGCAGTTAAGATATGAAATACTCTTTCATCTGAGATACCTGCATTCTTAGCAATTTCGGAGACCTTTAATCGACGATCCTGCGTAACCATATCATTAACTTTTTGGACGATTTCAGGCGTGGTGGCAGTTTTTGGTCGTCCTCTGCGCGGGTTATCTTCTAGCCTCTCCGAACACGTTTAAATTTCGTCACCCACTTGTACACAGTTGAAAATGATGGAGCGGAGTCTCCTAATGTATCCTGCATATCTTTATGTATTTCTGTTGTTCTCCAACCCTTCTTTACAATATTTGATAACAGCGCGCGTTTCAGTTTTATCCATTTTGAAAAACTCCCAAAACTAGCTTTACTTCATACAGCATCAAATTAATACTACTTGACAAAATAATGTCAATTTAACATCTGCACACCAGATAGTTGGATCCATCAATTGTATATATTTTATTCGAGCTGTTGCTGCCATCTGTGCTCCATTTCGCGAACTTTTCAAATCACCCTCGTATTTAAGTTCAGCTCATTAGTAACATAATGACTTTAAACTAATTTAAATTTGGCTTGTAAATAGTTAACCCTGAGGACGGTCTATGCCAGAGCAATTGAACCGGCAATGCTGTACGCAGCATCCGTATGGGCGGAAGGTTGTAAAGTCCGGGAGATGCGTCAATTAACGAGTGTGCAACGTATAACCGCGGTAAAGGCGGCGAGGGCATACAGGACCACCTCCACGGAGGCTGTCCTGGTGATCAGTAGGACTCTCCCTATCGAATATGTCGTTAGGGAGATTAGAGATAGGAGACTTATAGATATAGGGAAAGGGCGCGAAATTATCGAAGATATTGATCTTGGTAATAGGGACGTTGCAAGAAAGATCGTGGTATCAGAGTTGGGGCACCCGGCCGATATTAGAGGAATTGAATTTGTCGAAGGTGATCGGGACACGACGGGTATCAGAATTTACACGGACGGTTCACGTATGGATGACGGGCAAGCAGGCGCGGCGTTTGTCGTGTTTAAGCAGGAAAGGGAGGTGTTCCGGTTTCAAACCAAACTCGCGAACTGGAGCACTATCTTCCAGTGCGAATTGGTAGCCATACGAGAGGATATCGATTACGTAATAAATCACACAGGCAGAGACGATTATTATATAATCAGCGACAGTAAATCAGCGCTGACGGCATTAACTAACATGAACACCTCGACAGACCTCCAGGCGGACGTTTGGAAAATAGCGCATACAGCGCTCGTGTTTCGGCGTTTAAAGTTCTGTTGGGTTAGGTCGCACGATGGTAACGCAGGAAATGATAGGGCTGACGAATTAGCTAAAGAGGCCGCGACGGGCGACTTTCGGATATCACATTCGTCAATACCGAGGTCATTAATTAAAAGAAAACTGCGCAAAAAATCAATTCGACAATGGGAAGAGAGGTGGAACAACGCTGCCACGGGCAGGTTGACCCACAAATTCATACCGAGCATAGAAGCCAGAGGTAAGATCGAGGTTAAGCTCGATCACAAAATGGTGCAGTTGATAACAGGGCACGGCGCCCTGAAGGCGTATTTACAAAGGTTCGGTCTAACCAACAGCGACCGCTGTGAATGCGGTGAGGGCGCGGAAAGCGCGGAGCACGTGCTCTTCGACTGCCCGCTTGAGGCGGGAAATCGAGGGTTGGCTGATAGCAAACTAGCTATCCTAGGTCTGGCATGGCCAAAGAGCCTAGAGGAAGTCGGGGAAGTGGTTAACCAGAAGGCGTTCTGGACAGCCTTAAAAAAATTCGCGGGAAGGGTCGCGAGATTAGACAATCAATGACAACCGCGTGTAAAATTCGGCGGGGTTGGTGGGAGGATTGAAAATTTTAGATTGACTTGGCGTGAGTAAGGATACGAGCATAGATATAACAAAACCTGATATAAAAATTAAAAAAAAAAAAACATTATAGTTATGCCCAAATGTCCAATATGCACGAGAAACCCCCACACCATTAATACAGTCACTGCCTATCTTCATAATTATGTGCGGAAAATCGGGAAATCGGGAATAAATAATAACAAATAAACAATAACAAATAAATCAGAAATCCTCATTAAATTAAATCAATTAAATAAACAAAGATAATAAAATAGAGTGAAACCTTTCATGTAATTTTCCAATGCTCCACCATAAGGTACTACATTGGCCAGGAAGCGAGTTTTTTTTACCTGGAAAATTTGGAATTTTGCCGAACCCTTACTGTTCCAAGCAAGGTAGGGATCTTTAACGTGCGTGACAACACTCACACACGGGACCTCCATTTTACCTCTCATCCGAACGAGGGTGTATTTTTGTGAAAAATGCTCGCCTAACATTTTTCAAGCGGACCGTGTCGAGATTCGAACCCGGGAAATAGAGTGAAACCGCGCATCCCCTCCAGGACTTGAAAGTGAAGTGATAGTGATAGTGATTGTGATTCCCCCCAAGAACATTTAGTGCATACCCACCAGGACTTTAGCAGTGCACCCCATCTTCCCCTTAGAAGTAAGTTACAGTTAGATGTAGGCAGACGACCAGATCTTCGGATGCTGGAAAATTTTATTATCGAGGTAAGACTTAAATTGTGGCGGCTGTACTCGCACAAGCATTGATTTACATTAATTAGTAGTTTTTGAAATAATTTAACAAGCACGTTTTGTGCGTAATGGCGCTAGCCGACATAATGCTTGTGCGAGTGCACCTGATAAATAGGGTGATGCTTTTGCTTTTTTGTGCACTGCTATATGCTTAACGCTTATTAGTCATTTATTTATATATTTATTTATATTTTATATTTACACTTTATATTTATTTATTTAATTATTAGCATGTATTGTAGTATTTTGTGGCATATTTGTTTTGTTTGACGTTCTGTCGCCATTTTGGTTGCAGTATATATTTGGGAAGGAAGAGTATAGAATTGTGAAGATTGTAATCATAATATAAATCAGTTAGGGAATGATAGAGAAAGCTAGGGATGGATTTAAATTAGTTAGTTAGATTTGGATAGTTTTAAGACGACCCTTCAGGTCGCACTGGTAAGCAGAGCCGGCGTCTGCTATCCGGTATTACGGATTCCTCCCCCTCTCATTTTTGCTTGTGTCTTGTTGATCGGGTACACTCAAAAGTCAGCGCTAGGGATACCATTATTTACAACCCTGTTTTTAGTTTTTGTTTTTAGTTTTTGTTTCAGTTTTGTCAGATTTTTAGGTTTGTTAGATTGTTAGCGTTTATTAGGTTTGTTAGATTTTTATTTAGTTTTTATTTAGGGTGGATCAACTATGAAGTTAGAATAAATTAGAAGCACGATATTTTTCGCGTTTAAACCCAATATAGTACCTCCGGGTGGAGCATTGGGGACGTGGCCGCAAGTATAACGGCCCTTATTCAAATTATAATGTAATTAGTTAACCTACAAAAAATGATTACTCAGTCCATGAATAATAATTATTTAGCCCACTAGTAATTTTGTCCATGAAATCGACATTTTATGTCATCAGTGGCGGCTCGCGGGTTAGAAAATAGGCGAAGAGCTACAATTTTAAGGAGCAAAAACTTACCTAGCTTTTAAACACCAAGTCAATTTTTCTGTCTTTTGTCATTGCAAAACAGTCTATGATATCGTCATAAAATGGCCGTTTCTTTATCAGTTCTAGAAAAAGTTCTTTTTGAATAAAAATATTGGCCAAGGTAGAAAGTCTTTCTTGAGATATGGAATTTCTTGAGTAAGTCATAGTACGCTTTATGCAAGAAAAACTTCTTTCCACGGACGCACTTGTTGAAGGAATTAGTTATGATTATTATTAACAAAAAAGGATTATTCGCTTCAGTAGTACAAACTAACCAAGTCTGGATAGATTCTGACTGCCATTTAAATAACATTGTCATCTTAAATCACCAACAACTAATCGTTTTTTTCAACTAACCATTTTTTAACCTCCGATATGGACTACTGGACCTCACCATCCTTTCGCTGGACCACTAAACCTCAACAACCTTCCGCTGGACCAATATAACGTCACAAAATGGCTGCCAACTTCCAAAGTCACAGCTATTCATCGGAAAAGAAGCTGACCCAAGCAGGAATCGAATGAAGTACCAAAAAACTATTTTTCTATGTAAATACGTGGGAATGTCCGTTATACCCACTCAGCCATCGAGCTAATATGGTGATAGTGTTTTACTTGTGATACAAATGATGAATATAGTAATTGTTATGAATTTATTATACTGAATCGATCGATCGATTTCTTTTTATAAGATCTCATCTCAATAGTGTTTATTACTGATAAGAAATTTACTTTTAAATAAAATTTTAGTTGCAAACAGAAATAAAATAACCATTAAATTATGTTTATTACCAGTATTATCATATTCCATTTTTTCAATATATTACACTTTTAAAATTAACAAACTTTTGTATAAAGTCGTCAAGTGCATATGTACTCGCAATAAACAAAAGACAATTTTCCTACTCTGTTTATTGGCATACATTGTAGATCCAGACACATCGAAGTTGTTCCACTGCGAATCTAAAAATATAAAAGTGTATTAGAAAACACAAACTAGTTTAAATATTTTTTATATGTGTTTTTGTCTAAAATTGTAGTTTCCAGCAAACACCACGTGAAAATAACACACCTTTGCCAGGATAAATAGGGGGGGAATTGAAAGGCAGTGGAAAAAGCTCTCAACTACTATAATAACTTATAGCCTAAAAAATTTCATTAAGATTTCTGAACTTCGCTCTATTAGAAATCAATTAGTTATTAATTCATATGGCTAGTCATCTGGATAATATATTTGTATATTAAGTTATATATTACAATATGATGATTATGCAATGTATATAAATTGTAATACAAATTGACCTAATAAAAGGCATTTATTATTATTTTTATCATTACACCATACTTAAAACTAGGAAAAGTAGTAATTCTCAATAGCTATATGCCCCATGCATACGTTCGCCTGCTGTTAGGAATCACAAACCGTTTGTCCTTTTCCCCAGACAGACTGATCTGGTTTATTTGTTGTGTATACAGCTTATACCTGTCACTTCTAATACACATCATCGTATGCATAAGGGGCGCACTATGATTAATTACTATATCCTTAAAGTCATCTACACTAATGTACTTATTTACTACACTACGGGGTATTTCCTTGATATCTTTAATAATGTCTTTCTCGGTGATGATACACTACATTTGATTTTTTTTCCAATGCTCCACCCGAAGGTACTACATTGGCCAGGAAGCGAGTTTTTTTTACCTGGAAAATTTGGAATTTTGCCGAACCCTTGCTGTTCCGAGCAAGGTAGGGATCTTTAACGTGCGTGACAACACTCACACACGGGACCTCCATTTTACCTCTCATCCGAACGAGGGTGTATTTTTGCGAAAAATGCTCGCCTAACATTTTTCAAGCGGACCGTGTCGGGATTCGAACCCGGGACCTAGGGCGTAGTAGTCACACACATACCACTACGCCACGGAGCCGCCTTCGGTGATGATACAGCAAGATTAAGCCCGATACTCAACAAATTCCCGCACGATATCGCCGTTGCATTCGTCTTTAAACTTATCGATTACTTTCTTGTTGACCAAGAAAATACCAAACTTACTGTCTGGGGGATAGTCCTGGTATCGAAATAGTTAGTGTGTTTGCTAATGTCACTGTATAGATCTGCCATTTGGACCCTATAGACAAAACTGTCCGTGTCAGTGAAGAAAATAGAAAATTTAGAACCATACAGAGGCTTCACTACGTTATAATGAAAGTCGTATACATGACTTTTCGATAAATCTAAAATTACGAAGCCAGCATATATCGGCTTATCATATACAACTTTAACGCGATTTCTCTGTATGATTGCCAAATTTTCTCCTAGAGTAGTACAATTCTTAAAATTAGGTTTTGCTATCAAGTTACTTGCACGCAACTTGCAGCCGTCATGTTCCCATCAAGTAACAATCTTAATGTCAACGCGCTTGTCAACGTCCTCCATGGATTTATCAAAAATTGAGTTATTCATCAACTTAATAAAGTCCTTTTCGAAAGTACTCCGCGCCTGAGCACAAAGTCTCGTATTCAAGCTAATGTACGGCTTCAACCACGGAGATTGATCGAATTGTACCACTTAGTAAACTGACATCAATTTACGTCGGTGGCGTAAACGCAAACGTCAAGGAACCTCAAAATGAGACTGACGGTGCAAATATGAAATACGTTACGCAATACATAAATCAAGCATTATTGTTATGCTTGAAATCCGGCCCAGAAGATAAAGCAAAAAATAAAATAAGAAACGTTAATGTAGCAGATCGCGAAAACGATACCGATGTTGTTAAGTGTTGTTGTGAAGTGACCATGGCAGAGTAAGCCACGCGTGCAACCGATCCCAGCTATTCTCAATTATAGTGTTAATACTGTGCATTAATTATAAATTTAAACGATAACTCAGCTTTGAGTAGAAATTGTTAGTGTCCAACGTCAAAATTTGGTTTAATAATTTAAAAGGTATTGGAATACCATTTCAATTAATGAAGTAAATTGAAGACTAGATACTTTACTTTATCTATCCAATATTGCAAACAGCACAACTGGTTTTGTGTATACGAGCTAGAAATATAGTGTAATCGTATTGTTATCAAAGTTGAGATATTTAAAGACACGTTTGATTATTTCTACAATGGATCATGGAGATGTAAACAAATCAGTTAAATCGTTAGAAGAACAGTTTGAAATAAAAATGCGTGATTTTGAAAATAAACTACAAACCGCCATAAGCGGAAATTTAACAGCTGTAGGAGTGAAAAATATTCAAATAGAATTTGAGGAATTTAGAAACCAAATGGTAGTAAGTGTGTCTGCACTAAAGGAACTCGTGGCTAATGTAAATGAAAGGATTGATCAACTAGAGCAGTACAGCCGTAAAAACTTGCTAGTAGTTCATGGTATACCGGAGGAAACAAAGGAGGATTTATCTGATAAGCTATTTAAGCTGTTTCATGACACGCTATGTATTGCGGATTTCTGCACTGATACTATGATTGATCGCTGCCATCGCATCGGTGTGGGTAAAGCGAATACAAGCAGACCTAGGGCCATCATAGTAAAATTCTGCTCCTATCGGTTTCGAAAGCAAGTATGGATTCTCAAGAGTAAACTTAAAGGAACCCCTTTACTTATCACCGAGTCTCTAACCAAAAGGAGGCTAGACCTTTATAAAGAAATGCAAACTAAATTAGGAAACAAAAGGACTTGGACATCTGATGGAAGAGTATATTGTTACTTACCAAATGGCAGAATTATGTCGGTTAAAAATGCGTCAGATATTGAACAAGTTGATATCGGCATTAAGAAAGGCGGAGCTTATAATACACGCAGTCGAGGTAATACTACATCATTGCAACTTTCACAGCGATGATGTTTTTGTTTCTTTCCTTTGTTTTTGTTATTGTTACTCATTCATGCTTTCTAACTTTCTGTTTTATTGCGTGCAACAGTAAACAGTAAGCATTTAACATTTAACTGAATATAGACATTGTTATACAAATTGCTCACTCACTTAATTAGTAAACTACGGTTCCTATATCATACATCCGTTTTATTTTATCTATAAATATTAAATTGATTAACAATTTATTAACACATGATATTCATTAAACATCCCACCTTAGTTAAAAATGGGTTGAGGTTGCTTTATGTCTTATATTTCACAAATATTGCGTGAATGCATATGGTGTGGAATACTCTTTTGTATACTTATATTACAATTAGTGAGTACAATCTATTATTTATGTACTTCTTAAGATATGCTTGTTTTTGTGTTTATTGGTGTATGAATGATGGGTTTGCTATTTTCCTCCAAACCGTATTTTACTTATTGTTATATTTATTCTATTTAATTGAATATGACTGATAGTTTTATAAATTTATGCAAGATGTATGTGGAAATTCCTGATGATGTTTATGTTCTCGATGTCTTGTCTATTCTTCCGAGTGTTCCGTCAGCATCTGCACTTCTTCAGGAAGCTCTGAATATCCATCCGAGGGCTTTTCACTGTTGTCACGTAAATGCACAATTCCTTTTGAGTAAATTTGACGATTTTACTAATACATTTGAAAATAGTGGCGCGCACTGTGTTGCCGTATCAGAGACCTGGTTAAAACCACTCTCTGCCTGATAATTTAGTTCAATTACACGGATACTGCCTTTTCAGGAATGATCGTAAACAACAACGTGGCGGCGGTGATGCCTTATACATAAGAGAGGAGTTAAAAGCTCTAGAAATTGTCAAGTCACAAACTACTCATCGTGATAGGCCCGAATATATATATATATATATATATATATATATATATATATATATATATATATATGTGTGTTGAGATCTTATTCAAACACTGCAAAATACTCGTTATGACAGTGTATCGCCCTCCAAATATTGGTTATTTGTCTGACATAGAAGAGATTCTTTGTGGCTTTCTACCTATATATAATGTCATTATCTTATTAGGCGACTTCAATATAAATTTGAATGGCGACGCTTCGGATGCTCGTTGCCTAAGGAATATTGCAGATATCTGCAATTTACACATTTTACCACTACAACCAACTCATCATCTTATAACTGCAACTACTGAGGTGCACACCACTATAGATCATATTATCACCTTAAACAGGGATAAAGTTATCAACTTTGGGCAAATTCCTATTTTAGAACTCTCTAAACACGACCTAATTTACGCGTCATTTTCAGTGAAGCTGCCGCAGCTTATTCCAAAATATAAGAAATTTAGGAACTTCAAAGATATGGATGTTGGCAGAGTTGTGAGTGACGCTGGCAGAATTTTTTGGAGTGATATTGACTTATTTGATGACGTAAACTGCAAACTCCATAAATTTAATCTTATTGTTACACATCTCTTTGATTTTCATGCTCCGTACAAAACTATTCGTATCACAAAACCGAAGGCTCCCTGGCTAAATGATCAAATCAATGAAATGCGGCGAATTAGAAATGCTGCGGAATTTAGGTTTAAACGTGTTCCTACAGTTGAAAATTATAACTACTTCAAGTACCTGCGAAATAAAACCAAGCAGCTAATTAGAAACTTCAAGCTACGCTACTATTATTCGCTATCCACGAATTTAAATTCCGCTAAAACTTGGAAAGAGCTGAAGTCACTAGGGGTTGGGAAAGCGCCTGTTCGTATTCCACACAATTTATGCCTTAATTCTCTAAATGACCATTTTAATTCTAAAAAGATCACTGATCAAGAGCGCATGGATAACTTTATTATAAGTTTATCCTCCTTAAATACTCCAATGTGCCCTAAGTTTGCTTTCCATCAAGTTACAAATGACATCGTGTATAAATTAATTCAACGCATTAAATCAAGTGCAATAGGCGCTGACCAAATATCCAAGACAATGCTTTCATTGGTGCTAACTCATGCTCTACAGTCTCTTGTCTCTATCATTAACCATTCATTTAGTACAAATACTTTCCCTCATCATTGGAAACAGGCGCTTATTCATCCACTTCCTAAAAAGTCATCCCCTTTATCACCATCTGACTACCGCCCAATTAGTATTCTTCCTGCCCTCTCTAAATCTATTGAATATATTGCTTTTGATCAATTATAAAATTTTCTAAATTCAAATAAGCTATTTGACCAATTTCGATCCAGTTTTCGTAAGCACCACTCTACAACTTTGGCCTTAATCCGCATAATCGATGATGCGAAGGAAGCCATGGACTGCAAACAGCTAACTATTATACTATTACTTGATTTCAGTTCAGCTTTCAACAGTGTGAACTTCAAAATTTTACTTGCCAAGTTAAAGATGCTCAATAATTTCTCAGATGATGCTTTGCAATGGTTTGAGTCGTACTTGAGTGGTCGTCGACAGCGTGTCATTACGGAGGATGGGGCTAACTTGTCAGATTGGCTGAATTTGGAAGCTGGAGTACCACAGGGAAGTGTGCTTGGCCCTATTCTTTTTTCCTTGTATATACAGAATGTTTCTAGAGTCTTGAAATTCAGTAAATATCACTGTTACGCAGATGATATACAGGTATATTCACATTTTCATCCCAACGATATTTTCCGTACTATTAATAATCTTAACACTGATCTTGCTAGTATAAATTCGTGGGGACTGGACAACCAACTAACTATAAATCCGTTAAAATGCCAAGCAATCTTAATCGGGTCATCCAAATTGTTGAGTAAAATCGATATTTTAACTCTTCCACCCTTATATTTAAATGGCTTAGCAATTCCACTGTCTACTACAGTAAAGAATCTTGGTATAATGATCGACTCGAATCTGTCATGGAAAGCCCACACAATGTATATATGTAAAAAGGTGTATGCTTCGTTACATAGTCTTAAGAGGGTAAAACGATTTTTACCAGTTCGTTTAAGAATACAACTTATTAGGTCGCTTATTCAACCGATTTTTGACTATGGAGATGTTTTATATCATCATTTGTCTATGGACAACAGTAATCGTTTACAGCGAGTTCACAACAGTTGCATTCGGTTTGTTTTTGACATCAAACGTCGTCAGCATGTTACACCATATTTCAATAAGCTCTCTTGGTTAAAATTAGTGAAACAGCGACAGTTACATCAGGCAATAATGCTCTATAAACTCTTACATGGACTTGGACCTTCGTACTTAACCTCAAATTTCTCTTACGTTTCCACAGGACACCATAACACACGAGATGAAAAACGACTGCTAATACCAATGCACCGTACTGAAATGTATCATTCATCGTTCTTGGTATCCGGGTCGTCTCTCTGGAACTGTATACCCATAAATATAAGAAATTGCACAACATTACTTAAATTTAGAAAAGCATATCAGGAGTATCTACTATCTTGCAACTAAACTTCTTAATATGGAATGGGGGAATAGTGGGCCTAGCGTGCGTGATGTGTTTTTGTACGTGTGCGTGGTGAGGAGGGGGAGGGGGTGTGGATGTTTGTGTAAAAATGTGCATGCAAGTGTGGTGGCGTATGTAAGTATATATAGTTATTGTTTGTACTAAATAAATATTTTATTGTACAAGATATGTCCTAGTTAGGTGTAAGAGTGGGCTTTATAGCTTAAACCTCGCTAGGAGTATCTTTTCTTTCTCATATGTATCGAGATTTGCTTATAAATAATAAAGATATATTATTATTATTATTATTATTATTATTAATCAAAGAAGCACAATTGTTTTCGAACCAGACCAGAACGTGATTAGCTTTCCCAAAAAGAGGCTAACAGACGCCATGAAACTTCAAGATGAGAGTGACGGTGCAAATGAGAAATAAGATACGCAATTCATAAATCAAGCATTTTCGTTATGCTTGAAATTCGGTGCAAAAATAAACCATACTTCGACGAGGACGTTGAACGTTATGGAACGAATGTAAAAAACTCAAGTTCGGCGTAGAAGAGGGTGTGATAGCTAAACGGTACTTTGATGGAGAGCTTAACGGGTTGTCGAGTACATTGGAGTAATTAAATCCCCGTTTAGAAGACGATGTGACAATAGGACACTACTATTATAAATTGATATTTAAAGCAGCTGCTACACGAGTTAAGGTTCGGGCCTTTGGAGCTGTTTTTAAAAAACAACTTGAAACACTTAACAAATTTATTTTAACTTGAAACAGAAATTACAGTGAAATTTAAAATAACTTGTTCATAATAACTTTAATAAAAAATAATTAATTGTACTGGGCGAGTAGTCTAGGTAGACAACAATGCAAAAGCTGTAATACTCAGACTGACTGCCGGGCCTTGAGCTCCCGGGCTTTTTATAATAACCTGCCCCTCACACGGCTGTGGGAACTTGCAGATCTCATGTCTGCGTTTCTCTTAATTGTACACTTTATTACAATGTAACAATCTTAATTATAAGTAATTGCGGTATGTTAACCGCCTGTGACCTGCCACCTGCAGTATCACTGCCCTCACGGATGCAAAGTTGCATGTCCGTTCTCATGAACTGTCGATAACCTCTCTGGGTTATCCTTGTATTACAATGTTGCAATGAACTTATACTTTATTTAACAATTTCTAATAATTCCTATTAGATTCAATATATTCAATACATATATATATATATATATATATATATATATATATAATTGGGGATACATAACTCACGTTAAAATAGAATTAATGAACTACATATTGTAGGGTGACAATATGTACGGAATTTTGCTGTAGTGTTCAAAATTTTATTGAACTGTACCGCATGATTTAATTCTAGCAAAACGTACAGCATTGCCTTGTACAAACGCCGCAACACAATTAATTTTCTTAATCATTAATAATATATTGTAGCGGGCTACTTCTAACGCGTTTCACTAATTTAAAACAAGTAGTAATAAAAGTCTTTATTACTCACTATTCATAAGTCCAATTAACAGTATATGCCTTATTTATAAATCTTTTCAGTCCAATTAACAATGAAGCACTATTACACTAATGCTATTTACAAGCACTAATATCTTCTTAAACTAAATTCTTAACCATAGGTCTATTAACAACACTAAACACTACTATTTATTTATTACACTTTTGTCTATTTATATATTCTACAAGCTGTCGGTACAATATACACCTTCACATAATACAAATTTATGTTTACTCTTGGACTTCCAAAAGCTTAACTATTTAACTTTACACGATATAATTTATATTCGACATTCTAATATGTGCGCGAACATCCTCGGTTCCTAGAGAATTTACAGTGCTTACGGCGCTTGTGTGTTTGACGAGTTGACTAATTGTAGCTCGTAATACTGCCCCCTTTTTAAAACCGTTACGTCTCGTAACTGTAAATACATTTTGACGCCAATTCGATGACTGATGACGGTATCGGCAGCTATTTCCTCTGGTGTATCCACCGCGTCGTTGGAAATAACAGTCAACACTATTTTCTTGGTCTTGGTAGACAACCGGTTGATAGTAACAAACAAGGACCTGGACGTTGGTACCCTGGAAAATTACTTCTAGCATATTTCGGACTATCCTCCAATCTAAGCGATCCAGTCCACAGCCGAGCTTGGGCACCGCTAGTCTCGTTACTCCATTTTTTTATCATCTGAGCTTTAAGATTCAGCAAAGCCTCCCATAGATGTCCATAACTAGGTCTCTGCCATGAAGAATTTTTGGTGACCAGATAGTAAACATAACGATTTTTATTTTGAAGAACTAAAGCTTTTCCTACAGTTGGGTGCTGTTGTACTAATTCATCCACACTTTCAAACTTTTTTTTAAAAACAACAGCTATTCCTCTTGACATTTTCAAATCTTGAGCTACGCAATGTGCAAGGGAATACCATTCTGGTACTTTAATCAGATCTTGCTGTTTTTCAACAACAACGCCAAATCTTGCCTTAGCGGAACCACCATACGCCGCCATAAAACTCTTAAAATCAACATTTGTCTCATGATTAATAACTCATCAAACACCATTCTCATTATTTTAGCCTTCCTGATTGTTGCCAGCGTAGGATGTTAAACGGTCAAAGTGTACCACTTTCGGTTTACCACGAGGAGATCTTCTGATCCGGTACACTACATCATTCATTCTTTATAACATTTTGTACGGACCTTCCCATTTTAGCGACAATCCACGCTTTCTTTGTAGATTGTACAACCACACTAAATCTCCAGGTTAGTAACTACCTTCTTGTGCTTTCGTGTCATATTGTGATTTCATTCGGTCGCTTGCTGCCTGGATATTCCTTCGGACGTTTTCGTGAACGCTATTTGATCTTTCACGAAGCTTACTAACGTAATCTTCATCTGCGATCTCTTCTCCTGTTTTAAATCCAAACTGAAGATCACATGGTAGCCGCAATTCACGTCCTAACATCACGCAAGCGGGACAGTATCCTGTACTGTCATGTACCGAAGATCGGTACGCCAGTAGGAACAAATGTAAATATTGGTCCCAGTCTCGTTGATGTTCAGAAACAAGTTTGGCTAGGTACTTTCCTAACGTCCTGTTCAATTTTTCAACCATTCTATCCGATTGGGGATGAAGTGACGTGGTTCTAGTCTTCCTGATTTTAAAATGCTTGCAGCCGTTCTAAAATAACGCTGAGCGAAGTTCCGACCTTGATCGGAGTGTAATTCCAACGGAACTCCAAAGCGACAAAACAAGTCCTTCACTAGTACATCTGCAACCGTTTCGGCTTCTTGGTTAGGTATAGCATATGCCTCCGGCCATTTAGTAAAATAATCCATTGCAACCAAGATGTATTTATTTCTTTTCTCTGATTCAGGAAACGGACCAGCTATATCAATGGACACCCTCTCAAAAGGATTCCCCACGTTATACTGTCTCATTGGGGCTTTCCGTTTTGTAACCGTGCCATTTCCAGAGGCACACAACTCACATTTCCGGCACCACTCCTTCACATCTTCTTTGGAGTTCACCCAATAGAATCTATCTCTCACTTTTTCGAGAGTTCTTTTCACGCCAAAGTGCCCTCCGGAAATACCATCGTGCAAGTGCTGCAACACTTCCGGCACTCTGCTTCTCGACACTATCACTTGAAGTCTCTCAGTGCTATCTTCACATTCCAGGCGTCGTTTTAAGATTCTATTTTCAATTATCAAGGAGTCCCACTGTGCCCAGTATGCCTTCAGGCTCCTACTTAAAATACTAATTTCTTCCCAAGCTGGTCATTGTCCTCTATTTTTCCACTCAATAATACGTCCCAATTCGGCGTCATTCTCCTGGTCTTCTCGTATCCTTTCGGGTTGCCAAGTGTCATCGGTTACCGTCATTCTATGGAAGACACTTATTTTCTCTTCCATCTTGGAGCAATGCTTGCAGTCCACCGACAAGATCTCCTTGATAGAGCGTTTGCATTTTGATGGCTAGTTCCTACACGATGTTCTGTGTCAAAGTCATATTCCTGCAGCCGCTCTATCCACCTTGCCACTTGCCCTTCAGGATTTCAAAACTGCACTAACCATTTACTGCAGCATGGTCTGTTCTCAACAGGAATTTACGGCCGTATAAGTACTTATAAAAGTGCTCTACGGATTTGACGACGGCCAACAGCTCCCTTCTTGTCACACAATAGTTCCTTTCTGGCCGCGACAAAACCTTCACATCTTCTTTGCAGTTCACCCACTATAATCTATCCCTCACTTTTTCGAAAGTCCTTTTCAGACCAAAGAGCCCTCCAGAGATACCATCGTACAAGAGCTGCAACACTTCCGGCACTCTGCTTCTCGGCACTATCACTTGAAGTCGTCTCTCAGTGCCATCTTCACATTCCAGGCGCCGTTTCAAGATTATATTTTCAATCACCAAGGGGTCCCACTGTGCCCAGTTAGCTTTCAGGCTCCTACATGAAATACCAATTTCTTCCCAAGCTGGCCGTTGTCTTCTACTTCTACACTCAATAATACGTCCCAATTCGGCGTCATTCTCCTGATCTTCTCGTATTCTTTCGGGTTGCCAAGTATCGTCGGTTACCGCCATTCTATGAATGACACTTATTTTCTCTTCCATCTTGGAGCAATGATTGCAGTCGCCGGACAAGGTCTCTTTGACAGAGCGTCTGCATTACGATGGCTAGTTCCTACACGATGTTCTGTGTCAAAGTCATATTCCTGCAACTGTTCTATGCACCTTGCAACTTGCCCTTCAGCATTTCGAAACTGCAGTAACCATTTTAGTGCAGCATGGTCTGTTCTTAAAAGGCATTTACGGCCGTATAAGTACTTATACAAGTGCTTTACGGATTTGACGACGGCCAACAGCTTCCTTCTTGTCGCACAATAGTTCCTTTCTGGCCGCGACAAGACCTTGCTGAAATACCCAATAATTTTTTTTTGTCCATCCTGCACTTGAGAAAGAACTCTTCCTATAGCTGTGTTACTGGCATCGGTATCCAACACAAATTTCCCCTCCATCCGTGGATAACTCAGAATTGGTGCTGCAACTAGTAGCCGTTTCAGTTGTTCAAATGCGCTGTGGCAGTCGTCATTCCAATTATATTCTTGTCCATTTTCAGTTGATTTCGTCAACGGTTTGGCAATGTTCGCAAACCCAAGTATAAAACGTCGGTAATATGTGCACAATCCTAGAAAACTGCGTACTTGGTGTATATCTGCTGGTGTAGGCCACCCTTGTACCGTTCTTATCTTGTCAGGGTCAGCTCTTATTCCGGTCTCCAAAACGACATGTCCTAGGTATTTCACCTCTTTTCCAAATAGGTGACATTTCTTAGGGCTCAAGGTAAGGTTTGCCCCGCGTAATCTTTAGAATATTTCTTCTAGGTTCTTAAGGTGTTCTTCAAAAGACCCGCCTAACACTATCACGTCGTCTAGGTACACCAGACATGTCTTCCAGGACAGTCCACGCAGTACCGACTCCATCAAACGTTCAAAAGTAGCAGGGGCATTACATAATCCAAATGGCATGACCTTGAACTGCCATAATCCAGTTCCAATTGTAAACGCAGTTTTCTCTTTATCGTTTGGTTCCAAGCCTACCTGCCAGTATCCGCTTTTCAAGTTCAAGGTCGAAAACCATATGGATCCGGATAGAGTATCCAAGGTGTCATCAATTCTGGGCAAAGAATAGCTGTCTTTCTTCGTCACATTGTTAAGCCGCCGGTAGTCTACACAAAACTTTATCGACCCGTCCTTGTCTTGACAGGCACAACCGGTGATGCCCATGGACTATTCGAGGGTTCAATCACTCCTTGTTCTTCCATATCGGTGATAATTTGCTCGGCTTCCTTACGTTTTGCCAAAGAAAGCCTCCTAGGATGCTGTCTTATTGGTTGCGCATCTCCAGTATTTATCCTTTGTTGCACAACATTCGTTATTCCTTTCTCACTATCCTCCAGTACAAACACACTCGATATCGTTCGACCAGTTCTTTTACCTTGCCCACTTGGGCGCCGTTTAATCCTTGACACGAAGGTATCAACATATCCAGCAATTTCTGTGAGCAACCGTTGGCTAGTTTATCTTTTCTGTCGTCCACACACGTTTAATATGGCATACTGGAATGCAACATCCCACAATCATGTCTTTCTTCAGGGTCACCGTATGGGGATTAATGTTTAGTACTCTTACTGGTATCATATTTCAAAACTTTACCAGCGTTCTTCCATTCAGTAATACCTCCTTACCCATTCTTGATTCAGTTGCTTCCGTCATGCATTCTTGTCCTTCCCGGAGCGTACCAATTGTTAACGTAACGGCAGTCTCTCCGTGAGTACAAATTTTCTCACCACTTGTCGTTCGAAGACATACCGATACAGGTAGCACTTTTCCACGACCAACCAAATCTGGTCTTACAATAGTCCTTGTCGCTCCTGTATCCACGAGCAATCGGACAACCCTACCATTAATTCTACCATCAATATATATGCTGTCCAGACTTTCCATTGCCGATGCAGCACGGATGATGATCTCCGGGGCACTACGTTGTGCTGTCGACGTTCGCCCCCTTACGTCGACTTGCTCTAGTTTTCCTGCTGCTCAACCGGTTGTTTTTTTGGTTGAGTACAGCGTCTCTGTATATGATCAACTTTACCGCAGTTCAAGCATCGTAGACTTCATCTCCGCGGTCGTTGTCTTTTATTTTGGGGTCGCCGTGGATCAATGTAGTAAGCGTAGGACTACGGATCCCAAGGTCCTGGGTTCAAATCCCGACACGGCCGACTGCTTAAAAAATGGCAGGTGAGCATTTTTCACAAAAATTACGCCCTCGTTCGGATAAGAGGTTAAATGGAGGTCTCGTGTGTGAGTGTTGTCACGCACGTTAAAGATCCATACCTTGCCTGGAACGACAAGGGTTCGGCAAAATTCTGAATTTCCAGGCAACAAAAACTCGCCTCCTGGCCAATGTAGTACTTTCGGGTGAAGCATTGGGAATGTAAATGAACGGTCGTTGTCTTTCCAGCCTTTCCGGTTGATTATTTCTTCTATACTGCTCTGCGATTGCTTGAGTTCTTCTAAGGCAGACCGAACTTTGTGACTCATCCTGTGTGATGTCTGCTTAGCTGCTTTAAATTCAAGCTCATGAGCCAGTGCGTCATCTAACCTTTTTGGGCCATGCTAATCTTAGAGCTTGCTGTATTTCGCCATCTTTAATGCCGCTCCACAAATGTTTGAACAGCTAGTTGTTCGAGGAAGCTATCTGGTGCCGTTGAGTATGCCAATCTAAGTAATCTGGCAATGTCAGTTTCGAATTCTTGCAGACTTTCACTTGTCTTTTGCGAGCGGTTCTTAACTTGCGCATAGTAAACCTGTTGAAGATGAGCATCTCCATATCTCATCTCAAGCTTCGATGTTAAGAGGCCGTAATCATTCTGCCGGAGTAGTGGGGTAAGGCCGGTCCTAATTCAAAACGTGTTCACACGTATTTTCCATATGTAAAATACACGTGCACCGTTTTCAATTAGGATCGGCCTTATATACTTTGAATGTAAAATAGTTGTGAAAACATTTCAATGTAAAATAGTTGTGAAAACATGAATTCTTATATACTTTCAAATGTAAAATACTTGTGGGCACGTTTTGAATTAGGATCGGCTTTATATTACTTTCAATGAAACATACTTCAAAACACACGTATGTTAAAAAATGTAAGTGCAGAGAAAATGTGTGTAGATGTTATGAATTTGGTTTTCTAGCGAGAAGTTATAAAGTATGCTAGATGCAAAATATCGCATTCAAGTCAATTGTGTTTAATTAAAGTGGATTCTGATTTATGTTTTTTATTTATGTTTAGAGGCTGCAAATACACATGGGCCGGTTTCAATTCAAAATGTGTTCACTCTTGTGATAGGTTGAAAAGTGGGTTGGCAAAGTACGCAGATGGTGGTAATCTGCTATATAAGGAGATTGCTCCTAATATTAATTTAATTAGTCGAAGTTTACTGCATATATTTACATACCTACATATACAAACATGTATATAACTGATATTCAGGGATTTAAAAACAAGAAAAACGAGTTTGTGTGCAAAGAAATTGCGGTTTTGGACTTGTTGTTAGGTGATGTTTGGCATCAAATTTTTAAACTGCCAAGGCAGTCTAGTTGTTTGAGCCAAGACACGGTGAAGAAGTATTTGTGAAGGGTCTAGAAAAGAAGAAATTGATTGAAACATATCTAATGCAAAACTTTGTAACTGATATGCTTGCACTAGGTTGTCCTAAGCTATCGGAGTTAAAAATCAACAATCGTTTAAAATATAACATCCATTGTTGTAGACACAGCAATAATAATCTGCAATGCGCAAAACAAAATACCTTTTTATTAAAAGAATGGCTTGATAATAATAAAAACAACAGAAAGATTTTGTCTGTATTATTTATTTTAATATAATTTTACAATGTTAGCCTTATTAACTATTATTATAACAACTTCTAGCAAACATTATTTTTATCAATCCAGCTATTGTGTACGTTAGAGAAGCCTAACCATTTTACAAAGACTTTATTTCCACTCTTTCTTAGGACTTTTTCTACCAGGTAAATTCCTGGATGTTTAACCTTTTGCAACTCCGTTTCATTAAATGCACCTTTGATTTCTTTCTCGTCTTGATCTTCTAATATATATGTTGTCGGATTGGTTACGTTTACCTTTTTAATCTTAAAAATTTCATTTGACCAGTTTGGAGTGTAACCTTTCGTAAATGCTTCCCTGTGTTTACTAATCTTCACACTGTCTTTAATTGAATATTTTGGTATTTTGGTTGCAAGTTTGATGTGGGTAAATGATGATTTAAGAATAGTTTTTTCATTTAATTTATCAACTTTTACAGGTTTGACTACGATAGTATTGTGAACTGTATTGTTGTATTATGTCACAATATCGCTTAAATTTTTTATCTAATTGTAAGAACCGTTTAGGTTAAACAAGCGCCACATTATTCCCTTTAAAGTTCTAATTACACGTTACACAATGTATGCTTTCTTTGTAGAAAAAACACTATAATGGTTTATGCCATATGTCTGCATTAAGGATTGAAAGTGTTTGTTATAATATTCTTTACCAAAATCAGACTGCAAATTTCTTGGTGGATTTTTAAATTTATTTAAAATTGTTTTCATTGCAGCAGTAACATCAATACCCGTTTTACTTTTAAGTGGTACAGCCCGTACGTATTTGGAGAAACAATCAATAACTACTAAAATGTATTTAAATCCTTTGTTTGTTTGCGAATATGGTAGCATTTCAATCAAATCGGTCTGAAGAAGGCCATTTAAACCTTTTACTATCACTTTGTGTCTCTTGAAATTTATTCTTGCTGGTTTATGAAGTTCATTTACTATATCCTCTTTCACTTTTGATTGAGCAACTATCATAATACTTTTTTCTAATCAGGATTTATTAAATACAATTAATAAATACTTCTATGTTTGAATGTCGTGGACTCCACTTGCTTTAAAAGGAACTTTTAATATAAAATCAAGAAACATTGTGGTATTGTTTATGATAGCACCGCTGTCACGAAAGCTGATTACATCCATACGTTTAAGCAAAAATCCTTGTAACTGTGCAATTACATAACTTTTTTCGTTTATAAAAATTTCAATGTCTTGCGGGTATCCTTTAATATTCTCAATGACTGCTTCCTCATAAGGAAATTCATAATTATGTTTAATGTTGAAAATAAGGAATGTCTTGTCACCGTCGAGGAATGTACTAGAGTAAAACGTTGCTACTACCGTGTAATGTAGCATATGTAACTTGTACTCAATCAAGGTTTCAAAACCTTCATTTTTGTTTTCATATTCCTGTTCACTTATATCTATTTTACGGTTATTTAAGTGCCTTGCAAATTTGTCAATTGTCATATCATCTAATCACTTTCGCCTCACGCAATTCTTCAATGATCGAATTTATTTCGTTGCCGTGACCTGTGTGTCCAGCAGTCTGAGATGAAACTAAAAGCCGTAATCTATCAACAAGTTCATTGGGATCATTCCAATATAAATAATCTATAGCGTTATTTGATACTTCCATTGTCATACCGTCTCCAAGACGCTTTCTATAGGGTAATGTTCTAGATCTACGGGGTGTTTGGGGAAGTATGTTTAATGTAGATATTATATTTTTGTATTTATATGAATTATTACCCTGAATTTGTTCTGTTTCAGAATAATACCGTATTTTCACAAAACGCTCAGTCCAATCACGACTACACTTAAACACATCACGCGGTATTTTCAGGTCGGCAGCCACTTCAGAAACTGTACGTTGTATTGTGTTACTAGTTACGGGCAGTCCATTTCTTCTACTCTCAATAACAAATTCTAGCACTTTGGTGTCAACTTGGGGATGTGTTCCTGGCCGAGGCCCTGTTAGTTTTTTTCTTGATGTCCGACAAGAAAAAATTGCTGTTTTATTGTGCATAAAACAGCAATTTGTTCTTAACCATAACCTAATGTTGCTCTCTGCTATGCTAAACTCTCTTGCAGTTTGCCGGTTTCCATGTCGTTCAGCATGCAAAATAATCTTCCTCTTGAAACTGGCTTCATACGACACCCCTTTCTGTTTCCGGTCCATATTGAATGAAAACAATACCTAGTATAGGTCGTAAGTGCACTACAGCAGGCTACCGTCTACGATACGATACACGAATACAAATTACGCGTCTTCTACAGTACGTCTACTATAAAGGTTAAGTTATCGAACTCGCGGTTGGGAACAAACTGAAACTGAGGTAGCAGGTTGTCAGTTGTTCCCTCTTAAATTCCATGAACAGTAAGACTCATCAGTAAGATAGTGGATAGGCAGTTTCTCCAATCTACTACAAACAGGATATAAACATCCTGTTGGGTCAATTACTCATATTTGTTGATTTTTACTAATTACCATGTATCAATACTCAGTATTTATAGTTAATGTCAACAAACAGCTAATGTAGTTCGTTACATAAAATAAATATCTGTCTGTCTATCTGTCTGTCTGTCTGTATGTTATCTATAAATAACTAAATTAAGTAAAATTAAAATTATAAATAAATAGAATCGTTTTACTAGGTATACTATCAGCTAGGTATGTTAATTATTCTAACGTACGCATTAAATATGGTTTCAATTAAATCTGCAGAAAATATACGATTATAGTGCGCCATCGATTCTAATGCGCACCCTGAATTTTGAAACTAAAAATGGACAGAAAAGATGCGCATTAAATTCGAGAAAATACGGTATCTTCTATTAGCATTTGTTCTTTTCACAATATCAAGGTACGACTTTAGATCTTGCGATCTGTACCCGACAGGATATTTTTTAAACAGTAGTTCGTATAATCCAGGAGTACCTTTATATTTCAAATCATTTATTAGAACATTTTCATCATCCAACACGAAATTCGAATTGCCTATCATAAGACCATTTGAATCAGGGTTAAACCTAATACCATATTTATGATCAAATTCGTTCTTAACATCTTTAAACATATTGTAAATATATTCTCGAGGTAGCGGTTGTAGCTGTTCGAGATAATGTGTCATACCAGGTGAATCAGCAAAGCTTTGTATATATTCCTGGGCTTCTTGTGCATTTCGATTAACTTCTGCTTCGTATTCATTCTCAACATCATCATCATCTTCCTCTATGGCATCATTTTTTATATTCGGTATATGCTGAGCAATAACCGACGAATCAATATAGTCAACGTTCCTTTCTAGCAATTTAGGTTTAATTTTTTTTACACTGCTATGAGGCAGTTCCTCTTCTTTAAATTTTTCATTCTATACCACACATTCCCCATCCAGTTTATTAACAATAGTTTCTAATTGCGATGTTATGGGTAAGATTGATTCCACTTGGACGACTTCATTATCTTTTAACTGACGCAATTTGTTTTTTACAATGTTTCTTTTCTTAATTAAAATTCTTTTAAGTTTTATCGCCTCCTTGTTCATTGCGTAAAAAGTTTATTGTAATAAAAAATTCTTCGATACTAACGATACTTGCGTCTCTCAAGGTTTAAATATGTATGAAGTGATCAAAACCTATTCGGTACCTTCCTTGACCTGGATCACTATCTTTGTCTACAACTAAGAAACCGTATTTGTCTTGCCAACAAGCAGCACATATTTCACGGAATTTAACATACTTCATTTCAGTATTGACGTGATCGTCATATATGTGTTTTAAGTTTAAATCATCTTGTTTAAATAAAACTAAAAGATTAGCATTATCACGTAGTAAGTGCTTAGGTATACGAGTATAACTTTGACAAAGGTAAAAACTGTTTACTTGTTTATGACGCCCCATACTAAAGTATTCCCTAATGATACCTTGTTTATCGCAAGCTACATCATCAAAAACAAATATAGAATTATTTCGAGTATCAGATGGTGATATAATATTATCAGAACTGGAAAATGTATAATATTTGATCCCTTTTATTGGTCGCAGTAGACTTTCAAGGTATTGAATTTTGGTTGATAAAGTGATTTAGAATAAACATATACGTTTTCAAACTTTAAACCATTATGATGTTCTATCAACCCAATCATAACGTTGGTTTTACCGCAATTTGATGGACCAACAACTATACATCGAATAGATGAAGGCAGAAGAACGCTATGTTTTTTTTAGCTAAGGATTGCACGTCAATGTCATTATTGTTTATGGTTACAGGTGTTGATTGTTTCACAACACCCATGTTTGCAAGTACTAAATTCGATTGTAAAAAAAGTGGAATTATATATAAGAAACGGCGAGTATATAAAAAATCATTCATTCACAATATTTTATTTATTTACTGCACAGCTTGAGAGGACACTTGTCCGCTAATGATTAGATATAATAATTCTAAAACTACTGGGAACGGACTGTTAAATACTGTAATTAACAATTTACCATTTGAAGCGCATATTCCGGGTTACAAATTTTGCGGTCCGGGTACAAAACTAATTAAACGGTTAGCTCGGGGAGACAAGGGAATAAGCAAGTTAGACGAGGCTTGTAAGGAGCACGATATTGCATACTCCAAAGAAAAGGATCTATCTAAACGCCATCAAGCAGATTCGAAGTTAGCTCAGTTAAGCTACAGAAAGACTAAATTCTGGTAACTCGTCTTTAGGTGAAAAAGTAGCAGCATTTGGAGCAGCAACCGCAATGAAAGCTAAAGTAAAACTTGGTATGGGTGCCTGTGCATCACTGAGAACAAAAAATATCAACAAAATAAGAAAACTGATAAAGAAACGTAAAATAAGAAGTACGCTAGGTATTAAAAGTATTATCAAACAAGAACGTACAGCTTTAAAAAAGGCTAAAAGATCTAATATTATGGATGCAATCAACATAGCAATTAAGGCTGCCAATACAGCAAAACAAAAGAAGCATATTAAATCAGCTCGTATTATATCAATTCCTAAAACAGGAGGTTTTCTACCACTAATACCAATTTCTGCAGGCCTAAGCGCCCTTGGTACTCTTACTGAAGGTGCAGCTGCTGTTGCAAAAGCAGTTTCAGATACTAAAATAGCTAAGGAACAACTAGCGGAAAAACAACGTCATAACAAGGCAATGGAGGACATTGCAGTCGGAAACGACATATACATTAAACCTTATAAAAAAGGTTTTGGTCTTTTTTTAGCCCCTGCAAAACCTCAAAGGAACGCAACTTGATTTTACCTAATCGAGCACTAAGCAATGTAGAATTAATAGAGTTTGTTAAGCACTTAGAAGTACCATATTTCCGTGGAGTGTTCATGAGAAACAATCTTCCCAAGAAAGTTAATTTAAAAGAATGTGGTATAATTAATTTAGATGGAATAGAAGGTTTATGCACGCATTGGACCTCTTATAAAAAGTACGGTAGTAGCGCTATTTACTATGACAGCTACGGAAACCTGCAACCGCTAACATAGTTGATAAGTTATTTGAATAGCGGGGGTAAATGTAAAATTCTTTATAACATTAACCAAGAACAATCGTGCGGTACTGTGTTTTGCGGTCATTTATGCTTACAATTTCTAAGTAGTACATAGAACTGCGTATGAAGTTGTCATGTCGTACACTTTTACTCTAACGGGAAACACTTCAGTTTTAACAAGCAACTTTAATCCACCTATAAACTTAGATAATGATTCGGAGTACGTATTAGGATTAACAAATTTTGAGTCTTATAACACAATTCCAAACATAGAAAAAGGAATAAATAATAAATTTTATTATGGATCTAATGGAGAATTCATAGAAATACCTGAAGGTGCTTATGAGATTAAAAAAATTAATAAATATCTTCAAAAAGCTTTAGGTGATAAAAGATGGCGTGGTCGTATGGAACAAACACGAAGCGCTAGAAAGACGCCAGTGTATATAGAAATTACAGCTGACAGTAATACACTTAAATGCAGTCTAGATGTAGATTTTACCTAAAAGGATTCAATTGGTTATCTACTTGGTTTCAATCTGCGAAAATTGCTAGCATTTGTCACGCATCAAGCAGACTACGCGATCAACATTTGTAAAGTGAATGCAGTTTTAATCTATTGTAATATTGCAAGTGGATCCTATTTAAATAGTAAACCAGCCCATGTAATACACGAATTTTTTCCTCAAGTACCTGCAGGTTTTAAAATTGTCAAGTGTCCACCTACGATTATATATCTACCAATCAGGTCACGTATAATAAATGAAATAATAGTTAAAGTGTTAGATCAAGATGGAAATTTAGTTAATTTCAGAGGAGAACTGCTAACTGTAAGGTTGCATTTAAAAAAAATCTGCAATAGCCATGGGTATTAAGTATAATGCACGCAATATGTCAAGAATTGCTATAAATGCTGAAAATTTCAAAACAATCGACACTTGATTGATTGTTTCAAGACCGCTAACAACACAAAACCGGAAGTTTCTACAATCGTTAGTACTGCATTTATTTAATTAAAAAGTAGAATGAATAGTGAAATACTAAACGTGCGTGAAAAAGTTTACTTCGACAATGCAGTTGTTAATATTGAAAAACATACTCATCAACCTTATGCTAACACATCTTTAAACAATAATGATGAAATTCGAATCCCTATACAACAACAAGATGTATACACCTTACCATTGAAGAGCATGCTGTACATAGAAGGCAAATTAATTAGAACAGAAGGAACGCCGTCTCAGACAGCAAAGTTTGTAAATGATGAGATTTTGCTGCTTTTTGATGAAATTAGATATGAGATTGGTGGTGTCATTGTAGATCGTGTTTGGAATCCTGGATTAACGTCTATAATAAAGGGATATGTTTCATATAATAGCAATCAAAGTAAACATTTACAAAACGCTGGGTGGTTTCCTATGGATGATTCGCAAATAGTTGATGCCAATGGGAATTTTAACGTTGCAATAAACCTTTCAATGGTTCTCGGATTATGCGAAGATTTTAAAAAAATTATTTTAAACCTCCGCCATGAGTTAGTTTTACTACGTTCTAGTTTTGATACTAATGCTATAATTAATTCTACACCCGAAAAAAGAAATAAAAGTTGTTTTAAACAAAGTTTTATGGAAAATGCCGCATGTAGCCGTTGATGATACTCAACGAATTAATTTAATAGAATGCGTTGCACAAAATTGGGATTTGCATATTCCGTTTAGAGGATGGGAGTTGTATGAATATCAACTTCTAGAAGAAACGCAACGTCATACATGGAACATTAAAACAACAACACAATTAGAAAAACCAAGATTTGTGATTGTTGGTTTCTAAACCAACCGAAAAAATAGATACATGAGCAACTACAGTCGTTTTGATCATGGCTATTTAACCAACATGAAACTCTATTTAAATTCAGAAATTTTCCCGTACGATAACTTAAATTTGAAGTTCGAGAATAAACAGACTGCGTTGTTATATGAGATGTAAATCCAGTTTTAGCAATCATACTACGAAAAGGAAAATGAGTCACTTTTTAATCCTGAAGATTTACGAAGTATTGCACCATTAGTAGACATAGATTGTTCTAGACAAAACGAAGCGTTAAAATCTGGTACTGTCGATATTAGATTAGAATTTGAAACTAGCAGAAACGTTTTACCAAATACATCTTGTCATTGCCTTATACTTCATGATAAGATAGTCAAATACAATCCATTCTCAAACAGCATAAGAATATTATAATTACTTTATTATTATTATTACTGTACCTTTACAAATTATGAAAAAACAATAAATCATTTAGCAATCACAGTCTATTTATTAATATTTTACATGTTTTTACAATATCTTTTACATGCTGAAATTGTTAAGTGATTTAGTAAACAGTCATAAACATTGACAATTTTAAATAAAAGTTTTGTTATACATTTCTCAAATAAACTAACTGGTATGTTATTAACAAACTGGAATTTTTTTAAACAGAACAGTTACTACTACTATTTTTTTTCTACAATACATTTATACTAATATAGTTCAACTCGGGCAGATTGAAGGTATCCTCTTTTTAGATACATCCAAAACGAAAAACGGCGTACTTGTGCAGGTATAAACATAACACTAAAGTTTTTATAACTAAAAAATATTATATGTTAATCGAGATAAAATAAATTGCATTCTTTATTTGAGCCAGTGGTTGAAGCTTTACAAGTCATTTCTGAGTGTATAGTTATACCCCCAAGGTTTAGTATCAGTGGTTGAGGTACTAAGAATTCTTTTATCATCACTTGGATTAAGAACAATTTTGTTTTGTTTAATAGTAAACACATCATGTTTGACTGATCTAATTAAACATTGATGTTTCTGTACAGTCTGTTTATAAAACAAAGCATTCTTATAATCATCAAAAGAAATTTGCTTAATACTTGCTAAGGAAGATCACTTTGACTTTTTTATTATTCTATCCTGAACTCTGTAAGTGTACATTTTAGATCTAAGCCCTACAAACTCTAGCATGATATCACCATTGTTTTCATCTTCCATAATACCAGGAACCTTTTTATTTGATAATGGGATATGATATTTGTTATGAGGGTCGTAGTCGGAAGTATCAAATCTATGAATATCTTGTTTGATATAAGAGTAAATATCTTCAACGCTAAACTCGTATATCAAACTACCCGTATCTGTGTACAGAAGCTTTGCTTTGCTAGCAAATTGCGATTTTATATAACTATAGTGAAATTCATATAAATAGGTTTTTGAAATATCTAGAATAGAGAAACCTACATAAATGGGTTTCTTTAAATAAACCTCTAATTTATTCATTTCTATTAAGACCAGATCTTTGTCTAACACAATGCACCTGTAAAAATTAGGTTTCGCTATGTAACTACGAGCTCCAAACCGTCCTTCCCATTCGATGACTAATGTCACATCTTTCCTTTTCCGTACGTTTTCCATCATTTTACCATAAACCGAATTTATCATATTTTTATAAAAGCATATATCGAAACTGTTTTTTGACTGTTGTCTTAATTTCGTATTCAAATCAATGTATTCTTTTAACGAAGGGGTTTGTTTAAACCGAAGAACCTTATGAATCTTTTTCAGTTCTAAACCGTAGCTTAAATACATTTTTAAATTCCTGTAGTAAATAATATAGTTGAGTTTTGGATATAAAGTTGTAAGTAATTTCTTTAAGTTTGATTTATTAGAAGGTACTGGTGGTATCATATGTTCAGGCGCCAAAGGTAAGTCACTGTGAATTTCATGTAAAGATACTGGGTAGTGTAAATCGCATTCAAAAATATATCCTACATCAGAATCATCGGGAATATTAAGTATGTCTAAACGTACTATATCTGGACTGGTACCATCTAAAAATTCAAATTCTCCATATGGAAGATATTCAGACATTGGAGCCCCATATAAATTATTAACATCAAAATACATTAAATATTTAGAATCGAAATTCGGATCGTAATCTGCATTCATATATTTGTTATTTGCTTTAGCATATCTATTCGAACATTGAGAAACAACACCACGAATTCCTGGTTCTAAAAACATTATTTTTTCAATATCAGTAAGCAACTCGAGTTAAACGTTCGTCGTTTTTAACATTGCATCTAGAGCTAAACCAGGAGCCGTAAAGTAGTGAAGTGGATCTAACTTATACGTGAACATGCAAGTTTTTCTAAAGTTTTCAAATATATCAGTCAAGAGCAGTACATCTGTTTTTAAATATAGGTTTGAATAGTCCCCTAGTGTTTTTATATTAAATGTTTGCCAAACGTGTTTAGCATGATTGTAGTCTTCATCTGAGACTTCTTCATTGCGCAAACAATTAAAAAATGCTGTTTTACAGAGTAAATCGGTTTCATTGAGCCTATCCCAAGAGTTAATGTAATCATAGGGAAATATGCCTTTACGCGTAAGTAACTGAAACTCATTATCAGTGTTACAATTTTCCCTGGTGATGGATTTTTTATTATCATCTAAGTAGGAATTTTTCGATGCTAGATGCCATAAACCTGAATGAATCGATAAATCTAAAACTAACTTTCATACCTTTTACTTATTTTGTAAAAGATATGTATTTTTCCTTATTTATTGGTAGAATGCTTAACGAACCTGAAAACTCTAACGAGATTTTTTTAATAATGAAATGCAAATCGTAGCCTGATAAGTTATGAAAAACTACTGGTATCATATAAGAATTATGATAATTGATGTTGCAATCTTGATGAGCCACTCCTCGAAATTCACCTGTAAAGTGGCAGTGATCGCGAACTCTAATATCATCTATACTAAAAGGTTTATTGCAAATGTGACAGTGAAGGGCAAATTTAAATGCTGACCTTTGTTTTTCTGTTAAAGGATTCATAGGTTTTGGGTTACAGAAAATTTTATTAGTCGTTTCTGAAATCAGTTTCAACTGAGCAACAAACCATTCTATACAATCCTTTCCGCGATACAAATGAAATTTGGAATATTTATTATCATACGAGCATTTCAAATAGTACGCTACACTAAAGGGTATATGCCTTTGGTAAGAGACTGTGTTTAGTATTACCTCCGACTCATTGCATGGTTCTAATATACATTCTAGATCTGCATAAACTACAAATGATACTTTTTCTTGATAGTGGAAATGTTTAAATGTTAGATACTTTTCGGATTCTTCGGATAATCTTATTGAGCAAGTATTCTGTTTTTCGCAATAATTCGAATGACACTTAAGTAATGCTGCTGTACTAAAATTATTTAAACATCTATAACAAAAAAATTTTCTATGGTGATGTGAAGACAACTGTTTTGCAAATAATTTTGACATATCCTTAATCCAAGTAAAATGAAAGTAATTTTCATTAGCATTTGTCGGACGAGAATATTGTAAGGAATCATTATTTAAAACTAACAGATTAATAAATTCTATTTTTTTTAAATTTTTACTTAAACAAAATGGCAGTATTTTGTATTTTCTATACAATATAGGTTAATTGCGAGATTGTTAAGCTTCTCAATTTTTTTTATGTCTTTTAATGCGATTGGAAACTGAATTGAATTGTAGCGTAATACTGTATCAAAATGTGGATAGCTAGATATTCTATGACTATTTTGTTTAGCAGGATATAAAGCGGAAACCAAGCTCCAAAGAATGCAATGTTGGTCGTTATTTATTACATTTACCATAGCTTTTTTTTTTATAAAGTCCGGAACCGGAACAAACGTTGAACACCCTTTTTTAAGTGGATCATGATTGTTTATATTTACCTTCAAGTGTAAAACTTTTTGGATTGCCCAACCTGAATCCTTTTCACTAAATTTCTCTAATCGCTTCAAAATCTTGTCCAATACGTTCTCCTTATACCACCGCTTGAGATTGGTATTTATATCGATGTGACGATTTGCAGTAGGAAACGTCTTCAAATCTATTTCGCCAGTTGTAGGCTTAACAAAGTTAGCGGCCAATATTACATTAACTTTCAACATTGACTTTTTTAAGCAAGCAACAATCTTGCATTTAAAACTAGCGAACGCCTTGTCTAAGAACACTAGAAGATTTCTATAACTTAAATTGGTAATAAGTCCCGTAATTATTCGACTTCTAAAACATGATTGTACATCATGCCAAATCAGATTTTTTCGAATATGACCTCTAGAAAGCGTTGCATCAATACCTTTACCTTGATGTTCCAAAGAGCGTTTCAAGTGCCTCAATCGTACAAGGTAACTTTTAAGATGTGCCAAATTAGATTCCAGCCTACTAGGATTTTCCTGACGATTGTCTTCGTATACCTTATTTCTAATAGCAAGCTTCAATATACTAATATTTGCTTTGATAATTATAATGTGTTTCGTTGTTGCATCGACTCATCTAATTAGATTCACGCATTTCACAGTTAATTTCAAAATAGCGCTACTAGACTCGGCCACGGTTTCAGAATTCATGATTCTATACAAATCAATACACTACTTAATATATGTACAGCTTTATTTACTATTTATACAAAAATATCATTTGACGTCAGCAAAACAACTGTAAACGAATTAGCATACAACATCATTTTTCATTCAGCTGCGTTTACTGAAAAAAATTGCTTGCTTGCAGTATAGTAATCAAATGCTTTTTTATACGACCTTTGATTTATGCTGTGTGTACAGAAAATATACTATCATATACACTATCAGCGCTATTTTTTTTTGGTTACATATAAAAAATTTTAATAAAAAATAAAGCAAATTTGAAAAAATTTCTCAGGTTAAACCGTCAATGTTGTTTAATAATTTACACGCACTCATGGTTTTTTTAAAAACCCACTATTAAAGAATTTCTTATGCGGCATGAATCGTGTAAACACACAATTACCTATATATGCATATAAATTATGTCAGCGGTAATCTAAAACTTATTCTATATATATTACTAGTTAAGGACCATTTGCATTGCATTATTTTAAACGAAATTAATCTAAAGAAAAATATAATAATTTACACGCACTCGTGGTTTTTTTAAAAACCCAGTATTAAAAAAACCTTTTGCAGTACCTTGATAGAATTAAAGAATTTCTTATTCAGCATGAATCGCGTAAACACACACACAATTACTATATACCTATATATATATATATATATATATATATATATATATATATATGAATTGTTTTTATTGCGGGTTTTAGGTCTGCTGGTAAGTAGGTACATAAACTCTTTCTTTAACTGCCTAAATTTTCGGATTTATTTTTGAATCCTTGATCACAGGCTTTAAAATTGAGATTAATAAAATGATTGCATCTAAATTAAAATGTAGTCGTAAAAGTAGTTTGCATTTGGCTAAGGTGTAAAATTAAAAATTTGTATATTCTATTGAAGTATTTAATATGTCTTTTTTTTTTTTTTTTTTTTAAAATACTTCAATAGAATATACAAATTTTTAATTTTACACCTTAGCCAAATGCAAACTACTTTTATATATATATATATATATATATATATATATATATATATATGCATATAAAGTCAATTTTTGTTAAGTTTTATTGAAAAATAAATTATGCTAGCAGTAATCTAAAACGAAATTAATCTAATTTAGGTTTTTTGTTATGTGCCTTCATTGCAATTTCTTTTTCAGACAATGAATCTAATTCATTATTTCTGCTGAGGTATAATTATATTCGCTTACATACTGTTTTATTCATTAGAATAGATTACAGAACTGAATTTTTTCAGAAAACGATGCAAATTTTTAATTTTTTCTAACAGGTCAGTTTATTATTTAATATAAATACTTCACGTAGATTTTACCAACAGTATTCAATCAGATCTCTTGTATAATTATTAGTTACTATTACTAGCAACTTTAAAAAAATGAGTAACTTATCATCAATTAAAAATTGTAATAGTACCAACGTAAAAGTTCTAGAGCAATTTATATTATATTCTGATGAAGACTTGATTTAAGAAGTTTTTGGTTTTTCTTCGCCTCAACTCGTCACTGCTGCTATTTTTGATAGTGACATAATAGATATATCACGGTAAGTGCTTTTTCACATTTATACATGTGTTTTAAAACAGAACTAATTTATAAGTTACATTAGATTAGGATCAAAAAACCATTCTGAAAATTCTGAGGCTATCGTCGGATCGTTGACACATTTTGATCCTCTCAGAAACAACAGGTAGTATACAAAAGAAAAGGTGAATTTACAATAATCTTTTATGTTATGCTTACAGATCCGGCAAAAACATGTTGGCTATGAAAAAGTTATGTACAGAATCTAATATGACTGTTTGCTGTGAAGATGACAAATCCTACGAAGATGACACAGTAGAGTTGCTTAACGCATTTAAAAAGCGTGGAGAGAAGCTACTGCGTCGTATAGATTTGGAGCTAGAAATAATAAAGCAAAAAAGAGATGAACTGGCTGCGAGGGAGCAGCAGATACTTCAAGAACGGGAGTTAATAAATACTTTTTCATTTATAAATAGTTAGATCAAAATATTCAACAATTTGTAAAATAAAAAAGTATTTTATAAAAGTTTCTCTTTTGAAACAAGACTTTCTCTAAACAAGGTAGTAAACTTAAAGTAAAACGCACATAAATCAGAACCCACTTTAATTAAATACATCATTCTTTATACAATCGACTTAGATGTGTTATAATAAATTAAACAGTAAAGAACAAGATGTATATTATTATAATAATAAACTAATTTCTTAGATTAGTGACATATTATTCTGAAAATTCTATGTTGACAGTTAGACCGTTCGATCCCTTACTAGTTATGTATACGTGTTTGTTCGAGCCACTACTTTCATTTAATTGTTTCACTCCATGTGCTTGAAGGTATTCAAAATATCTCAATGGCAATATACTCTTGAACTCTTCTGTTTCCACTAATACTTTTTCTCCATATTTTGTCTTGATTGTTTCCACTTTTAAAACTTCAAACCTCTTATTCACTACAAAATCTTTTGAATTTACATAAGGTTTGCGATATGTGGTTTTATTAAGAGTATTAAAATCCATATTGCTTTTCTTCGACTAATTAAATTAATATTAGGAGCAATCTCCTTATATAGCAGATTACCACCATCTGCGTACTTTGCCAACCCACTTTTCAACCTATCACAAGAGTGAACACATTTTGAATTGAAACCGGCCCATGTGTATTTGCAGCCTCTAAACATAAATAAAAAACATAAATCAGAATCCACTTGAATTAAACACAATTGACTTGAATGCGATATTTTGCATCTAGCATACTTTATAACTTTTCGCTAGAAAACCAAATTCAAAACATCTACACACATTTTCTCTGCACTTACATTTTTTAACATACGTGTGTTTTGAAGTATGTATGTTCCATTGAAAGTAATATAAAGCCGGTCTGACTTCAAAACATGCTCACAAGTATTTTACATTAAAAGTATATAAGGCCGATCCTAATTCAAAACGGTGCACGTGTATTTTACATATGGAAAATACGTGTGAACACGTTTTGAATTAGGATCGGCCTTACCCCACTACTTGCTGGTGATCGGGAATCGTTTGTAAGATGTTAAGAGCTTCCCTCCGTAGGGCCACTATTAAGGAGATAGCCTTCTCTTTGTTGCACCAACCGTTGGCTATTGCAGCGGCTTCAAATTGTTTCAAATATGTGGGCCAAGGTGTTTTACCATCGAATGTGGGTGGTTTCACCCTAAATTTTGACGGTATTGACTCGCTTTCAACCATGCTTCTTATTTCTGAAATGTTCTGATTTACAATTTGGTTTGCTATTTCAAGTAGCCGTGTTGTAAGTAGAATCATTTTTTCTTTCAGCATCATCACATCTTCTTCCATTTTTACCAATTTACTGTCCAACTTTTGCTCAACTATTTTTACCTGTTCAGTGACATCTTCTTTCAATGCAATGGAGCTTTCCATTAATCTTTGTTCTAACGTAGCTGCCTTTTCATTCAACTTTTCCATTTTCACATGCGTTTTCACTAAACCCTTTTTTCATTTTTTCAGCATTTTCACTAAACTTTTCTTTAAGGTTCGATTACAGTTCAACTGACCTCTCTTCCATGCCGGATTTAAAATCCTTAAGAAAATTCATTAAAGTTTGTACGTCCATTTTACTTTGGCTTCTTGTACAGGCATATACAAACTACTCAAATGTCTTTAGACTTAATTAATTACTATTCACCCAATACTACTGACACCAGTGTAGCGGGCTACTACAACAAGTAGCAATAATGTAACTATTTTTGCTAGGCCTTACGTTGGATGGGTGCCACTGAAACGACTTCTGTTTTACAAAAAACTGAAACGTCTTTTTTTCTACATTAAGGCGCTAGAGAACAAAAGTCTTCCGACATAGCTAGGGGTCTATTCCTGGGTAGAGCAATGAGAAGTGGGGGAGTAAGTCGAATTCTGTTTGCAAACCAAAGTTAAGCTAAATCAAATAGGCGCCACCATGTCCTGAGATAATTACGGTAATTGCAAAGCACAGTTCTAAGGGCGGACGTGGAAACCCAAAGATAAAATGATCGCCTTCGTTAACAAAAACCTGTCTTATTAAGATAAGACGCAGCTCCTGTAAGAAATTGCAAAGATTAAATAAATAAAAAAGTAGAACACCATTTGTGTCCTATAAAAAAAATATAAAGAAATAATAAAAAATATTTCCAATATAATATTGGCATCAAATTATTACTCAGAAAAATTTTAGCTTTATGTAATTAGATTTGATCGCATTTGACCAAAATAAAAGTCTTAGATTTTGAACTAAATATTTACTAAAACAACTCTTTTAAAATATCGGAACTTGTAACAAAAAAAATTGTCATAATCAACTACATCAAAGTTAAAGTTTTAACTTTCCTTTTTTCTTTCATTAATCAACCAACTGTACTTTAAACATGAACTTGTTATACAAATTAAAGTGATAATGATTTGTAAGCATAACACAGTGAATTAAATTCTAACCTGGGCAGATCTTTTCAGGTAGATAACAAATTACTAGAACCTAACATAATGAGAATTTGAACTTTCATATTTACGTTTAATAGTATATGTATAGATAAAGCTGATCACAAAAATACGCATGTTTGTTTAAATTGCATTACAGCTGCTCAAAGCATTTGCTTTCAAGACAATATCTGTCAACGTGCAAAACAGAAAAATATGACGTCGAAAACATACGTTGAACTTATCGAAGGTTCATATGGAACAAAGCATGTTATTATAGAAAGCTAATTCGACAAAATTCTGTTTTACAGCTTATAAAACCAGCTCAACAATTGATTGAAATTTACACAATTTACGTGTACTAAACATAATAGCAAAATTATGTGCTCTAACCTTTAAACACATGCAAGAATATCTTATTACTAATTACGAACCAAAACTGCTTTAGCCGCTTCACAACAAATTGAGACGGGATTTCCGTTCTTCAAGCAAAGTTACCAGCCATTCTAATTTGAAACGACTGCATCCAAATTAACTTCCATAATTTCTTATCAGACAAATTTCTTATTAGGCAAATTTCAAATCGACTGTTCCTAAATAACGGTAATTCTTTGGATCCTAGATGACGAATTATATTTGTTCCATTCTACATTGTCGAATTATATTTTGTCGAATTATATTTTGTTGCATTCTACACTGTCGAATTATATTTTGTGGCGCTAAATAAATTACCTCAAATTACATTAATTCGTATAATATATACTTTACCAACCGTTATTAGAAGATATCCCAACGATTAATAGTTGATGCGAAGGTTGCCAGCCTCCAGCCGAAAATACATCTTAACACAGCTGTTGCAGGCGGCCGACTGTTTGTCGAAACCAGAGCCGAGCGGTCGCGCCGTCAGAGGGGGGAACACGAAACAAGCAAATAGAGATGTACTTGGAAATAGCTTTATGCGACACAGATATATTAATATAATTAGATCCCTAAAAAACAATGCACGCTTAGGGGATTATTCTTGTAATTCAATGCAATTAAATTACGACTGAAAAATAAAAATGTTACAATAAAAGTCTTTATTACTCACTATTCATAAGTCCAATTAACAGTATATGCCTTATTTATAAATATTTTTAGTCCAATTAACAAGGAAGCACTATCACACTAATGTTATTTACAAGTACTAATATCTTCTTAAACTAAATTCTTAACCACAGGTCTATTAACAACACTAAACACTACTATTTATTTATTACACTGTTGTCTATTTATGTATTCCACAAGCTGTACAATATACACTTTCACATAATACAAATTTATGTTTACTCTTGGACTTCCAAAAGCTTAACTATTTAACTTTACACGATATAATTTATATTCGACATTCTGATCTAGACTAAACTCTTACATTTATCAGCGGTCTTATATATACCCTGAATTAAAATAGATGATTCATTCTCTGGTATCTGTTCGAACATCTTCGGTTCCTAGAGAATATACAGTGCTTACGGCGCTTGTGCGTTTGACCATAAATAAACATCAAAATCTAACCCATAATATTGTGCTATTATTAGATATTTCAATGCCCATCAAATACCTTCATACAAAAATCCATTTATTTTTAGTAAAACTACAATCTAACATCCATTTAACCTAATAATCATCAAGGGTTTAATATTGAAGTCTTAATAGTATTGTAATACATTAACGACATAATTTAGTGATATTAAAACTCTATTCCTTACAAAGCAACATTGAGCTAAATTGTTTAGGTTCAAAGTTTCTCAAAAGTTTGCAGTACAGACTAGTTCCTAACCTTATGATGGATATACTTCCACTTCAACTTTCTATCGATAATAAGCAAGAATATATGTCATATTTCAGGAATGAAATCAATGTGAACACCTTGCTAAACATTGTAACTTGCAGGCCAAGATCCCAAGTATTTCCATACTTCTACTCTGATTTCAGTATCGCACCGATAGTCCATTCAAAATAACTTTAGGATGACGTCAAATGTAGTAATAAAGTGTAGGTATGCAAATGAATACCTAGAATTACACCTGAAGAATATTGTCATTTAAGACAATAAAGGTTGGCAGTTTTGTGCGGTGTTGCCACCAATTTCTCTTGCAAATTCAAGCATTTGCCATTCGACATCTTGTCATTTTATTGCCCTGCTGGTTCTTATTTATTTTTGTTTGTATCACTTATATTGTTGGATATTTTATTTGATTTGTGAATATATATATATATATATATATATATATATTGCTGTGTTAGCTGTCTAAAGAAATTCTCGCTTCACGGATTGGGCTGTCATAAGATTGCTGTGGTCGGGGATCTAGTCTCTGAATCTCCCTAAAACCTATTCAAATTCTAACGTTCGACTGTCATAAAATTTCTGTGATCGTGGACTTATGGGTTTGACATCGCCAGTGTCAACACTGATTTACAAAAAAAATAAAAATTTATAAAAGATTCTTACCCGTTTATTCTGCTGCCACAATCTTCAGCAGCTTCCCTGGCTAGCTCAACTGTGCCTCTTCTCGGATACCTAAATTAACAATCATTCTTCCCTCCCACTCACACACCATTCAATAAAATCACCAAATAATACAACAATCATACAATCTTTAATTACCGCTATTCACAAACAATTATTCACAGATATATACAGTTTGGTACACTAATTACAACTCAATAAGTGATATTTTTGTAAAGTCTTTGTTTTAAATTATTATTTGCAAACACATTTAATACAATAGGAGTAGATGGGCCCCAAATAATACCCTATATTTACTGCACACTGGAGTATGGTGAGCTCATAATAACCCAGTTTATTAATGTATGCCTTTTACCTTGCATAAAAATACTACAAAATTAATAAACCCATGTACCCTTAACAATCCAATTTAATCAGGACAACTTTTTACATTTGTTTGAATATCAGCTTTTAATTAATCTAAGCAAGTCATCGACTATCGTAATGAACAATGCTAGCTACCATAGTATGCAAATTAATAAGGCACCAACGGGTTCCTACAAAAAAGCCGATATTCAAAAGCAGCTGCAAGAAAATATTTATTACTATAGCACAATGCTAAAATGTGAATTAATAACATTAGTGAAACAGTAAGTTATATTATTCTACATAACCTTTTTCTTATTGTTTGTATTTTTAGGAATAAGCCCAAAGTTACATAAGCAGCTGATCAAATCGCTGAACGCTACAGTCATACGGTTTTAAGACTTCCACCATACTACTGTATTTTTAATCCCATACAACAGATTTGAGGTATAGCAAAAAATTATTATTATATACGACGTCCTAGGTATTTCACCTCTTTTCCATTCAATAAAATCACCAAATAATACAACAATCATACAATCTTTAATTACCGCTATTTACAAACAATTATTCACAGATATATACAGTTTGGTACACTAATTACAACTCAATAAGTAATATTTTTGTAAAGTCCTTGTTTTAAATTATTATTTGCAAACACATTTAATACAATAGGAGTAGATGGGCCCCAAATAATACCCTATATTTACTGCACACTGGAGTATGGTGAGCTCATAATAACCCAGTTTATTAATGTATGCCTTTTACCTTGCATAAAATTACTACAAAATTAATAAACCCATGTACCCTTAATAATCCAATTTAAATTTATAATGAAATTTAGTAAGTTTTACATACACCCTTTTACAATATTTCAAATAACCCTAATAATTGTCAAGTACACGTATCTTTTCCGATACGTTATATAACCATAAATAACACCAATGTTCACTCACACATCACCAAATAATTCCAAAAATTTATCAGATAACAGAAAATTCAAATGAGTTACCTGGAAAATGCTTCAAGCATCTATCTCCTTCGATGATGCTCTTCAGAACCTTTTTGCTTCGTGACTATGCGCTCTGATCCTCCAGATATTTATAGATGATAACCTCAGTGTACGCCAAGCTCCTTGCTACCAATTACCATTCCATCACAGCATACAAATTCACGTATATTATACTTTTGTTTATTGATTTATTAGCTTGTTATGTTATTAGTTGGACCTCGGTTAATTTAATGCACTCGACACTACTCACGTTAATAACTATAAGGCCTCAACTTACCACGTTATAAGTGCTAATACTACATTTACTGAATTATGAATTTTTTCAATACTCACATGACTCTACTATAACGTCGGTTTATTGTTATAAGTAGTCTAAAGCAATGAAAATACAAAGAGAGCCTTTCTACTTCCTCAAGAGTATTTATATCATTCAAACATGTTACCTCTAAGCCACACTTCACGCGAAAAACTTATGTTAAAATAACACTTCTGCAAATTTTGATGTAACTGACTTAAAGCTTCTAGAAATTCACCTCGTGGACGCGCTATATAATCCGAAAATCTCTCCACCTGTCGCATGTTTGTCTGTTTATAAAACTATCCGTTTCACCCAATGATACTGTTCTGTGTCATCATAAAACTCCGCCTGTAATATTTTTTATCTCTGTCTTATGCGTATTTGATGTCGCGTTCCAAACCCCATTTGATTTATAGAAAATCGATATTGCTTACCGCGTCTCATGACTCCACGTGGATTGAGTACGTGCGTTTTGAATGCCAATGCTTTTATATCCGTCTCTATCCGTAGCATATTACTGATCGTGCATCTCCTTCGCTCTTTAAGAAACTTTGTTAGCTTGTTATTTGAAGCAACTGACGGTTGGAAACTATATTTTATGGAGCCCGATTTATTATGTTGATAATTTTGAAGAAGGTAACCTTTTAAATATGCAGGTCTTCTTAATTATCGACTGTTTAAAATAACACTTCTTGGAGTTTATATTTCACGGTATTCGATACAGCTGACGTCCTTGCTTGTTACAACAAACCTTTTGCCTTGGGATTATTGATTTTCTATACCCTGGTGTGTTTTCTAATGCTATTACACGTTGAATTAAAATAAATTAAATTAATTATGCGTTTCTATTTGTTTTTATAACTGGTTTTCTCTATGTACTTCTAACTTTTCAATCATTAATTATAAAAATACGTCAATACTTGTTTGTTTAAATTAAATAAATGAAATAAATTTTGGGCGTAAATAAATTGTTAGTTTCTCTATACATGGTGTTTTAAATTGCATTGCTTACCCTAAATTTAACCCGTTGAATCCATAACAATATATATATATATATATATATATATATATATATATATATATATATATATATAGTAAATAAGATGAAATAATAACTTGGACTTTTATGCAAAGCCCAAATGATCATTTCAAATCGAGCTAGTAATTGAAAGATGGAAAATATAAGGTCTTGGACAGGACTTAAACCTGTAGCTTGGTTTTGCCGAAACCATGCGTTTACCAATTACGCCACCGAGACCGATGACGACAATTGGAAAATGTACCAATTTAAATCGTGTACACGACGATACATCAACCTAACTTATATTTTCCATCTTTCAATTACTAGCTCGATTTGAAATGATCATTTGTGCTTTGCATAAAAGTCTAAGTTATTATTTCATCTTGTTCACTGTAATACGATAGTATTTATCAACTTACCTTGTGTAATTAACTACCTAAAATATATATATATTGCTGTGGTTAAGTCAGGAACAAGCTTTAACATCGAGCCCCAGCGTAGGGCCGTCATAAAATTGCCGTGGAACTTACAAAAATTCGAGCCCACGCTTTAGACAACTTAAAATTTTCTGAAAAAAAATACAAAAAATTTTTTGTACACTACCGTTTTGAACGCCTCCTTATTCTGCTCACCCTAGCTAGCTCAGCAATCGGCTTCTTCTTAAATACCTACCATTTTAAGTACATACCTTTCTCTCACACACACAGTCAAATGAAATTACCAATCAAATAATACAACAAACATACAACCCTTTTATTTAAACCTATTAACAAGTTTCCATTAATAATAAAATATTTACACCTTGGTACAGACAGTTTGCTAAAACTGTTACCAGCTCAATCATTAAATACTTTAAAGTCCTTGGTTTTAATATATTTCAACAAATTCTATATAATACGAGTAGATGGGCCCCACATACAACCCTAGTTTGACTTTATTCTGGTTTATTTTGAGCTCATTATAACCCAGTTTTTGTAAATGCTTTTCTACCTTGCATTTTATTGAAAACAAATTTAAAGACCCGTTTACTCCTTACCATAACAATTTATAGCATGAATAAACCTTTATATATCATCAATAAACCTTTTTTTAATAATCAAAATTAATTGTCCTGCACATATACCCCTTTAAACGAATTTTAAGGCAGTAAATACGCCCCCAATAAGTCAAAAAACACAAACACAAAAAATATCAACACAAATGTTTATACAAAAACAGGAAATTAAGTTTCTTTACCTGGGGTCGCTTTCGTTCCTCGTCACCGCTGAAGATGGGTACCAGAAACCCTCGTCGTTGTGTCCATATACTTCGATTATGCTAGGATCCAACTGATCCCCACCTATCTAAATCTCGGCCACCACCTCTATTTTTCTACCCAGATATTAGCTTTGTCTCAAACGTAACATTCAATACCAAATATACTTCATGCATACAAGTTACGCTTTAGACTTTGCTTACCCAAATACCATCTCTTCATTTAATAGAGTCGTTGTAGTAACGGCACCTTTTATCTAAACAACAGCACCAACTCGTGCAATATCACTTTTACAACTTTTGTGGTACGCTACTACAGCTTTACATAATTTCAAACCGGATGTTGTATGCAACTTTACTGAATACACAATAATTAATACCAGTAATAGCATTTACTATTATTACGTTGCAGATCTAAGCACGATCTCAGATCTAAAGGGAAAGGGAGCCTCAATATCTTTGTTCAAGTATTTATACGCTTTTCTAACCCCCCTATGGAACCTATTTCTCTTGAAAAGCTTATTTTCTAAACTGATTCTTAAAATTTCGAACGTAACGAACTCTAACTTCTGAAAAATCCCCCGTTCATCGTGCTGTTACATAAAATTTTGTTCGATACCCTCTAGGGACGAGGGCTTCTTGAAAACTGCTAGCCATCGACCAATGATATAATTTTCTTTCGTCACAACGTTCCACCTATCAGCTATCTATTTCCGTTCCACGCATATTTGTTGTCTCCTTTAGAACCCCTCTTAAGTTACAGAAAATCGATATTGTAGTTGGCTTTCACATTTACCCGTGTATTTTGTACGTGACTTGTACCCAATGCTTTCTTTATACATTTCTCTGTCTGTCTTACGTTATCGATCGTTTATTCCACTCAGTCTTCAAGGCACGTGTTATTTTAGCAGCTCATACATTGACCGTTGCAAACAAACTTCTATAGAATTTTGTGCTAACGTTCGTTTAAGATTCCATGAACCTGACATTTAACCAACAGGTATTCTTCGAAGAAACCGACCGTTTAAAATAACAATTCAGTAGGTATGGGGTCACTTGAGACTGGGAAAATTTTGAAGACCGTGGGAAAATTCCTTTGAAGGGCGTGGTCCTTTGATGTTTGCCGCTTCCGGTGGGCCATACTCCCAAAATTTTTGGGGGTCCTAGTAATTTTTGGGGGTTAGGGGTGGGCCATACTCCCAAAATTTTTGGGGTCCTAGTAATTTTGGGGTTAGGTGGGCTATACTCCTAAATTTTGGGGTGGGGTATACCCCAAATTTTTGAAGGCGGGCCATACACCAAATTCTTTGGGGTCCTAGTAATATTTGGGGGTAGGCTGGGCCATACTGTAAATTCTTTGGGGTCCTAGTAATTTTCCTCCGCTGACGTCACAGCTACACACAGCTCTTGCAGAAAAAAGGTTGACTGAAGCGCGATTCGAACTCGGACCGCCTGCATGCAAAGCAAGTGCTCTAACCACTAGGCCACAGAGTTGATCGATATAAATACATTCACTCTCTTAGTAATGCAGTACGAGCGCATAAACAATTTAATTTATTTTGAATATTAGCATAAAAAGTGTGTCTAGTTCTAATTTAAATATATAAAACCTTTTGGGTGAAATTGCATGACTAACAATGCGATTGTACTTATTCTGGGTACGGCCATTTTAATTACATCCGTATATTGACGTATTTAACGACAATTGAAAAGCTATTAGAATATACGTGTTTGGTAAGATTTACATTCCATTTTAAACTTTTCAGTATAATTAAATAAATATAGGGCCTTGTAATTATTTAATAATTTTTCTACATTAGGTTAAATTTTGATATTGCAATAAATAAACATTATACTATTACGTATAAATGAGTTGCATCAACAACAAATAAGAGTCAACGTCCTTCCTTGGATAACTGACGAGGTTTTCAGTTTACTTTGAGTGTAATATAACATAGATACCTAGTTAGTACCTATCGGTAATTAATTTCTTGTTAATTAATTTACGATATAACACAACAAGGTTCCGAAAATGGTAATAAAAATTAAATAATAATGGTCGATGTTCATTGTGTTAGCGAGTACATTGACCCACTTACCTGTCCGATCTTAACCTACATTTCGTATAATCATACGTTTGCAAATTCAAACGCTTTATAGTAATGAATATTCTCTTCAATCAAATGCACAAATGTCCGTTCGTACGTATTGTAACGTATGTTTAGGATTTTCGTTTTGTTATTAGTTTTTGAAAACTGCGACAATGCTTTCGGCGACCTTTAGACGGTAGTTTAAAATGCGTAGGAGAAAACATATTTGACTGAATTCGAATACGCTAAACAATCTAATTATTGTCATTATTAGGGCACCTCCAACAATTTATGTTTTAAGTTCTATACGACCGATTTTCAATAATTATGAAATAGAAATAAGGTTAAAGTTTTGTGTTAATTCAAAATGGTTAACAGTTTCATTTAAAACTGCGAATGATCATACCTCGATAACCAATACTAGCTACATAATATTAATAATGATTGCGTCACCGGACCGCATAGTCGGTGACAGACAAGTTCATACAGGTTCCGCACTATGATCACGTGATTTGTTTTCTGTGTACATAAACTATAAAAGAACATCTTGCGATCGCTTGATCAGTCTTACGTCATTTGTTTAACTAACCTGAACGGGTGTTATTTGAGAATTTTGTTACAAAAGCAAAGATCAAATAATGGATAAATTTATTATAAGCAGAGATTTTGTAAAAGAATCCGCCGTTTTAACTTAATGGGGCGTACGCTTGAATTCAAAATAAAGCCGTTGCCCGAAGGTGAAGAACCTGTGGCGTGGATGAAAGACGCTGTCAGGCAAGTGATAGAAACCGTCACTGAAAGACTTGCAGCTGGTGATCAAGTAGGGTTTAGTTTCTGCCCAAGGATTTGCAGAGGGGAGATGGATGGGTTCGCTTCCGCCCCGTGGAACAGCTCACATACGATGACGTTTGGGATGTTATAAGCAACATATACCAATCCAATTCGGAAGGGTGCAGTACATTTTGTCTGAGCGTGACATCGGTTAGAATGCCAGTGGGTAGAGGGAGGGGAAGAAACTATAATACTTTTAACGAAGAGAACGGCATGAAACGTGGAATTATTGTTATCAGTAACAAAGACAACTTGTGTTTACCGCGAGCTTTAGTGATGGCTATTGCTTGCGCAAATAAGGATCCAGATCGTGCCAAACTACGGCGCGACACCTCTAAAATACAAACCAAAAGAGCTGTTCAATTGTGTCTTGATTCCGGTGTAGTTGTTCCTGAAGTAGGATGTGGAATATCTGAACTACAGCAATTTCAAGAGCATCTTAAAAACTACAGAATTGTTGTTTACAGTTATGGCACTAAGGGGCGCGATATAATTTTGAAGGGTCTACAGAAGGCACATCGTTAAGTTTATTATACCACAAAGGACATTACAATGTTATAACATCCTCACAGCCGCATTCTGTTGTACGTACTTTTGTGAGAAGTGCCAAACACCTTACAATACCAAAGACAAACATAGGTGTGGAAACACATGTCCCTGTTGCCTACAAGCTCCTCCTTGTGAGAAGGAATTTAATATTGTGTGTGAATTGTGCAATCGGGAATTTAGGGGTCAACCGTGTTTGACGAATCATAAAACAAAAGGTGTATGCGAAAAATTAAACGGTGTAAGGGATGCTCAAAACGGTGAAAAATAATCGCGAGCACAGTTGTGGCGAAGTATATTGTAAAATATGCTGCGCTCACGTTCCAGAATACCACCTCTGTTATATGAAACCTGATACAGGAAAGCCAAATTTAAAAGGTGTTCTTTTGTTTTCTATGATTTAGAGACGAGACAAGAAAGAATATTAGAGAACGGCGATCACCTACATGAACCTAACTTATGTGTATTAGTTTCTAGATGTGATATGTGTTTAAATGAAGATCATCTTTACTTTTGCCAGAAATGTGGATATAGACGGATTGTATATAGGGACAACGTCATTCGTAATTTTATGAACTATATTTTAGCATCAAGAAAAAAATTCAAACACCTGGTAGTTATTGCTCATAACGGACAAGCATTTGACCATCAATTCTGTCTAAATTATATATTAACAGAAACAGATTTAAAGCCGGAACTCATCATGAGAGGAACGAAGATAATATCACTGACGATGAAAATGTGCAGTTTTGGACTCCTTAATTATTTTCCAATGGCTTTAGCCAAACTTCCTACAGCGTTTGGACTGGGAGAAAGTTTTAAGAAGGGGTATTTTCCTCACCTGTTTAACACCGCCAGTAACGTAAATTATGTGGGACTTTTACCTCCCATCGAATTTTATGAGCCAGACACTATGAACGAAGATGACAGGAAAACGTTTATGAAGTGGTATCAAGAGCACAAGGATGACGTGTTTGAGATGCAGCGCGACCTAGTCGACTACTGTATTTCAGATGTGGAAATTTTGACTACCGCATGTCTAAAATTCAGACAGCAAATGCTTGAAACAAGTGGCGTGTGTCCATTTACAGAAGCGTGCACTATTGCTTCAACTTGTAACAAGGTATATCGACGCAATTTTCTTAAATCAAATACCATTGGGATTATCCTAAAGGTGGCTATAGGTGGCGCGATAACCAGTCTAAAATAGCTATTCAGTGGCTTGTGTGGGAACAAAAGCAGCGTCAAATTAACATCATGCATGCTGCTAAACAACAAGAAATCATAATCCACGGTCTCAAAGTCGACGGCTTTTGTTCCGAAACAAAACAGGTCTTCGAATTTCACGGTTGCTACTATCATGGTTGCTCTAATTGTTTCAAATACGGCAGAGACAACCCTTTACACAATGATCCCGACCAAACACTAAGTACAAGACGAGAGGCTACTGTGGCTAAAATGGAAAAACTAAAAGAATTAGGATATGATGTTATTGAGATGTGGGAGTGTAAGTTTCGGTCACATATAATCGAAAACAGAGAATTACGAACATACGTCTTACACCATCCGTTGGTTGTACAAACGCCATTAAACCCACGTGATGCTTTCTATGGTGGTCGTACGGGAAACACTTTTGAATACTATAAGGCTAAACAGGATGAAAAATTAAGTACGTAGACGTCTGCTCTTTATATCCGTGGGTATGCAAATATGGAAAATTCATGGGACACCCTATAGTTTGTGTGGGAGAAGATTGTGAACAGCTAGACTTAGAAGTAACAGAAGGATTAATCAAATGCACGATCCTTCCTCCGCAAGATATTTATCTTCCGGTACTGCCTACAAAGATGAACGGCAAACTCATGTTCGTCTTGTGCCGTACATGGGAGTGAAATGAATCCGAATGACTGCACTCACGACGAACAAGAACGTGCACTCACGGGTACATGGGTGATTGATGAAGTGCTAAAGGCTAAGGAATGTGGCTACAAGATAGCAAAAATTTATGAGGTTTGGTCTTATCAAATTAACCAATTCGACAAGATTAAAAGATTGGCGGTGTTTTCGAGAGATGATGGACAAGTTTTAAAATAAAACAACAGGCGTCAGGGTGGCCCGGAAATTGTTCAACAAAAGGCGAAAGAGATAAATACATTGACGACTTTTAGCCCACGAGGATACAAATTGAGTACAGTGAGATTGTAAATAATCCTGGTCTACGATCTTTAGCTAAACTCATGCTTAATTCATTTTGGGAAAACTGGGGCAAAGGAGAACCAGCCAAAACAAATATTATCAACCTCGGAGAGTTTTTGGAATGTTGTCGAACCCCAGTATAATTATAAATCATGCAATGCCTGTTAACGAAGACACTGTGATTGTTAATTGGCAGTATAGAGAGGAGGCTTACGATGTGCAAGCTACGGTAAACGTCGTCATAGCAGCATACGTAACTGCACAAGCAAGACTAAAACTCTACAGTTATCTTGAAAAGTTGAAAACGAGGGTTTTGTATTTTGACACAGACTCCATAGTTTATGTGTCTAGCCCCGGAGAATACGACGTCCCCACCGGAAAATTTGTAGGCGATATGACGGATGAATTAGAGGTTTACGGGCCAGGTAGCTACATCAACGAATTTGTGTCTGGAGGTCCAAAAAATTACGCATATAAAGTTGTGTCTACGGACAAACAAGAAGAAGTTCTTGTTTGCAAAGTAAAGGTATTTCGCTCAACTACACAGCCGCACAACTTGTAAACTTTGAAAGCATTAAAAGATGGTTTTAACCCCAACGAGGCCTATATTTATTGTTTCAAAATGTATCAGAAGAACAAAGGAACACGAACTAGTTACAAGAACTGAGACAAAAATGTACAAACCAAATTCAACAAAGCGTAAATTTTTCGATAACCACACTTCACTTCCATTCGGATATAAAAACTCAAAAATTCTTCGTCATTTGTGAATATCTGAAAATTTGCACAGGCACACAAAAGAAGTCCTTGTTTGCAAAAGTAAAGGTATATAGATATGGCTTACCTACACAACCGCACACCTTGTAAACTTTTGAGAGCATCAAGAAGATGGTTTTAATCCCATCGCGGCCTTTATTTATAGTTTTAAAAAAGTATCAGCAGAACAGAGGAGTACGAAGTAGTGACAAGAACTGAGAGCAAAATGTACAAACCAAATTCTACAAAACGTAGATTTTTTGATAACCACACTTCACTGCCATTTGGATATAATAAACTTAAAACTCTTCATAATTTGTGAATATTTGTGAAATTTGCATTTTATAAACATTTTATGCAATTATGTATAACTGTAATTAGAAATTAATATTAATAGGTGCAATGTTATACAAGTATTATTTTTGGTTCGAATGTATTTAAATCTTCCAGTTTAATAATTTCCACTTATAGAAAATGCGTTCACATGTAGTTACTTTATGCCCCACGTTCTCCACATGATAGTTTACTGACTGTATATTTTCTAAAGATTGTATTAATAAATGTACGTACAGTTATCTGTATCGTATAACTACTGAAACAACATTATTTTCTGCAAAGTGTACTTTTTATTTTTAAAATGTTGTACAATAATGACTATACATATGTAATTTCTGTTAGATTAAATAATAAAATATACGAGTACCGATCTGCAAGTGTATGTGTTTAAAAAACAGGTTCACCGCTCAGTTATCATCGATTCTGCAAGCCGGTGTTGGTAAACCGGTATCGATAAAACCGTTTTTTGGTAACACCGGATTTTGGTAAAATCGGTTTTCACTAAAACCTGTTTTGGTAAAATCGGCATTGGTAAATCGATTCTGACAAAAGCCAGTTCTGGTAAAACCCGCTTCGGTAAAGACCGGTTAAAATCGTAAGCCTGTTCTGGTAAAACCCACTTCGGTAAAACCGGTTAAAATCGTTTTAGTGAAATAGGTTTTGTATAATCGGTTTTAATAATATCAGTCCTGATAAATCGATTTTGGTAGCTATACAAACCACTTTTGGTAAAATTGGTTATGTTGTAATCGATTTTAAAACAAAATTTTATTTTGACAGATACGGTTTTGTTGTCCCAGATTTCCATAAATTGGATTTTAAAAATTTTGTTCGTTCATCATTTACGTTTGGAACATCTTTACCCCACTAGAAACATAATGAAAAAAAGAACAGTATTTCTATTGTAAGTATGTGCAAAATAGGTCAACAAAGCGGTAACTCGCTGGACAATGAGTTTCCAGATAGACGAGTTTTGACGAAACCGCGGAGTACCGTCGGTTTGACAAAAAAAAATTGCAAGGGATCGATTGTTTAACATGGTTAACAGCTAATGCAAGAATTAAAATATACTACAAATTTGTGTGTCAAATAACAAGTCCCGGTGTTAATAAACGACTTGGGGATCATATAATAATAGATTTTCTACGTTGTCCGGATGTACGTTTAAGGGAAACATTCGCATCTACTTTGGTAGTAAGCTGTCAGACAAGCAACAAAATAGCTTTTGTTTAGTGTATAATAACCTACTACAGTACGCATATTGGGGAGAACAGCAATACGAAAAAGTTGACTGGCTTGCAAATTAAGTTTTATCGATACCGGTTTACCAACACCGGCTTGCAGAATCGATGATAACTGAGCGGTGAACCTGTTTTTTAAACACATACACTTGCAGATCGGTACTCGTATATTTTATTATTTAATCTAACAGAAATTACATATGTATAGTCATTATTGTACAACATTTTTAAAAATAAAAAGTACACTTTGCAGAAAATAATGTTGTTTCAGTAGTTATACGATACAGATAACTGTACGTACATTTATTAATACAATCTTTAGAAAATATACAGTCAGTAAACTATCATGTGGAGAACGTGGGGCATAAAGTAACTACATGTGAACGCATTTTCTATAAGTGGAAATTATTAAACTGGAAGATTTAAATACATTCGAACCAAAAATAATACTTGTATACCATTGCACCTATTAATATTAATTTCTAATTACAGTTATACATAATTGCATAAAATGTTTATAAAAATGCAAATTTCCACAAATATTCACAAATTATGAAGAGTTTTTAAGTTTATTATATCCAAATGGCAGTGAAGTGTGGTTATCAAAAAATCTACGTTTTGTAGAATTTGGTTTGGTTTGTACATTTTGCTCTCAGTTCTTGTCACTACTTCGTACTCCTCTGTTCTTCTGATACTTTTTTAAAACTATAAATAAAGGCCGCAATGGGATTACAACCATCTTCTTGATGCTCTCAAAAGTTTACAAGGTGTGCGGTTGTGTAGGTAAGCCATATCTATATACCTTTTACTTTTGCAAACAAGGACTTCTTTTTGTGTGCCTGTGCAAATTTTCAGATATTCACAAATGACGAAGAATTTTTGAGTTTTTATATCCGAATGGAAGTGAAGTGTGGTTATCGAAAAATTTACGCTTTGTTGAATTTGGTTTGTACATTTTTGTCTCAGTTCTTGTAACTAGTTCGTGTTCCTTTGTTCTTCTGATACATTTCGAAACAATAAATATAGGCCTCGTTGGGGTTAAAACCATCTTTTTAATGCTTTCAAAGTTTACAAGTTGTGCGGCTGTGTAGTTGAGCGAAATACCCTTTACTTTGCAAACAAGAACTTCTTCTTGTTTGTCCGTAGACACAACTTTATATGCGTAATTTTTTGGACCTCCAGACACAAATTCGTTGATGTAGCTACCTGGCCCGTAAACCTCTAATTCATCCGTCATATCGCCTACAAATTTTCCGGTGGGGACGTCGTATTCTCCGGGCTAGACACATAAACTATGGAGTCTGTGTCAAAATACAAAACCCTCGTTTTCAACTTTTCAAGATAACTGTAGAGTTTTAGTCTTGCTTGTGCAGTTACGTATGCTGCTATGACGACGTTTACCGTAGCTTGCACATCGTAAGCCTCCTCTCTATACTGCCAATTAACAATCACAGTGTCTTCGTTAACAGGCATTGCATGATTTATAATTATACTGGGGTTCGACAACATTCCAAAAAACTCTCCGGGGTCGTTGATAATATTTGTTTTTGGCTGGTTCTCCTTTTGCCCCAGTTTTCCCCAAAATGAATTAAGCATGAGTTTAGCTAAAGATCGTAGACCAGGATTATTTACAATCTCACTGTACTCAATTTGTATCCCCTCGTGGGCTAAAAAGTCGTCAATGTATTTATCTCTTTCGCCTTTTGTTGAACAATTTCCGGGCCACCCTGACGCCTGTTGTTTTATTTTTAAAAACTTGTCCATCATCTCTCGAAAAACACCGCCAATCTTTTTAATCTTGTCGAATTGGTTAATTTGATAAGACCAAACCTCATAAATTTTTGCTATCTTGTAGCCACATTCCTTAGCCTTTAGCACTTCATCAATCACCCATGTACCCGTGAGTGCACGTTCTTGTTCGTCGTGAGTGCAGTCATTCGGATTCATTTCACTCCCACATGTACGGCACAAGACGAACATGAGTTTGCCGTTCATCTTTGTAGGCAGTACCGGAAGATAAATATCTTGCGGTGGAAGGATCGTGCATTTGATTAATCCTTCTGTTACTTCTAAGTCTAGCTGTTCACAATCTTCTCCCACACAAACTATAGGGTGTCCCATGGGAATTTTCCATATTTGCATACCCACGGATATAAAGAGCAGACGTCTACGTACTTAATTTTTTCATCCTGTTTAGCCTTATAGTATTCAAAAGTGTTTCCCGTACGACCACCATAGAAAGCATCACGTGGGTTTAATGGCGTTTGTACAACCAACGGATGGTGTAAGACGTATGTTCGTAATTCTCTGTTTTCGATTATATGTGACCGAAACTTACACTCCCACATCTCAATAACATCATATCCTAATTCTTTAGTTTTTCCATTTTAGCCACAGTAGCCTCTCGTCTTGTACTTAGTGTTTGGTCGGGATCATTGTGTAAAGGGTTGTCTCTGCCGTATTTGAAACAATTAGAGCAACCATGATAGTAGCAACCGTGAAATTCGAAGACCTGTTTTGTTTCGGAACAAAAGCCGTCGACTTTGAGACCGTGGATTATGATTTCTTGTTGTTTAGCAGCATGCATGATGTTAATTTGACGCTGCTTTTGTTCCCACACAAGCCACTGAATAGCTATTTTAGACTGGTTATCGCGCCACCTATAGCCACCTTTAGGGATAATCCCAATGGTATTTGATTTAAGAAAATTGCGTCGATATACCTTGTTACAAGTTGAAGCAATAGTGCACGCTTCTGTAAATGGACACACGCCACTTGTTTCAAGCATTTGCTGTCTGAATTTTAGACATGCGGTAGTCAAAATTTCCACATCTGAAATACAGTAGTCGACTAGGTCGCGCTGCATCTCAAACACGTCATCCTTGTGCTCTTGATACCACTTCATAAACGTTTTCCTGTCATCTTCGTTCATAGTGTCTGGCTCATAAAATTCGATGGGAGGTAAAAGTCCCACATAATTTGCGTTACTGGCGGTGTTAAACAGGTGAGGAAAATACCCCTTCTTAAAACTTTCTCCCAGTCCAAACGCTGTAGGAAGTTTGGCTAAAGCCATTGGAAAATAATTAAGGGAGTCCAAAAACTGCACATTTTTCATCGTCAGTGATATTATCTTCGTTCCTCGCATGATGAGTTCCGGCTTTAAATCTGTTTCTGTTAATATATAATTTAGACAGAATTGATGGTCAAATGCTTGTCCGTTATGAGCAATAACTACCAGGTGTTTGAATTTTTTTCTTGATGCTAAAATATAGTTCATAAAATTACGAATGACGTTGTCCCTATATACAATCCGTCTATATCCACATTTCTGGCAAAAGTAAAGATGATCTTCATTTAAACACATATCACATCTAGAAACTAATACACATAAGTTAGGTTCATGTAGGTGATCGCCGTTCTCTAATATTCTTTCTTGTCTCGTCTCTAAATCATAGAAAACAAAAGAACACCTTTTAAATTTGGCTTTCCTGTATCAGGTTTCATATAACAGAGGTGGTATTCTGGAACGTGAGCGCAGCATATTTTACAATATACTTCGCCACAACTGTGCTCGCGATTATTTTTCACCGTTTTTGAGCATCCCTTACACCGTTTAATTTTTTCGCATACACCTTTTGTTTTATGATTCGTCAAACACGGTTGACCCCTAAATTCCCGATTGCACAATTCACACACAATATTAAATTCCTTCTCACAAGGAGGAGCTTGTAGGCAACAGGGACATGTGTTTCCACACCTATGTTTGTCTTTGGTATTGTAAGGTGTTTGGCACTTCTCACAAAAGTACGTACAACAGAATGCGGCTGTGAGGGATGTTATAACATTGTAATGTCCTTTGTGGTATAATAAACTTAACGATGTGCCTTCTGTAGACCCTTCAAAAAATTATATCGCGCCCCCTTAGTGCCATAACTGTAAACAACAATTCTGTAGTTTTTAAGATGCTCTTGAAATTGCTGTAGTTCAGATATTCCACATCCTACTTCAGGAACAACTACACCGGAATCAAGACACAATTGAACAGCTCTTTTGGTTTGTATTTTAGCCGTGTCGCGCCGTAGTTTGGCACGATCTGGATCCTTATTTGCGCAAGCAATAGCCATCACTAAAGCTCGCGGTAAACACAAGTTGTCTTTGTTACTGATAACAATAATTCCACGTTTCATGCCGTTCTCTTCGTTAAAAGTATTATAGTTTCTTCCTCCTCTACCCACTGGCATTCTAACCGATGTCACGCTCAGACAAAATGTACTGCACCCTTCCGAATTGGATTGGTATATGTTGCTTATAACATCCCAAACGTCATCGTATGTGAGCTGTTCCACGGGGCGGAAGCGAACCCATCCATCTCCCTCTGCAAATCCTTGAGCAGAAACTAAACCCTACTTGATCACCAGCTGCAAGTCTTTCAGTGACGGTTTCTATCACTTGCCTGACAGCGTCTTTCATCCACGCCACAGGTTCTTCACCTTCGGGCAACGGCTTTATTTTGAATTCAAGCGTACGCCCCATTAAGTTAAAACGGCGGATTCTTTTACAAAATCTCTGCTTATAATAAATTTATCCATTATTTGATCTTTGCTTTTGTAACAAAATTCTCAAATAACACCCGTTCAGGTTAGTTAAACAAATGACGTAAGACTGATCAAGCGATCGCAAGATGTTCTTTTATAGTTTATGTACACAGAAAACAAATCACGTGATCATAGTGCGGAACCTGTATGAACTTGTCTGTCACCGACTATTCGGTCCGGTGACGAAATCATTATTAATATTATGTTGCTAGTATTGGTTATCGAGGTATGATCATTCGCAGTTTTTAAATGAAACTGTTAACCATTTTGAATTAACACAAAACTTTAACCTTATTTCTATTTCATAATTATTGAAAATCGGTCGTATAGAACTTAAAACATAAATTGTTGGAGGTGCCCTAATAATGACAATAATTAGATTGTTTAGCGTATTCGAATTCAGTCAAATATGTTTTCTCCTACGCATTTTAAACTACCGTCTAAAGGTCGCCGAAAGCATTGTCGCAGTTTTCAAAACTAATAACAAAACGAAAATCCTAAACATACGTTACAATACGTACGAACGGACATTTGTGCATTTGATTGAAGAGAATATTCATTACTATAAAGCGTTTGAATTTGCAAACGTATGATTATACGAAATGTAGGTTAAGATCGGACAGGTAAGTGGGTCAATGTACTCGCTAACACAATGAACATCGACCATTATTATTTAATTTTTATTACCATTTTCGGAACCTTGTTGTGTTATATCGTAAATTAATTAACAAGAAATTAATTACCGATAGGTACTAACTAGGTATCTATGTTATATTACACTCAAAGTAAACTGAAAACCTCGTCAGTTATCCAAGGAAGGACGTTGACTCTTATTTGTTGTTGATGCAACTCATTTATACGTAATAGTATAATGTTTATTTATTGCAATATCAAAATTTAACCTAATGTAGAAAAATTATTAAATAATTACAAGGCCCTATATTTATTTAATTATACTGAAAAGATTAAAAATGGAATGTAAATCTTACCAAACACGTATATTCTAATAGCTTTTTCAATTGTCGTTAAATACGTCAATATACGGATGTAATTAAAATGGCCGTACCCAGAATAAGAACAATCGCATTGTTAGTCATGCGAATTTCACCCAAAAGGTTTTATATATTTAAATTAGAACTAGACACACTTTTTATGCTAATATTCAAAAATAAATTAAATTGTTTATGCGCTCGTACTGCATTACTAAGAGAGTGAATGTATTTATATCGATCAACTCTGTGGCCTAGTGGTTAGAGCACTTGCTTTGCATGCAGGCGGTCCGAGTTCGAATCGCGCTTCAGTCAACCTTTTTTTTCTGCAAGAGCTGTGTGTAGCTGTGACGTCAGCGGAGGGAAAATTACTAGGACCCCAAAGAATTTACGAGTATGGCCCAGCCTACCCCCCAAATATTACTAGGACCCCAAAGAATTTGGTGTATGGCCCGCCTCCAAAAAAATTTGGGGTATACCCCACCCCCAAAATTTAGGAGTATAGCCCACCCTAACCCCCAAAAATTACTAGGACCCCCAAAAATTTTGGGAGTATGGCCCACCCCTAATCCCCAAAAATTACTAGGACCCCCAAAAATTTTGGGAGTATGGCCCACCGGAAGCGGCAAACATCAAAGGACCACGCCCTTCAAAGGAATTTTCCCACGGTCTTCAAAATTTTCCCAGTCTCAAGTGACCCCATACCTACTCAATTCCTAGTTTCTTCCATTCTTAGTATTTAGGCGATTTTTCGCGACATAAACTAACATAATTATGTGTGTATGTGTTAAACTTGCGTTTTGGGATAAAATTTACTGGAGGGGAAATTGTACGGCACCATTCTATCAGATAAACGAACATACCCTGATCTGTACCAGGTTATGCTTGTGTATGTTAAACACTTGACTTTTACCGGATAATTATTCAAAGCGAGGTTAGGAAACTACAATACGTTTTCGCGGTGCCCGACCAAGTAAATATTTTTTCAATAGTGGAGGGATACTTTAACATACCATACTCGAACAATTCAAGTATGTCGCGAGAAATCGCCTTTTGTATAAACAAACGTTGGCTTTTATGTAAATGGAAATATTTGCGTTTAAAATTATTGATTTTCTATACATGCAAGCTCCCTTTTTGCTTGCATGCGTTTGCTTTAAAATTATTATAATTACTTATGCGTATCCTTGAGCTTTTATGTACTCAAAAGCTTCTTCCCTTATGCAATTTTAACATCCCAATTTAAAAATAGAAAAATATCTTAATAACCGTCCGTTTTCACTATATAATTGATTAATTTGGCGCGTAAATAATTTGCTCCTATTTCCTATATACACAGTTGATAAAATTTTATTGTCTACACCTATTTGACCTATGCTTCCATGTCAATATATATATATATATATATATATATATATATATATATATATATATATATATATATAATATAAAGTTTTCACAATTTCTAAACCGTTGGATGCGCGTGCTCAAAAAATGGTAGCTTCACTAATAGACTATTTTAAGAAATGACATATTAATGAATTAATGATGAGCCCTTTCTACCATTCATTTCTGTAAGAGACAGAAGTAATTTCTGTGTTTCATTCCACTGGAATAATTTCAAATTTGATGAGGTTAAGTAAACTAAACAGTTTCATTAAAAGTTATTTGTTTTGGTGTGTCGTATCAGCATTAAATATTAGTATAGGCACTGTAAACAACATTAAGACTAGGTCCTATAAGGATGAAGCGCTAATAGCTAAAAAAAATACGTCCACGCAAGAAACCTGTCATTGATATAGATGGTTTCGACAAAGATGCAATTAGAAATGTAATCTACCAGATGTATAAAAGCAGTTAATAATTTGAAACACCTTGAAAAGCGAATTATTTTTTGTATTTCAGGGGCGTGCATAACCGTAGAAACGCTACAAGAAAACCTTTGTGAACGAGACTTATTTAAAGGAGATAGAACTTCTTTGTGGACAATTTTAAAATATCGGATTTCAATATAACAAGGATGATTCTCGTCGTGGATTGATGGAAGTGCATAATGTCGTTTCAAATGGGTGACATTTTTAAAACAATATGTTTAAGCTAAAACAGAGGGACTACGGCAGTTTGTATTTGTTGATGAAGCTGGATTTTTAAAAATGGCACTATTGGAAAATCGTTGCAGGGTTCTGACGCTAGAAGTGTTAAAAAGCTTGCTGTTGATGGTGAACGGTAATGCTAATAATTATAAAAATATAAGATTTTCCTAAGTATTCGTTTCTTTACTAGGTATATAGTTCTTCACGCTGGGTATGAAGAGGGATTCTCATTCCTAATGCCGAACTCGTCTTTGCTTCAAAAATCATGGAGGGTTACTAGGATGGCGAAATGAATCAGAACAACTTTTTACATTTGTTTAAATATCAGATTTAATTAATCTAAGCAAGTCATCGACTATCGTATTGAACAATGCTAGCTACCATAGTATGCAAATTAATAAGGCACCAACAGGTTCCTACAAAAAAGCCGATATTCAAAAGCAGCTGCAAGAAAATATTTATTACGATAGCACAATGCTAAAATGTGAATTAATAACATTAATGAAACAGTAAGTTATATTATTCTACATAACCTTTTTCTTATTGTTTGTATTTTTAGGAATAAGCCCAAAGTTACATAAGCAGCTGATCAAATCGCTGAACGCTACAGTCATACGGTTTTAAGACTTCCACCATACTACTGTATTTTTAATCCCATAGAACAGATTTGAGGTATAGCAAAAAATTATTATAAGGATCACGTTGGATACAGCTGGTATCTCAGTTGAGAAGTCACTAGCTACATGGAAGAAAGCTCTTGCGACTGTAACACCTGATGTGTGGGCAAGCACAATCCGCCATGCACAAAAAGAAATACAACTACCGTTGATTATCAATATAAATAGTGAAGAGGACGACGACTATCTGTGGAATAATGAAGCATAATTTATAATTTGCTCTACAGCTTTGGCACAATATAAATATACATTTGATAATTAATATATTAATGAATTAAATACATTTTTGAGTATTACTTAATTTTGGTTTATTTGCTTTACGTGAAGCATAAAAAACATTTTTAAAAACATGTTGAAATGTATTGAGATTAAATTAATATCTTCTTCCTAGAGGCATTGTTGTTGCAAATTTGAAAGATGTATCCAAGACATCAGTTCGTCTAAAATTCAACATTTGTGTATATTTTATATTCAATGTATTTACATACCTGTTGAAGTTAATAAACTATTTCTAAATATGTTGTTTATTTAAAACCAGCAACAAGTTCATGACTTCAAACACATCATGAAGTATTGTAAATTTAAAGAACCTCACTTATAAGTAGTACTGCAATAAATTTGTGTATCAAGCTCCTTGTTAAGTTATCCTAAAGTGTAGGATCCAGCATGAAGTATAACTACCTTATCAAGAAGAAATGTAATAAATTATTACTTTTTGTATGTCAATATACTGTCAAAACATTTTATTTTGATTTATAGAATGTGTCATTGTCAGACATACCACTGCCTGCATTCCTAGAGTATGCACACTTAATACAACTTTTATCTATAGAATTAAAACTATTCATATAGCATTCGCAATGCAGCATTTTATCCAGTTGTGACGTCATCCTCAATTTATAGCGAATAGACTATACTACCTAAACTCAAGGTTTTATACAGTTTATATCCAATAAAATATACAATAACTTTCAAGACGGCAGAACTTTGAAACTTATGCAAATACATGATTTATTAAAAATCATGTTAAACAATTATTTATACACAAATTAATGAGTATTTACATATGTGTGGAAACCTATAACGATAGAATTGGATAGGGTTAATATATTCGAATTTAAAATGTAAACAAAAAATAAGTGAGGTTAAGAAACATTAAAAACATATTTGAGTATGTAAATAGACCAAAAGAATAGGGAATAAAAACCATCAATTACTTACCTGTTAGTTATAGAAAATTAATCTGAGTAATATCCAGTTGTAAAATTTAAAATAATTAAAAAAATAATGGAAAACCTATAAGAACCTAATGCAAATTAACTGTCAGTGCGGTCCGTAATGGCGAACGAGTCTGCTGTTTTTATATAGTGCTATAGTGATGAAAGTCGCTTTAGAAATTGCAAAGACTATATGCTCATCATCATCATTATCATTAGGTTTTCAGTCCTGGAGCTGGTTAGACGCGTACTCTCATTGTTTCCTATTCTGAACTAACCTACTCATTTCCCTGAAATTTGCACAGTCTGCATCTATCACAATCTGCGTGCGATAGTCTGATCTAGGTCTACCTCTATCTCTTCTTTCCTTTCTCTGCTTGTAATATATCCCGTACTATTCCCAAAAATGCCTTAGAACGTATCCCGCCCTTTATTTTCTCCTACTCTTTTTTTGCTTTCTATAGATATCTATATTCCTCTACTATTTTTATAACCTATTTGTTATTAACTTTGTCTATCCATGCTATCATCCTCATACATCTGAAGAACGATATTCCAGAAGGCTTCCACCTCTTTCTGTCTGCTTTTCCTACTGCCCCCTATTTCATAGACGTACTGTGTTGTGCTCCACACATATGCTTTTAACAATATTCTCCTTGTTTCTATGTTTGTTGTCTTTAAACATAACCGCTGTTCTTTCTTGTTAGATGCATTTCTATTCCCTTCTATTGTTTTACAAGTATATACCATTTTTCCCCGATACCCAATGGTATCTGATAAGCGGTGAGCAGCCTGTGGCTGCTAAGTTCCACCAGCACTTGAATATTTGCCGAATTAATAGTATTGTTACGAGCTACTATTAGGCAACCCGTCGAACACACAAACGCCGTAAGGACTGTATATTCTCCAGGGACTGAGACTTTTCTAGCAATTACTGGAGGATGAATCATCCTTTTAATTCAGGGTATAAATAAGACCGATGATGAAGTACAGAGTTAGTCTATATCAGAATGTCGAATATAAATTATATCGTGTAAAGTTAAATAGTTGAGCTTTTGGAAGTCCAAGAGTAAACATAAATGTTATATTATGTGAAGGTGTCTAATGTACATGCAGCTTGTAGGATACTTAAATAGACAAAAGTGTAGTAAATAAATAGTTGTGTTAGTGTTGTTAATAGACCTATGGTTAAGAATTTAGTTTAAAAAGATATTAGTGCTTGTAAATTCATTAGTGTGATAGTGCTTCATTGTTAATTAGACTGAAAACATCTATAAATAAGGCATACACTGTTAATTAAATTTGTGAACAGTGAGTAATAAAGACCTTTGTTATTACTTGTTTTAAATTAGTAAAACGCGGTAGTAGTAACCCGCTACAGTATTTTCAATATATCCTTTTGCACAACATTTTCGTAATTAGGTTTTCCGTCTTGAAACTGGTTGGACGTGTACCTCTACAAGCACTAATAGCTTCTTAAACTAACTCCTTTACCATAGGTCCATTAATAACACTAACATAACTAATATTTACTACACTTCTATGTATTGATGTATACTACAAGCTGCATGTACATTAGACACGTGCACTTAACATTTATGTTTACTGTTAGACTTCCAAAAGCTCAACTATTTCGCTTTACACGATATAAATTTACGTTCGACATTCTGATATAGACTAACTTCCCACATTCATAAGCGGTCCTATATATATATATATATATATATATATATATATATATATATATATATATGTATACACTGAATCAAAGATATGACTCATCCTCCAGTAATTTCCAGAAGCATTCTCGAACCCTTGAGAATAAACAGTGCCCGCGACGCTTTGTGTGTTTGACGGGTTGCCCACCAGCAGCCAGCAACACTGACCCCCTCTTTAAAACCGTTACGTCTCGTAACTGTAAATACATTTTGGCGCCAATTCGATAACTGATGACGGTATCGGCAGCTATCTCCTCTAGTGCATCCACCTCGTCGTTGGAAGTAACAGTCAACACTCTGATCTTGGTCTTAGTAGGCAACCGGTTGATAACAACAAACAAGTACCTGGACGTTGGTTCCCTGAAAAATTACTTCTAGCATATTTCGGACTATCCTCTAATCTAAGCGATCCAGTCCACAGCCTAGCTTGAGCACCGCTAGTCTCGTTACTTCATTTTCCATCATCTGCGCCTTAAGATTTAGCAAAGCCTCCCATAGATGTCCATAACTAGGTCTCTGCCATGAAGAATTTTTGGTGACCAGATAGTACACATAACGATTTTTATCTTGAAGAACTAAAATTTTTCCTACAGTTGGCTGCTGTTGTACTAATTCATTCACACATGCAAACTTTTTCTTGAAAACAACAGCTATTCCCCTTGACATCGCCAAATCTTGAGCTACACAATGTGTAAAAGAATACTTTTCTGGTGCTCTAAACAGATCTTGCTGTTTTTCAACAACAACACCAAATGTCGCCTTAGCGGAACCGCCATACGCCGCCATAAAGCTTTCAAAATCTACATTTGGCTCCTGATTAATAACTTGTCGAACACCATTCTCATTATTCAAGTCTTCATGGTTGTTGCCAGCGTAGGATGTTAAACGGTCAAAGTGTACCACTTTCGGTTTACCACGAGGAGATCTTCTGATCCGGTACACTACATCATTCATTCTTTTTAACATTTTGTACGAGGCTTCCTTTGTAGTTTTAGCGACAATCCACGCTTTCTTTGTAGATTGTACAACCACACTAACTCTCCAGGTTGATAATCACCTTCTCGTGCTCTCGTGTCGTATTGTGATTTCATTCGATCGCTTGCTACCTGGATATTCTTTCGGACGTTTTCGTAAATGCTATTTAATCTTTCACGAAGCTTACTAACGTAATCTTCACTTGCAATTTTTTCTCCAGGTTTAAATCCAAACTGAAAATCACATGGTAGCCGCAATTCACGTCCTAGCATTACGCAAGCGGGCGAGTATCCTGTGCTATTATGTACCGAAGATCGGTACGCCAGTAGGAACAAATGTAAATATTGGTCCCAGTCTCGTTGATGTTCAGAGACAACTTTGGCCAGGTACTTTTCTAACGTCTTGTTCATTCTTTCAACCATTCCATCCGATTGGGGATGAAGTGACGTGGTTCTAGTTTTCCTGATTCCAAGATGCTCGCAAGACGTTTTGAAACAACGCTGATTCGAAGTTCCGACCTTGATTGGAGTGTACTTCCAACGGAACTCCAAAGCGACAAAAGAAGTCCCTCACTAGTACATCTGCAACCGTCTCGGCTTCTTGGTTAGGAATAGCATACGCCTCCTGCCATTTGGTGAAATAATCCACTGCAACCAAGATGTATTTATTTCCTTTCTCTGATTCAAGAAACGGACCAGCTATATCAATGGCTACCCTCTCAAAAGGATTCCCCACGTTATACTGTCTCATTGGGACTTTCCGTTTTGTGACCGGGCCATTTGCAGAGGCACACAACTCACATTTCCGGCACCACCCCTTCACATCTTCTTTGGAGTTCACCCAATAGAATCTATCTCTCTCTTTCGAGAGTTCTTTTCACGCCAAAGTGCCCTCCGGAAATACCATCGTGCAAGTGCTGCAACACTTCCGGCACTCTGCTTCTCGGCACTATCACTTGAAGTCTCTCAGTGCCATCTTCACATTCCAGGCGTCGTTTCAAGATTCTATTTTCAATTATCAAGGAGTCCCACTGTGCCCAGTATGCCTTTAGGCTCTTACTTAAAATACCACTCAATAATACGTCCCAATTCGGCGTCATTCTCCTGGTCTTCTCGTATCCTTTCGGGTTGCCAAGTATCATCGGTTACCGTCATTCTATGGAAGACACTTATTTTCTCTTCCATCTTGGAGCAATGCTTGCAGTCCACCGGACAAGATCTCCTTGATAGAGCGTCTGCATTTCGATGGTTAGTTCCTACACGATGTTCTGTGTCAGTCATATTCCTGCAGCCGCTCTATCCACCTTGCAACTTGCCCTTCAGGATTTCAAAACTGCAGTAACCATTTTACTGCAGCATGATCTCGACAGGAATTTACGGCCGTATAAGTACTTATAAAAGTGCTCTACGGATTTGACGACGGCCAGCAGCTCCCTTCTTGTCACACAATAGTTCCTTTCTGGCCGCGACAAGACCTTACTGAAATACCCAATAACTTTTTCTTGTCCGTCCTGCACTTGAGAAAGAACGCTTCCTATAGCTGTGTTACTGGCATCGGTATCCAACACAAATTTTCCCTCCTTCCGCAGATAACTCAAAATTGGTGCTGTAACTAGTAGCCGTTTCAGTTGTTCAAATACACCGTAGCAGTCGTCACTCCAATCATATTCTTGTCCATCTTCGGTTAATTTCGTTAACGGTTTGGCAATGTTCGTATACCCAAGTATAAAACGTTGGTAATATGTGCACAATCCTAGAAAACTGCGTAGTTGGTGTATATCTACTGGTGTAGGCCACTCTTGCACCGTTTTTATTTTGTCAGGGTCAGCTTTTATTCTGGTTTCCGAAACGACATATCCTAGGTATTTCACTTTTTTTCCAAATAAATGGCACTTCTTGGGGCTCAAGGTAAGGTTTGCCCCGCGTAATCTTTGGAATATTTCTCCTAGGTTCTTAAGATGTTCTTCAAAAGACCGGCCTAACACTACCACGTCGTCTAGGTACACCAGACAAGTCTTCCAAGACAGTCCACGCAGTATCGACTCCATCAAGCGTTCAAAAGTAGCAGGGGCATTGCATAATCTAAATGGCATGACCTTGAACTGCCATAATCCAGTTCTAATTGTAAACGCAGTCTTTTCTTTATCGTTTGGCTCCAAGCCTACCTGCCAGCATCCGCCTTTCAAGTCCAAGATCGAAAACCATTTAGATCCGGATAGAGTATCCAAGGTGTCATCAATTCTGGGCAAATGATAGCTGTTTTTCTTTGTCACATTGTTAAACCGCCGGTAGTCTACATAAAACCTTGTCGACCCGTCCTTTTTCTTGACAAGCACTACCGGGGATGCCCATGGACTATTGGAGGGTTCAATCACTCTCTGTTCTTCTATATCGGTAATAATTTGCTCGGCTTCCTTACGTTTTGCCAAAGAAAGCCGTCTGAGGTGTTGTCTTATCGGTTGCGCATCTCCAGTATTGATCTTGTGTTGCACCACATTCGTTCTTCCTTTCTCACTATCATCCAGTGCAAATACACCCCGATATCGTCCGACCAGTTCTTTTACCTTGCCCAGTTGGTCGCCGTTTAATCCTTGACACGAGAGTATCAACATATCCAGCAATTTCTGTGAGCAACCGTTGGCTGGTTTATCTTTCGTGTCGTTCACACAACGTTTAATATGGCATACTGCAATGCAACTTCCTACAATCATGTCTTTCTTCAGGGTCACCGTATGCGGATTAATGTTCAGCACTCTTACTGGTATCATATTTCAAAACTTTACCAGCGTTCTTCCAATCAGTAATCCCTCCTGACCCATTCCCGATTCAGTTGCTTCCATCATGCATACTTGTTCTTCCTGGAGCGTACCATCCGGGCGTCCCATTACTATCATTTCCGCCTTCTCGGGTATTTTCATATCACAAATCATTCGAACTTGCATCGTCTGGTTACTCGTACCTTAAAATGGAATCTCATCATCATCTATCCGTAGCACATTTTCTTTCATGTTTACATGAAACCCATATTCTCTCATGAGATCCATTCCCAAGATCCCTTCTTCTGTAATTTCAGCTACCAAAACTCGATGATTAATTAATTTGTCCCCAATTGCCCACGTAACGGCAGTCTCTCCGTGAGTACAAATTTTCTCACCACTTGCCGTTCGAAGACACACCGATACAGGTAGCACTTTTCCACGACCAACCTAATCTGGTCTCACAATAGTTATTGTCGCTCCTGTATCCACGAGTAATGGGACAATCCTACCATTAATTCTACCATCGATATAAATGCTGTCCAGTCTCCCCATCGACGATGCAGCACGGATGATAATCTCCGGGGCACTACGTTGTGCTGTCGACGTTTGCCCCCTTACGTCGACTTGCTTTAGTTTTCCTGCTGCTCAACCGGTTGTTTTGCTGGTTGAGTGCAGCGTCTCTGTATATGACCAACTTCACCGCAGTTTCAGCATCACAGACCCCATTTCCACGGTCGTTGTCTTTCAAGCTATTCCACACGGTTGACTATTTTATCTATGCTGTTCTGCGCTTGATCAGGTTCCTCTAAGGCAGACCAAACTTTGTGACTCACTCTGTGTGATGTCTGCTTAGCTGCTTCAAATTCAAGCGCATGGGCCAGTGCGTCATCCAACATTTTTGGCCGTGCTAATCTTAGCGCTTGTTGTATTTCGCTGTCTTTAATGCCATCCACAAATGTTTGAACAGCCAGTTGTTCGAAGAAACTATCTGGTGCCGTTGGATATGCCAATCTAACTAATCTGGCGATATCAGCTTCAAATTCTTGCAGGCTTTCACTTGTCTTTTGCAAGCAGTTCTTAAGTTGTGTATGGTAGACCTGTTGAAGGTGAGCGTCTCCAAATCTCAACTAAAGCTTCGATGATAAGAAGCCGTAATCATTCTGCTGGTGATCGGGAATCGTTTGCAAGATGTTAAGAGCTTCTCCCCGTAGGGCCACTATTAAGGAGATAGTCTTCTCTTTGTTGCACCAACCGTTGGCTATTGCCGCGGCTTCAAATTGTTTCAAATCTGTGGGCCAAGGTGTTTTACCATCAAACGTGGGTGGTTTCACTTTAAATTTCGACGGTATTGACTCGCTTCCTTCCATTCTTCTTATTTCTGGAATGTTCTGATTTACAATTTGGTTTGCTAATTCTAGCGGTCGTGTTGTTAGTAAAATCATTTGTTCTTGCAGCCTCATCACATCTTCTTCCATTTTTACCAATTTACTGTTCAACTTTTGCTCAACTGTCTTTACCTGTTCATTGAAATCTTCTTTCAATGCAATGGAGCTTTCCATTAATCTTTGTTCTAACGTGGCTGTATTTTCACTTAACTTTTCTATTTTATCAGCATTTTCACTAAGTGTCATTTACATACCGTATTTAAACTCTTTAAGGGTCGATTCCAGTTCAACTGACCTCACTAAGTTTTTACTGAGTGTCACTTCCAGTTTAGCCGACCTCTCCTTCATTTTCTCAGCATTTTCACTAAGCTTTTCATCTATTTTCGCAGCATTTTCACTAAGTGTCACTTCCATTTTAGCCGACCTCTCCTCCATACCAGATTTAAAATCCTTAAGGAAATTCATTAAAGTTTTTGCGTCCATCTTACTTTGACTTTTTGTTACAGGCATATACAAACTACTTAAATGTCTTTAGACTTGTGTGTTCTCCTTTTAAATTAATCACTATATACCCCGCATCTGACACCAGTGAAGCGGGCTACTACTACCGCGTTTCTCTAATTTAAAACAAGTAATAACAAGAGTTTTTATTACTCACTGTTCACAAGTCTAATTAACAGTTAATGCCTTATTTATTGATGTTTTCAGACCAATTAACAATGAACCACTATCACACTAATGAATTTACAAGCACTAATAGCTTCTTAAACTAACTCCTTTATTATAGGTCCATTAATAACACTAACATAACTATTATTTATTACACTTGTATGTATTTATGTATACTACAAGCTGCATGTACATTAGACACGTGCACTTAACATTTATGTTTACTGTGAGACTTCCAAAAGCTCAACTATTTCACTTTACACGATGTAAATTTACGTTCGACATTCTGATATAGACTAACTTCCTACATTCATAAGCGGTCCTATATATATATATATATATATATATATATATATATATATATATATACCCTGAATCAAAGATATGACTCATCCTCCAGTAATTTCTAGAAGCATTCTCGAACACTTGAGAATAAACAGTGCCCGCGGCGCTTTGTGTTTGACGGGTTGCACACCAGCAGCCCGCAACAATATCCTTTTGCACAATCAACATTTTCGTAATTAGGTTTTCCGTCTTGAAACTGGTTGGACGCGTACCTCCACTTATTTATATTCTGAGCTTGCCTACACAGTTCCCTGAAATTTCCACAACAGACTATATATAGCTCGGTTCTCCTTATATTGTGTTCTAATTTTGTCTATTTCAACGAGATTCAGTGGTATGTGAAGGAGGTTAAGCGGCCGGTGGCTGCCAAGGTCCCCTACACTTAGACATTTGCCGAATTAATAGTTTTCCAGTAAATCCTTTTGCACAATTAACATTATTCGAGAATATTGCACAACCAATACCTGTTTAAATACAGTTTTTTTCGTCATTAGTTTTCCATCTTGGGATTGGTTGGGCACGTATCTCCATTGATTTCTATTCTGAACTAGCCTCACATTTCCCAGAGATTCCCACAGCCTACATCTTTCACTATCTGTAGGTCTACCTCTACCTCTTTTTTTTCCTTTCTTTGCTTCTAATATATTCCGCACTATTCCCTCACGCCTTAGTATGTGGCCTATTATTCTATCCCTCCTATTTTTTACTGTTTTTCACACATTTCTTCCACATCTAGTATCTATTTGTTCTTAACTTCGTCTGTCCATGATATCTTCATCATACGTCTGTAGCACCACATTTGAAAGGCTTCTCTATTTTTTTCTTGTTCTCTTCTCCTACGGTCCAGGATTCACACCCGTACAATGCTGTGTTCCACACATATGTATTGAACAACCTCTTTTTTTTTCAATGTTTGTTGTTTTTGAACACAGTAGTTGTTTTTTCTTGTTAAATGTAGCACGACCTTGTGGTAATTTTTGTTTTATATCTTTTGCGCTTTTCTTATCCTGCGTTATTTGGTTCTAATTACCTATTTATACTTTTGTTTTTGATTTATTTTCCCCTTCTTTGCATACTATTACTTTAGTTTTACTTTTGTTAACTTTCATATTTTATCTCTCTGTTAAAACCATTTCCATTTCATTAAGAGCAGTTACTCTTCTTTGGTAGATGCTAATACTGTTATATCATCTGCAAATCTAAGGATATCAATATTTTGTCCCTGCATAGTGTAGCGGGCCACGGCTAACGCGTTTCACTAATTTAGAACAAGTAATAACAAAAGTCTTTATTACTCACTGTTCACAAGTTTAATTAACAGTAAATGCCTTATTTATAGATGTTTTCAGTCCAATTTACAATGAAGAATTAAAACACTAATGCTATCTACAAGCGCTAATATCTTCTTAAATTAAATCCTTAACCATAAGTCTTCTTAACAACACTAAACACTACTATATTTCATTTATTACGCTTTTGTTATTTATGTACAAGCTGGCGGTACAATATACACGTTCACATAACACAAATTTATATTTACTATAGGACTTTCAAAACGTAATAACCAACTAACTATACACGAGATGATTTATATACGAATTTTGATATAGACTAACTTTTGCATTTATCATCGATCCTATATATACATTATAATTAAATAGATGACTCATATTCTGGTGTTTGCTGGAAAGTTTGAAACTTCTGTAGAATATACCTCGGTTATGCAGCTTGCGTGGTGGACGGGTTGCCTAATAGATCGTAGCACTGCTCCCTCTTTAAAACCGTTACGTCCCGTAACTGTAAACACATTTTGACGACAATTCGATGAGTGATAACGATATCGGCAGTTATCTACCCTGGTGCATCCACCACGTCGTTGGAAATGACAGTCAACACTCTTTTCTTGGTCTTTGTAGGCAACCGGTTGATAGCAACAAACAAGGGTCTGGATATTGGTTCCCTAGAAAATTACTTCTAGCATATTTCGAACTATTTTCCAATCTAAGCGATCCAGTCCACAGCCTAGCTTGGGCACCGCTAATCTCGTTACTCCATTTTCAATCATCCGAGCCTTAAGATCCAGCAAAGACTCCTATAGATGTCCATAACTAGGTCTCTGCCATGAAGAATTTTTGGTGACCAGATAGTAAACATATCGCATTACATCCTGAAGAACTAAAGCTTTTCCTACAGTTGGCTGCTGTTGTACTAAATTATCCACACATGCAAATTTTTTCTTGAAAACAACAGCTATTCTTCCTGACATTTGCAGATCCTGAGCTGCGTAATGTGCTCTAAACAGATCTTGCGGTTTTCAACAACAACGCGAAATCTCGCCTTAGCGGAACCACCATCCGCCGTCATGAAACTCTCAAAATATACATTTGGCTCACGATTAATAACTCTTCGAATACCATTTTTATTTCTCCAGTCTTCCTGGCTGTTGCCAGCATAAGATGTTAAACGGTCAAAGTCTACCACTTTCGGTTTACCACGCGGAGATCTTCTGATCCGGTACACTACATGATTAATTCTTTTTAACACTTCGTACAGGCCTTCCCATTGTCTTTGTAAATCTTAGCGCTTGCTGTATTTCACCGTCTTTAACGCCATCCACAAATGTTTGAACAGCCAGTTTGTCGAGGAAGCTATCTGGTGATGTTGGGTATGTCAATCTAATTAATCTAGCAATATCAGCTTCGAATTCTTGCAAGCTTTCATTTGTGTTTTGCGAGCGGTTCTTAACTTGTGCATGGTAAACCTGTTGAAAGCGAGCGTCTCCATATGTCATCTCAAGCTTCGATGTTAAGAGGTCATAATCATTCTGCTGATGATCGGGAATCGTTTGAAAGTTGTTAAGAGCATCCCCCCCCCGTAGGGCCACTATTAAGGAGATAGCCTTCTCTTTGTTGCATCGACCGTTGACTATTGCAGCAACTACAAATTATTTCAAATATGTGGATCAAAGTGTTTTATCATCGAATGTAGGTGGTTTCACTTTAAATTTTGACGGTATTGACTCGCTGTTTTCCATGCTTCTTATTTCTGGGATGTTCTGATTTACAACTTGGTTGCTAATTCAAGTGGCCGCGTTGTTAGTGAAATCATTTGTTCTTGCAGCCTCATCACATCTTCTTCCATTTTTACCAACTCACTGTCCAACTTTTGCTCAATTATTTTTACCTGTTCAGTGACATCTTTTTTCAATGCAATGGAGCTTTCCATTAATCTTTGTTCTAACGTGGCTGTCTTTTCATTCAACTTTTCCATTTTTGCAGCACTTTCGCTAAACTTTCTTCTATTTTCATAGCATTTTCACTAAACTTTTTTTCCATTTTGGCAGCATTTTTACTAAGTCTCACTTTCACACCGTATTTTAACTCTTTAAGGGTCGATTCCAGTTCAACTCTAGCCGCCATGTCTAAGCTAGATTTAATGTTATTCCATTCCATTTCTAATTACTCAGAATAAGAAATATTCCCCATCACTTTTAGCAATTTATTTGACTTTTTTCAAATCTTGCATGGATATCTTTCTCTTTTAGTTTCTCAAAGTCAAAGTGCTCTTTTCCGTTTCTTTCTTTCAAATTTTTAAATTTAAAAGCACTCTTCATAATTACGATGTAGTGGTCAGGGTCTATATCTGCTTCTGGGTAGCCTCTACAGTCTTTTATTTGATTCCTAAACCTTTGTCTAACAAGAATGTCATCCATATGATATCTTTCTATATCTCCTGGCATCTTCTACGTGTATCGTCTTCTAGCATGATGTTGAAATAATGTGTTTGTGATGATTAAATAGTTTGTGTCGCAAAATTCTACCAGCCAATTTTCCCAGTCGCTTCTCGTGGCTAAACCAAATAAACCTACTACCGCTCCTTCCCTGCCTTCACCTACCACTACATTAAAATTCGCGTAATTATTAAAATTTCATGTCCTTTTACGTATCTTAGTATGTTTTCGATATCTTTGTAGATCGCTTCTACATCTTCGTCACTGTAACTAGAAGAGGGCATGTATACTTGTATACTCTTAAATTACCACTCCAAAAATCCCCCGCATCTGGCCACCGAATTTTACTCATCCCTACTATGTCTAGTGCTAACCTATTTGTTTCAATTTTTAAGTTCTTTAGCTTACCTACTTGCTTCATACTTCTAGCATTCCACGCTCCGACTCTCAAAATGTTCCCGACTCTTATTCTTAACTTTCCGGTCGCATTCTCCGAAGTAGTCCCCTTCCGGAGATCCGAATGGGGGATTATTTTAACTCCGAAATCTTACTCCAGAGAGTACCGTAATGTGTATTGCAATTTAAGTACGCTGTGTACTTGGGAGTTAACGTGGTGTTTTCCCGTTGCCTTCCACATTGCGGTAGTGTTTCTTAGACTGTTATACCGACCCCCTATGGTCTCTGCCACTCAATGTCCTGAAGAAGCTGCTGCCCTTTTTCGGGAACCTGTCAATATCTGGTTCCTCACCAAAGACCCCACCAATTTGGTAAAACCATTGACTCGGCTCATTAGCTCATTGGAACACTCAAGTCATTTCACCCATTCTATAATCTAGAACTTCGTCAAGGTGCTGGTCCATTCGGAATGGACTATATGCTCTTACTGCTTAAATGATTTCTTAAACCAAAGTGAATAAATTCTATTCATAAGTATCATATAAATAAATATTTTTCGATTTATACATAAAACCATGTGTATGAATTAATAATTTTTAAACCAGTCAAATTTTTTAAATTTCTATACAAATGAAAGTATTAAACCGATACAACAGGCTATTTTAAAATCTGTTAATCTTAATTTAAGTTTGACTATAAGATTTAGGTTAGGTGCTGATACTTTATTTAATTTTAATTAGCATTATTTTTTAAAAACTAGAGCAGTTGATGGAATTTCAAATCACTTAGAACTTCCCTTTATTCAAACAAAACTATAAATGTATATTAGGTTTTCAAGACGTATTGTAATTGGTCAATTTATTATCGTGCTACGATTGGTGGGTATTAGAATTCGGAAACTTACAATTTAAAGTGTAAAATTATTTAGGTTAGAGTCGCGATGGTTAAAATGAAGAATGTAGTCGTGTTATCTTATCTACAAGAATTGTTTACGTAGTATATGTTCATTCGTATTTTTGTTGTGCCAACGTAACCATTTCTTATAGATTTATTAGAAGACCTGAATTAGTTGCCTTATTAGTAGGTTCTTTTTTTATTGTTAAGAAGATGGCACATAAAAAATGTAGAGCTTTAGTTTTGGTTGGGGGTTATGGAACTCGATTAAGACCACTTACGTTAACTCGCCCCAAACCCTTGGTCGAATTTGCTAATAAACCTATACTAATGCATCAAATAGAAGCTTTAGTGGAGGCAGGTGTAAGTGAAGTTATACTTGCAGTTTCCTACCGTGCAGAACAAATGGAAGAGGAGCTATTGGAAGAAGCTAAGAAACTTGGAGTTAAGCTCATTTTTTCTCTGGAAGAACAACCACTAGGCACAGCAGGTCCAATAGCTTTAGCTAAAAGATTTTTACAGGACAGCTCAGAACCATTCTTCGTGTTAAACTCGGATGTAATTTGTGATTTTCCCTTCAAACAGCTGGCTAACTTTCATCGCAAACATGGGGCAGAAGGTACAATTATTGTCACCAAAGTAGAAGAACCTTCTAAATATGGTGTTGTCGTTTATGATGAGATTAACCGTGTTCAGCGATTTGTAGAAAAACCCAGAGAATTTATATCTAATAAAATTAATGCTGGTCTTTATATTTTAAATCCTAGTATTTTAAACAGGATAAAAGTGCGACCTACCTCTATAGAAAAGGAAATTTTCCCTGCTATGGCCGAAGAAAATCAGTTATATGTATTTGATTTAGAAGGATTTTGGATGGATATAGGACAGCCTAAGGATTTCCTCACTGGTAAGTGTTTGCATTATGGATATACATTTTTAAAGTCAAAAGTTTCAACTTTATGTATTACAATAGTAATGTGAACAATTTCAAATATGAAATTGTACCAGACATACGTATGTTTTCTATACACATAAGTAGTTTGTTAATGTGTGTTATATAACCAGATGCACATTAATAGCCATGTTATTATTGGATATGCAATATCTATTAGATTACAAAAATGGTAAGATTTTTTAGTAGTGAAAAATAATCTAGGATTTACGTCCTGAACTTTTATATATATATATATATATATATATATATATATATATATACAAGGTTTTCGTTTCAAAAATAACTACCCTTAATAACGCTTAGTTTTGTAGTTTTGTTTTGAACAAAATACATCATTTTTTAAATCAAGGGAGAAGTTAACAACAATATTGCATTGATTTTATATTCCATCTCTTACTCTCAGCTACCACAACTTTGAAATTTGGGTCATTCCGTGTCAAACCAATCCAAAAATTTCAACATTCAACCTGGCCATTTCAATTTGCAATAAAACTTTCAGGGATCCTTTTCCCTAATGACGTAAAAGAAAATATATTTTTAAATGTTTTTATCCTGTTGGGTTTGTATGTAATTAATTATTAAATTTTTGAAAAAAATATGTTTTTTTTTTGTTTTTTGGCTTGCAAAAACATCTTCTATCTTGAATTTCTCAGGTTTTACAAGAGTTAGAGAGCTGCTTGACCCTCATTTTAAAGAGAATTTAATAAGCTTCAATTTGATATGTAATTTGATTATACTTGATGAAATAAAATTTTTATTTAAATTTTGAAATAAAAATTATATAAATTTTAAAGTTAGTGTTTTTCCGAGTGTTTTTCTAAAATTTTGAAAAGATATACTTTTTTGTAATATTATAAGCTTTAAATCCTGAACATTTTAGAGTGGGATCTCAATGGTATCATGAGTTGTGGTCCGAATGGTGTAGTTTTAATTACTGGTTAAAGCTACATTTAACAGGTCAGTGAAGTTAGCAGCTAGAAGTAGCAGCCAATTGACCACTTCCTATATGAGCCACGCCTCTCCTACCAATCCTGGATAAAAGACACGCCTATTTTAGTCCAATATCACTTAGCTCCACCCTTATTCTTTCGTATAATACAACCACGTGCAAGTAAGAATGCTCTTATACGACTATCTTTTCTAAAAAAAACTAAATCGGCGCTTTTGTAAATATCTATGACAAGCTGTGCTTTTTTATCAAATCTTTAAAATGACAAATTGCGTTGCTGCATACCTAATTTCCTGTAGATTACAAACTTACTAATCTTCCTGAGACACACTCATATCAACTCGCTGCCACTGATATTGTTTTAACTATTTTCTAGATTTATGCAAGAAGCGCGTTTGCCAAGAAATTTACATTTACATATTTGCACCCTCAATACATACATGGCAGATTTTTTATATTCAAATACAAAAGTTACTAATTTTTACCTGAATCATATTAAGTGTCCACTAGCATTACTTAAATTTTTTTCATTTGTAAAATCTACTCGTACATTTAGTTATTAAGGCCTTTAGTAAATATGCGGCAGATGTTTAATTCCATGCTCAAATAAAAAAGTTATTAATTATTTCCTGAATTGCATTAAGTGGCCGCTAGTGCTACTTAAATTTTTTTCTGAAATAATACAAAAGCAGCGAATTTGTAAAAATCTACTTTTAGATATTAAGGCCTTCAGTAAATATGCAGCAAATTTCTAAATTTCATGCACAAATAAAAAAGTTATTATTTTTTCCTGAACTGTATCAAGTCGTTGCCAACACTACTTTAATGTTTTTCTGGGTTAATACAAAAGTAGTAAATCTGTAAATAAATGTTTATTTAGATATCAAGGACTTCAGTATATATGCGGCAGATTTTTAAGTTCCATGCCTAAATAAAAAAGTTATTAATTGTTTCCCGAATCATATGAAGTGACCGCCAGTTCTATTTTAATTTTTTCTGGGTTAATACAATAGCTGCGAAACTGTAAAAAATCTACATTGAAGTATTAATGTCATCAATACATATACGACAGCCTTTTAAGTTCCATGCCCAAATAAAAAAGTTATTAATTATTTCCGGAACTGTATCCAGTGGTTGCCAGCACTACCTTAATTTTTTCCAGGAAATTTGTAAAGAAATCTATGTTTAGGTATTAAGGCCCTCAGTAGGTATGCGGCAGATTTTTAAATTCCATGCTCAAATAAAAAAGTTATTAATTTTGTTCCTAATTTGTAGTGAGTGGCCCCCATTTCTACCTTTATTTTTTCTGTGGTAATACAAAAGCAGCGAATATTTTAGAAGTCTACATTTCGGTATTATGGCTATTGGTACATACGCGGCAAAATTTTGAGTTCCATGCCCAACTATACAGTTTAATAATTTTTTCTTGAGCCATATCAAGTGACTGCAAGCACCATTAAAAATTTTTTTCTGGGTTAATACAAAAGCAGTGAATTTATAAAGAAATCTACATTTAGGTATTAAAGTCGGTTATAATACGCTGCTAAAATACCATTGCTCATTCATTATCTCTAAAGGATTATACGAAGAAGTTGGTGAACTTGTCTAACAAGAATAATGCTGATTTTGATGTACTTCTTTGCATGTTGCTTAAGATTTCCTACTTCTTTTGTACATCAATGTTTGGCCAATGGAAATTTTAAAAATGCAAATAAATTTACCTAAATATACAAACCTCACAGGAAAACTTTAATGTGTTGAAAAGTACAAAAAATTTAACCATTCAAATTTTTTTTAGAAATAAAGGCATCGTTTAAACAGTGTGTTATCAACGACACTATCCACTCACAATACTTATATACTTATAAAAGGCATAAATGGGAAATACCTGGAAAATCGTTCAGAAGTTTCTGGTAGTATGTAGTTCAATCAAAACTGTTCTTATGAACTGATTCCGCTTTTCTGTTAATAAGCAATGAATGAATACACCATCTTGTAATGTTTAGTTTGTTGTACATAATAGTACCGAACTACAACGTTATTGGAAATTGATGTTAAGGATATATAAGTATTTTTCTAGTAGTAGGTTTTTATATTTTTATGTTGATTATGTCTAGTACCTAAGCATCTCTAACCATTCCTCACCAATAACCCCTCCAGTCTCCCTACCTTAGTGCAAAGACATAAAAGGACTTGGCGGTAGTGGATAACAGACTATTATAGTTCGTTCTCGTTCGTAGTGTTGGTGGTGCATTGAGCATCAATAATTAGCAAATTCATTTGGTGGTGCAGCGAGTATCAATTTATCAAATTCATTATAGAGTCTGTTTAGCAGTGCAGTTAACAACAAGATCAACAAGTGAAAGGTAGGAGATATTATTCTTTTAATTAACCCCTTTCCTTATGTAACTGTACATAGCATATTTTAACAATTGACATCTATGAAAAGTTATTAAAAATTACAGAAGCAATTAAATACATAATCTCATTAAGAGTTACCTATAATAACAAGCAGAGTCATTTTTGAATATTTGAAACATACTCCAAAGTTGAATTCAAGATAAACGGAATGCACCTGCAAAGGTCAAGATAAAATCTTTTTGTGTATTGATGCGTGGTTCTTTACTGCTATTTAACAACAAATTTATCTCCTCACGTTTTCTTTCTAGAGAGAAAGATTTTTCTTCTATTTAACTTACTTCTCTTTTTTTAGAAGTGGGTTTCTTATTTACTTTTGTACAAGTAGAATCTGATTTTTTAATTAAATTTGTCATTGTAACACATTTACTAGGTATAGTTTTCGAAAACTTTAACTCTCTTTTTTTTATCTCTCGAAGATTTGTTCACTATTGTTATGTGTAAGTTAACACGAACTCTAAATTTTGCTTTGCGATTTTTAATCTTTAATCTTATAAGATTCCTTTATTGTAATGTAGTGAATAAAAACTTCTCCATTTTATTTACGAATTGATTTGCTCGGTGTCTTATTTTAAACAGAAAAAGTCTTGTTCTATTTTTGCAAGTCAAGAGTCGACTGTAGCATTATAAATTATAAATATAAATTACATAAATTGTGGAAAGTAGTAGCGGTTTTTTCTTTTGTTAATTTTATGTTCCGCCTTTTGTTGATAAGTAAATTTTATTAAACAGTTTTAAAAAGTCAGAACTTTTTCTTAATGTTGTCATTTGTAAGTATGTAAGTATAACGAGTGGGTGGTGTTGTTGATATCACACAGTTTAAGTGATACTTTTATTTATAAAAAAATTTTAGAATGTTTTTACGTTTTGTACTCTTCAATGGATTATAGTTCTTCTGTGAGGTTTGTATGTTGTGGTAAATTTATTTACATTTTTTAAAATTTCCATCAGCCAAACATTAATGTACAAAACCAGTAGGATATCTTACCCAAAATGCAAAATGCATATTCTTGCTAGACAAGTTTGCTTACTTTTTCGTATAATCCTATATCCATAATGAGCAATGGTATTTTAGCAGCGTATTATAACAGGTCTTAATATATAAACATAGATTTTTTAGAAATTTGCTGCTTTTGTATTAACCATGAAAAAAATTTAAATAACGCTGGTGACTACTTGATACAGTTCAGGAAAAAATTAATAGCTTTTTATTTGAGCATGGAATTTAAAAATCTTCCACGCATCAACTGAGGACTTTAATACCTAAATGTAGATTACTTTACAAATTCCCTGCTTTTGTATTAACCCAGATAAAAATTAAAGTAGTGCTGATGGCCAATTGATACGGTTAAGGAAAAAATTAATAAACTTTTTATTTGAGTATGGAACTTACAAATCTGCCGCGTATGTACTGTTGACTTTAATACCTAAATGTAGATTTGCGGCATTAATATTAACCCAAAAAAAATTAAAGTAGTGCTGGTGACCATGATATGGTTCAGGAAAAAAGTAATAACTTTTTATTTGGGCATGAAACTTAAAAATCTGCCGCGTATGTACCGATGGTCTTAATATCTGAATGTAAATTTCTTTACAAATTTGCTGCTTTTATATTAACCGAAAAAAAATTAAAGTAGTGCTGGTGGCCACTTGATGCGGTTTAGGAAAAGATTAGTAACATCTTTATTTGAGCATGGAACTTAAAAAATTTACCGCGTATGTACTTATGGCCTTAATACTTAAATCTAGAATCTTTTTCAAATTTGCTGCTTTTATATTAACCCAGAAAACAGCCACTTCATACGGTTCAGGAAAAAATTAATAACTTCTTTATTTGGGAATGGAACATAAACATTTGCCACGTGCATTCTGATGGCCTTAATACTTCAATGAATATTTTTTTGGTCCTTCATACTTAAATGCAGATTTCTTTACAAATTCGCTGTTTTTGTATTAACCCAGAAAAAATTAGAATAGTGCTGGCAACCATTTGATATGATTTAGGAAAAAATGAATAATTTTTTTATTTGAACATGGTATTAAAAAATCTGCCGCACATCCACCGAGGGCTTTAATCCCTAAATGTAGATTTCTTTACAAATTCACTGCTTTTGTATTAACCCTGAAAACAATTAAAGTAGTGCTGGCGGCCACTTGATACGTTTAAGGAAAAAATTAATAACCATTTTATTTGGAAATGAAACATAAAAATCTGACGCATATGTACTGATCATATTAATACTTCAATGTATATTTTTCTACAAACTCGCTGCTGTTGTATTAATCAAAGGAAATTTAATATCTCGATATAGATTTATTTACAAATTTTCTGCTTTTGTATTAACCCAGAAAAAAATTAATGAAGTACTGGCGGCCACTTGATACGGTTTAGGAAGAAATTAATATTTTTTTTATTTGAGCATGGAATTAAAAATCTGCCACATATCTACAGAGGGTCTTAATACCTAAATGTAGATTTCTTTACAAGTTCCTTGCTTTTGTGTTAACCCAGAAAAAATTAAAGTAGTACTGGCAGTCACTTCATATGGTTTAGGAAAAAATTAATAACATTTTTATTTGGTCATGGAACTTAAAAATCTTCGGTGTATGAACTATTGACATTAATACCTAGATGTAGATTTTTCAAATTCTATTCTTTTGTATTAACTCAAAAAAAATTAAAGCAGTGCTGGCGGCCACTTCATACAGTTTAGGAAAAAATTAATAAGTTTTTAATTATTTGTTAAATTAAAGAAGATCTAACCTTTAAATATTTTAGTGCAACTGCTTCTCTGACTGGCTAACTCTAAAAACCCTCATTAATTTTTACCAGGTAAAACTTTTAGCTTCTTGAGACTGTTCTTACTTGTTTTACATTTGAGTATGTATTTGTATTTAGTATGATGATAATGTAATAAGATTTAAAAATCAGTTTTTATCATGTAAACACGCTAAACGAAGAATTTTTTTATGGTAGCTTTAAGTTTTTTTGCTATAGCTCCTTATCCCATTGAGATCCCACTTTATAAATTTCAGGTTTTATAGTTTGTAACAACACTGAAAACATTAATTTTTTTTCAAACCTTTTAAAAACACTTCTCAAAAATTTTTTAAAAAAGTTTTTTGATTTCTTCAATATTTTTTGTTTAAGCTTATGGAATTCTTTTTAAAACGAGTGGTCAAGCAGCTCTTATGACTTGTAGAATAAAAGTTAATCAAGATTGAAAATGTCAGTGCAAATGAAAAAACTTGTTTTTATGCAAATTTTAAAAATGAATTACATCAAAATCTAATAAGATGTAATTTTTATAAAATTATATTTTAATTTAGACATTTTGGGAGAATGGTTCCTGAAAGTTTCAAGATGATCAAGTTGGCTGACTGGTTAGTTTGGTATGGAATGACCCTTCAAATTACACCCAATAGTTTGTGATACATTATTTCAAAGAGAAAAATTCCAACAAGAGCATAAAATAGTTTAATTATATCTGTTAATGAGAAAATAATGAAGTAATAAATTTCTAAAATTAAGACAAAAATGATTTAATTTAAAACTTCTGATTAAATTTATATCAGATGTTAAAAATACTCTTCATTGTTGTAAAATACAGTCTATTTTTGAAAATTTAGTATATATTTAAGTGAACCCTGAATTCTTATCATAGTAATGTCCAAAGCCGCCCACAAATGTGGTCAATGGGGTTCACTTGACTCTTCTACATATTGCACTTTTGCTTCTTTCATTAGAAATCACAACACGAAATGCGTCTATACTGAAGACAATTATAATTTTATCTTGAAATATACTATAAATTATGTCAACAATAACAGAAAATATGGGCAATGGTTGTTCCAGTGATTGCACAATTTTATATTGCAATCAAGTATAACAGCCTTGCTAGGACTTTGTTTCCAGAGCAATATGATGCGGTCATACATCATGTAATGATTTATTAATAAATTCAACAGTAACTTGGTGAAGATCCATCATAATAAATAGACTGAATATCATAGTACTTTTTATCTTTACAAATAGTAAGTTGTACAAAGTCAAAACATTTAAAATTTGTTAAAGTATAAACATCGACGAGCACTTTCGACTATTAAGTCATTATCAAGTCTAACTAGAAACTCACAATTGAGCGATTGTATAGGTGGTGTACTCAAATAGTGGGAAAGTATATACACGTTAAATTAAGGTGACAAAGTTGATTATTGGCAAGGAAATTATAAACATAATATTATTCACAATATTTACACCATGTGTTAACACTTTCTTAATTTCTATATTTTCGAAACTGACCAGTTTCTTACCTTTGTTTAATATGACCATTCTCATATAAGTGTCTAGTGAAAGCACTAGTAGAATTATATTTACCAATGTTGCGTCTGTGTTAGTCAAAATGCAGTTTTAAGCTGGTACCAGTTTGTCCAATGAAGAAACTATCACAATTATCACATTTTAATTTATATACTCCAGTTTGTCAACCTTAGGCCTACAATTTCTAATGAACGATCTTACTGACGAGGTGATATAAACTGTATCTGTTGAATGAGTAGAAGATGTGTATGTTGATAGATTTTGATTGGTTATTTTCTTTGTAGTTATTTTTATTAGTTCTAATAAGTAGTTATTGGTTTTTAAAGGTCGAAGATTGCAGTTACGGATAGCAGTAAGTACTAAGTAGCGTGTGAGAATACAATTTTAAATAATATAAATATACTTGTAATACAGATTTTTATTTTTTCTTCTTTAAAGTCTAATGCGAATACTAGCTATTTGATTAAAAAATCTCTTCTTTTGAAGTATCAGAAAAGAAAACTTTGATTACTAGTAAAGCGTGTTATTTTTCTTTTCAATCAGTAACAATGGATATTAGAAAATTTTTCAAAAAGGAAGCATCTCACATAGGCTGTAACAGTGGCGATGCTGGATGCTATTTTTGAGTGTAGTGATATGCTATATAATACTACTAGCGATTTATATGAGGCTAATTAGTTCCACACATATATTTTAAAATCTCTGTTATGGTATTCCATGCAGACAAGAAAGAAAAGTAAAGTAAGCATAGAAAATTACCCACATCGAATACTGCAACAAAAAAGATTCCCAAGAATTCCGTGCTAGCCAAAAAGTCGCAGAATGGGGTGGGTCATAAAGAAAAAGGAAACTTTAAATTAGGAATTTTATTTATATACCTTTAAGGAAAAAACATGTTATAAAAGAAAATCCAATTCTCCAAAAAAACATTTATTGTGAACGCCCCAGAGGACTTACACAGTACAACATTGACACTAAAATAATTTCTACCTTCTTTAATTATCTAGGACTAATGTTTAACTTCCATTCTCATATTCACATAAAACAAAATCAAACAAAAGAAATATAGTGGATTGTTTTCAATCGCCCAAAAATACATTATATTCACATAAAACAACAATTAGAATATACTGCCTTAGTGTCCACAAGCACTAAATAAATGCAAAAAAATAATGTAATATTAGACACCAGCAATAAAAGGAAAAAGGATCATCTACTGGCCGAAATGCATTTTGCAGCAGCTGTAATAAAACAAAAAAAATTATTAGGCAATAAAGTTACATCTTAACAATAGTGTAGCTCTAAATTTTATATAGAAAATTTTATGGACAGTCAATGTTGATCTTATTTAATAATTCATACTCAATCAATCACAGTTGTTGCAATAGCATATTCCGACGATTTGAGCGAAATAAGTTCAATTTCCACACTGGAACGTTTCCAGTTATGCGATGAGTAACCTAAAAACTTAACAAAGAATATCGAAACCCAGTTTTCCCTGAGGAAAACATCAAAGTGATTTAGAGAAGTAACAGTGTCTTACAACTGGACATGATGTTCTGGTGGGATGCAACAACCTATTGTGGTCAACATCTGCTGGAACACGTGGCATCTCATTCTTGAATCTCTTTATCCACAAGGCTCTTGTTATAAATACACCAAATCCCAAAACAATACATACTGTTGATTTTCCACAACGAACTAACTTTTTTCTTAAAAGGATCATCTGTGCTAATTCGTACAACCAAAGAAAGATAACCCAAATGCCACAAACTTAATATTTTATTCTAAACAAGTGAAAATTAAAATCGATCATGGAAAAACCCAAATTAATGTCTGTTCTGTAGAACCCATTGTAGCGTTCTCAACAACAAATATACATCAAATTCAAGGATTTATTGACGATGTGTAAGGAGAGTTGCCTAGCTTTTGCATAAAATTATAGAAAATGTAATATAAACCAATGCTTAATTTATCTTCAATATGGTGTAAGGATAAGCAAACCAGAAACTTTCAATGGATTGGAGTACGTGTTTGCAAACAACCTTTAGAAAACACGTCCACCATATTGTACTGTTTCTGAAAATAAATGTTCTAATAATCGAATACGGCATTCTTAAACTTATTATAATCTTTAAGAAAGCGCATGATTTTGGTAATAAAATAACAGATTTTAATGCTCTATTAAAATAGAATAAATTTGAAGTATTTAAATTTATAACTAGATATTTTAATAAAAATCCTACAGGGTGATGAATAAGTAACCGCCTAAATTGCAAGGGCAGTCGAAATTGTTAATCAATACTTATATGACTATAAAAAAGAACACAAGAATTGTAGTATTTAATTATGTAGAAATGAAAATTTTTCTATGCAGGGATAGCATGTAACATCTCACATGTGAATAAGGCTCCAATCCTTGAATTGAAAAAAATAAGTACCTACTTGATTTAGATAATTTTGTTAACTCAAACGAAACACTTTCCGATGATGTTTACTTTACACTTTTAACAAATTCTCATTATATTGTTAATATTAATAAATTGCTGGAGATTAATCATTTGGGATATTTGAAATTTTTTAGAACAAACTCACTTATGTAATTTATAACCACTTTAAATAAATTAAACTAATGATTAGTGTTATTATAAATTTTTGTAGTTAAGACTATATTTAGTTATACTTTAAGTGTGAATTTTTTAACCCTTAAATAAAATAAATTGTATATCACTTTCTTACTAATTGTAAACATTATTTAAGTTATTTTAAAATAACTAAAGAGGTTGTAGCAAATATTCATGTCACAATAACATTCTACTAAACATACAATTAGGTTTTGGGAACGTGTATGAAACCTTTCTGTACCGAATGGTTTTATTAAAGCAGCCGATGATGTTAAATTAACTCTTTCAGTTTATTTGTGCCCTTAAAAGTATTAGAGATTGTTAATCTATATATAATCTTTTGTTATCTGTTCTCAATTTTATTTTTTTGGAGCCTTCCATTTTTTTAAATTGTATATGAAGTAAAAAAATGTGAAGATTTCAATTAGATAATTGTCTTTTTAATCTGCAAAGTTTCTTGAGAAATACTGCAGTGATCGATATTAGGATTACTGCTATTTGTAGTTTACACTTAAACTTGCCAAATAATATAATTATGTTGAATGTCAGTTTTATAGTGACGACCCGAATATTAATATTCATCTGATTAAAAAGTATCATTTTTCTGTCAAATTTCAATTTAACCAGTATTTAACAGCAATTTTTAAATTGGTGCTTCTATTAAATCTATGCAATCTATAGCATTTATTATTTTACGAAGATATTTTTTTATATGAACACCACCCTGTTATTTTTATTAAATATATACTATTCAGTTTTCAGTTTCTGCAGGAACCTTGAAGTATTCATTAGTACAAATCTTTAATTTTATAATCATATCAATGCAGTTCCTTAACATGTATTTATTTATATTAATCACCATTTTTAACAAGAATCTCAAAACAACACGTGAAACCAATTAACTTTAAGAAAATTGTCAGCAGCAATTTTTGATTGTTTGTGGTAATTCTTTATATATTGCGTTATCTTAATCTGAGTATTTCACAAAACATTCTTAACATTAATACTTAACTACATTGTATTTTATATCATTTATTTTCTCTTATAATTCTTTTTTTCATTTTTAAAAGGTCTATCATTGAACTCAGTATATTGATAAGGTTAGTAAAGTGCACTAAACTAAACATGTATTCATGAACATTGTCTGTTGACCTTAAAGCTTTCCTTTTTGTACCTTAACATGTTTATTTAGTTCATTACATAATGTTGTTACTGACAGATTTATATTAGTGCAAGTTATATTTAGTGAAAACAATATCTAACATCTTGTTTTTGCTTTGGTATGCTGTTACATGTTCTGTAGTAAATTATTTTCTTTCTTGACCTATCTATCATACCTCACCAGAACTATATGACATATTGCTTTTTTTAGTAGTTGGAAATGTTACCAAGACATTCAATTATTTTTGGAAAATATGGGACTTAATCATGTATTTATCCAGTTTTGTTAAAATGCCATTTTTACTTAAATCTTTAGTTAATTTCTTAACAGAATGCATCTGTTTTGAAAGGGAATTTGGTTTTAAAGTATGTTGAATATGATAAAGTATTTAATTCACTTGCATTTTTTAACCAAGTTGCTATACTTTTAGTTTGAGAATTACCTTTGATTGGTATTCAGTTATTATATTTGATGATATATATTTTATCGAACCATTTTCTTCTATTAACAGCATTTCTGTATAGCATTATTTAATAGAATACTTTTATTGAAGGAATAATGTTTAGTAGGAATGGAAAATTAGATGAAATTGAAAGAAGAGTGATTGCTTCACGTAAACTAGTCAGGAGTATGTGATCTATTATGAGCAATAAAGTAAAGTAAAAAATGCAAAAATGACAGTGTACAGGAATTTTATAATCCTGACTTTGTTGTATGGATGTGAAACGTGACTGTCAGGACAACCTTAACAACTGAATAAATGCGGTTAGTATGAGATGTATTTGCTAAGACTAGGAGGTACATGGTTAGCAATAAATCTGTAATTAATGCTTATAATTTGAAAACTAAACAAACAGGTCAGTCTGAAAGAAGCATGTGAGGATGGTTTGATCATATACAAAGATTGAGTGGTGAACGTTTGGTGAAGAAAGTATGCAAAGCATGGGTAAATGGCTGAGAAGAAGAGGTAGATAACAAAAGACATGACTGAACAGATTTTAAAGGTTCTAGATAAATTTTATTGATTTCAGAAACTTTTTCAATACAGTTACTAAACTGTCAGTTTTTATACATAGATGTAATATTGGTGTGGCAAAGGGGTGTTGACTGTATTAGGTATAGCGTATAAATAAATAAAATGCGAGTTGAATTGCCTGCGGTAAGGGATTGAAATTTTGACTTAAGCGGCTAGTAGCTAGTTAAACAAGGTTAAATACATGCAAGACAAACACACAAAAAACTTACTACAATTTTCAAATTAATGGGCACTTGCGTTGCACAGATATGCGGTTCTATATGTTAACTCACAGCGAGCGCGTACTTACTAGCGGGTGTTTTTCAATTGAATTTTCATTTCTCTCCTACGACTGGCCGGTTTATCTTTCGGAGCGTTATTAACTTCAAAACCGGCGGCCGTATTAGGAAATTGTAGTATGAATTTATACGCGCGATAATTGCAAAAAATTGTAAATTTCATTTAAGCGTGCCTTGGCTCTTACAAAATTAGTTGCATTGTCTGAGTATTTGCAAGACACGGGACCACGGCGTGAAAAAACAGTAGATTAACTAAGAGTACCCTTTGGGTTACTACTGAAATACGAAATCGCTCGAAATATCTAAGGGAATTAAATACTGCCATCAAAACGTCGGAAAATCAACAACTGGCTAATTGCTGTAAATTACTATTAAAGTACCACAAAGATGACATTAGTTATTCAAAAAAAGTTTATTATGGGAACAGACTAATTAATGCCAAGAATCATACTCGAACATACTGGAGTACAATAAAACAGGAGGTTAATTATTCTATACCTCCTTACCCAAGCATGTTTAAGGATGACAATTGTCGGTATTCTTTAAACTTTAAGGATGCTTCAGAAGCCTTTAATAATTATTTTTTAGATTCTATTGCCAAACTTACATCTAAATCAGAGTTTACTGCAACTATTGGCCACTTTAATTATTCTTCATTCTTTCTAGCTCCTGTTACCTCATAAGAGATTAAATCCATTATAATTAGAAATGGTTGAAAGGCCTCATCAGGATATGATAATATACCTGGATCCCTATTAGCTGATGTCGTGGACATAATTGCAGTGTTAACAAATTTAATTAATGAGTCATTTTCTAGCGGAATTTTTCCGGATATCCTAAAAAAGGCAGTTGTAGTACCAATTCACAAACAGGGGGAAAGAGATATTATTAGTAATTATAGACATATCTATTTTACCTGCCATGTCTAAAGTAATCAAAAAGCTTTCTACATTAAACTATTGGCGTTTATTAATGCTAATAAAATATTAAATACAAATCAGTATGAATTTATAAAGGGTTCTTCTACTCAAGATGCTATTATTAGTACAATCTATGAGAATTACAATAACATCAACAGGAAATTATTAACTGTTGGAATCTTTTATGATTTTAGCCGTGCATTTGAGTCAGTGCAGCATGAAGGTCTTGGCTAAATTAATTGGATATAGTATTAGAGGGGTGCCTTTTGATTGGGCCAAATCCTATTTATCTGGTAGGACACAGTGTGTATCTCTTAAATCAAAAATAAATAATAGTATATCATCGGATAAGAATGTGCCTATAGGAATACTGCAAGGCAGTGTACTGGGTCCCTTCTTATTTCTATTATTCATTAACGATCTTAACATTACAAAAGCAAATAAGACTACATTGTTTGCTGACGACGCCACTATGGTCTTATCCGTCAAAAAGTGGAATGAATTAATCCAAATTAAATATGATAGTGTTCATTACATGAACAATTCTTTTTAGAAAATGGTCTTATACTTAATTTTGACAAATCCAACTTTCTTCTTTTTTCAACATCGAAAAATGATCGTCGTAGCTTGTTAATTAGAGGCCCGAATAATAATACCATAAAACAGTGAAATAATGTAAAGTCTTTAGGGGTAAATGTAGATCACTGCTTATCGTGGCACGGCCATATTAATGCAACTTTAAATAAACTTAAGAAACAATGTTTTATTATTTGGTGATGTTCAATCCATCTTTTTGTATGGGGTTGTATGGGGTAACTCATCAACTCATGATAAACTATTATTATTGCAGAAAAGTTTCTTAAGACTATTATTTTTCAAACCATTCAATTATTTGTGTCGTGAGCTATTCAAAACTCACAATATCCTGACTATTCCATGTATTTACATTTTGCATTCTATCTTGTATGTTAGACAGAATCTACATAATTATCTTCAAACAAATCAGGTTGTTAAATATAATGTAAAAAACTCTGACCTGCTACATATCCCTCAACATCAAAGGACACTGATTCAAAAAAGTAGTACTGCGATGCCTCTTACTCTTTACAACCACTTACCTGTATCTATTAAATCTCTGCACAATTTTACAAAGTTCAAATTTGCTGTAAAACAGTTGTTATTATAACACCATATACTCTATTAAGGAATTTTTAGAACAAAAGTAAAAAATGATAACACTGGGTACTGTGATGACTTATACTTTATTACTAATTTAGTAAATAATAATTTAGATGTAGTGTTCTGATGAACAAATTCTATACTGAAAGGTAGTCTGGAATATTACACTATTGTTTTAATGTAAGTGACATGTCCAATGTATAGATATTATTTACCGAGGACTAATAGAATTTGAATTTGAAATAAAGTGTGAAAATGCAGCAAGAAAAAAATTTGTTGTTAAATCAGAAGCCAATTCTATATGTATAGTTTTTGTGGTCAAACAAACAAAGAAGCAAATATATGCTTTTTGTGCTCGAATTCCCCGGTGATGGGAAAGCGTAATTCTAATTGCGCTGGCGTAATCAACACCTATGTGTACAAAGGCTTTTGTCTCACATACACGGAAAGCTGGAAGATCGGCCATTTTGGGTGCAGGGTGTGAAGGGGATAATCGAAAACAAGTGTTACATAAGTGAACTTGCTTTCTGATTAAGCTTCTAGCAGGAAGAATCCAAAAGTGATTGCGAAGAATTGACATTAAAAGACTAGGGCCTGTATGACAATTAATTTTATGATAATGGTCTATTATCAAATTGACGACGTGGTCATTTTTAGGGAGTAAAACCGGGTGCTGACTTTCAAAGGGAATATCCGCTTTGGACAGCCTACCTTCAATGCGAATAATTTGAGCTTTATCTAAAAAGATACATAGTTTTTGAAGACCCCTTGTGGGCAGCTTTGAATGCTGTAATTTTATTAATTCGTCTCCAAAATGTACATTTTGAATCATTCAAATAATATACTTTTCAGCGACAAGAATATCAGAAACATGAATTTTCTCCGATTGCGGAATTATTTTTAAAAAGAGACACTACTGCGATGTGGAAGGTAACAGAAAAGTGCCGTATTACTTCCCAAGTACACAGCATACCAAAAACGTTTTTTTAAACGATAGCATCTTATGGGATAAAAGATTCGGGAGTTAAAATAGTCCACCATTCGGATCTGCATGAGGGGACAACTTTGAAGGAGGTAATCGGCAAGTTTAAAACAAGCATGCAAACATTTTGCGAGTCGGAGCATGGAATGTAGAAGCACAAAGCAAGTAGATAAGCTAGAGAATTTGAAAATTGAAATAGATATGTTAACATTAGACGTAGTAGGGATCAGCGAAGTTCGGTGGCCAGAGTTGGGGGATTTTTGGAGCAGAGATTTTAGATTAATTTGTACAGGATCAGAGGAAGGAAATTGGGGCATTGGGATAGTTATGAATAAAGATAGGACACTGGGTAGAAAACTATCTACAAAGGAATGAAAGAGGAGAAGAAAAAATGTGGATAACAGTAAAAACTAGAAGAGACAGGATGATATGTCATGTACTAAGGCATTAGGGAATAGTGTTGGATATATTAGAAGCAGATAAAGGAAAAAATAGAGGTAGAAGTAGACCTAGATTAGACTACTGCACACATACAGTAAAAGATGTATGCTGCGAGAATTTCAGGGAAGTATGTAGGTTAGCTCAGAATAGGAAACAATTGAGATATGTGTCCAACCAGTTCCAGGACTAAAAACTTAGTGATAATGTTTACCATCGTGAAAATTCTGGTTGTTGCTAGTACGATTCGCAGATGTTGTTTTAACCATTACTGAGATTAATATTTTTTAGTTTTAAGTTTTTGTTGACTGCAAATCTGACTCACGACTAAAACTTGCAAATCTTTAATTTAACTAAGGAAGGAATGTTGTCTTTATTGTTACTATATAACTGGATGAGGCTATTGTTATTTTAAAAAACAACATTGGTGCTGTACTTAATACGTATGTTCCACTGTCACCTTAAGTTTGCAATCCATTATATAAAGCCAGATATATACACATCCATAAGTGATCTTTTTGATGAACAACTTTAGTTATTTTATACAATTTGGTTTTAGGATTACCTTTAATAACTATTTTTCTCAATATTATTAAAGTAGCAGTCTAATGCCCTATCTTCAAGGACATTTGTATTTTAATGTGGTAGCAGCATTATATAAAATGCAATACATTATAAAGTGTTATAATTGAAGTAATTATTATAGACAGGCGATTCATTTAACACGTTCACTGCGCCTCACGCGTATTTGCGGCAATCCGTCCATTACGCTTGTGCGTCTTATGCTGATCCGCGTTTCTAGTATATATGGATATAATTCATCAGTGCGGTGTTAGCCTTGCCGTTAGAATGTTGTTATTGGAGTCGCACATAGCTGGAAGATATCAAAACTACGTGTTTTTTACAGTTTACGATTTTTTTGATTAGAAGTCAGTTGATCAGTATTTAAATATTGTTCATCATGGCAGATAGTGAACCAGGACCTTCTAATGTTAAAAAACCTAATATTGCAATTAGAAATTAGAATAAATTAAGAGATGATGAATTACGTGCGTTATTAGAGCATAGTGACAGTGATTTTGATTATAACGATAATGAAGATGATGATGATGATGATTTCGATAGTCCATTGGATAACGATTTTGATTCTGAAAATGGTACAGGTGTGTAACTATTGATTGTGTATGCATGGTGCGTGTATTGTATATTGGATATTTTTGCGATTGTGTAATAAAACAAATATTTTTTTATTTTATTTCAGATGAGGAAGACTGTGATGTCGATGATGATACATCGGTTTCAGCAGCGCCGCTAGATGGGTGACAAGATACAGTCTCAATACATACATTTCCTTTTACACAAAATTAAAATTTGCTTGTGCCTATTCCAAGAATGGGAAGTTTTATAGATTTTTTTTATTTATTTATTTTATTTATCGGTTTATTGTTTCATATGGGCACTATACAACTAAACAGAATAAATGATTATTGGAAAGAGGGACACACTTTTTAGATCGAAATGTTTTTCGGATCATATTGGTAGGGATCGTTTTTTATTGATTTTACGTTGTTTACATTTTGCTCCTAATCCTGAACCTGGAACTGAGAACAGTGATCGTTTATATAAAATAAGACCCATCATAATTTATTTTAATTCTAAAATGTTGTCAATTTTTCAACCAGGCAAGGAATTATTCCTAGATGAATCCATGGTTCTTTGGTGTGGGCGGTTGCTATTTCGGCAATACATCAAAACCAAACGCCATAAATACGGTGTAAAATTGTATAAGTTGGCAACTCCAAACGGAATAGTTTTGAATATGAATATTTATACAGGTGCTTTAGGTGAAATCGGAGGAAAGGGGCATGCCTTGAAAGTTGTAAATCACCTGATGAAAGACAGATTTGATTGTGAACACTCTCTTTATTTAGATAACTTTTACAACAGTTTCCAACTGGCCAAAGAATTTTCAGAAAAACAAACTTTTGTACTGGTACGTTATGATCTGACAATCAAGGAAATCCCAAAGAAGTCACAGAAGCTAAACTGAAAAAAGGGGCATTAGTATGTAAATACAAAAATGGTGTAATGATCGGCAAATCGAGAGACAAAAGAAACGTACTTTACATCAGTACTGAGTTTCCTAATGAAATGATGACCTATAAAAATAAAAGGAATCAAGAAAATATAAAGCCTTTCCTGATTTTGAAATTAATGAATTCATGAGTGGCATAGACCAGATGATGTCATACTATCCCTGTTCCAGAAAAACATTGTAATAGTACAAAAAATAAGCATTCATTTTATGCAACTGTTGTTACTAAATGCTCATTCCTTGTTTAATTTGTATTCAGGAAAGACAACGTTAAATTATATGACTTTCGATGAGCTGTTATACGTGATCTGCTAGCCAAAGGGATCAACAAGACAGTAAAAAGGGAATCAAGTGAAAAAATCAGTAAACATTTTCTCACAAAAATAAAAATCACTAATCAAAAAGGGGAACAAAAAGAAAAAGATGTAGATACTGTGGTCAAAATAAAAAAAGGAATTATACAGTTTTCCACTGTGAAAAATGCTCTTAGGGGCCTGGTTTTTGAGTAGGAGAATGTTTTACTCAATATTACAAAAGGATATAATATACTCGAATGTTTCAAATTGTTAGTTTTATTTTCTTGTTCTTTTATGTACACTTTTTTTTTGTTGCAAGTGGATTTACATTAAATTTATCGTCTTGCATATTTTAGTTCTTTTATAACATATTTTGTATCGTACAATGTGGTCTTATTGCTGAATAAAACCACCTATAGCGACGCATATCCGCGTCAGTTAGCACATGGGAAAAAAATGTAACCTATGTGCTGCTGACGTGAATTTGCATTTAATTTTTAAAAAGCCTAAAAATAATATGTTATCCAGGTTACACATTTATGAAGTTTTATAGCCATAAATAATGTCCCACAACAAAAAAATTGTTTTAGGTTATGAGCAATGTACACTAAAAATAAGAAGCAGTGAATGTGTTGAGAAAACAAGTGCCGTGCCGTGACAGTTCTTTTTTTATTTCCAAAGAATGTTTGTTTAAAGCTCTAGATAAATATACACTAAATTGCTAATTGAGCATTTCTTATATAAAAGGGATGTATGTACAGGTATAGATAAACAACAGCAAGTATGTCATTGTTCATTCATACAAAGGTTGAAACATTGAACCCTTCTGAAAATAATAATTTTAATTACAATAAGAATTTAACAAAATCAACTACCTGTCAGTTATTTTATTATGAAGGGATTGAACTTTTCAGTAATAATATAAGATGTGAATTCTATTTTTAATAGCGTTGAAAATTGTATTGCATTGTGTTAGGAATTAATTTTTAGTTTGATTCTTTACTGTTTATCATTTTGAGATAAAATTTTAATTTTATTAATGTATGTATAAATCAATAAAGTTAAATTTAGTAGGGAAAAAGTTAACATACATTTTTTTCTATCTTAGTGTTTAGGTTTCATGTCTTGATGTAAATATATGTTATTGTTTAAGACAAAACAAAGTGCATTTTTATAAATATAACAGTGACACATAGAAATTTTAATTGATCTTCTTGGCGAATTGGTAAATATATAAATTAAATAATTAAGTTTTGTGCAAAAAGTCTACCAATTTGATATTGCAGTTTCTAATAGTAAATAGTATCGGGTTGCTGATGACAGTTTAGCTATTTAAGTGTTTAATTACTTTGAGAGGTTATATATTTTATTTTAAATTGCAGTTGTAGTAACCTAAGTTCATTAAGTTAACTCAAAAGTTGAAGCTTACTGTTTAGTTTAAAAAGCATTACATTATTTTATATTATTTCAATAAATCTATTGCTTTTTGTTTAAACAATTGACATCGTTTTGCCAAGTGAAACATATAATATTCGATACTTTTTGTAATTGAAGTTACTCTTGACGTTGGAACAATTAAAAATATATACTTTTAGGCAGTTTGTTTGTAATTACTTGAAATGTTCTAAATTTAAGTTTTTTGAACGTTTCCTTTTGGTGTTTTTTGTAGATTTATGTTGTTGTGTTGTATTAACATTTGTTTTTATATATTAAACTATTTCCTTTTAGGTATGTGTTTATATTTAAATTTCTTACAACAGAAGCATTCTGGGAGATTACATTGTGGGTCAGAGATTGTCGGAAACGTTTTGATTGACTCAACTGCTAAAATTGGTAAAGATTGTAGAATTGGTCCGAATGTTACTATTGGAGCTGGTGTTGTGATAGAAGATGGTAGGTGACCCACTTTAAAGATAAACTAGTTGAGCATTAAAATTATAGGTGTTTGTATTAAACGAAGTACAGTTTTACGCAATGCTATTATAAAATCACACGCTTGGCTAAGTAACTGCATTATTGGATGGCATTGTTCTGTTGGACAATGGGTACGTATGGAAGGTGCAAGTGTGCTTGGTGAAGGTGTTGACATAAAGGATGAACTTTACATTAATGGTGGCCAAATTTTGCCATATAAAGGTATCACTGCATCAATTCCAGTACCACAAATAATTTTATAAATAGACAAAATGGAGCATCAAAGTATACATTTTTATATTGCAACAAAGACTATTTGGATTTGGTGAATTTTAGGAAATTGTTTTGCTTAGTTTTAATTCAAGTTTTATTGTCAGATGCACTTAACTACAGCTCTTAATAAAAAAGAAACTTAATTTAATTCAACAGCTATAATGTATTTGAAATTTAAATCTGATTATGTAGTATTTAGTTTATAATTATATAATTGTTAAAATTTATATATAAGTTTGCTTGTTACTTAACAGATATAAAGTTTAAACATTCCACATGGATTATTAATGAGTCATGCACTTTGTACTTTAATATAAATGTATATTGTTTGTTACGAGTTGATATTTATATATTAGCACTCAAGTTTTATTTTTTATTATTTACATCTTTGGTTTGTATCATTTCATGTTCTTATAAACATATCCATATCCCCTAATTCAGAATTTTTTATTTGCTACTTAAGAAATATGAATATCTTAACTTTGTTACTTCATTTCGTCCAGTAACTGTCTACAAATAAATGTTATTTATCATAATGTTTTTTGTTTATTTAATAAAAAACCTGTTGGTATTTGTATAACTTCTTGCTTGATAAGTTATTTTGGTTACTTCATCTCTCATGCAACAACACAATTATTGATGAATTTTCACAAATAACCATAATATAACGAAAACAATAGAAAAACAAATATTAGTACTGTTTTGGTTATATCGTTGTCTTTATTTTTGTACATGTTTTTTGCAAGAGTAAAAACTCTCAACGTATGTAAAGCACTTTAAAGATATTCATTTGACAAGGATAACTACCATGGACATTGATTTTATCTAATATTTGTAATAATGTTTTATATGATATCCAAAGTTACAAAATTAATGCCATTTCAGAAGAATAATTTGATTAGGAATATACTAGTTGTTCATGTAGCTTCTGCATTATGTTTATAGGCTTGTTAAATTCATCGTAAGAAAAGTTATGACTGTATTTAACATTCACATACTTTTACAGATGGTTTACATTGAGACAGCTTGTATGAATAGGATAGCAATAAAATTGAATGTGTTGCTAGAAAATGTTTATAATTTTTACTGATGAATAAAATGAGTTGTTTTATTTTCTTATTACAGTCAGTAACTACCGAATCGAGTCTGATTTGATTAGGGTTGTTTTAGAATAAAAGTTAGCATTTAATTAATGCCTAACCACATTTTGCATTCTGGTAATGTTTCTAGGGTTTGCATTTTCTTTTGTTTTACTGTCATTGAATCCCACATAGTTTTTATAGAACTATTGTATCATATTCGTTATTGGATTATTTTCAGAGTTCAATGTGATCATGTAATACCACCAAATTTAATTAATGATCTAAAGTTTTATGAATAATATGAGACTGTTTAAATTATGTAATATAGTGTTTTAACTCCAAAGAAATATGAAGAATGGCTGTAAAAGTGCACAAAAATGATAACAATAGGACAATACAAATAAGAATATGTTATAAATGTATTGGTTGGTGAACAATATAACAACTCTTGTACTTACCATTATAATGAAGAAGATAATATTTTACAATGTATGGCTATTCACTGAAGTTATTTGTTTTCATGCAAATGAATAATCATTACTGTCGATTGACCACAAATAACAATCAAAAGGTGTTTTGTAAAATAACCAAAAACAAAAGGAAGATTATGAGTTAACAATGCAAACTGATTGGTTGTTATCATTATACTTAAGTAAAAACTATGGTTTGAAAGCAGATGGTAACCCTATCTCTGTTTAAATTGCTGGCTCCTATACAATTAGGATGGATGCCACCTGATCTCAATTATGAGTGTTTTAGGGAAGTCTCAATTGGAGAATCTGGAGTATATTAGAGCAAAAAATCTGTTTAAATTGCTGGCTCCTATACAATTAGGATGGATGCCACCTGATCTCAATTATGAGTGTTTAAGAGAAGTCCCAATTGTAAAATCTGGAGTATATCAGAGCAGAAATCTGAACAGGAGATCTGGCAGTGCTCTACAAGTACAATGATGATATAATTGTAGAAAAACATGCTTGTATTTAAGTTATGATTACAACCAGAGTAAGTAAGTTTTATGATAAAAATCTATGAACATTAGTTGAGTACTGGCAGTTAAAGCATCTCAGGGTAATAAAAAAATCACAGATTTTTAAATATATATATATATATATATATATATATATATATATATATATATATATACACGTACTAACGTCCTTTACGAAGCCCAAAAAGACATATTCCGCGGATGATACGAAGCCCTCTGCTGTTTTACGAAGCCCGAATCGGGCTTCCTAAAAATTTGTGTGTATTAAATTTTATTTCCATAGATATGGCCATAAATAGCGTTTTTACAAAATTTACCTGGGCTTCATAAGTCTGTAAAGTATCGCAACTTATACACCTTTAGTTGAGGGCATTGTCCTTAAGGGGGCGCGTTAGTTCTGTCGTATATACACTGTATATACTATACAGTCTTTACGAGCTAAATATGTTTGATGCCTTTTAAGAAGCCCGTAAGTCTGGCACCCGTGTGCTGCTCAGATTAATGTATGTCTCAGGCAAATAAATACTTACTTCTTAATTAGCAGATTACATTTTAAAGCCACAATCAGTATTTAAATAAAATACAGCATTAAAAGTTTATTTTTTAACACTTCTTGTTGCAGTAAAAATTCCATACACATTCTTGACTTTCGAGATTTATATTTGCAATTAATTAAAGATCTTCAACAACTGAGCAGTAATTTGTACAATTGTTTAAAGATGCTGCATTCTCATTATATTTATTTCATTATAGTAATAAGCATCCTCTCCTGTTACGCAAAAGGACACATTTCTCTAATAGTCCAAAAGGCAGCATCACCGAAATATCGGCCATTTCATCATTGTTTGTATTTTGTATACACTATCTGTGGGCTTAAATAAAAAGATTGCCGTAAGTCTGCCGGTCTTTTAGTGGTAGAGACGAGGGCAATTACACCATGATTGTAGTAAAATCAGCAAATCTTTTAAGTGATTTTATCATGTGAGGGACCATGTGCAAATGCAAATTTATCAACTATAATTAATGAAATAATGGTCTACCACCACTTCAATGGTGGACTACTTTTTGTTGTGATTATTATCTAAACATGCGAATTTTAGAAAAAACTTTAAACTTTTTTCAGTAACAGCTGAAAGTACATGGAGCTATTTCGTTTGGCAGCAAAATGCACTCCATTTTACTAATTTAAGTTTGCTGAAGGTTACAACTTAATTGGCCGACTTCAAAAACCATGATGTAATTGTATATTTTATTTGTGACCTAGTCAACATTGCAGTGGTTTTAAAGAAATTTTAATACTTTTTGTGTGTCTATTTGTAGCTAAATTGTTTGCTTTAGACCCCAGGTGTATTAAAAATTTTTGTTTATCTTATCGGTCTCTACACCCTCTTTAAATTAATGACATAAAACTTATGCCACCATGTATAACACAACATAGTAATACAGGATGGCATTAGTTATATGTCTGGTGGTGGATATTGATAAGCTAAACAAAAAAACCTATAATTACAGTTATCTCACAACACTACATTTAAGTATATTACCCAAGCAGGTGATGGAATTGCATCATTCGACACTAATAACAAAAGCAAACAGGAAAAACAAGTTTGCAAAACGTTTAATATGTTCAATGAAAAAGTACAATCGACTTAAAGTGAATTATTGCTGAATTGCTAGAATATTTAGACTACGAGATCAGAAACCTAATACAGTCGACCAAATCAGCATAAAGAAATTTTATTTTTTTGATTATCATCAGAACTTCAGTTTTAAATGACTTTAGTAAAAGGTATGGTGCATGGGTTATTTCGTTTTACAGTTCACAGATATCATATTTCAATAAGTTTTGTTTGCATATGTCACAACTTTGTTGGTCGACTCTAAGGAATGATATTATTGTGTATTTGATTCATGGCATGCTAAACATTACAGAGGCTCTATAACAATTTAGATAATGTTTTTTGTGTGTCCGTTATTAGCTTAACCATTCATTTTAGACCACAAGTTAATAAACAATTTTTGTTTGTCTTATTGGGTTCTACACCCTCTCTAATGACACCTTGTATAAATTTAAGCCAATCTCAAGTATAAAATCCTAAAATCTAAATAATACATACAAGGATACCTTCACAATGTTTCCAGCCCTAAATATATACAAGAAGAAAATTAGACAATTGTGTACAGCATTTTTACATGCTCTGTGAAGTGCACTTCCTAAAAAAAATAACGTAACCCTAACTGATATAAACAAAGTGTTAACTTACTCTAGTTTATAATTTAATAAACTGGTTGTTGACTTTAGTATTTCCTAATATTAATTTTTAAACAAGTGAAAATCGTCCTAACAAGCTTTGGTTTATATGAATGTGACTTGGAAAATAATTACGGAATCACTTGTGCACTGAGATAAGAAAATCAATTTTAACACGAGTTAAAGTTCGGGCCTTTGGAGCTGGTTTTTTAAAAAGCTTTGACTTTAACACATTTATTTTACTTTGAAACAGATGAACTTGTACATAATACTAAAATTAATTATTGACTAGTGAGTAGCTTGAACAACGAAGTATGGAGTTCGAAGACTGACTGCCGGGCATTGAGCTCCCGGGCTTTTTATAATAACCTGCCCTCCACACGGCTGTGGGAACTTGCAGATCTCATGTCTGCGTTTCTCTTAATCGTACAATGTAACAACTTAATTCTAAGTAACTGCGGTATGTTGACCGCCTGTGACCTGCCACCTGCAGTATCACTGCCCTCACGGATGCAAAGCTGCATTCCGTTCTCATGAACTGTCGATAACCTCTCTGGGTTATCCTTGTGTTACAATGTTGCATTGAACTTATACTTTTACTTAATAATTTCTAATAATTGTTATTAGATTCAATATATCAATATATATAGGTACTTGGGGGATACATAACTCCTCCCACCGTAAATGAAAAATTAAGGTTTTTCTTAATTTTTAAATACATAAAATTCATTATTTAAATTCATTTAAAATTCATTGTTTCTAATGGTATGCTTATTGTTTCCTTTTTTCTCTTTGTTTCCTTAAGTCTAGAACTGTTTCCTTCATTCTTATATCTAAGGTACATTTTGTATAATACATACATGATTACAAAAATTATTAAAATGATCAATACAATTGTCCAAACACTTATATTATTATAATGTAACTTTGGCGTTTTGAGTTCACTTAATTGTTCTTTATAACTTTCCACTAATTTCACGGCGTGGTTGAGGTCGTCTAAGTCTAGATGCTCTAGCTTCATAGGTTTCTTGATTATTTCTTCGTCTTCTTCTTGTATCTTGAACTGTAGTTCCGGTAGGTTTGCAAGTTTCTTTGTTGCTATGGGATCTTGATAAACTCTGATTACTTCATCTTTCAATTTCACATAACAATCTTCTTTGAGGGTAATTAGTTTGCTTCCGATTAATGCTTGGTTATTTTCATCTTGGTTGCAGTGGATGGTTGCTATTACTTCTGTTGGGAAAATGGCTATCCATTTGTTATCTGTAACTTTTTGAATTTTCATATTAGTTATTTGCACTTGTTTAGTTTCACAGTTTTCGTAATGATTTGAGAATTTTAATAGTTGTACTTCACAAGGGCTGTCTTCTCGAATGGTTGTTGTCGTCATCGATTGACATAAATATTGGTTTGGTGTTACTTCAGTACATTTTTCGTTTGTATAACCATATCTCAGTTCATTTAGGGATAGGAATTTGGTTTTGGGTATGATTACTTGGTATGTGCTAGTAACCTTTGTTGGAAAAGCAAATAAATGATAATATTTAATTGTTACTTTCTACTATCTAGATTTCTAAAAAATATTATTTCGTTATTCTTAATGTTGCTAAAATTTGTTGCGTTAAAGTAAGGGTGGATATTATTTGAGTATATATAGTATTTTGTATACTGCCTAGTTTATTGGTAGTATACCGGGGTTGTTTTTATATGTTTTCTATTATTACTTGGTTGTCCGTTCTACCTGGGTGGAGGTTGACGGTAAGGGTGATGACTGTCCATCTGAAATTACAGGGTGTCTTAGGTTTTTTAAATGAATGTATTTAGTTATTTTACCGTTGTCTACTACTGCTATGTTTTTATCTGATATTTTCTTAATTTTAAATGGTCCTAAATTTCTGGGTGCTGTTTTATGTCGCTTGCTTTGAAAGTTTTTCTCATATACGGTTTGTCCTATTGAAAATTTATTTGAGTCGGTATTTTTGTTTCGGGTTGTGGTGATACGTTCTTTATCGTTCTCTAATTTATCTTTTACCTTGTCGTAAGTTATTTTTAGTTTTTGTTTATGATCTTTCGCATATTGCTGATATACTTCTTTATTGTAGTGTATGTCATAGGGATTTCGTGAATCTGAATGTCCTAAGGTTAATTCTAAGGGTGTAAAATTTGTTGATGAGTGAATAGTGTTATTATAGGCGATTAGTGCGTATGACATTAAATTGGTTATATGTTCCTTTTTATAATTTATTCTTAATAATCGAATTTGTTCTAACAAGGTTAAATGTAATCGTTCAATTAGTCCGTTTGATTCAGGGTGGTTTTCCGTTATGAAATGAATTTTTATTTTGTGAAGTTCTAAAGTGTTTTGAATTGTCTCATTTTTAAATTCGCTACCATTGTCTAAAGTGATTGATTCGGGTGTTCCGTAAAATGTGAAATATTGTAAAAATCCTTGGGTCACGTCAATGCTATTTTTGGATGTGATTGGTATTGCTTGGCCTATTTTTGTGAATGCGTCTATAATTGTTAGATAGTTTTGCGCTTCTACTACTAGAGTATCGGCATGAAGTTTTGAAATGGTTTGTCGGGTGTTTTGGTTAACATTAAAGGTATCTTTGGGGTTTCCTGTCGTATTTCGCTCTGTCACATAGTTCGCATTGGTTAATGAAATCTGTGGTCAAGTCCTTCATGTCTTTAAAATAATAACGTCTTATGAGTTGTTTTATTGTTTCGTTAATTCCACGATGGTTGGTTTTTCCTTCGTGTTGATTTCTAATTACATCGTTTATTTCGTCAGGGTCGTTTAGTGTTATTAGTTTTCTAGTACATCTGATGAGTTCAGGTCCAGAGTTATTGAATAGTTTAATGTATAATTCTGAAAATCTTTGGTATAAATGTTCGGTATTGAAATAAAAATAAAATCGTTTCTTCTCGGGGGTGTATTCCTTTAAAATTTTAATTATTTGTTCCTCGTTATCATCTTTTGTTATTTGAATTTGATATATCTTTTGTTATCTACTTTTGTATATTTTACTGGATTGGGGTTATTTAAAACTTCGGTTATTATAAATTGATTGGGTTTCATATCGATTGCTTCGTTTAAAATTTTAATCGCGTTTTTTGGTTCTTCGTTTTGTGTCGAATGTATAGTGTCGATCTCGTCTGGATCTTCCCTTATTTCTGTATCGTCTACGTTTCCTATAATGGATTCCGTTTCTAATGCATTGAGTTGGATTCGGCTTAAAGCGTCTGCGTTGTTGTTATAAATTCCTTTTATATATAATTTCGTAATCATACTCTTCGAGTCTGATTCTCCATCTTTGTAATTTTGAATTCGGTTCTTTCAGTTTGCATAACCATACTAGTGGTCTATGGTCGGTATATATGTAAAATTTTCTTCCGTATAGGTAAGGTCTAAAATATTTTGTTGCCCAAATTATGGCTAATAACTCTTTTCTATAGTGCTATATTTTTGTTCGGTTTCATTTAGGGTTCTGGATGCGTAGCTAATAGGTTTATCGCTACCTACTTTTCCTTGGCTCAATACTGCGCCTAATGCTACATTCGATGCGTCTGTCGTCAGTATAAATGGTTTTGTAAAGTCTGGGTATTCTAATACAGGGTGATTAGTTAATATGTTTTGATTTTGTCTACTGCTTTAATAAATTCCGGGGTGTGTTCAATTTTGTTTCCTTTTTAAACAATTTGTCAGGGTTTGGTTATCTGAGCGTAACCTTTAATGAATTTGCGGTAGTAACCACTAAGTCCTAGAAATCCTTTGATTTCTTTGTTTGTTTTTGGTAATGGGTAATTTAGAACTGCATTTGTTTTGTCTGGATTTGGCATTACTCCTTGGGGTGTTATTACATGTCCTAAAAATGATACTTCTTTTTGTAAAAATTCACTTTTGTCTAATTGTACTTTAAAATGTGCTTGTCTAAGTCTTTCAAATACTTCTTTCAATCTTTCTATGTGTTCTACTAATGATGTGGAATAAACTATGATGTTGTCAAGGTATACAAGGCATTTCTCATTATGTATTCCTCGTAATATATTGTCCATGACTCTCTGGAAAGTAGCGGGTGCGTTCTTTAGTCCAAATGGCATTCGTTTGTATTCGTAATGTCCTCTAGGTGTGCTGAAGGCTGTTTTTGATATGTCTTTTTCTTCCATCTCTACCTGATGGTATCCTGATGCTAGGTCTAATGTTGTAAAATATTGGCATTTGCCTAATTTGTCTAAAATTTCGGTAATATTTGGTAGTGGATATTTGTCATCTACCGTTTTTTCATTTAACTTTCTATAATCTATTACCATTCTGTACTTTCTCTTTCCGGTTGCGTCTAATTTCTTGGGTACTATTAACACGGGGCTGCTCCATGGTGAATTGGAGTGCTGGATTATGTCTTGGTCTAATAAATCTGCTACTTGTCTGTCAGCTTCTTCTTGGCTTGCATGAGGTAGTCTATATGCTTTTGTAAAGATTGGTTTATTGTCTGTCAACTCGATATTATGTTTTACTGTGTTGGTGAATGTTATTGGTATTCTTTCACAATGGAATATGTCTCGGTATTCAAAACATAAGTTTTTAATTGCTCTTTCTTCTTCTTGATTGATATCGGTATTAAAGCGGATGTTAGTTAAATTTTCTCTTAACATTTCGTCATGTTCTATTGGGTTGTAATCGTTTTCTAAATTTTCGTCTATTTCCATTTCGTTAAAATTTAGTTCTTCTACGTTAATTGGGTCTGTCAATGATAATTCTACGGGATAGTCGTTTGAATTTAATATTGTTGTGGTTGCAAAGTTATCTTTTATTTGTACTAAGGCAGTTGGGGTTTCTACTCCTTGTTGAAAAGTTATATGATTTATTATTCCTAAATTTTTGTTAGATTTTACTGGGATTTTTATTTTTCTTTCCGTTCGGGGTTCTATAGTGTATTTTTGTTCAACTTGTGTGTTTTGAAATTTAATTGGGATTTTTCCGTATTTTGTCCTTAATAAGCGATTTTAATGTCAATGTTGGCTCCTAATTTTCTTAGAAGGTCCATTCCGATTAATCCGTCATATTTGTCGTTAAATTCGAATACACAAAATTTATGTTTCATTTTGACATTAAATGTTCTCGGTAAGGGTATATTTGCTACGAATTGGTGTAGTGTCGTTTGATGAGCTGTTTTGATTTTGAATGGTTCTCTTTCTACATAATCTAAATAGTGTTTTTGTACGGTTCTGGGGCTAATTAATGTTTTAGATGATCCGGTGTCGATTAATAGTTTGAATTTGGCGTGGGGTATTTCTATGTATGGTAATACTAAGTGATTTATGTTATTTAAGTTTATTAAGTTTGGTTGTCTATGAACGGGTCCATTTGAAAATTTGAGTTCGAGTTTTCTTCGTCGTACTCCTCGTAAGTTTCGTATTGTTCGTCACGTTCATAAGTTTCTGCATGGTTTGATTCATTGTTCGTAGGTGTCTCAATGTAATTATTCTGGTCAGTGTCAAATTTTTCTATTTCTTGGTGGAATAATTCCTCTGATGTAAAATTACGTTTCTGATGAGGGTTTGGTCGGATATGTGTTATTTTTGTGTTTTGTCTGGTGTTACCAGATGAGGTGTCCATTGGTGTTGGTTTGTAATAATTGTTAGGGTTGTTATGAGTATTAGTCATTGGTGTATTTCTATTAGGGTTTGCGTTGAATGCTGGTCTTTGTTGGTTTAGGTTTTGATTGAATCTCGGTTGGAATGCGGGTTTCGTAAAAGTTGGGTTGAATGTTGGTCTTGAAAAATTTTTATATTGATTATTAAAATTGGTATTGTTAAAACTTGGGTTGTTACTTCGCGGTTGATTTGTTTGTGAGTTAAAGGTGTGAATTTTGTTGAGGGATTGTTTGTCTTGTAGCTTGTATAGTTTTTGTTGGTGAATAACTTTTATTTGCGTTGGGGTTGTATAGTCTGTTGCGGTAATACATTACATTTTCTTCTTCTATTACTAGGCTCATAGCTTCTTCTAGATTTTGGGGTTGTTGGAATCTGATTTTATCCGATAGTCGTTCTGGTAAAGCGTTTATATATGTGTCTAGTGCCATTTCGTCATACATTTTGTTTTTAAATGTCTAACGTTTTGATCGGGTTCTTCGATTTTTAATTTTGTTAAAATTAAACTTCTCACGTCTTGGCATTTCATTCCGAATTGGTAGGGGATTGATTGTGTTCCATTCTAAGGTTTATTAGGTCTCGTACCAGGCATTTTATATTACGTTGGTCTCCAAAATATGCAATTAGTAGCTGTTTAAACTGGTCCCATTCCGATAAATCGTCCCTACTGGCGATTAAGGTTAGTGCCCTTCCGGCTAGTTTACTTATTACTAAGCGTATAAGCAATGAATTTCTTGCGTCATCTCCGGGTTTGTAAAAGGTTTTTAGGAACATTTCACATGCTCCAATGAAATTTGAGAGATGGGCCTGCGTGCCATCAAACGTCTGAATTGTCTCTAAATAGAGACGTAAGTCTGTGTTACTCATGTTGGTTAAGGGTTGTTTTCGATTTTTTGGAAATTTCAAAAATTTTTTTTTTTTTTTTTTGAATTAAGGTTTATTTCGCTATTTGTATTGTTACTTTTGCTTCGGATTTATTAATTTTCCGTTCGGGTTGTGAAATTTCAAATTTTGTAAAATTGGGGTTAATTTTCTATTTGTAACGTTAATTATGCTTTGGATGTATTAGTTTTTCTTTTGGATTAAATAATTTCGAATTTTGTAAAATTGGGGATGATTTTTCTTTTATGACGTTATTTTTGCTTTGGTTTTTAAATTTTCCTTTTTAGATTGGATAACTTAGAGTTTTGTAAAAATTGATGTTGATTTAGCTATTTGAAACGTTAACTTTGGTTTTGGTGTGTTAATTTTTCAATTAGATTAGGTAAATAAAATTTTGGTAAAGGTTGATGTTTATTTCGTTATTTTTCGGCGTTATTTTTAGTTAGGAATGGTTAATTTTCAGTTTGGATTGGGTGGATAAAATTTGGTGAGAATTTGAGATTAATTTCGTACTTGTAGTATTAGATTTTTGGCTTGGATTTTTTAATATTGCGTCAAGTTATTTTTAAAATCGTAGTCGTTCTTTGTTTATATTTAATTACACAGTGCAGTGATGTTCTTGTGAGATTTATTTCAATAATGTTAGAATAATTACCGTAGTCTGGGATTTGTCTGTTTTAATGCAGCTTTTACTTTGTCTTGAGTTCCTGCTTCTTAAGGAATGTTAAATGGATAGATTTATTCTCGTTTAGCTTTGTTTTATTTAACTTTTGTCAACTTGTAATTAATATGACTCGAGGTTGCACTTTATTGTTTGCATGAACTACTAAAAGATATAGTGTTCATTACTTTGTAATAATTGCGTACATATGATTATACTTGTTGAGGTACTTAACTCTTACAGGTGTTAATAGAAATTAGATACGTCTGTTTCTGTAATTGCTAACTGCTTTCGCATAAAGTGTTACGTCTGTTTTATTTTTAGATCTCTTGGTATTATAATGCTTGTTGGTAATTGAATCTCTCCGTAATGTGCGTTTTCAGGTTTACAATTATGAGTGTATGATAACGTTTTAGCGTTTTAATTAAAGATTCTTATGATGATCGTTTTACTGCACTTTATAATGCTGATTAATTAGTTGAAAAACGTTTAGAGTTTATTGCAATTGTACACGCTTTTATTAATATAGAAATTGCGTCGATTTTATTATTCCGTGATAGATTTAGTACTTATGATGCAAATTGCTTTAGTACTGAAAGTTCCTGAAAGCTATTTCTTTAGTACTGTGCAAGAATTCTGAAAGTGATTTTCTCTGAGTTTTAACTGTATAATAAGGAATGCTTTCTTCGCGTATTTATCTTAGGTGGTTTTAAATTACCGTAGCAGAGTGTTTGCTATGATTTATCAGGTCAATGGTTTCAAATAATTGTTTTGTGATTGCTTAAAGATTAGCTTTAGCTTTGAAATTAATTTCGCGTTAGTTTACCGGTTTATAAACGTGGGTTTGAATCGCGCTTCTTATTTTGGTGTGAGTGAATGTGCGCCCGTTATTTTTGGATTATTTTGAGTTCGTTCTATTTATTATGGTAAGGATCTCTTAATATTAATTCTCATTTACTTTTAAAAAGAAAATCTCTTTTTAAATTCAATTCTTATTTGCTTTTTTTTTAAAGAAAAAATATCTCTTTGTAAATAATCAAGTCTCATTTGCTTTTTAACATTCAAGTTTCATAAAATGTTATATAGTCTCGTTTTGAAAGTAATTCACTTTGAACTATTTTCAAAAATATTCATAAAAATACAATTCATAAACAGTAAATATAAATGGTACTCAATAGTTATAATACTAGCATATATCAATTATAATTTGGTTAAAAGAAAATTTTTATGGAAATGAACTTACATTAGTTTCATCTGTTTCTTTGGTGGGTTCGATCGATTCTGTATCTTGTCCACCTTGGTTTGATTGTTGGCCTTAGACGATTCTTGTTCCTTGTCCAACTTGGTTTGTTGCTGGATTCAGACTATGCTTGTTCTTCCTCCAACTTGGTTTGGGTTCTGCCAAAATTTCGAATAAAAATTCTTGGTCACCAATCTTCCGATTTTTGGATTTTCAGTGCCCTTTTGACATCCGTTACGACTGCGCCAGTTAAAGTTCAGGCCTTTGAGCTGGTTTTTAAAAGCTTTGACTTTAACACATTTATTTTACTTTGAAACAGATGAAATTGTACATAATACTAAAATTAATTATTGACTAGTGAGTAGCTTGAACAACGAAGTATGGAGTTCGAAGACTGACTGCCGGGCATTGAGCTCCCGGGCTTTTTATAATAACCTGCCCTCCACACGGCTGTGGGAACTTGCAGATCTCATGTCTGCGTTTCTCTTAATCGTACAATGTAACAACTTAATTCTAAGTAACTGCGGTATGTTGACCGCCTGTGACCTGCCACCTGCAGTATCACTGCCCTCACGGATGCAAAGCTGCATTCCGTTCTCATGAACTGTCGATAACCTCTCTGGGTTATCCTTGTGTTACAATGTTGCATTGAACTTATACTTTTACTTAATAATTTCTAATAATTGTTATTAGATTCAATATATCAATATATATAGGTACTTGGGGGATACATAACTCACGCAATCTCTAATTTATTGTGTCATAACCAGGAGTACGAAAACTACATCACTTACGTGGTTATCAACCAACCAAGGACGTAGCTTTCATAGTAGCATCAAGAAGAAGAAAACTGAATAAATGTTCTTCAAGAAGTGTAGTTTTCTACTTCTGGTACTATCGTAGTGGACCTACAAGTGTGTATTACACTTGCCGACGGATTGGATAGTATATGAAACAATTGGACTAGACAGTAAGCTAAGTAAAACAACTTAACAAGAAGGCGTCTTAATTAGCAACATGACTTACAGGGCTCCTTTATGGAAAAAGGGCTCTATATAGAAACAGACTGCCTTCAAAGTTTATTCTGTATTTATAAGATATGAAAAATTGAAAATGCAAAGCAAAGGACATTATTATAGAATAAATGCTACTTATTTAACCATGTACTCAGAATTATGAGGAAATTTTACAGTATGTTTAAATACGTACTCGTTCAATTAAAAGGAAGTCAAGCTTGTTGATTGCTAATATATATGATTTGAAATAACATAAAAAGCGTAAGGTAGTTTAATTTAGAAATGTTAGGGTGTTTTAAATAAATATAGTTTGAATTTAATATTCATGCAGAAATAGATCCCTTGCAGGGATTTAACGTAACAACTTTGCTAGGAAATTAAATGGTTGATTATTACTCAAAAACCATGGTTACAAACCCGCGATAACGTGTCTAAGCCTATATTAAATAATTTTTTCGCCAGTCAAATCTGCAAATCTAATTTACCGCCTTCATATTAGGTTAGTAAATTAGATTTACCCCCTTCGGCGGTAAATGTTTTTTTTTTATGCTTTATTTCCTTAAGTAAATACAAAAATAACAATTTAGCTGTTTTTTTAGTTTTTTTTTTGAATAAATTTTCTTCGAGTGCTCTGCAATCAGACTCGACGAAATTGCCATTAATAATCGAAGACTGAAGTGCTCGAGTATTAGTCAGAAAATGGCGATTTGGTATTGTCGGTTTGACAAACATCACATTCAAGATAAATTAATCACAATAAAATAACCGACTATTTATCAAGGTCTTACGATATTACCTATGTTGACGTCGACTGTCCTTTTTATCCAAACACAAATGTACCATACGCATATTTTTAAATAACCGGGGGAGGGGGCTTGGCGAAAAACAGCCATAAGCACCACGGGCGGTGAAGTACACATTGAAGCCCTTCTCTGCCAGTCGCCCTTGTTTCGCTTGAGCGGCTAACACCGGCGGGCTTCAAAATTTAATACGATTTTTAATGGCACAGAGATAGAAATAAAATAATGTACATATACTGCGGGACGTAAGGGAGTTATGGCAACTCGAATTTGCAGCCCCGTGGCAAAAGAAAATCGCTCATTTTAATGATACCTATTAATGAATAAGTTTTAATCATTTGCTATTTATAAAAATTTACGTGCTGCTTCACAGCGTCCTAGGAAATTTAACTTGTGCAAGGGTATTTTAATGTTGTAAATTATTACTACAACTCATAATATACCAATCAAATAATAGATGAATAGAAGTATCTCTGATGACCAAAACATCCAAAAAACGCAATTTACCATCTGCTTCAATTCCAAAAGTGAACTGAAGGTGTTCATTAAAATCATTAAATGTTGTTAAAGTTTGGTCAACATATTGAGCTGGCAATGAACAAATGATATCGTCCGCGTACTTTACCAAGAAAGACATCTCAAAAGGTAGTCTCGGTAGAACACTAGACAGTAATTGTCCATAATCATTTGAGCGATTATGGGTGATAGAGGTGACCCCATTGGAGTTCCAAATATTTGTAAGTAGAACTTATCTTGGAAAACAAAGTATGTATTGTTAAAGACCAAATTGACAGTTGTCAGAAACATATTTTCAGACATATTACAATAGGGCTTGATTTTATTCCAGGTGTCCTCAATAATGTTAATAACCATAGATAAAGGAATATTAGTAAAAAAAGAAGCTACATCCAGTGAAATAAGAATGTGATCTTCTGGTCGGTGAAAATTCTTGAATTGTCGCACAAACGTGAAGCTATCTTTAACGTTGTATCCATCAAGAGGGAAAGCCTGTTGGAGGATATTAGCCAAGAAAGAAACTATACCATACGTAGGTGTATTAACCGTAGATATGATAGGTCTTAGAGAGAGGACTGGCTTTCCTTTTTGGTTGGCTCGCTAATTCGTGCCCCACACTTTGGGCGTCATAAAATTGCTCTGGTAGCCTAAATGAATCATGTTACTAACGTATGAAGTTGTGCCTCTCTTTACGTCGCTATACTCTAGCTGAAAATTAAATTAAAAAAAAACTCCTCCAATTTTCACTTAAAGGAAATTTTTAGTCTACGCTAAGATTATGATATGTCTAGGTTGAGTATCTTCTGAAAATGCTTTCCAAGTTGATAATACCATGGCTAGCTCTGCTCACTGCGTCCCCTTGGATACTCATCACAACTACTCATTCTGTCAACCATCTTTAGAATAAAAAAAAAATAAAAATATTTCGACACAAAAACATACAGCCGTTTTATTCTACCAACACAAATAATAAATTCTCACAATCTCAATGTACAATTAATATTTCATATTTCTGCTCAATAGTAAAACATCAGTCTAAAATCCCCGTGATTTTATGCTCCTCTACATTTCATATTTTTAGTTAAAAGTAGATGCGCCTATCCTGTACTCTTAATTTACTTCCCTAGGTCTATGTAGAGCTCAATATAAACCTTTTTATTTTCTGTGCATAAATTATTTGGATTGTCAAATTATACTAAAGACTCATTTACATCTTACATCTATAACCTATTATTCAAGTATTTACACCCTCAGATTAATAATAGAAAAATTGTCCATAACATATGTCCATAAAATTACTTTTTAGTTTATAAAAATTATTACCATAAATAACTCAAATCACTCATAGTTTAAAATAGCTAAGCACCAGCACAACAGTTTCAATAAAAAAAATCGTTACCTGGAGTGTGTTCTTCCAGATCACCATCTCTGTAGACGACTTTCCACCAGACTGCTCGTTCCTGGATTACTCCATCTTGCTGCTTTCCAAGTTGGACTGCAATTCCATCTCATACACGTTCATCCAAATCATTAACAATCTGAAGACGCCTTCCACCAAACTGCATGTACAACATCCAAACCACACCTCTTCTTTTATTTAATGTGCCACCAGCACCCTCGTTTGAAATGTAAATAATTCTTTTACTTACGAGCATCCTGCTTTAATTATTATAATTATTTATTCCAGTTTAGCTTGTTTAATCTACTTTGCACCCACTTGTGCATTAACAAAACACTTGTATAATTTTCCGACGGACTGCACTGTCACACGGTATCAAAGCTAGGATGTGATTCTGAATAATTCAAATTATAATCGAAAAATAAGAGGAGCGAATCTACTTCCGGTAGTGCTTATATATTCTTAGACCCACTCGCGTTGCCCGTATTTTCAATACACATTCTATGAAATGAAATCAACTGCCACAACAATTCCACAAATTCCATCTGTACAAAACATGCAACGAACTTTCAAATCCTAGAATTCATCCACTTCAATATTGAAATCTGTTGTCTGCTATTATCTCCAAACAAATCCAATAACGCCTCTGATGTGCACGTCTATACTCCTATCGCAGTCGCACTTTCATAACAACCTTTTCTATCTTTGTCTTAATTTCCTATGTTGGGCTTCATAAATTTGCCCCACGATTTGGCATACCATAAATTGCTGTGTTATTGCCCTATTATTATTTTAAGCCCTAATGTTATAAAATGTTAAATTAGGATTTTTTACCCCAACTAGCTTACTGAATAGATCTTATTGAATCAAATAAAGCAGTTCTATAATACACAATATAATAATTGACAATATTTACAACACTCAAAATTTTCCTTTTTTGTACAGAATATCTACATATACCAGATTTATGTTTTTTTTAAAGCCAGCAAAAATATCTTTTAATTATTCAGGGACCTTCGAACGTTCCAAGATACCTCTTTCATTTTCATAAATCTTTAAGTGGCTATTTTTGATGACTCTTACAAATATACAATGTGTCGAATATTAAATCAAAAACAGTTTTCAATAATAAAGTGTATTATGATTGCTAACCTAGATTGGGCTCTGTAGTTCCATCCTAGTCTATGATCTGCACCCCCTTTCTGTGTTTGGTTTGCTTATTGATATGCCGGCCCCATATAAGAATCGGCTCCCATAAATCGCTTCCAATTAAAATCGCACCAAGTCGGAATTAGAATACGTTCAATTTAAATTATTTCTAAATTTAGAGTATGTTCAAAGTTAGAAATCCCAAATTAAAGTCGTCTCAATTAAATATCCCAAATTAAAACCATCTCAATCAAATATGTCCCAAGTTAAAGTCGAAACTAAAATCCAAATTAAAATCCAAAATTGAAATCCAGATTGAAATCCAAAATTAAAAGCCCTGTTTTATTAATATTAGAAATGAATTTAATTAAGTCGTTTTACTTACGTCTATCTACAGATCGGATTATTTTCGTTGCACAATTACTCGCACTTTTAACTCTGATTTAATTTTGCTTTATACTTCACTGTTTACGTAAGTTTTTAGCACCTTTGAACATAGTCATTTCTCAGTTTGAATATAGACTAAAATGTCGCTCCGTTACTATCGTATATATAAGCCCTACCTCTAATTGATGTCATTGGCTTGTTGACATTCTAGGACGATACTTCTACTTTATCTCGCATACCTTAGAATTTTTACCAAGTACTTAGTTTAAATCTTTTAATGTATGTCTTGTCTGTCATGTCAGCATCCCGCAATATTGTAATATTATTCGAGAATTTCCAACTTTTGACTTTTATTAAATCACATATTTGGATGTTTGTTAATTTTATCGTCAAATTGAATCGCCTGGTGCTTGTTTATTTCTACAGAATAATGGTTTTCTGAACAAATGTTTTTCTTCTAGTTACGTAGCGATTTTCTAATAATGAATTATTTAGAATGCGTGTATGATGATATTTTCGACGCAATTGTTAAATGTTTGCAATGCCAATTTATCTATGCTTCCCTGTGATTTAATTTTGATGCAATATGTTGCATTTTAAAATCTTTGTAAACTACACTTAGACATCTTTATGTTCTCACGGCATTTAATCCCGTGTATTTTATATAGTGTCCTCTCAATTAACAATATGTGGACTGACCGTTTTACTATTATGATTTCTGGAATTATGTGCTTTTCTTAAAGTGGAAGTTGTTTATATTTATTCTACGATCCCCATGACTTAACCTACCCCTAAACTACTTTATTATCATAGCATTATTCCCCCAAATTAAAATAGAAAATTTTTGGTCAATGCCATTTTTGGCGCCCAACGTGAAATTAAATCCTCATTGATAAAATTCTTTTATTTTTATTTTATTCGCAACATCTAATTAATCCTATCTCTAAATTGTTATCCCAAATTCTATCTACACCTATCTTAACTTATGATTATTATTTACACAAGGCTCTATACTAAACATTTTATCTCCCTAATTCCTATCTATTTATACTTTCCCATTTTTCATAAATTTACACTACCTTTGTACTCTACTAATGTTTCACTCCCTATTTATCTATACTTTTCCTAAATTGACACTACCTATTATAATCTATTAATATTTCAATCTCTAATGGTCTATACTTTTCCTATTTACATATACTTTTCCTATTTTTCATAAACATATCATCATCTCTTCATATTTCTCCTGTTTATCTATCCCTATTTATCTATACTCTTTCCATCTACATATACTTTCCTATTTTTCATAAATGTATCATCATCTGTTCATATTTCTAATGAACCACTACTATTTATCTATACTTCTACTTATTTACCTATACTTTTTCTTATTTACATCAACCTATACTAAATATTGTTTTCTTCGAATATTTCTACTAAACTAGTTTCTATTTACATATTTCTTCCCATTTCCATCAACATATACTACTTCTGCTTTTCCTAAACTTATCCTAATTTCTTATTAACCTATCCTATTTTGTGATTATATCCCTATTTAATTCTCCTATCCTAATTTATGTTGATATCCCTATTTCCACTCGTTTAACTTACAGTATGTACTTTTCCCCATTATCAAAAGTTTTCTCTTGGCAATTATTTTATCTTTCTTATTTCCACTACACACTATCTTTTCAAAATTATTTTCTAAAGTTAAGTTATTATTTGCATTGTTTTTCCCCTTAATATATCCTACTTCGTATCCCAAAATTTTGGTTTCCCCTAAAAGAATTCACACTTCTTCTTGTTTACTTTTCTCCCAACAAAATTTAATTTCAACAAAATTCTTTCAGTCTTTTCTAAATTTTAACATATCACTCCCAAATTCTTCATACGGTTCCCATATCACATCCTTATTTTATAACAAACCAAAAGGAACTACTTCACACTTATAAATTTGCCCTTTCATATAAAAACCGATATATTTTCTTGATTCGCGTTCTGGTGGAATAAGCCAAAATGAATTTTTTAAGTCAATTTTTGAAAATATTCTTTTATTACCTATTATTGCTAAAAGTGTATCCATAGTTGGTGGACTGTTATATTGAGGTTTGGTCCTTTTATTAATTTTCCTAGCGTCCAAACATGGTCTAATGCAATCATCATTCTTTTTAACAACAACTAATGGATTAACAAAATGTGTGTTTGCCTTCTCAATGATACCCTCACTTAACATCTAATTTATCTCCACCCTCACTCTATCCCTATACACTGCTGGAATAGGATATAGCTTTGTGTTAAACGGCTTCATGTTTACAACTTCTAATTTATAAACATACCCCCTTGCTAATCTGGATTCTGATCCTATTAATTCTGAATTCTTCATTAATAATGCCTTCACCCTATCTTTCATTTCTTCTGGACATTTTATTTCATCATCAATATCCCCTTTTACATCAACTTCACCCTCAAATTGATTAATATTTAAGCAGTCTCCTTCGACTTCAATACTTTCCTCATTATCCTATTTTATACATTCTCCTTTTACATCTATTACCTTTCCTTCGGCATTTATTTTTAATCCCAACTTATCAATTATGTCCATACCAAGTATTACATCTACTCTTAACCCCGGCACTATTATAAATTCATTCTCAAACTTCATCTTACCCACTTCACATTCCAGAATTATTATCTTATTCACACTTGCAAATCTTTTGCTATTCGGTGCTATTAAATTAAACTTCCTAATAGGCATCATTCAACCCATTAACTTTTTCCGTTTAACAAAATCTTTAGACACTAACGACGCTTCTGCTCCCGTATCAATGAGTGTTCCCCCTCCACTATTTCCAATTTTCAATTTAATTATCGGTAATAAGCTTTTATTCAAATCCTTTTCCATTTCACATTTTATATATTCGCTTTGGTGTTCATATCCATTAATTTTTAAGGGTTTACGTGGTTTGTCCTCATTCAAAAATCCTGATTCGACGTAGATGGTTTTGCCTGACTCGTAGCTTCTGCATAGGTACGGTTCGTTCTTATTGGTTGTGCCGATTGTTCCCGATGTCGTGCTTGTGGCGTACACTGATTTATGTTTCTGTCATGGTTCGTTTGCTCTGTTTCTCTTCTTGGCGTGTCTCTGTGTTCCAATTCCTTCTAAAATTATTATCGTTGCAGTTATTGTAATTATTTCTATAAAAATTTCCCCTATAATTTCCCCTATTATTCGATCTATTATTTTCTGTGCTTCTTTGCATTTTAACTATGTTTTCTCGCTGTCTTTGTATCATCCTACCTTCCGCCACACGACTCTGTCCTAACTTAACTCATCACAACGTTGTAGATATTCCAGGAAGATCTCCCTATTTACAATATTTTGAATCATCACATATTGTCTTATCTCTTCTCCAAAATCTCCCGCTAAGTACTTTATGGTTTGTGTTTCTTCCATCGGAGGATCTAATTGCTTTGCTATACTGAATTTTTGTATGGCGTATAACTCTCGTATCATCCCTAAGTTCTGATTATATTTTCCTGTAATTAAATTATCTCGCGCCTTGTATTGTTGATTGTCCCCCCAAAATTTTCTTAAAAATCTACTCTCAAACTCCTGAAATGTTCCTATCTCATTTTCTATCAAGTCAAACCATATTTCCGCGCTTCCTTTCAACATTGACCTAACGAAATTCAAATTGTATCTTTCATCCGTTGATCCCTGTATTAATTTTCTTATATTATTCAAAAATATTTTCGGATTCACCTTGTTATCTCTGTAAAATTTGGAATATTGCTCAACTGATATTTCCGATCTATTTATCTTTGTGTATTACCCTTGATTCCTACCAGCATTTTCGAATTCTGATTTTAAATTACCTATTTCTCTATTTACATCATTAAATCCTATCTCACAATTTCTCTGAATTTTCCGCATTTTTTTACCTAAATCTGTGATCCGATCATTAGTTTCTTTTTCATACGTTTCCTGATCTAATTTAACTTTCCAAACCTCGTCCCTAACTTTATCCACATTGTCCATCATTCTAATATATTTATTCTCAAATTGTACCTGCATTTCTGCGATTGTTTTATTCGTTTCTTTTAATACGTCGCTTATAATGTTTATTTCGGCACCGAGCTGTTCTCCATTTTCATTAATCTGCATCTTAATATTTTTCATGGTCTCTTCGCTTTTGTCCATTTTTTTAATTTAAGGCTAATAAAATAGACATCATTTCGGATTGTTGCGATATCGGTTGTTCTTCACTTTGACTTTGCGTCAATTATTGCCCTTGCATTTCCATAGATATATCCTGTAAAATTACGCTTTCTTGGGACCCTATTTCTACCCATTGGTTCCTTAATGCTTCTCTGGTTTCCTTGATTCGTTTATCCATTTTTAAATTTTAAAAATTTTTAATATTTCAAATTCCTTGCAGTTTTTAAATTTCTTAATTAAATTTTATTCGTGCCTCTACATTTTTTTATTTCTAAATTTCTTTTTGTGGTGTTTTAGCCTCTATGATTTTCAATTTTAATTTTTTTTTGTGGTGTTTGTGTCCCTACGATTTGGGTCGCCCTAAATTGCTGTGATATTACCTGAACAATCAAGCCCCAGCATTGGGCCGATATAAAATTGCAGTGATACTCGATTTTAGGATTAATGAGCCTCTACGATGGGCGTCATAAATTTGCTATGATATAGCACGATTTGGCATACCATAAATTGCCGTGTTATTGCCCTATTATTATTTTAAGCCCCAATGTTATGTAATATTAAACTAGGATTTTTTTTATCCTGACTAGCTTACTGAATAGATCTTATTGAATCAAATAAAGCAGTTCTATAATACACAATATAATAATTGATAATATGTACAACACTTAAAATTTTCCTTTTTTGTACAGAATATCTACATATACCAGATTTATGTTTTTTTTTAAAGCCAGCAAAAATATCTTTTAATTATTCAGGGACTTTCGAACGTTCTAAGATACCTATTTTATTTTCATAAATCTTTAAGTGGCCATTTTTGATGACTCTTACAAATATACAATGTGTCGAATATTAAATCAAAAACAGTTTTCAATAATAAAGTGTATTATGATTGCTAACCTAGATTGGGCTCTGTAGTTCCATCCTAGTCTATGATCTGCGTCCCCTTTCTATGTTTGGTTTGCTTATTGATATGCCGGCCCCATATAAGAATCGGCTCCCATAAATCGCTTCCAATTAAAATCGCACTAAGTCGGAATTAGAATACGTTCATTTTAAATTATTTCCAAATTTAGAGTATGTTCAAAGTTAGAAATCCCAAATTAAAGTCGTCTCAATTAAATATCCCAAATTAAAACCATCTCAATCAAATATGTCCCAAGTTAAAGTCGAAACTAAAATCCAAATTAAAATCCAAAATTAAAATCTAGATTGAAATCCAAAATTAAAAGCCCTGTTTTATTAATATTAGAAATGAATTTAATTAAGTCGTTTTACTTACGTCTATCTACAGATCGGCTTATTTTCGTTGCACAATTACTCGCACTTTTAACTCTGATTTAATTTTGCTTTATACTTCACTGTTTACGTGAGTTTTTAGCACCTTTGAACATAGTTATTTCTCAGTTTGAATATAGACTAAAATGTCGCTCCGTTACTATCGTATATATAAGCCCTACCTCCAATTGATTTCATTGGCTTGTTGACATTCTAGGACGATACTTCTACTTTATCTCGCATACTTTGAAATTTTTACCAATTACTTAGTTTAAATCTTTCAATGTATGCCTTGTCTGTTACGTCCGCATCCCGCATATTGTAATATTATTCGAGAATTTCCAACTTTTGACTTTTATTAAATCACGTATTTGGATGTTTGTTAATTTTATCGTCAAATTGAGTCGCTTGGTGCTTGTTTATTTCTACAGAATATTGATTTTCTGAACAAATGTTTTTCTTTCAGTCACGTAGCGATTTTCTAATAATGAATTATTTAAAATGCGTGTACAATGATATTTTCGACGCAATTGTTAAATGTTTGCAATGCCAATTTATCTATGCTTTCCGGTGATTTAATTTTGATGCAATTTGTTGCGTTTTAAAATCTTATCTTTACTTGTAAACTACACTTAGACATCTTTATGTTCTCACGGCATTTAATCCCGTGTATTTTATATACAGTGTCCTCTCAATTAATAATATGTGGAGTGATCGTTTTACTCTTATGATTTCTGGAATTATGTGCTTTTCTTAAAGTGTAAGTTGTTTATATTTTTTTTACGACCCCCATGACTTAACTTACTTCTAAACTACTCTATTATCATAGCATTATATATATATATATATATATATATATATATATATATATATTATAGTGGTTTTAAAAGATCAAAAATAAATATAAAAAGAAGCAATTTCAAAACACCCTGTTTAAAGGAACAACCAGAAATTACGTGCGAAATTTATATTAGTTAATTTGAATTTAATTGAACGATTATTGATGTATAATTTGCATAAAAGCGTGTAAAAACCCAAGGATACCAAGATGAAACGCGTTGCTATCTGACAAATATATCAGTGGGGTAGAAATACGCCGAACTCTAAATCGTGGAAATGTATTTAAAACGTTCGTGTAAAATTAAACACCTGCGTATTTTCTAAATGTCAAGTTCTGTTTAATTTGTAGATAACGAACAAATTATTCTACGGATTGTACAAGCGGTCGGATGTTTTAGCATGAAATACTAATGAGCGATTATTTAACTCACGGAGAAAGTCCACGTGTAGTAGACAGCGCACAAACAAGGATATTGATTTTCTACCACTCAAACCAAGTTAGAAAGAGACGTAGAAAACGTATAAGCACGAGACCACAATAGTATAGGAGGGATTTGAGAAACGTCATTCGGTCTACGATTGGTCGATATGTTTAGTTTGACTTGATATAGACACGAGGATAGTGTAGCGTAATTTTCTTAAAATATTATAAGGAGGACAGGAATTCGCGGATTTGAAAATGGGGTTGAGTGCAAAATTGTGAGAATGTGTTGTGAGCAGGGGATTTTGGATAAATGTGGCCAGGAGAGGTTACATTGGAAATATATAAATAGTTTAGGAGAATATTATTAAAGCCCTTATTATTTCGATCGACCCAAAAGCACGTATGAAAGTTAACACGAGTTGTAAGTATTATAAAATCATTTAAATTGTATTGCTTAGTGGTAGCCTCTTAAATTAAAACGCGGTTAGTGTGCCGAGATTAAAACTTTTTGAGGTATCACCTATAATTTTTTATCAACTCGTGTCGGACATTAAGTAACGTAGATTACTGTGAAAGGAGTATAATTGAAATGAAATTTGGAATTTGGTTATACCGAGAAGGCGGCCTTGGCGGATCAACTTGGATGGAGTTCGTCTAGTAATAGCGAGAAACGACCTGCAGACCAGGGAGAAAAATACATGGCATCATCTACAGAGCGGAGATCTTCTAAAAATTTCCAGGTAACGATTTAAAATTGTGATTCCTATAAACTGTAAACATTGGGGTGGCGTATGAGAGTGTTTTTTAAGGTAGTGTGAATTATTTGCGTATTGAACAGAATATGTGTAAATAACTTTATTACGGTATTCAACTAGAAATTTGAAGGTGTCTATAAAGCTTTTTAAACGTTCCATCAGAACGGGAAATTTCTGTGAAGAGTACATGGCTTTGTTTTTTTTATTATTTTAAGAGTATGCAAAGTAGAAGGGCATACATTATGCAGAATTAGTTGGGTTATTATGAGCTCACCATACCCCACAGTTTACTTAGATTATTAAAATAAATAATTAAATTATAAAGAAGGAATTTTAGAGAAGGTATTATTCAAGGTCCATTTACTCCGAGTACATTTTATGTGTTTGATGATTTTAAAATTAAATACAGGACATTACAAAATAAGAGTTACTGAAGTGTAACGGTGACAATAAAATATGGACAGTGTTGAATTGCATTTGTAAATAGGAATAAATAAAAGATTGTATGTTGGTTGTATTTTGTGGTTTTATTGGGAGTGTGCGTGAATGATAGAATATGAGTTTGAATATAGGTATCCAAAAGGAGGTCCAAAAGAGCTAGCTGGAAGCAGTTGAAGAAGGCCATTCAACCGAGGAAGAGAGGAAAACGGGTAAGAAATATGTTTTTTTTGTATAATTTAATTTTTGAATTTTCGAGTTTTGAAAAATATATAAAATTTTCGAAAATATTTTTGTTGGTGAGGATTTTACCTGAGTTCCACGGCATAATTTTTGATGCCCAATTTGTGAGGCTCGATTCTCATAAAGGTTACACAGTGATATATATATATATATATATATATATATATATATATATATATGGACATTTAATGAAATAGGCCGGATCGCTAATTTGAGCCCCACTGTTGGGTCGACATAATGTTACGTAGAAGTTCCACGAATGGGCCGGATTGCTAATTCGAGCTCCACTATTGGGTCGATATATTGTTATGCAGATTAGGTCCTATAAACTCGAGCAGCACCGTTGGGTTGTCATAATGTTTCGTAGTTACTCTGAAAACTAAAGTATGTTGACTCGATCACCACTGTTTGGAAAGCCATAATGTTCTGCAGTTGTCCTCCTGATTGAATCGTGCCCCAAAAATTGGGTTGTCATAAATTCTGCGAATCTTACTTTGACTGCTCTGCTCTAACACTATAAATTTTATGAATCTACCTAAGGAGCTTACCTGGACTGCTGAAAATTCAAAAATTCTCCTAACTGCAACTTTGCTGTAATTTGAAAACTACTTCCCTACATTCCTATCAAAAAAACGCAACTACCAAAATTCATCACATTCTATTTACACCAAAAAAAAACAAACAATTACTACTTCCAAAACCTTTCAATTATATCGGTTCACATACATAAAATTACATATCCTTGATTAGGAAACCATTCATTTTCAAAAATATTGGTAGATTAAAATTTTCTCATTATACAAATACCCTATTTAAAGTAAGTGGGCTAACCTCATACCTGACTTTAACCCCTGTTTTAATATGAGCTCACAGTAAAACCTTTTTAAACTTGTGTCCAAAATTATAGCACAGTAACAACAAAAAGTTCCCTTTACTTTGTACATAACAACCTTTATACAATTATTTTAAATATCCATCTTTACATAAACGTATTTTCATTTAATTATAAAGTTCAATTAATTCTTGAGTTCATAAAATTCATAAAAATACACTCAAAAACCACAAATTTCAAAACACATCACGTAACTTCAACAACAATGTTTTTATAAAATTTAGTTACCTGGAAACCATCACACCGCATGCATCTGCAAATCCAGCCCTCGATTATGTCTTCGATAATGACTATAAATTATGGAACCGCTCCCAAGTTGAGTCGCACCATTCCCGCCAGCATGCAGCTATCCAAATCTTCAACTAACCATTGATAGTGCATCCAAACTTCCTAAACTCCTCTACTGTTCTATATACCATCATCAAATCACTACTCGATGCTTTCACAATCGGTAATTCGTCTTAGGACGCCTTGCAAGCCCAACAACCAAAGTAACAGTAGTTTGTACTTACATGACTTTGATAAGTTTCGCTTTTATTTCTAAATGTACTTCATGATTTTCTAAACAACAAGTACTACGGCACACCAATTTGTGTGTAATTACAAATAGCAACTTTTCAAAAGCACTCAATAATATTGACTACTACAAGTATTCACGTTGATGACGAGCGAAGACAAGAGGAGAGCGTCTCACCACCTCCTAGGTGTTTATATAGACCAAAAGTACCCCCCTGTTGTTTAATTTTCTCACAATTCCATACCACATAAACAAGCTTTCTCGGTAACCTCCTAATCGTTGCCACACTTCTCAAAACCCAAATCTCAACCGAAACAAAATTCTAAAAACCCCAAGTTAGCCTTGCATAATTCTTTGTAATTTTGGTTAACAAACATCAACGGTCTTTTAAAATCCCGGAATTTTAACGTTCGAACACAACAAATTACCGCGAAAGTAACTTCTAACCTCCAACGGCTGTATCCTTCCCTGAAAACTAGCCTTAACTGACATCCACATAACACACAAAATATAAGGGTAACTGCAATGTAATGACACCAAACTAAAACATTGGCGCCACCTATGAACTGATCTGCGTAACTAAAGCAAATTTGCCGCCAATGGGGTCTATTCAAATAAGTACTACTACTTGTGAGTTTTGCTCAATATTCAAACCTATTGAAAATTAATGACTATTTTGTTGCCTGAAATAATATTTAATGCTTTTACAAACATTATATGCAATTGTTATGTAAACATAATATAATGTTGGAATTAATCCAATAAATAGAATTTGAGGCAATCAAATTCAGTTATCAATTTATTCAATAGACTTGAGAGGTAAGCAAAACTGACAAACTAGAACAAACAACCATAATAATTGAAAATTTCATTGGTTTTTTTTCTTGAAAAGTGATAAGTAATAGACTCCAAATTGGAACCTTGTGAAACATCTGAAGTCGCACAGCATGGAATTGACTTAAATCCATTATATATAACATAACGATCGGTGATAGGGAAACTTAAGACCATAAATACATGGGCCAGAGTTCCTTAAACATCAGATGGTGGATTTTTGTGGTATTTTGCAGTCATAAATGAACAACTTACTCTTCTAACACTTGCACCAACTCTTGAACACATTCATTAATAAAATAAGTCAACAGAAATTATTTACTAAGCCAGTAAAATATTAATACAATATAACAGTTTCATACACCATTAAATATCTAAACGCTTATAAAGCAAGCCCTACAAAATTATATATCATTTACAATTACTACATCACTATAATTTATGTAACATACATGCAAAACTTCAAGTAACCCGCTTGCTGTTTAGTATTAAACTAACTTGAACATAGATCTGATATTAGGTTCAGACTTCAATGACTGACCACTAAAATTTTGATAATAAGAAATTAGATATTCAAGGTTTAAACCTAATGCAGGTTATTTACTTCGACTAACAGGCAATGAACTTAACTTTTCGTAGCTAACGTGTGGTTTCTGAAACTGACAAACAAGAACAACCAAATACTACTAATGCAGCAAGCTCTCGGTGTCATGCCCTTTAGTACCTTTCTAATTCATGCTTTTACATCTAGTGTGCAAGTTCGAATAGCACGAACACTGAAATTTTGGAAAATAACTTAAGGGCTAATTTGAGATAACTTAAATAATTCAAACATGGCAACTGAACAAACAAATTATCAATTGCTAAAATTACATTTAGATTCCATTCCTCCTTACGATTGAACCCTCATACCTTGACAAGATTTATCAAAATTGTGAGAATGTAATTAAGGTATTCACACGCCAAACCAATATTCAATTAGAGTTCTTACTTAGGGCTATTATAGGCAAATTGATAGGTAGAGCTCAGATATTAATAGGTTCATGCATAGACTTAAAGTATTGGGACGAAATCAAAACGTATTAAACTTATGTTTTGGAGATCAGCACAATATAGATCGTCTTATTCAAGATTTAATTAGTTTAAGACCAAACAAACATGAGACGCCATATAATTTTGGAATGTGTTGCCAAGACGCAAGAAGTTTAATAATCGCAAAATTAAATTTATTGACCATTTCAGCTGAAGAGCGTACTATTAGACTTAAAAGTTATGATGACCTTGCGCTTAAAACATATATTCGCGGTTTGCCGGTAACCATTCAAATGAATGTTAGACTATGCAACCCTAGTAGTTTAGAGCAAGCTATGGGATTAGTTATCGAAGAAGAAAATTTCTTATATTCAACACAGAGAAATACTAACTTAAATTCAAATTTCAGACCCATTTCAAGAAGGATGCCTAGTAGATATTCAAATCACTCTAACATTCCATTCAGACAGAATTTTAACAATTTCAATTATAGATACCCAAATACATCTCAAAACATCCAACCTTTATATTCGCAATTTCAAATGAAAAGCCTCATTTTCAAAACATAAACTCAAACAGATTTTACACCCATTAGACCATCAGAGAACATATAATCCAAGTTTCCATTTTAATAACAGGTTTGAGTTGCAAAACACACCATTTAATAACAAACACAATTGTACAAATTCATCCAAAGATTTGCGCAAGTTTGCCCAAATAACACATCCAATTTTAATAAAGACGAACCGACGAAACATCTTCCAGAAATACAACTATTAAACATCAGTTTCAATCTCAAAGGTTATACAATCAAAATATAAATAGTTCAAATTGTAATGGCCCTTATTTTATAGAACGTGAGAATAATGTAGATACTGCAAACTGTAAAATTATGATAACAATAAACCCCGTCCATTCCTTGGAAATAAATGACATATCAAATTCAGCCACTACATAATGCCGGTAGAAATAATATTCAGTATTCATGATAACGCGTGTGAAAATATAAATTGCAATGTTAATCGTAAAAATAATAATCAAAATTTTATACAGGTCATGCCTCGGAACAACGAGAGATGATATATGCCAACACATTCGCCCAAGATTTATCATTTATTGTTATGCTAGATTTTTAATCGATACAGGTAGTACTCGTAGTTTAATCGATCTTGAAATAGCACGTTAGTTTTATGCAAATTCTATTTACCCAGTCTTTATATATTCATCCGCACATAACATAACTTATCATAATACAGTGAAAGATTATTACAAATTTTTCCTCTTCAAATTTAGTAATAATTTTTCAAGGTTTGATTGGAATCGATTTACTTCGACAATTGAACGCTAGCGTTAATTTAAGTCTAAAACAAATAATAACCCCGCGTGCAAATATTCCTATTATTTTAAATTTCGCACCAGAAATCCAAAATAACCAATTTACAAATTATTCGTTAACTTAACCAAGTGTTGCAGACAAATCAAAAATTCCAGTACAAATACATAATGGAATTGGAATATTAAACCACACAAATTTTGGAATTGGATTTGAAACAGAAAAGCTTTGGTTTAATGCTGTCGAAAATTTTGTGACTATTGTAGTCACAAATATTAATGAATATCCCGTTAAAATTTCTATTTTTCAAACCTCTCGAAATCGAACCTATAAACATTTTGATGTAAATTTTATAGAAAATTTGGAAACAAACCTAGAAATAACCGAACCATATGACGATAAATTAAAAAGAAATTTGAAAGATCTTCGACTTGCAATAAGGAAGAACAAGACGCTATAAGGAAATTGTGTTTAGAATTCCATGATATTTTTTATTGTGAAGGCGTTCCCCTCAGTTAAACATAAGATAAATTTGAAAACGATTCCCCAATTTTTACAAAATCATATCGCCACCCAGAAATTCACCGTAATGAAACTAAATCACAAATAAAAAAAAAGTTAGATCAGGGCATAATTGAATATAGTGTTTCACTTTGGTCTTCCCCAATTTGGATAGTAGAGAAAAAGATTGACGCATTTGGTAAACGTAAATGGCAACTTGTAGTAGATTATAGAAAATTAAATTCCAAATCAATTCCTGACAAATACCCATTACCTAATATTAATGAGATTTTAGACAGATTAGGCCGGTCAAATTATTTCACGACCCCAGATTTGGCTAGCGGGTTTTTCAAATTCAGATGTATCCCCAAGACGTACAGAAAACAGCATTTAGTACCCCACAGAGACATTTTCAATTGAAAAAGATGCCTATGGGCTTAATTAATGCCCTTTTGACATTTCAACACGTGATGGATAGAGTTTTACGCAGGCTGACGGATTAATCGTGTATAATATACCTTGACGATTGTCTTGTGTTCAGCTCATACCTTCAAGAACACAAAACAGAATTCTTATAAAAAACCGTAATGTATTTAGGACACGTAATTACCCCTACAGGCGTAAACCAAACCCAGACAAAATAACAGCCGTAAAAAATTTTCTACCACAAACACCAACTGAAATCAAAAGTTTCTTTCGACTATTAGATTACTACAGACGTTTCATAAAAACTTTGCCAAAATTACAAAACCCATGACGAAATGCTTAAAGAAGAATGCCAAAGTAATACATGACAAAGATTTTCTAGACAGCTTTAGAACTTGTAAAGAAATGTTAACCAACAGTCCTGTTTCAGTATTCCGACTTTAGTAAAAGTTTATTTTGACAACAGACGGGAGCAACTACGCGATTGGAGCAATATTATCACAAGGAACTGTACCCAATGTCCGAACAATAATATATACATCTAGGACACTCAATGAAACAGACAAAATATTCAACGATCGAAAAGGAACTGCTTGCAATTGTTTGGGCATGCAAATATTTTCGACCATATTTATTTGGCTAAAAGCTTTTATATATATATATATATATATATATATATATATATATATATATATATATATATACTGATCACAAACCACTAACATGGCTTTTCAACTTAAAAGATGCAAACTCAAAATTGACAAGATAGAGAATAAAATTATTAGAGTATGACTACGAAATTCTTTATAAGAAAGAAAATGTAACACTAATGCACATTGTTTATCCTGTATACCAGTCAATGCTTTAGAAACAGGATCTCTTGCAAATAATCCAGGTGACATAGATGACTACATAGCAGAATTTTTAAAAGGTCTAGATCAAGAACCGCAAAATGAAAATAAACTTGAAACATAATTACATGACAAACCTCAATTAAACACTCCCGAACCTGCATGGACAACACATATTCCTGATGATGACAACATATCTACTCAACATTCTAACTCTAACGGAAACATGAATCAAGGAATTGCTATTTTGGACGAAATTATAAATAACAAACCACGGCAGATTTTAGATTACCCAAATTTGTAATACAAGACAGACGTAACCTTAGAAAATGAAAGCGACCCCACAATTATAAAAGTCAAAATTCCAGAAATTGATGACAAATTTATTTTGGATTTCTTGATACAGTACACAGACCCTAGTAACACATTATTTACATTTCAACAAAGACAAATTGTATAATGACTTCAATGACATATATAAACAGCATTTTTCTGAAAACGGGTTGAAGTTAATTAAATGTACCAAATTGATTAATACACTTACAAACATTGAAGAGCAGACAATAGTAATTAGAAACTATCACGAAGGTAAAACGACTCGCAGAGGAATAAATGATACCTATGAAAAACTCAAACAAAATTATTACTGGAAAAATATGAAAACTAGTATAACTAACCTTATCAATGACTGTACATTGTGCCAAAGAAATAAATACACTAGACAGCCCCTATACACCCCAATAATGCTAACTGAAACGGCAAAAAAACCATTTGAAATTGTACATATGGATGTATTTACTTTTGATGAAAAAAATACTTAAAATTAGTGGATGCTTTTATAAAATTAACTCAAGCTCTTTTATATATAAAATAACTTGCAACTTACTACAATGTTACAACAATATTAAAGAATTGTAAAGAAAATACCACTACATGTATCTAGAGAAACGAGTATGAAATTACAAAAATAGAATCCTCATTATTTCTAATTACTTAGTATACATTCAGTAAGAGTAGAATATAGTTCAAAGTTCAAAACATGGCAGTAACCCTTTCAAAGTGAGATACAAAATTGATCGAAAAATGTCAAACAAACTTATTTCCTCTTATGTTGCTTCAAAAACAATGCGTGTGCCAACTGCTTCATAGGATCAATAAGCATCTTATCTTGCAAACTATTCAAATGTTTTAGAAATTTAAAATCTTTACCTTTCAAAATTAAATTGATCCGCTTACACCAAAAATAAACAACACACTTAACAATTAAATTAGAAACTATTTGGTTTAGATTATGACTCTGACATTTTAAAGGTGTAAAATCCACCTTTGTACACATATAATTCTCCAGTTTTGTACAAAGCTTAAACTCTTGACTAACTCTAGGTAAAATATAAAATAACAACGATAATGACCTATTCATTATAAAATTTAAAAATCTACCTGGCTTCATTAATTCGCACGATTTATATGCTCGAGCTTCTATAAACTCTGTATTTCTATCATCATTAAAACTAGTGAGCAACTACTTGCAAGAAGCACAATTTTTACTATTGGCCAATGCCTTACTCGCTACATATCCCGCAATGTAGGTAATTGTATTTATTGCAACACGAGTTTTCTTATTAGAAAGGAATTTCTCCTCAAATGGAATGTCATTCAGATTGTCTAGTTGCTTTACTCCGCTTATGCTTTCCCCAGTAAGAAAGCATCGTAAGTTTTACAATTCAAACGCATGATCTTCATCACAATTTGATGCAGGCGAATGAGCAGTCATAAAGTTATTAATAATTAAAGATTTAAAAGATGATGTAAAATGTGAAACATCAGGATGTGTATTTCTAATACCATGACTTCGTATGGCAGAAAAAAAGTTTTCCAACGGGTCTTGATTTAAGGTTCTTGTCAATACATATGTAAACCTTTTCTTGGCCAGTAATAAATCTGTTAAATAAATGACTCCTTTGATTGTTTTAATTAAATTAGATACTGAGGGTGTGAAAACAAAACCATTTTTTTGTTGAATAAAATTTCATTGTCCCTAATACATCAAGAGATTGCATCCAAAAATTGCGATGTACAGAGGTTTTGAAACTCCACCTTTCAATGGTTTGCTTGAAGGGCAACTGTATAATTTGCATTCAGGCTATCGAATAGTACATCTAAGAACAAGATCAATTCAGCTGTGTCCAAAGCTTCTTTAACTAACAAATATTTGTCTTGAAACTCTGCAATAAAAACGATTTTATAATATTTTGCGTTAGTTATAGTGCAAAATTACAAAATGTTTTGACTGTGTTTAAAATGTATTAATATAATTGATATTGCACTACCACAAAGGTATTCATCCCACTGAGCATGTAACAATATACTGATATATTCCTGAATTCTGTAGAATTTATTTAACGACCTAATCGATGATGTTATTTAACGGAATGTTATAAAATAACTTTACAACTTACAATGCAATATTACTAGATGTTACCTTTCTTAGTGGGTGCCTACTACAAAGATTAATGCGGGTGCCTAATTCACCCCGACATATCTATTTTCTACACGTATTGAAAAATAATGTAATTGAGTAATATGCATGCAGATAAAATTTTCATTAAGCATGTGATTAGAAAAGATTATTACCCCACTTTGCAATTCTCTTCATTAAACTGCCAACTTGATAACTAAACACCTGCGTGCAATACGACACCTTCATTTTGTTTATTTTGATGGTAACACATGTTGATCTGTCAGCTTTGGGCACATTCTTGTGTCATCCTCGGTATCTAAATTATAAAATTGTACAATGTGGTCCCATTTAGCAATCCTTTTTATTCCATTAAGAGTAAAATGTAAATTTTTATTAAATAAATTATTTCGTATTCCTTTAAACAAATGAGGAATATCATACAGTGGAATTATGTCCATGTCATTAACACTGAAACCAAAATGTTTATTTTGTTCCCCATATTTTTCTCTTGTTTCCTTAATCAGCAAATTAATGGCGGCTTGGTTTGCCGATCCTTGATCGCATATGGTTCCCACAATATCCAAACCAATAGTGTGTGCCTTTTCAATCAATTTTACAATTTGGCATTTTAAATCTATGGTCTTAATAGGACCATATGAAAATGAAAACGAAATTGGCTGCTTCCACTGACGACAGAGTCCTCGAAGCATGAAAACATTTGCATGAGTTGCAAATCTATTTCTGCGACTAGTACCATTGTCTTCTAGTCCTTCAATATAGTCCTCCTTTTTATTATAACTTAAATTTGCTTGAATTGACAATTCATCAAATAATAAAACACAACATCGGTCTTTAATATTCATGTTTTGGACAGAATTTTGTATTGCCTGAAATATTTGCTCATTGATTCCTGGTCTAAATGGGATTCTATTTAAAAATTAGTTAAAGTTCTTCGAGATGGTAATGCAAATATTTTCGATAAAATCGATAACCCTTGGCGCTACTTTTCAAAATGGATAAGGACAGAATTTTTTCATCTACTGTAAATCGTCGAGCTTTTGCACAAATCTTCTGATTTTTAACTGCTGACATATAAAAGTATAAGTGGTGTCATTAACATCATTTATAAATTTGTTAAAGTCACCAGAACTAGCAAGATGTTCTGCATTTTCCAACCTTTTTCTAAAACTACAAAGAGAGCTTTGAAGTTTCCGATTTCTTACTCCCAGTTAACAATTTTCTTGTAAAACTTCCGACATTTAGGTGTCAAATCAGCTTGGCGAGTTACATTAACCTCGTGTAAAATTGAAATTCTACGCTTTGCACCTGAAATATGTAAATCATAGGCTTCTTATAATTATGAAATAAGGCATACATACCAGAAGATAACAATGGAGGAGTAACTGGTGCAGTATCTTGCTTAAAATCTGCATTCACTTGTGCACCTAAAATGTTAATTACAAGATTTTATACATATCAAATAAGATACATACTTGATGACAACGTTTGAGGTGTAACAGGTGTCAGTTTGTCTGTAGGTAAAATACAAGTTGCCAAATCCATACTGTGCAGATGAAGTGTTGGAACAGCATCGTACATTAATCCTCTATTGCATTTTGTAGAAAATGGAACTTTATTCTCATCTGCAAAATGTCGGTCACACGTAATATGAAGAATGCAAATTTTCATGAGTTAAATTTATTAACATTGGATTGTTAACATTGCTTAACCATATATTTATAATATCTACACTCGCTCTCCGGGGATTTGGAAATCTATGTCGCCGGCTAATACAATCAGAACATCCAGGAACAGCACATTTCTTAATCTGTGGAGACATTTTTTGGAACCTTTAACAATACACAATAATTAAATTAAAGCAAAACAGATCCAGAATTTCACAATTTATTACACTGTTAACGAATGAAAACTAATCTTAATTCATTGTAATTTAATTGTGTTTTATTGTACTTTTGAAACCTTTAATTCAAAGCTAGTCGCTCATATTGATATGTATATACAGTAAAAAGATTAGATAATACCATAAACAAATTCAAACGCTTACCAATTATTACGCAATATTTTTCTTCTGTCACTAAACAAAACACAACCGAATTGTCTTTTAAGTAAAACTGTACTAACTATTTAATAACTAATATAGGTCACTTGTCACTTATACTACCAATAATATTAAATTTATCTACAAGAACAATTAGTACAAGAACACAGGAATTAGCAAATAAAGTTTAAACCATGTGATCAAGATATTAGTTGTTTATGGTCAAGATGTCTACTACGTTTATATGTCAAATGCGCGTTTGTAGTTTTACGATCACGTGATTGAACTAAGCGCCTCTACTTTCTGAGTTGAGAACTGAATAGTATCTCAAGGTCGCCTATAAAGATACCTTTATATTTTGTGTGTTATGTGACTGACATCAATTCTCATTAGATCCACGCCCCACATGTAAGACGAACTTAGCCTCATCTCTCTCTATCCCACATACGAATATTTTTCCTCTCATGCTTCGTTTACGAATCCCAGTTACATATGTACCCTCTCTTAATCTCAGACTGTCGCGCGTTTCCCTTCTACTCGTTGCGTCCAATTACCATTTCTCAGTTTCTCTCTCCATTTAAATCGATGACATTTGCATCTCCCTCTTTTATATGCTAAAACCAATTTGTTCTTGTTTCCATATCGCTCTTTGCCTACTTTAACGTCCACTTGAAAATAAATCGTTAGCCAGAACGTGCCTATCGTAACCGTCGAGTTTCGTTTATCGAAAACACCTTCAAATTCAGAAACTACTTTATGCTAAATTTTCCCGTATAATATTTGTATATGCTAAACGATTTTAAATTAATGTTTTTACTTCACTAAAATTATGTCCCTAAAATTATTGATCTTACGCTAATGAAAAAGCTTTTTACCTATTATACACTGATTAAACTATGATTAAAGCTGCAACCTTATACTGTACACTAATGAATTGATAGATGCTTAACCTTAATTGTTTCTGCTTCCTAAATATTATGAAATTTCCTTGCAAATAAGTGCAAAACTAAAACTGAAATACAATTAACTCTAAAATTCTTGCTCTAAATTAATCGTTACCCTGGATTTCTAAGACACTAATTAACTTTTTAATACATGATATTTACACATTTAACCTTTTAATAGATGGTACCTACACACGCTAGCCCATCCTAAATTGTCCAATGACCTATCAATTAATTCTAACCTACAAATTACGTAGTATAACCCCTATTTGGAATGAAGAGAGTAACTAGAATTTTTAGTTCTTCTTTTTATTCAAATATTCTAAACTAATTTGTATGTACATTTATTTTTACATCTATTACTATTTTTTTATTTACACTTAGTAGCTACAAATTTTACACAGTTTCAAGTCACTCCTTGAACCTAACCCTCTTTTTAATTTTGATTATTAACCTCCTAACATGCCTTGCCGCTCTGATTTTTACTATTTCTCTCATCACTATCACTATACAAGTAACTATTTCACGAAATTCTAAATTTACCCTGTCTTTATTCATCCTCATATTTGTTTCAGACAAACCATACTGTATCACGTCCGAACGCTCAAATTTTCTCTCTACACATAACCCTATGTACCTTCTACAATTTTCATATAACTGATTTAACCAGAGCAACTTCCTCAACTCTAACTTACCAAAATTTAAGTTGCCATTTAACCTCATTAAAAGTATGCCATCACTTAACATTTTTCTTACTTCCTGATTCACCTGCTTTCTGTATACTGTGGATATTGAATAAATTTTTGTATTAAATGTTTCCGAATTATTGACCTCCAACACATGCGCGTAACCTAACGCTCTGCTCGCCTGTAATCCTACCAGCTCTGAATGTTTCCTTAGTAATGCTTGAACTTCTTCGAATTTTTCTTCTGCACATTTAAAAGTATTTATTCCACTAACCTCTTCTTCATCTAATTTCAATGCGTTTACGTTTAAACCTGTGTCATCTTCAGTGACATTATAACTCTCCTTCCAGGGCAATACCATGTCTCTAACCTTCACTAATCTCCTCTCCAAATCAATTAATACGCCTATCTTCATCATGCAATCAACCCCTAAAATACTTTTAAATTTAAGTCCAGGAACGATAATGAATTCCTGCTCACAGCTTGTCGAGCCTATTTCTACTTTCATTACTACCACACTATTTACTACAGCAAACCTTTTTTTTATTTGGAGCTATCAAATGACTCCTCTTGATTGGCATAATCCTATTATGAATTTCTGCTTGGATCACTTTAACGAATTCCTCCGATACTAAACTCGCCTCTGCTCCCGAATCGAGCAACGATCCTACACAATGATTTAAAATTTTTATCTCTACCACCGGCAAACAAATTTTCTCTTTCTACTTCTTCTGGTTCTATTTCTTCTTCAATATCCATAAATTCTCGCGGATGTTCATATTTACATACATCAATTTCTAGTGGTTTGTCTGAATCTAAAAATCCGGCCTACCTCTGGTCTCACTACTCGGTCCTGGTTGTCCTTCCACTACTTGTGCATACGTTCTTCTGGTCGCTTCTTGTCAATCTGTCATTCTTGTATTACTCCCACTCGTAGCTGTCCTGGTCATTTCAGGCGAGCTATTTTGCCTTTGAACTCCCGGTCCTGAAGTAGTACCCCTCGTACTGCTACTGCTTTTATAGAAATTGCCTCTTTGTCCCCATTTATTCCTAAAATTCCGATTATAATTTGTACCTCTTTGACTATTGAAGTTTTTCCTCCTGTTTTCAAATCTCACTAGGTTTACATTTCGCTCTCTACTTTCCTTAGGTCTCCCAGAACTTACATCATCATACCTTTGCAGATACTTCAAAAATGTCTCCTTTTCAACTATGTTTTGTAACGCAACATGTTGCCTAACCTCCATTTCGAAATGCCTAGATAGATACTTAATTATTTGACAGTCAGTAAACGGTGGGCTTAATTGCTTTGCTATACTATACTTACGAATAGCATATTGTTCCCGGGATCCTGCAAACTCTCCTTTGTATTTCCTTGTGATCAAATCGTGCCTTACTTGGTCCTACTTATGATCACCCTAATAATGTTTTAGGAATTTCTCATCAAAATTTAAATATGATGTTATATCCTGCTCTACTAAATTGTACCAGGACTCTGCGTTATCCTTTAATAAAGCCTTCACCACATTTAATTTAGCCTGTTTATCATATAAGTTACAAACCAAAGTCCTAATACTGTTTATAAAAATCTGCGGGTTCACCCAATTATCTCCATAGAATTTAATTTGTTGTTCTTAAGACATATTCCCTGTAAAAATTCTTGGACTATCCCCCGCTAAAGCAGATATATTTTGTTTTATCCTGTGACTTCTCTTTCAAACTTTCCTAACTGATCTGTACACGAATCGCTCACCTCTCTCATTTTCCCATTTATTTCCTCTTCACAGAAAATTTTAACTTCAGTTTTAATTGCCTGATTTCCTGCCTATTACCTGTTGTATTCCCTTCATTCCTCTCTACTCTCATTTCAACCTCCCCCATTTTTACCGTTAAACTATTTTTAAAGTCAGTAAACTCTTTAGTCGACTTTTCTATTTTCTCTCCATGCGTTTCCCTAACTCCACTTAATGTTTCGTTCTTCTGATCAAGGTTCTGGTTCGACTCTTCACTCATTTCCCTAATTTGCTCAAATTTCCTATTCGATTCTTCCCTAGCTAGTCGCATTTCCTTCAACATTCTCATCATTAACTCATTCCCTTGTTCTCCCGATTCTGTCCTTGATTAATCCTTACTACCTTCGGCTTTCTCCATTCCTTGTCATAATTTTACAAATAGTGCACTATCGTCACTTCCTATCTCCACTACTTCACTCCTTAACCAGTCCTTTCGTAAAATTCGTTCTCAACACACCGCTCATACACCACCGAATTCCTACACACTCAATAAATTAATAAAATTATTCACAAGACAATTAACCCTTTAATCTCTGGTCGCCTGTTTCGTGAAATAAAATTTTCTTTATTTGAATTCGAGCCCCTCACGTTCGGGTCGCCATATTGTTATGCATTATTAAATTCTACAAACTCGAGCACCACCGTTGGGTTGTCATAATGTTACGTAGTTTCCCTGGACTTTCAGTGGAATAGGCCGGATCGTTAATTCGAGCCCCACTGTTGGGTCGTCATAATGTTACGTAGACTCCCTGGACATTTAATGGAATAGGCCGGATCGCTAATTCGAGCCCCACTGTTGGGTCGACATAATGTTATGTATAAGCTCCACGAATGGGCGGGATCGTTAATTCGAGCCCCACTATGGGGTTAACATAATGTTATGCAGTTTAGGTTCTATGAACTCGAGCACCACCGTTGGGTTGTCGTAATGTTCCGTAGTTCCTCTGAAAACTAGGGTCTGTTGACTCGAGCACCACCGTGTGGGAAGCCATAATGTTCTACAGTTCTCCTCTTGATTGAATCGTGTCCTACAAATTGGGTTGTTCATAAATTCTGCAAATTTTATCTCGGCTGCTCCGCTCCAACACTATAAATTTTATGAAACTACCTAAGGAGCTTACCTGGACTACTGATATTCCAAAAATTCTCCTAACTGCAACTTTGCTGTAATATGAAAATTACTTTCCTACAATCCTATCAAAAAAATGCAACTACCAAAATTCATCACTTTCTATTTACACACAAAAAAACAATTACTACTTCCAAAACCTTTCAATTATAACGCTTTACATACATAAAATTACATATCCTTAATTAGAAAACCATTCATTTTCAAAAATATTGGTAGATTAAAATTTTCTCATTATACAAATACTCTATTTAAAGTAAGTGGGTTAACCTCATACCTGACTTTAACCCCTGTCTTAATATGAGCTCACAGTAAAACCCTTTTAAACATGTGTGCAAAATTATAGCACAGTAACAACAAAAAGTCTCCTTTACTTTGTCCATAAACAACCTTTATACAATTATTTTAAATATCCATCTCCACATAAACGTATTTTCATTTAATTATAAAGTTCAATTAATTCTTAAGTCCATATTTATAAAAATGCACTCAAAAACCACAACCGGGTGGTACCTCCATGTGGTGTCTTCTGGGTAACTACAATATTCTCGTAGGCTAACAATGCAATTACTTAGACCTTATCCTTGCTGTTAGTTATAATATCGCCTTTTTTACTTGTATGTTTCTAATGCTTTTTCTATTTGCATATTCACAGCGCAAGCTGGATTGCTTTGAACATGGTTGTATGATATCCTGACATTTGTAAATTAAATTACATATGTAAAAAGATTTTGATCTATAATTTATAAATAAATGTATTAAATCGGGTTGCGTATAAAAATAATTTGTTTAATCCTGTAAAAATATTATTTTGTTCACCATTTCGCAAACTACAAACGTTCATAAAATACAACTAAATTTTGCACTCGGCCAATTTAAACGTGGCGGGTGTAAATTTATTTTGTTTTGTTTTGTTAAGAAATATCCTAGTCATTTTCTTCCCAAAATTTGATTTTTAATAAAATGTTATACGTTTAGAAAATCTTTAAACATAGAAAGACAGAAATTGAATTTGTGTTGTTGTATCTATGTAAGGAATGGTATTAAATTAACATCAACGATAAATTCGTACTTTCCAGAAAAGACTAGAATGATCTTATGCTTTACACAGTTCGAAACTCTTTATAAATAAAAAGCTATAAAATTTGGGTTTAGGAGCTTTTAAGTTAATCTCTAAATTAAAATGGAATCTGTAGATTCAGTAATACTAAGAGATGTTTAAATATTTATATCGATTTGCTTAGTGGTCTAGTGGTTAAGATACCTGCTTTGTATGCGGGTAGCTTAGGTTTGATCCAAGGTCCGGCAACCAACTTTTCTTCCTATAAAACATCTGTGACGTATACGCTCAAATGAAAAAAATGTGACGAAAGAAAAGGCATATGTGATGTTAGAAAAATGGCGGATTGTCAAAGTGACAGTTGTGTCAAAGATGGCCGCCGCGAAATGAAGGAGACGTTCAACGCAGTCCTGTTCATCTCGGCTGTTGCGTTCTTAAAATTGAGATTGATGCCTCGGTTATGTAATTAATAATTTTGTTTGAAACAGTTTTTATTTTAAATGTGGAATAATTTAAATATAATATCAAAACTAAGGAAATATGGGAACCAGTTCGGTTTGGTGAGGGTTATAAAATTCAAAATTTAAGCATTCTACCGATTTTGGTACGTTAGAAAATGATAAATAAAAAATATTCATATTCACATTTACTTTTTATGTAGATAAAAGCTTGGTATAATATCTGATTTCCTATAAATACCTATTTTGTGACGTCATGGACGGGACTGCGGTGAACGTCTTCTTGAAATGACGTATTGTCAAAATGACAGTTGTATCAAAGTGACATTAGAAAAGATGTGTCAAAGTGACAGTTGTGAAAAAGCTGGCTGCGGTAACGTCAGAGGTTAGTTAGAGATGTAATCGAGGAGCAAGAATCTGCCACCACTGTGTCTCAGTGCCAGCAAAACGTCTACTTTAATGAAATTTGAAATAAATCCGATGTTATATAAAAGTGTACTTACAAATCTTTCACTACCATTAAAGAGTTTAACATCTTTCAACTTATGCCAAATAGTAGAAACTGAAATGTGCTCATCAGAAATCAAGTATTTTAATATCCAACCTGTTATGTATTATGCTACAATAATTATTATGACCAATGTTTGTTTACTTTTAAGAAAACTGTTATTCTTTAATAATTGTTATTATCACGTTTTTGGAATTGCCGTCACCGCCAGAGTCTTGACGTGTAAACGACGGGTGTTATGAGCTCGCTAAGCGGTTGCTTGAATTACCGTTCTATTATATTATAATTATACAATAAATCTCAAACAAAGTGAATTTAGATAATTACTTATTTTATCATTCGTAAATTCAACCAGTAATACATTACATGATGGCAGCGGTAAAAGGCGTACGACTTTGTTGAGGTTAAGAACAGGAAAAGTTTTACACGCGGTCCGCGGTAAATGAATTGTAATTAAAACAGAAATAATGGATTAAAATGAGCGATCCTATATGTTCAAGAGCTCCAGATAATCTGTCTTTTGCAGGTGACATAGCAAATAATTGGTAACTTTGGAAACAAAAGTTTGAAGTTTACCTGTTAGCAAGTGGAAAAAGCGACAAACCTGAAAATGTGAAGGTTGCTGTATTATTAAACTTGCTTGGTGATGAAGGCCTACAAATATATAACACATTCGAATTTGCTAAAGTTGACGATAAAAATGTTTTAGCTACAGTGCTGGGAAATTTCGATAAATATTGTAACCCTATCAAAAATTTAGTGTTTGAACACTTTAAGTTTTTCAAACGCGATCAGGAACATAATAAATCAATATACCTGTAATTAATTTACTTGAATAATGTGCTGGCGCGTCTTATTAATTTTAATGGACTGTATTGCGAAAGTATAACAAAACGCGAACTTTAAATGCGAAAATTGTATGCATGTAAAAACAAACAGAATGCATAAATTCACTCGCCAATATTGTCCTTGGTGTGTGGTCCTCTTCAATGTTGCTGCAATGCCCCCGGGGGAGTCAGTTGAATGCACTGTTACAAGCACTATACTTTATTGTTTGTTTGTTTATTGCTTGTCCCGCACAACCGTTCCGGTACTAGGTCGAATGAAGAGTTTTGGATAAACGTAACAAAACCACTTTCGTACGCGTTTCACTGTAAGAGGGGCAAGCGCACTGCACAATTTTATTCCACTATATAGTTTGTTTTAATTAATACGAAACAATACCAATTTGTAACGACATAGCGAAAACTTGCTTCGATGTGTGATTTTTCAACAAAAAAATGTTTCAATACGAGATCGTATTGTACTGGGCATTAAAGGTTCCAGAATAGAGGAAAAATTATTGCGGTATTCTGATTTGAAATTATTGGATGCGCTACAAATTTGCAGGTCAATGGAAAGCAGTGTACAAAAGCATAAGGAAATTTCAAACACTTTTGCCACTGTTGATAGTTCTGTTGATGCCATAAATAAAATACGATTTCCAGCTTGTAAATCTGACGGTGGAAATACAATTAAACACAAGCAAAGTACTCAAGGTTTAAGTTTCGGTGAAGGTGTATCTTGAAATAATAATTATGGTAATCGCAGACTTTGCTCTAGATGTGGATATAATCATCTTCAAGGAAAATGTCCTGCCTGGAACCGTTATTGCAGTAAATGTAAATTGAAAGGTCATTTCCGGAAATTTTGTCAGTCTAAACGGGTTTATGAAGTTATTGAAGAATGTTTGGAAACTACTGAAACTGATTATCATGTCGTATGGTCTGTATTGCAGAAATCTGTTGATTCTGTCGAGTGGTTAGAAAATGTAGACATAGAAGGGTCTAAAATTGAATTAAAAAGTGATACTGGTAGTCAAGTAAATATCTTGAGCTTCAATGATTTTAAAAAGCTAGCGAATTAACAGAAACTCCCACTTCTTTGTCTTCATATTCTGGCCATACAATCAACATTGTTGGTGAGATAAAGCTAAATTGTTGTTTTAAAGATGTAAACAACAATTTTTCTTTTTATATTCATAAGCCTTATATTACATCTACTTCTATATTGGGTTTAACTGCAATCAATGACTTGAATATTATAAAAAATAGCATATGTGAAGTCAACAGCACAAATGTACAGTTAATATTTGACAAGCATAAATCCGTGTTCTCGGGTATAGGTAAAGTAAACCTGGAATACAAAATTTTTCTTCAAGAAATTGCTATAGCATGGGTTAGTGCTTCTAGAAAAATTCCAATTTCTATTAGGGATTAGGTCAAGGAATAAATTAATAAAATGGTTGAGGAGGAAATTTTGATTCCTACAACAGAATCAACCAAGTGGGTACATCCGTTAATGATTGTGCCTAAAGCAAATGGCAATATTAGGTTATGCATGGATTCTAGATCCTTAAATGCTTTTATTAAAAGGGAGAATTTTCAAATCCCAACACAAGATACTCTATTTCCAGAATTAGCAGGTTCTAAATATTTTACACTACTAGATGCATCTTCTGCATTCCTACGGATACCTCTTGATTACGATAGTTCGCTGTTGTGTACAATAGCTACACCGTTTGGTAGGTTTCGTTACTTTAGATGTCATGGGTTATCTAGTGCTCCTGAAATATTTCAACGGTTTATTCATGATACCTTATTAGGTATTGCTGGAATTATCTCATATTTTGATAACATTTTGGTATTTTGGAAAACCCAAGATGAGCATAATAAAAATTTAGACAATGTGTTGGAGAAAATATCGAAAAGCGCTCTTACACTTAATAAATCTAAATCAAAATTTTGTCAGCCAAAAATTAAATTTCTTGGGCATATTATATCGTCTAAGGGTATAGCTCCAAATGCTCAAAAAATCAATACTATAATTAGCATGAATATGTTAAGTAATTTTAAGAATTAATTATTTGGTTAAGTATTTAGCAAACCTATTCTGTTTTTATATATTGCATTGTGCGTCATGCTAGACACAACTAAATAGGAACTTTCACTTTAAAAATTTTCACTACACGCAGTTGAGGTCGATGTAACAAAACAACACCGTTGCAGATATAAAAAATGTGTGTTATTTTGCTGTATGAAAATGTTCTGCTACATATATGAATATTAATAAATATTAAGTTTGTGTTTCCTTTTACTTTCTTCAAGTACAATATATTTTAACATCGGTTATGGACCCAGATGATGCTGATATAAAAGCACAAAATAAGGTTATGGGAATTATTATAAAGAAAGTGCTTTGGATTGCATCAGCTTGGTTTTAAGTATTTGCAAAAGTTTAATAAAATGGAGAGGAATAGGAAAATGGAGGATAGTTAGGACACTTAAGAAAGGTCTGTGGTATTAAATGTTACACGTGTAATAAGTTTGGTCATCGTTTGACACAATGTACTTTTAAGAAAAATGAAAGTGAAAATAAAAATAACACGGCAAATCGGGCTGAAAGCAGGAAGTCATCAAACGATGAATTAAATTATGAAAACGCAGTAGCATTTTGTACGGTATAAGCAGAAATGGGTGAAATGGAATGGTTTGCCGACTCAGGAGCAACTCATCATTACACCAACAATGAAGGTATGCTGATAAACAAATTAAGCTTTGAAGAAACAAAGTTGATTCACTTGGCAGAACAAGGAAAAAGCATGCAGGCAACCTGCACTGGTAATATAGAGGTTATTTCTGAACTTGAAAATAAACAGGTAACAATTAGGTTTAAAAATATAATGTGCATTTCTGCACTCGGGGTAAATTTGTTATCGATATCGACAATAGAAAGGGCAGGTTTTAAGATAATTTGTTATGATGGAGTTATGTCTATAGAAAAAGACAGGGTTGTATATGCCAAATGTAAACGAGTAGGAAATCTTTATAAGATAGTATTTAAAACTTGTAGAGCAGAAAGTGGAAATTTAGCACAAGAATCAAAAGTTGATCTTTGGCACAAAAGGTATGGACACTTAAATTATAGCTAATTAAAAAAATTAAAAATTCAGGTCTGGTTAATGGGTTAGATTTTGTGTATGAAAATGAAAATAAATTGTGTGAAATTTGTGTAGTCAAAACAAAAATGTTTGTCATATTATCCAAAAACAAGATCACAAAATGTACTCGAATTACTCCATAGTAACTTATGTGGTCCTATAACACCCACTTCTCACGATAGCAAACGTTATTTTCTTACTTTCGTGGATGATTACTCGCGTTTTGTCATGGTTTATACAGTTAGTCACAAAAATGAAGTAACTAAATGTTTTAAAGAATATGTTGCAAGAGTAACATCATTATTAAATAGAAATGTTGCGAAATTAAAATGTGATAATGGTGGGGAATATTGTTCAAAAGAATTAACAAGCTTTTGCGCAGTAAAGGGAATAGAGCTCAGTTATGTGCCCCCGTACACCCCTCAATTAAATGGTGTTGCTGAGCGCATGAATCAGACGCTGATGGACAGAGCAAGATCAATGAACATGCAGGCAAATATGGACAAGAAGTTTTGGACCGAAAGTATTAACTGCTGCTTATATAAATAATAGATGTCAATCAAGCGTAATAAAAGACAAAACACCTTTTGAATTATGGGCGAGTAGGAAACCAAATATTTAACATGCGTGTTTTTGGTTGCATAGCTTATGCAAGAATTCCAGATCCACTTAAATCAAAATTGGATGATAAAGGTCTTAAATGTAAATTTATGGGTTATACTGAAAACGGTTATCGATTGTTAGATGCAAGGTGCGATAAAATTATTCATAGCAGAAATGTATTGTTGGTGAGGAAAATTATGATATGTATAACTCAAATGAGGTACGTGGTTGCAGACAATATTTAAGTGATACAGAACTGTCAGAAGATGAGAGCAAAGAAAATGAATTAACTGCTGGAACAAGTAGACCAAAAAGAAATATAAAATTGCCATCGAGGTTGAATGAATACGACTTGGATGTAAGTTGTTTGGCATTGTTGTGTGATTGTCTGGACACACCAAATTCTTATAATGAAGCAACAAGGTCTAAGAATAGGAGTGAATGGAAAACTGCTATAAATAATGAGTTAAATGCATTAAAAGAAACTGATACTTGGAAATTGGTTGATAAATCAGAAACTGAGGAAATATTAAGCAACCGATGGATATTTCATATAAAAGAAAATGACAAAGGACAGAAAATATACAAAGCAAGATTAGTTGCCAGTGGCTATGAACAAAGATATCAAGATTCCCTTCAAACGCATCCACCGGTAGCAAAACTCTCTACGTTCAGAATTTTATTATCTGTATGTAACAAAAATAATTTATTTATGGTGCAATTAGATGTGAAAAATGCTTTTCTAAATGGTTCACTTAAAGAAAAAGTTTTTATGAAGATTCCTGAGGGATTAAAAGTTGAAGATTATAACAAAAATAAAGTTTGTTTATTAAAAAGGGCAATTTATGGTTTGAAAGAATCGCCTAAAATATGGAACAACTGTCTTAACAATTTGTTGATGAGTTTAAATTTTAAACAGTCTCGGTCAGATTACTGCATATTTACTTTTTATGATAAAAATATTCTTTTTTATTTATTAGTTTATGTTTATGATATTTTACTTGCTGGAAATGATATGAACTTTATTATAATGGTAAAACAAAATTATGCGAACACTATAAAATGAAAGAACTACCTGTTGTTGATAAATTTCTGGGCATACGGATTATACGAAATCCTGAAAAAGGTGAAATAACAATTGATCAAACACTTTTGATTAAAAATTTAATTAAACGATTTAATGTTAATGATTGTAAAATGTTTAAGACCCCGATTGAAAGAAACCTAAATTTACAAAGAAATTTAAATGTTGAATTAAAAACTAAATTACCCCATAAAAAATTATTAAGATCATTAATGTATATAATGATAGGTTCAAGACCTGATATATGTTATAGTATCAGTTACTTCAGTAAATATCAGGATAATGCCACTGATGAACATTTCAAACATTTATTAAGGGTCCTAAAATATCTAAAATCAACGATTGATTATAAATTGCATTATTATTGTTCAAATGAAGTTTTATTATGCTATTCAGATGCAGATTGGGCGAATGATGATGATTGAAAATCTAATAGTGGACACTGCTTTAAAATATTTGGCAACTTGATCTCATGAAGTTGCAAAAAACAATCCATAGTTGCTTTATCGACCACAGAATCTGAGTTTGTGTCGTTATGCTTGACTTCATGTGAATTACTGTATATAAAACATTTGTGAACTGATATACATATAGAATATACTTTATCTTTTTGTATGTATGAAGACAATCAAAGTACAATCAAATTATTACAAAACTTTGAAAATAATAGACGTTGTAAACACATAAATCTTAAGTTTCTTTTTATAGTTGATTTAATAAACAAAGGGATTATTACTGTTAAATATATTCCTAGTAATGAAAAGCTGGCAGACATTTTCACAAAATCTTTGTGTGCTGAAAAATTTATTGGTTTTGTGAAACTGCTTGGCCTCTTTTGATATGTAATTTTTTTTATGTAGGTTTGTGGGAGGGTGTTAAGTAATTTTAAGAATTAATTATTTGGTTAAGTATTTAGCAAACCTATTCTGTTTTTATATATTGCCTTGTGCATCATATTAGACACAACCAAATAGGAACTTTCACTTTAAAAATTTTCACTACACGCAGTTGAGGTTGATGTAACAAAACAACACCGTTGCAGATATAATAACTGTGTGTTCTTTTGCTGTATAAAAATATGAATATCAATAAATATTAAGTTGGCATTTCCTTTTACTTTCTTCAGGTACAATATATTTTAACAGAATAAACCCAAAAATAAAAAAGATCTGCAACGAATCCTTGGAATGATTGTATGTTGGGCTAAATTTATCCCAAATCTATCCCAAGAAACTGTTCCACTTAGGCATTTACTCAGTAAAAGGCCAGAGTGGTATTGGTTTGAAAATGAGGACGTTTGTTTTAATAAATTAAAAGAACTGGTAACAACTGCCCTTGTACTATCATTTTTTGATAATTTAAAACCTATTACTTTATCGGTCGACGCAAGTCCATATGGTCTTGGTGCGGTGATCCAACAAGACAAGCATGCTATAGAGTATGCATCTGTTTCTCTTACTGAGACAGCAGCGTTACAATCACATTGAGAAGGAACTCTTTGCAGTTGTGTACGGTTGCGAGAGTTTTCACTTTTATTTGTTTGGAAGGAAGTTTGTTGTGCAAATAGACCATTGACCACTAATTGGGCTACCGAAAAGACCAATTGACGAACTCTCTCCTAGGATTCAAAGATTGTCAATTAGGTTACTATGATATCAGTTTGATTTAGTTTATGTTCCCGAAAAGCAACAGCAAGTTGCGGATACTTTAAGTCAGGATCCGATAAAAAAAATCTATCCCACAGAATTCTTGGAAAATAACTTGATGGTTTATTGTGTTATATCAACTAATAAAACCAAAAAGGATTTGCTTAAAAAATCTATAAAGGAAGACCCAGTTTTTTCCAAAATTATATTTTATTGTAGGAGTAGTTGGCCCAACCATAAAAACTCAATAGATTTGAGTGTGAAACCCTATTGGAATATAAAAAATTTCTTATATGTACATAAGGAGTTCTTATTTTTCAAAAATAGACTTGTTATACCTCAGAATTTCAGATGTGAATTCATTGAGATTCTGCATAAATCACACCATGGTGTAGTCGCTACAAAAAATTTTTTTGCCACGTATAACTTGTGACATAGAAACAGCCGTTTTAAACTGTATGACTTGCCAACAGTACTCTCGAAGTAACCCCAGAGAACCATTGACTCCCCACAAAATTCCCAAATTACCATGGCAAAAGATAGGCATTGACATTAAGTCTTTGGGTACTCAAGACTTTATAGTTGTTATTGACTATTATAGCAAATTTATTGTAGTCAACAAAATAGTAAACAAAACAGCAAGTAGCGTTATATCTTTGTTAAAAAATATTTTTAGCATAAACAGAATACCTCAAATAATCTTTTCAGATAATGGCACTCCATTTAACTCGAAAGAGTTTTACGACTGCCCTAGCAAATATAATATTGAGTTAAAAACATCCAGTCCACGTTTTCCTCGTTCTAATAGAATGATTGCGAGAACAGTTCAGACGGCAAAGAGCTTATTAACTAAGACCTATAGGGTATTTTACTCTTGGACCGCTTTTTAAATGTCCAACCTAGGTTCAACTTATGCAAAAGCTTTAGGACTACTGTTTTGTCATGTTTTTTTAAGAAACAACTTATGTATGCAAGTGCTATCTGAATCACAACGCACATGAAATGATTTGACAATAAGTGTTCGAAATTTCCATCGTATCTGCAAGTGCGTGGTTGGTATAATTCTTAGATTTTCGTATTTTCAAAAAACAATCCGTTAAGCTACTAACGTGACAAAAACTCCAATTACCTAGATCCAAATCTAATTACAATTAAGTTCCAACACTGCATATAAGTGCATTACATAAGCACGTAGGTGAAACACACATTTACACACACTTACAACATCTAACCCCGGTTACAAGCTATGTCATGAAAAAGTACATTCAACTTAAAGTGGGGTATCTGTAACGGGCATTTTTAATATTTTTACATTTTACGCTTTTTCTCAATTAGTAAATACCTTTCTGCAATTACTATTTTTATATTTTATATTTATTAACCCGTTGGCGAATGCGTCGTATTATATTGAGTGGAGTGCATCGTTCTTGTCTTACCGTTCGTATAAATTTTGTTGCTTATGTGGATATACCAGTCTAGATAAGAGACGATATGATGGTGCATTCACGTTTTGGATGTTCCTTATGTTATTAACGACGTCGAGATAATAGTCGACAAGAGTTCGTAGTAACAACTAGTTTATATAAACAGATGAGTGGTAGTTTGTTCTTGGTTCCTATAGATTAATTACGTTGAAAATACTGTTGTTTCTTTGCTTTGAGAATAGTGAGAATTAATGCGGGATCAATTTCGAATTGTTCATGAACAAGCGCGGCGCGATTTTAGTTGTTTTCTTGTGAAATAAAAGTTGTATATTAACTGTAGAAGTGTAGTTCTTATTCCATTGAAGGAAAGAGGCTTTTATATGTAACGTGTTGGATTGACAAGAAGTGCGGTGGGAATCGCAACGAGTTGTTATGAACAGATGCGTAGTCGGAGTTTTGTTCTGTGTTCCGATATAAGTGAAGTACGTTGAAAATACTGCTTTCTGTTTGCTTGGATAATAGTGAAAAATTAATGCGGTATTAATTTTTCGAATTGTACATGAAAAACACGGCACGATATTAGTTGTACTTTAACTGTAGAATGTGTTTACTCGACCCCGCGTGTTGTAAGGTCATTGACGGACGGGTTTTTAGTGATACGCGTTGCTTTGCTGATTGTGTTTTTAGTTGTTTTTCTTGTAAAATAAAAGGTTTACGGAACATTGACTTAGTGATTACGCGTTGCACGACTAAATTGTTTTTGTTGCTTTTCTGTTAGAAATAAAAGTCGTAGAACTTGGAAAACCCGACCGCACGTGGTTGTTTTTACGGAAGATTGACTTAGTGATACCGTCGCTTTACTAATTGTGTTTTTTTTTGGATTTGTCTTGCTATATTTGAACTGTGTGCGATCTAGTTTTCGTGGCCTTTTTTTCTTATCAGAGTAGTGCATACTTTGGTTTATTCAAACACAGTTTTAAAACTTGAGTGTTTTTAAAAATGGTGATACAGTTGTAGCAGGTTTAGTAGGAAAAAAAAGAGGTTGCTTCTTGTGAACAGGTATCTCATTCACTTGTAAAGACAGTTGGTACTGTAGTTCCTGAATTTTCTAACCCCAACGAATCTAAAATAGATCTTTGTTTGCGCGAATTTGGTTATGCAAAAGCATTAGATTTTCCTTTGTTACCATAGGTAGCAAATAAAACGCTTCCCGTTACTGTGAGTTTAATGCATTACGTCGTGCCTTGAAAGCCTGTGACTCTAAATTTTTATGATAATTTTTTTTACGATTTGGGGTTACAAAATAGCAAAAAATTATTGTCTCAGGAAATAGAATTAACAAGAGATTTATCGATGTTACGTAGTTCCACCAGCATGATAATGTCTGCTGCTAACACCAGTGAAATACGTAGGCGTGATTAGTGTAAAGTGTGAGAAATTCCCTCCACACCCTCACAGTCAAGGGTGCAGTGCTTCGTTAGTGCAGGACATCGGGAATCCCACATTCAATTGCGAGGAAGCGTTGCTGAAGGACTGTTTGTAAGTTGAACTATTTCCTACTTGTTTTTACTTTAAGGGCGCGATCGGATGTATGGTTGGCTGCCTAAAATCCATCAAAAAACAGGTTATTCTATTTGGTAAATAACTTTTGTTGGATTGAAAATATGCAAAATGTAACTCCACCATTAGACTCACAAAACTTTGTACTTTCTAACGAAGGTTTGCTTTTTTTCTAAAGTGCAGTAATAAGCAAGAAATAGCTGTTAAAAGTAATGGTAGAAATTCACTTACTTTATTTTAGTTACTACATCTAACAGAATCAATTTGTATATAAAAAAAAGCATTCGTTGGATAGCAGAATACATATATAATCGTTCTGTTAAAAAAAAATTCAAAAATATTGATCATGATAGCCGTAGTGTACTGAATGGATTTTATTGAATTATAACATTAATTGTACGCCATTTTAATAAAAGTTGTTCACGACTTCCTCCGAAGATGGCACTGTTAATGATGTGTAGAATAAGGTTTAAAACCAGAATATTTCAAATTGAATTATTTTGGACTTTGTTTTTGTCGCATTGAAATGAAGTAAACTAATACTATATGGTGAATTACCTTTTGATAAGTGTAATATAATAATGATTGGATTAATTGCGAATATTTATGAAGCCAAAAATGACATAACCTCAACATCCATGGTTGTTTGTAAACTTTCATGTTTATGTTTACAAGTGATAAGTAAATTATTACAGCAGTGTTGCTTTGTGAAGCTTATACTATTTATAATTGTTTAAAAAAAAAAGGGTAGTGTGCCGTATCCCAAAACGTAACTTGATACTCTACAATATTCAATATAAGCAAAATATTGCATCATGTTAGCAAGAGTAATGTTTATTAAACTATCTTAGTGGAACCATTGCAGGGAAATAGGATACATTTTGTTACAAATTAGGTTGCGAGTTTGGTATTCAGCAAAATGATTACCAATTTGAACGATCTGGGGGGAAGACATTGTCAAAAAACGATGATTATTCCTACATCATTTTACACTTCACTTTGGGGATGTTCATTGTTTTATGTATCTTCACCAGGGGTCTGCAATGGTAATTATATTTTCAATTTGAAAAGTGTCAAAATCAGCTTTAAATATATAGGCAACTTATTAGTGTTCCCATTCCTTACCCCCACGTAGCAGACTTCCGTCATTTTTTGGTCATACATAGTTCACATGTAACGTAAAATAGATGTGATAATAACATTTTCTCAAATTGTGCTGCCAGCAAAAAATGATTATAATAAACAATAAACTTCAAAACTCCCACTAATTATGAAATATATTTTAGGCTAAATTAAAAATAAAATGGAAAAGTTTATTTAGGATTAAACAATTTACGAAACTAGACCTAACACAATAGTTAAATAATGACAAAACTAGCTTCCGACAACAGCTTTTTCAATTGTAAGGTTAGTATAGACCGACAAGCATATAGTTGTTTAAGTGCTATATACGACCTTTTTATTAACCTTGCAACATGTGACTTAAAACGTAGATCATCGTCAAGTATTAAACAGAAATTTCTTGAAGAACTAACTAATGGAAGAGGTATTGTTAATTATGACTTTTATCTTATCCTTAACACAATCTCTAATTTTCTTTGTGATCCGAAACAACATCAGCATCAATAGTACCTGCATGAACAAATAATTCATCACTTGATAAATATATGGAATCAATAAAGAGTACTGCTGTTATTTACTATGCGCGTAGGTTCGTTTATTACTTGGATGAATCCATAAGAATCAATGCAGTGTGTGATAATATTACTTAAATTGAAAAGATTCACATTGACATCACCTAAACATATTATATTATCCATCATTGATGCTAAATAAGATAATATATTATCTAGTTCATCAACACAACTAAGCAGATTAGAGTTTGGGGATCTGTATACTGTGCCTACAGTAAAAGTTTTGCGAGTTAATTTAAACATTATCCAAAATATGTTGAAGTATACGAGTCAATTGCAAACCAAACAAAATAACCTGACATTTAAGTTCCTTCCTTACGTACACACCAACCCCACCCCCTGGACCTTTCCTTGTGGTAGCCAACACACTTGGTCGATTTAAAGTGTCACGTTGGTGGTATTGATGTAATGATTGTATCCTTTTTTAACTTTTGAAAGCAAACAAGTTTTCTGTAAACGAGTCGATATAAATTTATTGCACAAATAATAATGACAATAAAACTTAAATCTAAATTTCTTGTATAAAAACTCTAGCAGGTCATGAATGGTTAAACATCAATCGCTAAACATTAATAATTTGTTAACATAAATATTGCACAATAAATAATGCAATTTGGTGACCGTTACCATACACTTGTGTATTGCGTTTGTGTTGGTCTCGTGCTAACAAAACCAACTAAAATTACTGCGTAGGTAATACTGGTTATTCTGATCAGTATCACAGCCACTGCTATCACTATTTGTATCATCCACTTTGATAATTAAAGGTTCGACAACATCAAACTGCTGTTTTATAGCCCACCATTCCATCATACATTTTTCTGCATGTGTGATACATTTTTGCCAATATGACCCATCTATTCTTTGCAAAGATTCTTGCCATATCAAGTTGACATTTGTGTCATTATAAAGTTGGTTAAGTCGTCCAACATTTTTATTGCAATATTTTTTACAGTTCGCCCATACCAACTCTATAGGATACTCGCTGTGATACGGAGGTAACCGCAAAACTTTGTGTCCGTACATTTCTGCTAGGGTATCTATTTCATAAATTTTGGTTGTGGATGTTTTAATTAATGATAATAGTTCCCTTTTAACGTGTGACTGCCGCAACTAACATTGTGTTTAATCAAGTAATCAATGATATTTAGCATTGTCTAGAATAATTACACTGGGTTTGCTTAAATTAGGAAATTAAACGTTCTTCAAACCATTTTGTAAATAATGCTGCATTCATGTCTCCATGATAGTCAGCACTTGGAGATTTTGTGGAATGCAAAAATGCTGCATTGGGGATGAATCCAGTTTTGTTGCCTGCATGTACGACTATGAACCTGTAATAAAAAATATCTCTATTAAATGTAATTTTAACTTTAAAAAACTAAACGTTTTCCTTCTCCAGGAGGTTTCTCTTTACACTGAGCTTTGAACCATCATGCCAACTCTTCTTAACAGAACCTCGACTAAAAATCCACGTCTCATCCAAGAAAACAGGATCATAAAGTTACAATTGTTTGTACATTTCATATGCTCTTAAAAACTTCACTCGTGTAGCAGCAATATGTTCCTGTTCAAGCACAGCCCTTCTACCATCGTCCAATTTAAAAGAAAAACCAATTGTTGATAGAAGTCTCGTCAGACTAGACTGGCTGAAGTTAAAAATTTGAACGGTTACAATTTCTTGTCGTAAAGATTTAACAGTTACATGGAGCCCTAAAAGCATAATACTAAAAAACACTAAATAAAATTGTTATCAAAACTATATTACATTTGGAATACATTTCGTAAATTTTTTGTTTAACCGCATCTATTACAAAACCATCTACATCAGACGATTTAGACTTGTTAAATTTTCGGTGCTTGCTCGGTGACTCAGGAACTTTATTTTCTTTTCCGGCTTCTAAAACTCTCTTTTGCTTGACTTTATTTGATTTCAACTATATCTAACGCTTTGCTTGCTGTTAAACTTCGAAATTGCTGAAGGTCATTTACGATGAATAGTTACAGAAATGGAGAAAAACCAGCATCGTACCGTATCCTAACAACCGTTATTTGCCTAACTTGGAAACGAACCACTAAACTACTAAAGTTAAAACAAAGTAGTTCCCTCTATCATGCGATAGCTATACCACAAACGCGGCTATTTTAAAATTAGTTCGTGTTATGAAAATAGAGGGATGCGATCGCGCTCTTAAATACCTGTCCGTTGCTTTGCCATACCTTTGGCGATCTGATACCTTTTACCATAGACTTGCATGCTATTTTAAAATAAAAGAAAAAAAAGAAAAATCTATACTACTGGACTACTCATATTAATTGTGTTTACCTATTTATATTTTGTTAAAATTTTGTCTGCTTTATGTCTAATTGGTGTGTGAGGAAACGTTTCTGCTACTCCCCAGTATTACCTCACTTTGTACTAAAGATTTGTTATATTGCTTTTAACGTTGTTATATTATATAGATTATTCCCAACAGTTTTCTTTTTTCTACAAAGTACTGAACAATCTATACTTGATCCGTATGCTATGCTTTTTCTTTGTTTCAGGTTTACAGGACTAATTTATTTTTTTTTCAGGTTTGCTATTCTAATTTTTCTATTGCAGGTACTGTTACTAATTCCTTACAGCCGCGTACCTTATATGTTGGTCTGCTTTCTACAACCCCCCCCCCCCTACTCTCCGATTGAGCCCGGTCCTTTCTTTGTTTTTCTTTGTGTTACGTACGGCCACGAGCCAACGTAGCATAAATTTTTGGCGCCCGAACAGGGACTGCCACGAATTACGTAACATATATTTTTGGCGCCCAATGTGGGGCTCGATTTTTTTGATTTGCTCTCGATTTTTTTTGGTTTGTTCTTGATTTTTTTAAATTTTTTTTATGACCTTGATTTTTTGGCATTAATTTTTTCTGGTGTATCGGCTCGACTTTCTTTTCTGCCTATATTGGCTGGCTCTAATTTTTTTTGTTGTAGTCTTGAATTTTTTCGCTATATAGAAATTCCTTGATTTTAATTTTTTTTGTGTGAATTATCAGAGTTGTGTTTTCGCTGGTAATTGGGTTCTGGAAAACACTGGCGCCCAAGTTTTCTTTACACCACCTTTTTTTTCTTTTCTTCACGTCACTTTCGCTACCTCACTTAAATATAATCCTAATGTCCCCGATCTAGATCTGTTGTTCTTTTGGCGACGCAAGCGCCGCAAACTTCGTCCGTAATCCACTCGTCCCCCTACGTTATACGATTCCTTCAACTCATTAGCTTTATCTGTGATATTTGACATATTTCGTAGTATTGTGTGATGACTTTTATTTTTTTTCTTCTACTCTTTCCGGGTTTTCTTTCATTCCACATTCCTGTCCATTTTTTTTCCTGACTGGTTTTCTTTGCGGTTAGTTGATGTACTGACTTTGATCACTCGTTGTATCTGCTCCTGTGGTTGTTGCTCTTAGGCCTACTTTCTGTCCTTTAGGAAACACGACTTAGTCGACTTTTGGGTCTATTAGCAGATTACTTTTCTTATCTGCTTGTATTATACGACTTTTTTTTTCTTCTTGGTACCACAGTTTGAAGCCTTTCGTTACTTTTCCCAGTTTTCCGTTTGTCCTTCCCTAGCTTACTTGAGGCTTGACACTTGTGTCTTATGTTGGCTATTGCTGTTGGTTTTCTTCCTCGCTACTTTTCTTTTCTTTTGGTTACTGCGCGCGCGAAACCAATTTCTTGAGGTTGGAAACTGTGCTGTTTCTTTTCTAAAGAGACATCCGTCCTTTGACGACTTTGGCAGCGTTTATGCCTTTACACCTTGGTCCTCTTCGATTGCTACTACTTACCTATCTTTCCCTGTGGATTTCTTTACTCTTAGTTTTGTCCGACATTTTGGTCCTTTGAGCCGGAATTTTTTTTTCTTTTGTGTGTTGGTTCTGATTGGACTGGTCTGGTGTTTTCTCTGATAAGCTTGTGTCCGAAAACACTGGCGCCTATTTCGTATTCCTAGTTATATTTTGTAGCTAGCCCATTCCGTGACTTTTTCTTCTGGCTAGTTCTACCATTTGTTCACTATTTGACTATTATAGTCGCTTTCTACATCCATTCCTTGAGGTAGGCTTCAGATCTATTTTCTTTTCCTTTAGGTATTTCGACTTGGTCGCTTCTGTAGGTCTGTTAGCCATACTTTGCTTGAGTAATCGTTTCATACGAATCTGTGTTACCTCAGTTGGAAGTATTCTAGATTGTGTACTAGCTTGCCTTTGTCCTTTGCTTTGTCTTGGTTCTTTCTTTACTGCACATTTGAGGTTGACAGTTGTGCCGTGTAGTTGGTTTGCTACGAGTTTTCTTCCTCGTTTTTTTTTCTTTCTTCTTGGTTTCTCCGTGGGAAGCCAAAACTTTTTTTTGAGGTGGAGAACAGAAATGTCCCTTTAGGAGACATCCGTCTTTTGACGTTTTTAAAAGTAGCTAAGACCTTTAATCCTCATTGGGTGTTTACTTGATGCTTTCTTTACCTGTTCTGTCGTTGTTGGTTACGATAGATGACTTTGTCTTCTTTTGAAAAAAAAATGTTCCTTTTCTTATACTGGTGTTGGTCCTTCGAACCGGATTTTTTTGTTTGGTTCCTGTCTGTCGTTTTTTTTTCTTTCACCCCGACGTCTTTATTTTGCTAGGGGGGAATTTGTAACGGGCATTTTTAATAGTTTTACATTTTACGCTTTTTCTCAATTAGTAAATACCTTTCTGCAATTACTATTTCTATATTTAATATTTATTAACCCGTTGGCGAATGCGTCGTATTATATTGAGTGGAGTGCATCGTTCTTGTCTTACCGTTCGTATAAATTTTGTTGTTTATGTGGATATACCAGTCTAGATAAGAGACGATAAGAGGTTGTAATAGCAACGAGTTGATATAAACAGATGAGCAGTTGGAGTTTGTTCTTGGTTCCTAGATATGAATTACCTTGAAAATACTGTTTCTTTTTGCTTTGAGAATAGTGAGAATTAATGCGGTATCAATTTCGAATTGTTCATGAGCAAGCGCGGCGCGATTTTAGTTGTTTTCTTGTGAAATAAAAGTTGTATATTAACTGTAGCAGTGTAGTTCTGATTACATTTGAAGGAAGTATGCTATATATGTAACGTGTTTGATTGAACACAAGTGCGGTTGTAAGGAACATATTGACGGACGGTTTTTAGTGATGCGCGTTGCTCTATTGATTGTGTTTTTTTGTTGATTTGTCTTTTTATATTTGAACTGTGTGTGCGATCTAGTTTGCGTGGTTCTTTTTATCAGAGTAGTGCATACTTTGGTTTATTCAAACACAGTTTTAAAACTTGAGTGTTTCTAAAAATGGTGATACAGTTGTAGCAGGTTTAGTAGGAAAAAAGAGGTTGCTTCTTGTGAACAGGTATCTCATTCACTTGTAAAGACAGTTGGTACTGTAGTTCCTGAATTTTCTAACCCCAACGAATCTAAAATAGATCTTTGATTGCGTGAATTTGGTTATGCAAAAGCATTAGATTTTCCTTTGTTACCATAGGTAGCAAATAAAACGCTTCACGTTACTGTGAGTTTAATGCATTACGTCGTGCCTTGAAAGCCCGTGACTCTAAATTTTTATGATAATTTTTTTTACGATTTGGGGTTACAAAATAGCTAAAAATTATTGTCTCAGGAAATAGAATTAACAAGAGATTTATCGATGTTACGTAGTTCCACCAGCATGATAATATCTGCTGCTAACACCAGTGAAATACGTAGGCGTGATTAGTGTAAAGTGTGAGAAATTCCCTCCACACCCTCACAGTCAAGGGTGCAGTGCTTCGTTAGTGCAGGACATCGGGAATCCCACATTCAATTGCGAGGAAGCGTTGCTGAAGGACTGTTTGTAAGTTGAACTATTTCCTACTTGTTTTTACTTTAAATACCTGTACGTTGCTTTGCCATACCTTTGGCGTTTTGATACCTTTTACCATAGACTTGCATGCTATTTTAAAATAAAAGAAAAAAAAGAAAAATCAATACTACTGGACTACTCATATTAATTGTGTTTACCTATTTATATTTTGTTAAAATTTTGTCTGCTTTATGTCTAATTGGTGTGTGAGGAAACGTTTCTGCTACTCCTTAATATTACCTCACTTTGTACTAAAGATTTGTTATATTGCTTTTAACGTTGTTATATTATATAGATTATTCCCAACAGTTTTTTTTTTCTACAAAGTACTGAACAATCTATACTTGATCCGTATGCTATGCTTTTTCTTTGTTTCAGGTTTGCAGGACTAATTTTTTTTTTCAGGTTTGCTATTCTAATTTTTCTACTGCAGGTACTGTTACTAATTCCTTACAGCCGCGTACCTTATATGTTGGTCTGCTTTCTACAACCCCCCCTACTCTCCGATTGAGCCCGGTCCTTTCTTAGTTTTTCTTTGTGTTACGTACGGCCACGAGCCAACGTAGCATAGATTTGACGAACCAACATGGCTGCTCCGATATTAACGTCACATATCGTATTCTGCATAAGCGTTGAATTGTAACAAACGCAAAACTACATCTAAACCTAATACTGTCGACCACATCAGTATTATGGAAAATTATTTTTTGTTGTGATTATTATCTAAACATGCGAATTTTAGAAAAAATAGTAAACATATTTCAGTAGCAGCCAAAGTACATTGAGTTATTTCGTTTGGTAACAAAAATGCACTCTATTTCACTAATTTAAGTGTGCTGAAGGTCACAACTTAATTAGTCGACTTTAAAGCATGATTTAATTGTGTATTTTGTGACCTAGTGGGTTTAAAACAATTTTAGCACTTTTTGTGAGTCCATTTGTAGGTAAACTGTTTGCTTTAGACACCAGATTTATTAACAATTTTTTTTGTCTAATCGGTCTCTACACCCCCTTTAAATTAATGAAATAAAACTAATGCTAGTCTGTATGTTATTGATTTTTTACAAGTTGAAATGAGGTAATGGAAAACGCTAAACTGACGTATGTTGACCATGAGACTTTTTGTGCCATGCCACAATATGTATAATGACACCTAACCGTGCCTGAATCATTTATCATTGTTTGTTTTTTTTTGTTGCTAAAACTACTGCAAACTGCTCTGATATGCATGCCATGTGATTTATGTTTTTAATAAAAATATTTGTTTTTAACAGTAACCTAACCTGGGAAACCCTACTCAGCTATAGTTTGTTTATTAGACTATGGGAGTGCATTTTTATTTCATCACGGATGTGCTCAATAGAAACATGTCTTTAGCAATTTAACTTCCAGTTGTATTGTTTGCTTTTCTAAATGCGCTACTTACAGAAATTGATTCATAATAGCATCCTAAAATACAATTATATGTGTAGTTCTTATTGCTAATGCGTACAATATAAGATACCTTCTCTGACGTTAAGTTAAGGTAATCAATTGTTTCCCAAAGTGCAGTTCATGTAGTTGTTTTTCTTTGTTAAATAATCGTCTGGTAATACGGGGTAAATGTGTTTAAAGCAAGCTTCCCAACCTATGATATAGATCAAAGTGTGTTATCGCTTTTGTTAAACGTGCTCCATCATAAATAGTGTTATTAAGTGTTTTGCATATGTTAAATGCTAAGAATGTCAGAGCTCATGTAATGTTTATACTATAAGTAATGCTATTACTTGCTTTGCATATCCTAAAACATTATTGTTATTAATGTAATGCACAGGGACATGCAGTACATGGAAGCGATGGAAACACAGCTTTCTTTTGTTGTTATAAAAGAAAATATGAAATAGCATTTGAAGTTCATTCAATATTTAATAGAGCATTCCTTGCTTCTTGACGTACGTTACACTTTGCATCATTCAGTAGTAAATTACTTCGTCAAGCAAATACAAGCAACTGAATCGAAAAAGTGTTCATGATGTCTACATCATAATCTTGAAACCACCGCCCTCGTCTGTCAGCATAGAATTCTTGAACTTTGGCACTTTGTGGCATTATCTAGTGCTCGCAAACAGGCCCGGTTCTAATGTGTATGTAGAGCATGCATACACGAAGGCGACCGAAGAACAGGATGGTGCTGGCCACCCTCGACAAAACACAGTTTCGACTCCTTGTTTTTCTTTTTTTTCATCGTGTCGATATTCGATAACTTGCTTTACAGAAAAGCGAGCAAGTCACATAAAATGTGGCAGTGGCAACTCAAATACGCAGCATACCAATTAAAAGTTTCTATAGTTTTTGTGTTTGTTTTTACAATTTTTATTATTGTTAAAAGCTCAAGCTGCAACGTAATTTTGTAACTCAGTTTTCCTCCTCTCTGACATTTACGCAACTGCCTCCAGTTAATATTGTTAGAACCCGAACAAAAAACGTCTATATGATTAGGAATGTAAAGATGAGGCTCCAAATATTCCAGGAGACCAAATCAAAATTAATTGTTACTTTGTGATACTGGATACTGCAAAGACAATGGAAAGGCCTGTATGAAGTGTTAAAAAGAATTAATGATGTAGTGTAACGGATCAGAAGATCTCCCTGTGGTAAACCGAAAGTGGTACACTTTGACCGTTTAACATCTTATGCTGGCAACAACCAGGAAGACTCGAGTAATGAAAATGGTGTGTGAAGAGTTATTAATCGTGAGACAAATGTGGATTTTGAGAGTTTCATGGCGAGATTTGTCGCTGTTGATGAGAAACAGCAAGATCTGTTTAGAGCACTAGAAAAGTATTCCCTTGCGCATGCGTAACTCAAGATCTGCAAATGTCAAGAGGGATAACTGTTGTTTTCAACAAAAAGTTTGGATTTGTGGATGAATTAGTATAAACAGCAGCCAACTGTAGGAAAAGCTTTGGTCCTTCAGGATAGAAATCGTTATGTTTACTATCTGGTCACCAAAAATTCTTCATAGCAGAAACCTAGTTATGGACATCTATGGGAGACTTTGCTGGATCTTAAGGCTCAGATGGTGGAAAATGGAGTAGCGAGACTAGTGGTGCCCAGGCTACGCTGTGGACTGGATCGCTTAAATTGGAGAATACTTTGAAATATGCTAGAAGTAATTTTCCAGGGAACCAACATCCAGGTCTTTGTTTGTTGCTATCAACCGGTTGCCTACCAAGACCAAGAAAAGAGTGTTGACTGTTATTTCCAACGACGTGGTGGATGCATCAGAAGAGATAGCTGTCGATATCGTCATCAGTCATCGAATTTGCGTCCGAATGTTTTTACACTTACGGGACGTAACTGTTTTAAAGAGGGGTCAGTGTTACGAACTATTAGGCAACCCGTCAAATACGTAAGTTGCATAACCGAAGTATATTCTACAGAAGTCTAGAACATTCGAGCAAACACCAGACTAGGAATCATCTAGTTAATTTTAGGGTATATATAAGATCGGTGATGAGTGTACATCAATTAGTCTATATCGAAATGTCGTATATAAATCACATCGTGTATAGTTAGTTGGTTATTAGGTTTTGAAAGTCCTATAGTAAATATAAATTTGTGTTATGTGAATGTACATATTATACCGCCAGCTTGTACATAAATAGACAAAAGGGTAATAAATAAATTATAATAGTGTTAGTGTTGTTAAGAAGACATGGTTAAGGATTTAGTTTAAGAAGATATTAGTGCTTGTTAATAGCACTAGTGTGATAGTGCTTCAATGTTAATTGGACTGAAAACATCTATAAATAAGGCATATACTGTTAATTAAACTTGCGATAGTGAATAATAAAGACTTGTTATTATTGTTCTAAATTGGTAAACGCGTTAACAGTAGTCCGCTACAATATATACCCTATTTCACCGATATACAGTGGTAAGTGAAGTGGGTTGAGCAACCTGCGGCTACCATGATTCCTCAACAAGTTGCCAAATTAATAGTTTTTTAATAAAATCTTGATAGCCGCAGGTTGTTTAATCCCCTTCAGGGCTTTTCACGATAACTGTGCATTAGACATCTTTCAGAAAGTACAAGAGATAGAAGTACGAAATTTTGTACATGGTATTATTTCGACATGCCGAATCGATCTAATATATTTTCCTCTTTATGGCACTTTTGGTTGTACTGGAAGTTGATATTATCTTTGTTATTTTAAATGAAACACCCTGCATATTATTGCATTTGTAAATTTTACACATAATTTTAAGTTAAATTTGTATAATAGGTCATATCTCAATATTTTACCGTTTTTGAGATATTTAGCCTTTTACGTTTATTTTGTAAACAACTTTGAAAATCTAATGTTTAATCATAGCAGAAAGAAGAAAATTTAAAGTATGTGACGTATGATTTCTCATAAATGGAAGTCCAACATTTCCTTTTTAATGTAATTTTTATATTTGAATATAAAACTACACCTCCAAAATCAGCAGCTCTGATTTCGAAAAGGTACCAAGCATGTGATGTATTACTTATAAAAGTCCAATAAGCTATACTTCATTTCAGTGAAATTTTTACCACGATATTTCCTAAATTCGAACACCCACCCCATAAATATTTTAAAAGCATGAGAGGCTTTATTTCTTAACACTGAAAACCTACTATTATTGTTGGCAGTAGTTGTACTCTGGTATCCCCGCAATTATATTACTAACGCTAAAAATGCTTTGAGCGTGTGATATATCATTTAGCTGAAATTTCTGATTTAATTTGTGGTAGAATTTTTATTGTGGGATTAAACCTTCAATCCGAAATTGGAAACCCAACACAGAAACTTATTGTATGTTCTTGATCTTAATTTTATTTTTGTGATAGTTGTAATTTAAGTTTAATCCTTCACTCTATAGTAGTGGCATGATAGTTATTTTTGCTTCTTGTACTTGACCACCGATGTCACAGCAATACATTTTACAGAAAAAAAAGGAAGACATCTAAAAGGTTCGAACCCATAACCGCTTTTTTTGAATGGCAATCGGTTGCAACGTACAAACAATGTCATTTTGATTAAAACACTTTACTATGGAGCAATGTTTAAATTGTATTACTAAAATGTGAGATGGACATTCCAAAAATAATCCCATTTCTTATATAATATATGATGTGTTATACTTAATGGTTCTCTACTCTAAGGTATACTTTTAAAGTCCCGTAATGTATAAGAGCCACTACGACAGTTGGTAACACAATAAATATTTGACTAATAATGCGCAATAAGGTCATTATTACGCCACAAATTATCACATACAAAGAAAAAAGATAAAGGTTGAGCTCTTCACAACATTGCAGCTATTCTCGCGTTAGGCTCTCCGAGTTGGTTGCGCGTTGTGGGCGTGGGTCGTCCCTTTGCCCCCTCGTCGGAACCAGATTAATTTTGTCTTCTTTCTTCTGTGTAGAGGCACGACAGGAATAAGGTGACGAACGATACAGGGCAGAGATACGACAAAAGAAACCTACATAACCTGAAAGAGAAAAGACAAGCTAAAGGCACACAGATAACACTCGGTTCGACGTTTAGTTGACTAGTCTTGACGTGACGGAGATCACCACTTTCTTTCCACTATCCGTCTACGCAATCTCGAGCGCCAACGCAACTATCTAAAGTGACGGAAATGCACGCACAAGTTTTTTAAATTATTGGCGCGAATTCACTTACAAATTTAAAACTAAAATTAGAAATGTTTACATGCCGATTTTCGGCATGTAACAATCGCGACAAAGCCATAAAAGAAAAAAATCTTAATAAAAAATGACTGTTAGCACGGTAAAAGCTTAAAATCTAGATCCTAACTAACCTACATAAACCCTAACTTAAATTCTAGAAAATGTTTATTTTAGGCGCCACCTGTTTTTTTCCAACCGATAACACGTCTTCCAGATTACCAGGAAACGGAATGTGTAGCCCCATTGTTTCTGAACTACATTTAAAGTGCACACACGAGTCTTTAATGTGGCGCAGTTATAATCGACAGCACAAATTTGTCGGGGAGCATGAAACACTACTAAACCTAGAACAAATGCGACAAGTCGCCTAACATATATACCAAAACTAAAACTAACATTACAGTTTTCTAAGTGCAGACGCACATAAGCGTTGCATCTAGACTGTTTCTTCTTTGGCAAGGAAATGCCCAAATTTCAAAATGTTCAAAGAGCAAGTTACTATGCACTTTAGCAAATTTTTAGGTACTGGTACACTGGCTTAATAAACAATACACATCAAAACTTTTAAATGACATGGTTGTGAATCAACAAATTTACCAACAGTACCATCTTACTAATTTCCTACATTACTAACCTAACAAATTACATGGCTACCATCAGGTTAGCTTTTTCACTCAATATTCAAAAATTATTTCTACGTCTGATCGTAAATACCAAACGTTAGGAAGATAAAAGAGATAAGACAAAATCTCAAGTTATTATCGAAGAGAATAGGTTAGATAACGATATTAAGATAAAGTTATTATCAAAGATAATAGGTAGGATAACGATATTAAGCTTTAGTTATTATCAAAGATAATAAGGTAAGATAACGATATTAAGATAAAGTTATTATCAAAGATAATAGGTAAGATAAAGATATTAAGCTAAAGTTATTATCAAAGATAATAGGTAAAATAACGATATTAAGATAAAACTAGATAACAATAGATGGATCCGAAACGTCCCAGCACGCTAAGGCACGCTACGACTACATACACTAAAGATATAGCGTAGAATTCCCCAATAATGAAGGTTGTGAGATTGCAAGGTTCGACAAGGCTACAGGTACATCTACTTTAAGCTTGTCAAGGACTGTCCCTTCGAGTAAGAGAATGTCCGATAGAAAAGTTTGTTTAGTTTGGTCAGCCTGTTCATTGTTAAATAAACACAACAACTTTATCCGCTGCTTAACGTGGGCTATTCGAGATACAAGGCGCGTAAGTTCAATTTCACTGAGTTCAGGATCAATTCTATGTACTATATTAGTGATATCATCCAGGGATTGTTCAATTTCAAAGGTATTTTAAGGTAGATCAGAGACCAGAACACGCGCAATAGGTGAGCCTTTAGCTTCTTGAGCTAGTATAGCTTTGAGCTGCAAACGTCTGTCATTTTGGTTAGATGCCGCTTGGATGTCCGGGATTGAATCTCGTAAATTAATTCCGATGACTTGAGATGAACGATATTCATTATAATATAGTGTTTAAGGCAACAGATATAACGAAATCAAGTTACTATAGCAATTTAGAAGATAAAAGACATAATAAGAACTCAATTAATTGCAAAATCTATATTTAGGGAAGAAATTTTCTTTATGGAGGTAGTCGTAACTTATAATTGATTATTTAGATTATAAAGGGACACTTAGAATCATAGAAAAGTAAGATATTATATGAGTTATCTAAACGACAGCTTTTTTTTTAAAGTTGACCCAAAAAACTAAAAAATCTGAAGTTTATAGTAGTTGTTTAATTGACTTAAGTATATTTTTAAGGAGATTTTTACTCACAAAGATTGGTAAATGGAGCTATTTATTTATAACTAAAGTACTTACAGAAAATCTTATGTAATCCAAAAAGCACATGCTAAAGTTAGGTTATGGTGATTTGATAGACACTTTTAAAAGGTATATGTTCCAGCTTCGTGCTAAATTAAATTAGGTCACTATTCAAAAGAACCCAAAATACAAACACACTATTTTTTATAAGGCAACATGTGAATTAAATGAATTAGCAATACATTTATGGAAGGTAAACACAATAACCAATATGGCTGTCCATGTCAAATTGACATAGCAACTGTTTCCATGTCATTTTACTTAAGGTTGTCATGGCAACCCACAATGTTACCAACCTATATTTTCTATTTGACAGTTATTAAAAATTAAAAAATTATTTATTTTTTGAGTGAAAAATCTACAGATATATTTAAAACTAATATGCTATAAGATATAGAAAAGATGAAGAAAATTTTTTCCAACAAAACGTTGAATGCACCACTGTTATACTTAATGGTTCTCTACTCTAAGGTATACTTTTAAAGTCCCGGCGCGTAATGTATAAGAGCTACTACTACAGTTGCTAACACAATAAATATTTGACTAATAATGTGCAATAATGTCATTATTACGCCACAAATTATTATCACATACAAAGAAAAAGATAAAGGTACTCACGTAAAATGTGAAGCTCTTCACAACATTGCAGCTATTCTCACGTCAGGCTCTCCGCGTTGGTTGAGCGTTGTGGGCGTGGGTCGTCCCTTTGCCCCCTCGTCGGAACCAGATTAATTTTGTCTTCTCTCTTCTGTGTAGAGGCACGACAGGAATAGGGTGAGGAACGATACAGGGCAGAGATACGAAAAAGGAAACCTACATAACATGAAAGATAAAAGACAAGCTAAAAGGCACACAGATAACCACTCGGTTCGACGTTTAGTTGACTAGTCTCGACGTGACGAAAATCACCACTTTCTTTCCACTCTCCGTCTGCGCAATCTCGCGCGCCAACGCAACTATCTAAAGTGACGGAAATGCACGCTTAAGTCTTTTTAATTATTGGCGCGAATTCACTTACAAATTCAAAACTAAAATTAGAAATGTTTACATGCCGATTTTCGGCATGTAACAGATGCTTAACAAGTTTATCCTTATACTGTATATGAGAATCTAGCATCCTGTTCCCAATAAGGTATTAAACCAATTGCAAGTTTGGATTAAAGTATTTAGCTTCAATGTATTAATGGCTGTAATTACATTCTTTAAACAGTAAAATCTGTATAACCCAAATACACGTTGTAACCGACAAGAAATGAGGGTTTCTATTAGATGTAAGATAGTTACGATATCTACAAATATTAAAAATAGCGTTGTCTAATTCGTATAGGGGAATATATTGGTTACTAAAATTTGAGTCATTTTTCAATCTAACTAGTGAAAATTATAATTCAAGATCTTTCTAAATTTCCATCACAAATATTAAGATTACGTATTTAGATATGTATATATAGTCATATTTTAGTACATTGTGTAAACTCTGTTCATTTAATTAAACCATAATGGTTCAATAGTGTTTATTGACTCATCTCTATGTAGGTTTATTTATATGTACACATTTGAAAATCTAGTTCTTGTTGATTTACTAATACAATATTACTAAAACTACAAATTTAACATAACACTAGCAAATTCTAGCAAACTTTTTCTTAACACTGCATTTACTTTTAGAAACTATATTACCCAAACTTCACCAACAACTATACTTTCTCTTTTATAAATTAGACAACCACATTCGCAGATATCTTTGAATATTTTAACAAATATCTTTACATCTCATCGATTTCAACACAACTTTAGATTATACAGTTCTTACTGTTTAATAGCAAACACTTTAATCCAAATTTACTATAAGTTCTTGGTTTAAGTAATATCTTATTGAGAACAGAACGATAAATTCTCATCTACAATATAAAGATAAACTAATTAAGTATCATATACTATACAAGAAGTGGAGTTATTTTGGGAATGTTCTTTTTTTTAGCAACACAACTTAAATATTTTTTATAAATAACTTCGTAGTTAGTGATTCAAGTGCAGAAGATTTTTGTTTTGTACATTAGAACTAACTTTTATGCAAAAGCGGTTGTTGGTTTGAATTTTCCAAATGTATTGTGTTGCATGACATAAATAGTTTACCTCTACATTTGATTTTCCAATGCTCTAATCCAAAGATACTATATTGGCCAGGAAACCTGGTAATTTTGCCGAACCTTTGCTATTCAAAGAAAGGTAGGGATCTTTAACCTGACTGACAAAACTCACACACGGGACCTACATTTTTACTTCTCATCAGAACGAGGGTAATTTTTGTGAAAAATTTGATCACAGGATAAAAATTCTACCAAAAATGAGATTTTGGATTTTTGTTTTGAGAAGTTATAAGACACCTGCTTGAAACATTATTTGAGGTTGGGATTCCAAGTTTGGGAGTGTACGATTAATTTCATAGCCCAAGTACCACGTAAAATTGAATCAATGCTTTCGGTATTTAAAAAATGATATGTCACATTATTAAGTTACCTACTGGGGTAAATTATTACGTTAACCCTGGACGTAATTTATTATGCCCTAAATGTGATCGCAAATTATTGCCGTCTAATGGTACAAGAAAGCAATTTAAAAATACACAAAACTAACCTTGATTAATAGTTGTAGCCAAGGCATCCTATGCCCATCACTTTCAGCCGAAAATCACCGCCGCCGTCTTCAAATAGATCAGGGTTTTGTGAAGGTCCGTTTCTTTGTTTAGTACAGATTGTTGTCGCGAAGTGCGTCGAACCTACACTTTATGGAGCAGATACTTGTGTGGGTTAGATACGGGGTAGGTAAGAGATTTCACGGGTACAGTTCGCTGCACTTAACACGCATTCGCGTCTAATACATCGATGTCGTACGGTAGTTGACGGTCGAGTCCTTATTTAAAACGTCCTTTCTCGTACTCGTCGTTGGCCCCGCTATAAAACGTTTCTCATTGGCTAAGGGCGATAACCACGCGTACCTTTGGCCTCGGAAAAATGAGTGTTTAAACGAATACATACACCAAAATTTTAGGTTATTCCCTGGCAATACGTGAGAACTGGAAACCGCAATTTTATTGTAGTAATCTAATTTATACATACAATAATAATAATGAGAAAAAGCTTTTCTTTTTGGATTAAAATATCCTTATACTTAATATCAAAATGAAAACTTTGTGTATCCAAAAGGTGTAACAATCGCATCAAAGCTTCAAAAAGAAAAAAATCTGCGAAAGCTCACATGAACGGAAAACCTAAATTAAATACATGTAAACCGTCTGGTTTTTAAAATATAGCAATACTTGCGATATCAGGAAACGGAAATAAGTAGCCACGCAATATTTAGGCTACATCATCTAAAAGCGCAAAGGTCTTGCTTATTGCCGCAACGGCTGTACAAATTTAGTAGGAAAGTACGAGACTCAAACATTTAAAACTAACACTTAAATTCACTATAAAACTAAACACAAAGTTCATTTTTATCATTTATCAATGCATACCAATTTTTATTAATACCTTCAGGATATTCTCTTAAATTAAATAAATTACTTGCTGGCTTTTAACAAGATAAGGCCAAAACATGGTACAGTAGCAAAAACGTTAATTTAACAAATTAGCCAGTATTACTACGTTAACAATACATAATTTCTTAAACCTATCCTACCAAGTACAAAATAAAAAAAGGCTATATTTTTTCTTTTTACAATAAATAATACCTTCGGTCATACATACCAAAGTTTCGGAACATCAAATAAAGAAAGTAATTTCTCAAAGGTATTTTCCAAAGAGAAAGATATAGGTAGTTTATAGCAACGGCAAGATAAAGTAACATCTTTAAGATTACTGGAGAGAAAAATAAATACCTATTGTTTAGATAAGATATAATTTTTAAGAAAGTTTTGATGAGAAAGATGGGTAACAAACCATCCGTGGTTTGAGACATTAACCAGGTAAGGTAAAATCTATGAGGTATTTTTAGGGAAAGACAACTAACCAACAATTGATGGTTTCATACGTTAAGTATATAAGATAAGATCTTCAAGATACCTTCAAATAGGAAGATAAACATAAAACACTTATGATCTAACCTAATAGTAATATAAGATAATATCTTAAGAAAAAAGTTCAAAGAAAAGGTAACATACAAGTTAATATTGGTTTGGTGACCTTATGCTTGGCAAGGCCCTCTTCTACAAATATAATAACAGAATGGAAACTTCTAAGAAAGTAGTAATCCCGTGCATCCTGTGTTTCAAAAGGGGAAGTTCCGTGAAACGGCAATCGTTCATATGAACAACGTGAAGGACCATGTAGTGATGTAAATACAGTCCTCGTATCCCTCTGTCGATTAAGACGATCAACCCGTAGAACAAATTACAAAACAAAGTGCACTGTTGACGGTTTTACTTAAATCAGCGGAAGACGCGATACATAACTAGACGGAGGTCCCCCACATGCACGTCCCAATGTCGTGAGGCAATAACCCTCTAACTATACAGTGACTTAGAAAGTGAAAGAAAAAAATAGCAGAGAGAAGATAAAAGAGATATTTGGAGCTTTATAGCAACCAAGTAGAAGGGAGAAGGGCTTGCATTGAGCAAAAACGACAAAAATACGTTGGATAGCGAAGCAATACTCGACCAACCAAAGTGTAATCAGCAGCCCGGAGTGTGGGAGTACCACTCTTATGTGATGGACGGTTGTCTCAGAAATAAGACAAGTCCAACAAGGAAAAAAATATTGTTGAAATAGAGATACAGGGGTTAAAAAAGTAGAGTTTTAGGATAAGTGTCCTACAGAAAGGTCAAGAATAGAGAATGTTCTAATTAAAACAGATTGGTCTGAAGGATCAGCTACAATGTTAGCGATAAGATAAACCCTATTACCAACATGTTGAAAAAAAAACTAGGCTCCAAATGAGACCCACACAAATTACCTTCCTACCGAACGCATTAACTATGATAAGCAAAATAAGATAAAGGTGACACGACCAACTTAAATATACCCACACAGTGATTTCAAGACGACATACCCACATCGATACGTTTAAGAAAACAACAACAAAATGGATTAACTTCCCTATGCTATAAAAAATTGATAATGGTAGTTGTAACAAATGATTGAAATATATGCGAAAGAAAACACATCTGATAGAAATTTTTTGTATTCGCAACTGTGGAACTGGACTTTTTACTGCAGATGCATAGGTTGCGATCCTATGAACATCCAAAGGATAAAGCACAACTTGAGATCAGCTAGTTATAAGTCCTAAAGATCCATTGAGTTGTTCAAACGAATGATATGTCAATCACGATAAACGAATGAATTGAGTTGTAGAATAATAACAGGATAAATGATGGGAATTTAAAAGAAATACAATTATCTGAGAATACGAAAGAATAAAAAATTTTTGTCTAATAGGAGTGAGGAAATTATCATTAAAAATAAATAAGCTATTTGTCACATTTAAGGTTCAAAGGTAAGGTACATTTATAAACAATACGGTAAGTCTAAGAAGTATAAATTGGATTTGGGCAAAGGTCAACGAAATGAAGAATCAATGGTAAAATATATTTATAGTGAGGAGTTAACGTCACAAGAAAAGATTTGATTCGATTAAACATAGAGCAGACAATATATATTTACATAATTAAAGGTACGACAACAGGTATAATTTTCTTGTTAATCGTTAGAAGAAAAGACAAAAAATTGCAAATCTTTTATATACCATAATTCTTAAAATTTACATTAAAATTGTGTAATTTATAACTTAATGGAAGTATTATGTGATATAATTTACATAAGGTATAATTATAGGTTAGTTTTTGAGGAAAGCTTCTAATTGTATTAGGGAAGAAATTGTTTGGTTGCATTTTTAGTTTTAGAATAGCAAATGTAGTTTTATCTTAGTTTAGATGGACATAATTCTGGTATCGTAAATGAGAAAGGAAATTAATTAAAAAATATATATTACACTTAATACAGACAGTTAGTTATGTTTATTTATTAATTACATGAGATTAGAACAATTTTTTTTGTTTCTAAGACAAGGTGTTTAGTTACCAATTTATATAATTGGTACAGATCGATATTTTGAGCAGAAAATTTGAAATGTTTATCATAAAAACCACTTTAGATAGAACACAAAATAAACTAAAGACACTTGAATAGATTGTGTATTATTTATAAAAATTTAAATATAATTTATGGAAATATATCTCTAAAAAATCAATTTACGGGTGCCTATGGCTCGACAAATAAAAACTACTGAACGCTAGATTTAAACGAATACGTAAGTAAAATGTTCGCAAAGAAATTTTCACAAATTAATTTAAATAAAAAATGGTTTAGCATATAAATCCCTACAAAGTAAATGTTTTAAGGGTTAATGCAAAATACGAATATATATTCTAATAAAACTTACTTAAACGAAACTTTAATGTAGAGATAAACATTTTTTAGGCAACGAGAAATTAGAGATAAGTCCAAGTCATTTACATAAAATTCTCCTTCAAGTAGACGTAAATTTCATTGAATATTCGCAAAATCACAATTTTAATTAAACTTAATTTAAATTTCATTATTAATAATTGTTTTGACAAAACACATTTCCCTTACACAAGAAAACCAACATTTTGTGTTATTTCAAGGTATTATGCAATAGGTGAGCTAAAGTATACAAATAAGTTACTACGGGTTGCCGGCAGTATATTTTAAAGTGTCAAAATCTATAAGGATTTTACATCAAGGAACGTATTATTTAAATGCAAAATTGAAAGATTTTTTTCGTCTGGTAGTAAAATTAGAATCTTTTTTGTATGGATAGTGAATAGTTAAAAGATAACCATAAAATATGCATGATGCAATCGGTAAAAATTTTATTACTACAGAGAAAAAAGTCAATTTTTTACATTTTTAATCACTAAAACATTATACGTTTTGTTATAGTAACCTGCCCATTAGCTGGAGCGCCAATTTTTAAGTTACTTGCTGGTATAAATTATTACGTTAACCCCGGGCGTAATTTATTACGCCTCAATTGTGGTCGCAAATTTTTGCCATCAAATGGTACAAGAATGCAATTAAAAATGTGCAAAAGGCTTACCTTGATTAATAGCTTTAGCCAATGCATCCTTTGCCCATCGCCTTCAACCGAAAATCACCACTGACATTATCAGGTAGATCAATGTTTCGTGAAGGTTCGTTTCTTATGTTTGGTCTAGATTCTTGCCGCGAAGTACGTTAAATCTACGAGTACACTTCGCTGTATTTGACGCGCAGTCGCATCTAATGCATCGATTAGGTACGGTAGTTGACGGTCAAGTCATTGTTTAAATTTCCCTTTCTCACGAATTCGTCGTTGGCCCCGCCATAAAACGTTTTTCATTGGCTAAGTGCGATAACCACATATTCCTTTGGCTTGGGAAAAATGCGTGCTTAAACGAATACATACAATAAAATTGTAGATCATTCCTAGATAATGCGTGAGAACTATAAACCGCAATGTTATCGTAGTAACCTAATTTATACGTACAATAATAATGATGGGAAAATAAGGCTTTCCCTATCGGATTAAAAGATACTTATACCTAGTAGTAAAATGAAAACTGGGTGCAGCTGAAAGATGCAACAATCACATCAAAGCTTCAAAAATAAAACGAAAAAGTCTCTACGTGCGAGAGTTTACAACACGGAGAAATTAAATTAAATAATGTCTGTAGGTGTCATCTTATTTTTAAAATGTAGCAATACTTGCGAGACCAGGATGCGAAAATAAGTAGCCACGCAATGTTCGGGCTGTATCATCTCAGCGCGCAAAAGTTTTCTTTGTTGCCGCACCGACTGCTCAAATTTAGTCGGAAAGTACGAGACTCTAACACTTAAATTCGCTATAAGACTAAATACAAAGTTCATTTTTATCATTGCTTATCACTTATAAAATAAAATATTCTTTTAGAAGTTAAAGAACAGATTAAAAGCGTGAAACTTAGCATTAAAACAAATTAAAGGTATATCAATCATGTAGAAGTTTCTTTAATTGGATTGAAAATTTGTATCAGTCATCCCCATGTATTGAAGTATTGATTGTAATAGATCTTACATTCCATACATTCTCAACTGCAGTGATACGGGGACAATCTTAATATCACAAGTCTGTATTGTTCAGCCAGCAATTCCACTTTAAAAGCCTTTGACGGTTTATGCCTACAATTTAAAAAATTACTGATATGTCACAAACACATTATTTTGACTTACATTGAGACAAGTTGTAAAAGCTCTGCTTAAAAATAAAAAATTGCTTCTTTAGTAAGTTATTCTGCAATGTTCCTTTTTTCCAGCAACTGTTAGGTATTTTAGTTAACAAAATATTATAATACGACACATCTAAAACTATTGCAGATGATTTTTTCAGATTCTTTAATAATTAATTTTCAAATCAATATAAGAAATTTTATTCATTTGATTCTCCGTGATAATTTGGGTTTTTGTGTAAGAAAAGAAAATCAATTCAATGCCATTTATAAATCTATTTACATTTTGGGCATGTAATACTATGTACCTAAACGACTCGTTACATTATACTGTATTAAGGATAAGTAAGTATGACACCAAACTTTTTCGATCAATTAGTGTGCTCTTAACTGTTTTTAAATCACTGTTTTGCTAGAAACGGCTTACGGCACCATTCTGAAAAAGCCATGTTGCGTCTAAAAACACAAACTGGTACATATTCTCTTCTTTTATTTTCATATATTCTTACGGTTTCCTGCGTGTTTCATATTATTGCGCAATCGTTAATATAACGTGATTACGCGGCAAATTGTATCAAATACCAAACACGTTTACAAGTATTACAATGATCAAATTTACAATATAAATAAAAGCAATGTACTCACTTAAATCGTACCTTACAGTTTATATTCTAGGGCCATCTCGTGTGGATCACATCACGCCATTGTTGAGTCCAAATTCTTATTCGTCCATCCTCTCTTGTTCGTTCATAGGTAGGGCGGAAAAAATACAGGTAAAGGCACACGAAGATAAGGTAAAAGGGAACCTACAACCTAAAAAAGAGAAAACACACCACGACACAGGTAGCTGTTTTCGGCTTCAGGCCTCGTAGTCTCATGGCATCGTATCACACCGCGCGCACTTGCGCCATTCCCTCCGCGCCTGCGCATTCTTTTGCGCAAACGCCTGTCCGGAATGACGGAAATTAACAAGTTTATTTGAAAATATTCGCGGAAACTACCTTATAATTTATATTTAATCTAAAGGTGATACATAGCCGATTTTTGGCATGTAACAATATGTCTTCAAGAATCGAATTCCTTTTAACCACAATATTTGACAATTCCATTAGACTTCTTGGATTATCTTTTTGCCATTTAAATCCAATACTGTGCAAGACTGTATTCAGAGATCGTTCATTATCATTAAAAAGCTCATTATGCTTTACGTTCTACTATAAGGTATGTACAGAAATATGATAAATCTAAAATAATTACATGTTGCACTATAAATTTAACTTGAAAATGAATACTTACGATTTCATACAACCTATAAAGGTGATCAAACTAGCAACAAGTTGCTTTGTTTTGCGTCTAAACAAATCCTGCTCATCGTCTTTGTTGACTATAGTGTTCAGTTTAATACTAATATGAGTTCTGAAAAGAACTGTTTCAAGCAACAACCAGTCAAATATCAATGCATAAAAACAGAAAATTTCACGATGTTGTTGACACAAATTAAACGAGTGACAAGTAATCTAAAACTTAAACATCTACATTTAATATTTGGCTTTAAAACATTGCTTCTATTCAAACAAAAATTGTAACATAGATATTGCATTGTATTAAATAGACAAACATCAGCGTAAACACTTAGTACTTGTGTGACGTTGTGAATGACGAGCCCTATTTAGAAACTGCGAACACTATATTACAACAGCAAACTTACAGTATGTATCAAATCTGGTTATCAACACAGCATGGTGTCCTAGTGTTTTTACTGATGTATTATTAAAGTTAAGTAGTGATGTAAGGCCGGTGTGACTTCAAAACGGTGTACGTGTATGTTTTTTTCATGTAACATACGCTTGCACCGTTTTGAATTCAAATCGGCCTTATATACTTTCAATGTAAAATACGTGTGGACACGTTTTGAAGTCAGACCGGCTTTATATTACTTTCAATGGAACATACGTGTGTGACTTCAAAACACACGTATGTTACGTTGAAAAATGTAAGTGCAGAGAAAATGTGGAGCTGTTTTGAATTCGGTTTTCTAGCGAGAAGTTATAAAGTAGGTCAGATGCAAAATATCACATTCAAGTCAATTGTGTTTAATTAAAGTGGATTCTGATTTATGTTTTTTACTTTTATTTAGAGGTTGAAAATACACAAACGTGTCTACACACACGTATGCTACATTGAAAAAATGTAGGTGCATGCAGAAAAAAAATGTGGAGCTGTTTTGAATTCGGTTCTCTAGCGAGAAGTTATAAAGTAGATCAGATTCATAGAATTCATAGATTCACAGAAATATATATATATATATATATATATATATATATATTGATTTGTCAAAGACAGACAGACTGATTGCATCAATTTTTCATTCCCGCTTAGCGAGAAGTTATAAAGTAGGTCAGATTCAAAATATCACACACACACACACACACGTATGCTACATTGAAAAGATGTAGGTGCATGCAGAAAAAATGTGGAGTTGTTTTGAATTCGGTTCTCTAGCGAGACGTTATAAAGTAGGTCAGTTTCATAATATCACATCTAAGTCAGTTGTATAAAGAATGCTGTATTTAATTAAAGGGGATGGAGATTGCTCCTAATATTAATTTAATTAGTCGAAGTTTACTGCATATATTTACATACCTACATATACAAACATGTATATAATTGATATTCAGGAATTTAAATACAAGAAAAACGAGTTTGTGTGCAAAGAAATTGCGGTTTTGGACTTGTTGGAAGATGCTGTTTGGCATCAAATTTTTAAACTGCCAATGCAGTCTAGTTGTTTGAGCCAAGATCATATAAAACATAACGACTGGGTGACGAGGAATATTCATGGTATTTCTTAGGATGAATCTTCTTAAACTCAGTCAGCACGAATGAGACTTTCAATCCTGAAAGCAATTATAATTGATCAACCCAATAGCTCTTTACTGGTTTTACAACATTTAACAAATTGTACAGATATCTCGAAGTTTGCCAAAGACAGACAGATAGACTGACAGACAGACTGATAGCACAAATTTCTCATTCTCGTTTTTAAAAAAATAACAAGTTGTAAGACAGACAGACTGATTGCATCAATTTTTCATTCTCGCTTTAAATAATAACAAGTCGTAGTTATTAAATCGCGAACTCAGTTATCTGCAAGAAATATAAACGGGGAAGTTTATGAAATGCTTCAACTTCAAAAACTAGAAATAAATCTATTGAAATATATGCTATGAGTTATTTACTGGTTACTGGTTTCCCAATGTACAGATATCTCGAAATGCAAATGCAAAATATCACATCTAAGTCAATTGTATTTAATTAAAGTGGATTCTGATATATATTTTTTTATTTTTGTTTAGAGGTTGCAAATACAGATAGGCCGGTTTGACTTTAAAACGTGTCCACACGTATACTACATTGAAAAAAATGTGGATGCGCGCAGAAAAAAAATGTGAAGCTGTTTTGAATTCTAGCGAGAACTTATAAAGTAGGTCAGATGCAAAATATCGCATCTAAGTCAATTGTATTTAATTAAAGTGGATTCTGATTTATGTTTTTTACTTGTGTTTAGAGGCTGCAAATACACATAGGCCGGTTTGACTTCAAAAGTGCGCCCACAGTAGGAAAAGCAGCGGTGGTAATAAAGGTCAATCCTATCTAATATAAGTGAGAAATCTTCGACTTGCAAATCATTACAGCATAAGTTAGTTAACGTAGTGTTGTGTTTAAGATAGTAGCAAAGAATTAAATGCAATATGGATTTTAATATTCTTAATAAAACCACATCGCAAACCTTATGTAAATTCAAAAGATCTTGTAGTGAATAAGAGGTTTGAAGTTTTGAAAGTGGGAACTGTTAAGACAAAATATGGAGAAAGAGTATTAGTGGAAACAGAAGGTTCAAAAGTATATTGCCATTAAAGTATTTTGAATATCTTCAAGCACATGGAGTGAAACAATTAAATGAAAGTATTGGTTCGAACAAACGTATACATAACTAGTAAGGGATCGATTGGTCTAACTGTCAACATAGAATTTTCAAAATAATATGTCACTATTCTAAGAAATTAGTTTATTATAATAATATACATCTTGTTCTTTACTGTTTATTTAATTATAACACATCTAAGTCAATTGTATAAAGAATGCTGTATTTAATTAAAGTGGGTTCTGAATTATATGTTTTACTTTGAGGTTACCGTAAATAAAGATGATTTTAACAACTGTTTCCAAAGGCAATTCTCTATGCTTATCAATCAAACGTTTTATAACATCTTGTATGCATTCTTTTTTTTATATATACATAAGAATAAAATCTTTTACAGTTGTTTTGCTTACGTCAGAACATATTTATGTATAAATAGTCAATAGATCTCTACAGATATTAAGTAATTTAGTTAGTAATTGTAAAGAACAACTATCAAGAATTCTGAAACGGTAGCCGAAGTTAGTAGTGATATTTTAAAGTTAACAGTGAAGTGTATGAATCTAATTAAATCGGTTGATGAAATTGTCAGGCACATCGTCATTATTAAGACAAACATAAGTTTATTAAAACTTGCAATTAAGAACAAGGTATACGAAGACAATCTCCAGGAAAATCCTAGTAGACTAGAGTCTAATTTGGCACATCTTAAATGGTACCTTGTACAATTGAAACACTTGAAACGCTCTTTAGAATACCAAGGTAAAGGTATTGATGCAACGCTTTCTAGAAGTCTTAGGCAAAGGCATTTGGTTTGGAAGTCGAATAATTACGGGACTTATTATCAATTTAAGTTATAAAGATCCTGTAGTGTTCTTAGACAAGGCGTTCGCTAGTTTTAAACGCAAGATTGTTGCTTGTTTAAAAAAGTTAATGTTGAAAGTTAATATAATATTCACCGCTAACTATGTTAAGCCTACAACTGGTGAAACAGATTTGAAGACGTTTCCTACTGCAAATCGTCACATCGATATAAACACCAATCTCAAGCAGTGGTATAAGGAGAATGTATTGAACAAGATATCGAAGCGGTTGGAAGAATTTAGCGAAAAGGATTCAGGTTGGGCAATCCAAGAAGTTTTACACTTGAAGGTAAATATAAACAATCATGATCCGCTTAAAGGATGGTGTTCAACGTTTGTTCCGGTTCCGGACTTTAAAGCAAAAAAACGAGCTTCGGTAAACGTAATAAATAACGACCAACATTGCTTTCTTTGGACCTTGGTTTCCGCTTTACATCCCGCTAAACAAAATCTTCATAGAATATCTAGCTATCTACATTTTGATACAGTATTACGTTACAATTCCATTCAGTTTCCAATTGCATTAAAAGACAAAAAAAATTGAGAAGCTCAACAATCTCGCAATTAACCTATATTGCATAGAAAATACTAAGATACTCCCATTTCGTTTAAGTGAAAATTTAAGAAAAATAGAACCTATTAATCTGTTAGTTTTAAATAAAGATTCCTTAAAATATTCTCGTCCGACAAATGCTAATGAGAATCACTTTCATTTTACTTGGATTAAGGATATGTCAAAATTATTTGCAAAACAGTTGTCTTTACATCACCATAGAAAATATTTTTGTTATAGATGTTTAAATAATTTTAGTACAGCAGCATTACTTAAGCATCATTCGAATCATTGTGAAAAACAGAATACTTGCTGAATAAGATTACCCGAAGAATCTGAAAGTATCTAACATTTAAACATTTCCACTACCAAGAAAAGGTATCATTTGTAGTTTATGCAGATCTCGAATGTATATTAGAATCATTCAATGAGCCGGTGGTAATATTAAACACAGTCCGTTATCAAAGACATATACCCTTTAGTATAGCGTACTATTTGAAATGCTCGTATGATAATAAATATTTCAAATTTCAATTGTATCGCGGAAAGGATTGTATAGAATGGTTTGTTGCTCAATTGAAACTGATATCAGAAACGACTAATAAAATTTTTTGTAACCCAAAACCTATGAATCCTTTAACAGAAGAACAAAAGTCAGCATTTAATTTGCCCTTCACTGTTACATTTGTAATAAACCTTTTAGTATATATGATATTAGAGTTCGCTATCACTGTCACTTTACAGGTGAATTTCGGGGAGCGGCTCATCAAGATTGCAACATCAATTTTCATAATTCTTATATGATACCAGTAGTTTTTCATAACTTTTCAGGCTACGATTCGCATTTCATTATTAAAAAAATCGCGTTAGGGTTTTCAGGTTCGTTAAGCATTCTACCAATAAATAAGGAAATATACATATCTTTTACAAAATATGTAAAAGATACGAAAGTTAGTTTTAGATTTATCGGTTCATTCAGGTTTATGGCATCTAGCATCGAAAAATTAGCTTCCTACTTAAATGATAATAAAAAATCCATCACCAGGGAATATTGTAACACTGATAATGAGTTTCGGTTACTTACGCGTAAAGGCATATTTCCCTATGATTACATTAACTCTTGGGGTAGGCTCAATGAAACCGATTTACCCTGTAAAACAGCATTCTTTAATCGTTTGCGCAATGAAGAAGTCTCAGATGAAGACTACAATCATGCTAAACACGTTTGGCAAACATTTAGTATAAAAACACTAGGGGACTATTCAGATCTATATTTAAAAACAGATGTACTGCTCTTGACTGACATATTTGAAAACTTTAGAAAAACTTGCATGTTCACGTATAAGTTAGATCTACTTCACTACTTTACGGCTCCTGGTTTAGCTCTAGACGCAATGTTAAAAACGACGAACGTTAAACTCGAGTTGCTTACCGATATTGAAAAAATAATGTTTTTAGAACGGGGAATTTGTGGTCGCGTTTCTCAATGTTCGAATAGATATGCCAAAGCAAATAACAAATATATGAATGCAGAATATGATCCGAATTTCGATTCTAAATATTTAATGTATTTTGATGTTAATAATTTATATGGGGCTGTAATGTCTGAATATCTTCCATATGGAGAATTTGAATTTTTAGATGGCACCAATCCAGATATAGTACGTTTAGACATACTTAATATTCCCGATGATTCTGATGTAGGATATATTTTTGAATGCGATTTACACTACCCAGTATCTTTACATGAAATTCACAGTGACTTACCTTTGGCGCCTGAACATATGATACCACCAGCACCTTCTAATAAATCAAACCTAAAGAAATTACTTACAACTTTATATCCAAAACTCAACTATATTATTTATTACAAAAATTTAAAAATGTATTTAAGCTATGGTTTAGAACTGAAAAGATTCATAAGGTTCTTCGGTTTAAACAAGCCCCTTGGTTAAAAGAATACATTGATTTGAATACGAAATTAAGACAACAGTCAAAAAACAGTTTCGATATATGCTTTTATAAAAATATGATACATTCGGTTTATGGAAAAATGATGGAAAACGTACGGAAATGGAAAGATGTGAAATTAGTGACCGAATGGGAAGGACGGTTTGGAGCTCGTAGTTACATAGCAAAACCGAATTTTCACAGTTGCACTGTGTTAGACAAAGATCTTGTCTTAATAGAAATGAATAGATTAGAGGTTTATTTAAACAAACACATTTATGCAGGTTTCTCTATTCTAGATATTTCGAAAACCTATTTATATGAATTTCACTATAGTTATATAAAATCGCAATTTGCTAACGAAGCAAAGCTTCTGTACACAGATACGGATAGTTTGATATTCGAGTTTAGCGTTGAAGATATTTACTCTTATATCAAACAAGATATTCATAGATTTGATACTTCCGATTACGAGCCCAATAATAAATATCATATCCCATTATCAAATAAAAAGGTTCCTGGTCTTATGGATGATGAAAACAATGGTGATATCATGCTCGAGTTTGTAGGGCTTAGATCTAAAATGTACACTTACAGAGTTCAGGATAGGGTAATAAAAGAGTCAAAGGAATCTTCCTCAGCAAGTATTAAGCAAATTTCTATTGATGATTATAAGAATGCTTTGTTTTATAAACAGACTGTAAAGAAACAGCAATGTTTAATTAGAGCAGTCAAACATGATGTGTTTACTATAAAACAAAACAAAATTGTTCTTAATCCAAATGATGATAAAAAAATTCTTAGTACTTCAACCACTGATACTAACCCTGGGGGTATAACTATACACTCAGAAATGACTTGTAAAGCTTCAACCACTGACTCAAATAAAGAATGCAATTTATTTTATCCTGATTAACATATAATATTTTTTTTAGTTATAAAAACTTCACCTGCAACAAGTACACCGCTTTTTTTGGATGTGTCTAAAATACGATACCTTTTAATCTATCCGAGTAGAACTATATTAGTATAAATGTATTGTAGAGAAAAATAGTAGTAACCGTTCTGTTAAAAAAAATCCAGTTGTTTGTTAATAACGTACCATTTGTTTATTTGAGAAATGTATAAACTTTTATTTAAATTGCTTGTAAATATTAGCGGTTCTACTGACATGATATTGTAGAAAACATGTAAAATAATAAATAGACTGTGATTGCTAAATGATTTATTGTTTTTCTTTTTCATAATTTGTAAAGGTACAGTAATAAAGTAATTATAATATTCTTATGCTGTTTGAGAGCGGATTGTATTTGACTATCTTATCATGTATTCCTATGCAATGAAAGTAATTGCATAGCGAATTGCTTTTGGAAGCAGTTGTTAAAATCATCTTTATTTACGTTTTGATTCATGACCTAAGCTAAATAAAGACGATTTTCAATAAAAAAAAAGTATTTTATGGTTAGCTATAAAATTAGACATTTGCAATTTTTTTCAGAAAATAAAGCAAATTCGCAATCTTGCATGATAACTATAAAAAAAATGCATATTTGCAATTTTTCAGGCAATGAATCAAATTCGTTATGTTGCTGAGAGCACCATTATTTTTTTTTTTGCTTACATACTGTTTTTTTATTTATTTCAGTATTGAAACAGTACGTTGTGTGTAATTTGAAATATAATTGTAGGTGGGCACTCGACAATCTTAAAACCTGCAGGTACTTGAGGAAAAAATTCCATAAATTTTTAAAACCACTTGCAGTTATCCTACAATTAACGTTGAAAGAATTTTCTGTAATTTAAGTACTTGACTACAAACAAAATTACACACCTCAAGCATTTTTTTTCTTGTTCAACGAAGGCATAGAGTAAAATAAAACCTAGATTAGTTAAACGTAGTTTAAAGTAATCTGGTTGTGATTAGGTACACAAATTTTTAAAACCAGTATTAAAACATACTGCAGTTATCCTAGAATTAAAGTTGTGTGTAATTTGAAATAAAATCGCACACCACAGCGTTTTTTTTCTTTTGTTGCAAGGAAGGTCTAGTCAATTACACTTTAGAAAAAAATGACAAATTTGCATCGTTTTCTGGAAAAAAAAATTGCAATGAAAATTTTATATATTCAGCTATCTAATTATTCTAATGAATAAAATAAACAGTATGTAAACAAAAATAACGATGCTCTCAGCAAAAAAATAATGATAACGATCAACATTGCATTCTTTGAGCCTTGGTTTCTGCTTTACAAAATCTTTATAGAATATCCAGCTATCCACAGTTTTGATTAAGTATTACGCTACAATCCCATTCAGTTTCCAATTGCATTAAAAGAAATAAAAAAAATGAGAAGCTCAACAATCTCGCAATTAACATATATATTGCATAGAAAATACAAAAAATACTCCCATTTTGTTTAAGTGAAAATTTAGGGAAAAAATAGAACCGATTAATCTGATGTTACGTTTTCTTGTAGAAGTTGATATTCATGCCATCCTCTAAATGGAATATGCAAATTGTGATTTTGTGCAACGCATAGCATTTTCCATAAACTTTGCACTGTGAACTTCATGTAAAGATACTGGGTAGTGTAAATCGCATTCAAAAAAATAAATCTATCCTACAGCAGAATCATCGACAATATTAGTAACGTCTAAACGTAATATTTCTTGACTGGTGCCATCTAAAAAAAATTTAAATTCTTCATATGGAAGATATTCAGACATTGCGGTCCCATATAAATTATTAACATCAAAATACATTAAATATTTAAAATTAAAATTCTGTCTTTTAATGCAATTGGAATTGTAGCGTAATACTGAATCAAAATGTGAATAGCTATAAAGTCCGAAACGGGAACAAACGCAATAAATCATTTTAGCAATCACAATCTATTTATTATTTTACATGTTCAGGAGCTAAAGGTAAGTCACTGTGAATTTCATGTAAAGATACTGGGTAGTGTAAATCGCATTCAAAAAATAAATATATTCTAATCATCGACAATATTAAGTAACGTCTAAACGTAATATTTCTGGACTGGTGCCATCTAAAAAAATTCAAATTCTCCATATGGAAGATATTCAGACATTGCAGCCCCATATAAATTATTAACATCAAAATACATTAAATATTTAAAATTAATATTCTGTCTTTTAATGCAATTGGAATTGTATAGTAATACTGAATCAAAATGTAAATAGTTATAAAGTCCGAAACGGGAACAAATGTTGAACACACTCTTTCAGCAGATCATGATTGTTTATATTTATCTTCGATTGTAACACTTCACTGTTAACTTTAAAATATCACTACTGACTTCGGTCACTAGCTAAATTACTTTATAATTAATATCTGTAGAGATTTATTGACTATTTATACATAAATATGTTCCGATGTAAGCAAATAGCTATAAAATTAGACATTTGCAATTTTTCAGAAAAAATAAAGCAAATTCGAAATCTTGCTGATAACTATAAAAAAAATGCATATTTGCAATTTATTTTCAAATAATGAATCAAACTCATTATGTTGCTAAGAGCACCATTATTTTTGCTTACATACTGTTTTTTTATGCATTTCAGTATTGAAACAGTACCGACACTTTAGAAAAAAATTACAAATTTGCATCGTTTTCTGAAAAAATTGCACAAGAAAATTTTATATATTCAGCTATTTAATTATTCTAATGAATAAAAAACAGTATGTAAGAAAAAATAATTATGTTCTCGGCAAAAACAAATACCAATAACGATCAACATTGCATTCTTTGAGGCTTGGTTACTGCTTTACAAAATCTTCATAGAATATCTAGCTATCAACTTTTTTTGATTCAGTATTACGCTACAATCTCATTCGTTTCTAATTGTATTAAAGAAATAAAAAAAATTGAGAAGCTCAACAATCTCGCAATTAACCTATATTGCATAGAAAATATTAAAAAATACGCCGTTTTTTTTGTTTAAGTAAAAATTTAGGGAAAAAATGGAATCTATTAATCTGATGTTGCGTTTCTTGTTTCATGCCATCCTGTAAATGGAATATGCAAATCGTGATTTTGTGCAACGCATGGCATTTTCCATAAAACTTTGTTAAAGCAGCTCTTCTTCATCAGGTGTAGGATTAATTATAGCACGTAGTAAAACTAACTCATGACGGTTTAAAATAATTTTTTAAAAATTCAACTGTTTTATTCGCACATAGCCATGAGTGTGTAAATTATTAAACAATTGACAGTTTAATTTAATTTAGGATTAGATTGATTTAATCTCAGTTTACAGAACGGATGTAGAAACAATTTTTGACTAAAAATTGCAGAGTTGCCTTCAGTATGTAAATATAGAAATGCAAATGCTGAAGAAGCAATAGACTTTCGTTGACAAAGAAAAAACGCTGTCGTATGTAATTTTTTGTGATAAAGTACTACAAATTAGACAATAGAAAACGTCTATGATATCGATATCGTTATCTTTAATATATTTAATTAAAATGTATAAAAGTCAATTCCTTTCAGTTTTACTGAAAAAAGTAAATATTTCAAATATGGTATAATAATGTGTTTAAAATCTATGGGAAACTAGTAACCAGCTAATCTTAAATTGCGTTGATCAATTATAATTGCTTTTAGGGTTTGGAGTCTCATTTATGCTGACTGAGTGGGTATATTAATTATTCTGCTGATGTTGCATTAAATTTCTCGCTTTTATCTTTTTCTGCGGACGTCAGTATTAAATTTATACATTAATGGGTTTATTAAATTTTTTGTAGGTTTCATATTTCTACAATTGCTATCTAGACAATACCTTAGCATTAAATTCTTGCTGACATGGGTTGAAGTTTCTGCTGTTCTTGTTGTTTAATATCCTTATATACTCAAGATATGTGTGTGATAATCGCTCAATCTTTATTGTCAAGTTGTAGTTGTGTGCTTTATAGAACAAATCAAAAATGAAAACTTTTTTTATAATTACCCTTGTCAGGAAAGAATAATGATAGTAGTTGCGGTTAAAATTATTGAGTAGTTTATAGTCAATCCAAATGAAGTGCTGGAAAAATCGTTGACTCCGTGAGCAGAACCACCAATTGCAACGTACGACCTGATGACACCAATACACACAGTATGTATTCGTTGGCTTAACATAGATTTAATTTTCTTAATGCATTTACTTGCTCTAATCTTCATCTGAATCTTTTTTTAGTGAACACGAATAAGAACAACCAAAAACGACCGCTTTTCAAAGATGAACAAGACAATCCTCATATAACCGATAAGGCAATATTTTACCGTTCAGAGTTGGAATGAGTTAGAACTGTTCTTTATATTTGGGATGCTTGTGCATTTAGAAAACGAAGATATAAACAACTTAAGTGAATTATAGTATATTTATTCTAGAGTACATAACATTATATATATATATATATATATATATATATATATATAAATATATGTATTTTATAAATTACAATAAAGAAAAATACATTGTGTGTTTCATTTCACATTACTCCCGATTTAATAACTACGACTTGTTATTCTTTAAAAGCGAGAATGAAAAATTGATGCAATCAGTCTGTCTGTATGTCTTTGGCAAATTTTGAGATATATGTAAATTGGGAAATCAGTAACCAGTAAATAACTCATAGCATATACTTCAATAGATTTATTTCTAGTTTTTGAAGTTGGAGCATTTCATAAATTTCTCCGTTTATATATTTCTTGCAGATAACTGTGTACACGATAACTACGATTTGTTATTTTTTTTTAAAAGCGAGAATGAGAAATTGATGCAATCAGTCTGTCTGTATGTCTTTGGCAGATTTCGAGATATATGTACATTGGGAAACCAGTGACCAGTAAATAACTTATAGCATATACTTCAATAGATTTATTTCTAGTTTTTGAAGTTGGAGCATTTTATAAATTTCCCCGTTTATATATTTCTTGCAGATAACTGTATTCACGATTTAATAACTACGATTTGTTATTTTTTTTTAAAAGCGAGAATGAGAAATTGATGCAATCAGTCTGTCTGTGTGTCTGTCTTTGACAAATTTCGAGATATCTGTACAATTTGTTAAATGTTGTAAAACCAGTAAAGAGCTATTGCGTTGATCAATTATAATTGCTTTCAGGGTTGAGAGTCACATTCGTGCTGACAGAGTTTAATGGTTTTTTTTGCAGACATCAGCATTAAAAATTTCTTACTGACTCCAATAATAATACAGACACAATCTTTCTATTGTTTTTTATTATTATTATTAAACCATTCTTTTAATAACAAGGTATTTTGTTTTGCACATTGCAGACTATTATTGCTGTGTCTATAACAATGGATGTTACATAGTAAACGATTGTTGATTTTTAACTCCGATAGCTTAGAACAACCTAGTGCAAGCATATCAGTTACAACGTTTTGCATTAGATAGGTTTCCATCCATTTCTTCTTTTCTAGACGCTTCACACATACTTCTTCACCGGGTCGGATAATTTGCTTCAAATAAAGCGCTATATATGAGACACCATTCTAGCCGTCGAAGATTCATCCCAAGAAAGACCATGAATATTCCTTGTCACCCAGTCGTTATGTTTTATATGATCTTGGCTCAAACAACTAGACTGCATTGGCAGTTTAAAAATTTGATGCCAAACAACACCTTCCAACAAGTCCAAAACCGCAATTTCTTTGCACACAAACTCGTTTTTCTTGTATTTAAATTCCTGAATATCAATTATATACATGTTTGTATATGTAGGAATGTAAATATATGTAGTAAATTTTGACTGATTAAATTAATATTAGAAGCAATCTCCATCCACTTTAATTAAATACAGCATTCTTTATACAATTGACTTAAATGTGATATTATGGAACTGGCCTACTTTATAACGTCTCGCTAGAGAACCGAATTCAAAACAGCTCCACATTTTTTCTGCATGCACCTACATTTTTTCCATGTAGCATACGTGTGTGTGTGTATGTGTGTGTGCGTGTGTGTGTCTGTGTGTGTGTGTGTATGTGTGTGTGTGATATTTTGAATCTGACCTACTTTATAACTTCTCGCTAAGCGGGAATGAAAAATTGATGCAATCAGTCTGTCTGTCTTTGACTAATCAATATATATCTATATATATATATATATATATATATATATATATATATATATATATTTCTTGCAGATAACTGTGTTCGCGATTTTATAACTACGACTTGTTATTTTTTAAAAGCGAGAATGAGAAATTGATGTAATCAGTCTGTCTGCCTTTGGCCATTTTTTTTCAACGTAGCATACGTGTGGACACGTTTTCAAGTCAAACCGGCCTATGTGTATTTGCAAGCTCTAAACAAAAGTAAATACATAAATCAGAATCCACTTTAATTAAATACAGCATTCTTTATACAATTAACTTAGATGTGATATTATGAATCTGATCTACTTTATAACTTCTCGCCAGAGAACCGAATTCAAAACAGCTCCACATTTTTTTTCTGCATGCACCTACATTTTTTCAATGTAACATACGTGTGTGTGGACACGTTTGTGTATTTGCAACCTCTAAACAAAAGTAAAAACATAAATCAGAATCCAGTTTAATTAAACACAATTGACTTGAATGCAATATTTTGCATCTGACCTACTTTATAACTTCTTGCTAGAAAACCGAATTCAAAACAGCTCCACATTTTCTCTGCACTTACATTTTTCAACATAGCATACGTGTGTTTTGAAGTCACACACGTATGTTCCATTGAAAGTAATATAAAGCCGGTCTGACTTCAAAGCGTGCCCACACGTATTTTACATTGAAAGTATATAAGGCCGGTCTGAATTCAAAACGGTGCACGCGTATGTTACATGGAAAAAACATATGCGTACACAGTTTTGAAGTCAGACCGGCCTTACATCACTACTAAGTTAGTGGTTGGGTTCTGTCATCTCATGCGCCCATCTCTCGTTTTGAAACATCACGTTAACTATGACCGGGTTCAGGTACAAATGCTCTAAGTGCTACAATTTTACGCTTCATATTTCCTGAACGTGCAAGTTTCGCCATTTGTCGACAGCCATCAATTGTATGTTTGTTGTTAGGTTTTTGCTATTGGCTTAATTTCATAGTTTTGCAACACAATACGTGTTTTATTTAACTAATAAATGTTCTCCCTCAAATTCTATCCTCATTTCGATTGTCTTTTTCTTGTTCAGCATTTAGAATATAACAATTTTAATTTAACCTATTCTTTCTTGTATACATGATGCATTCAAGCGCAGTCGTATGGTGAATAATTATACACTTGATTAATGGCGAAGTACTGTATGTAGCGTTGTAGAAAGTAACATATAGCGATACCGTTCAGCAATATCCTATATTGTAGCGCTGCAGCGCTTTGATCGTATAACGCGCCCAATGTAAAGAAAAGCTAAAAGTATACCTTTTGATATGTATAAGAATAGTGCTAATGTCAAAATTGACAAGAATTTGGGAAATCTAGTAAAATTTCTTTGATGTTCCGGTTGTCAGTATAGTATTAAACTTGAATTGAAGTTACTTTTGAAAATTGAATTCATTCAGCTTATTTCCATAATTTTCTGGCTTTTATTAACTCACTTTCAAAATTTTAAACGATAACCCTTTGAAAGATAAAATGTAAGTTTACATTGTTTTTCACACAATGAGCCATTGTATATAATGTGAGTACGTCTCTGAATTCTGACAATTTTATCTAGAGGGGTACGGGATTGTAACATGGCACGAGTTCTGTGCTGTACTTCGTGGCGAAATGAAACTCCATTTTGCTTCTACTTGTGCTTAAGAAGCCGGGTTTTTATGTAATTCAATTAATATAAATGTATTTTTTTCTTTTTAAGCACTAGCAAAACCCTAACTCCAAAATAATCACCGCGCCGCAGTTTCATTGTACAAATTACTTGGACGATATATAGGTATGATGTGCTAGAATGCAAACGTTATCGTATCACGTATCACGTATCACATAAAGTAGTAAATACTAGACATTGTGTCCTTTTTTAGGCTTATGAAATATGTGGATTCCCATAACTGATGATGGTGCATAATTGTAATGCTGATTGTATGTTCCAGATTGACAAAACTTTGTTTGAAACAAGGTAACTCAAGTCAGTGTTTGGTGATTAGTCACTCTCACTGGCCTTTCGAAAACCACACAAGCGTAAGCCCTTAGTAATTGGTTACGATTGCAGTTACAGCTACCAAAATAGCGAGGTCTTATGCCAGGAAATTAACGAGTAGCGCAGGAACTAGCGCTGCCGCATACATGAAAAACATGGCAGTAACAAGTCGTTCTAGAATTTACACAGATGTAAATTCACTTAAACCTAGAGAATACTGGGATTATGAAAGTTATGTTGTCGACTGGGGCCAACAGGATGACTACCAATTGGTACGCAAACTAGGTAGGGGCAAGTACAGTGAAGTATTTGAAGCCATTAATATCACCAATAATGAAAAATGTGTAGTAAAAATATTAAAGGTAAGACTTTACAATATTACTTACTTTGTAAATTGATGTTTTCTTTCTTTTATATATTTGTAGCCTGTAAAAAAGAAAAAAATTAAAAGGGAAATTAAAATACTAGAAAATTTACGTGGTGGTACAAATATAATAACATTACAAGCTGTTGTAAAAGATCCTGTATCTCGAACACCTGCTCTTATATTTGAGCATGTGAATAATACAGATTTTAAACAATTATACCAAACTCTAACCGATTTTGATATTAGATATTATTTATATGAACTCCTCAAAGCTTTGGATTATTGTCATAGTATGGGAATAATGCATAGGTACGTTACTAGCTGAATGAATAATATATAGTTGGGCCAAACCTATTGTATTTGTTAAATTTATGGTGGTGGGAACAATAAGCTTTTAAAACAACCAAATCTTTACAGATTTGGTATTAAATATTTTTGTCAAGTTATCAAAGCTTTGGACTATTTGTCATGAAAGGTACGTTTAAAAATATTATTTATTGTTTTGGCCAAACCTATTTTTTTGTTATTGGTCACAGTTATACACCTCAGTTTTTATTTAAAATTATAACATTTGATTTTATTATAATCATATTTACCATCAACAAATTTAAAAGTTTTGCTTTTATAACATTTAAATAACGAAGAAGGATGTGGCATGCTTTAAATTAAAGTATAAAAACCTCGAACACAAATTATTTTACATGAGATACGTATTTTAATCATTAAGTGGTCATTGTCAGTAATGAATCTTAAAAAAATTAATTGTTACAAATGTTATTCAAAAACGTATCTGATAATATTTTCACCACTTAGACCAAAGCGAACAATTAAGATATATAATTAACTAATGTTGCTTTGAATACCTGAAGATATTCTTTTTGCCAAATAGGCTGTTGATTCCACAACGCAAAGTGAATTATCACTAGCATATACAATGAAAAGATTATCTTCAGTTGAACAAAATAACAGTTAATTGTAGGTTATAGTGTTTCACTTTGGCTTACACGATGAAGAGAATATCTTCAGAGAGCTTTCGGAACAACTTTTTTTATAAATAAAAATTTTAAGGTTTGCTACTGATGATAACCACTTATTACTTGAAATGTGTATCTATATATAAAATAATCTGTGTTTAAAGGTTTTTATTATATTTAGTATATAATATTTTTTTTTGTTAGCTTTTTCACACAATATATTACGCTGTTCTAAAACCTTACAACAATTGAGTGTCGATTATCTGCTGTGATATTAGAAGTAAGTCGAGTCCCTATGTTGCTGACGTCAATAATCTAATGTGATATTAAAATACTTACAAAGATATCCTTTACGTTGAGCACCAATTTTCTTTTGCTTCTGAACTCCAAGTCACTTCCTCTGTTCAACGGTTGCAGAATCTTCTACCCGAATAAAAGAAACCGCGACTATTCAATATGTTGAATATAAACTCTCTTGAACTCAATTGGTATATTAAATCTCACAAAAATTTCAGAAATATAAATATTCACCGTCAATATAAAAAATAAGACCAAATTAGTTACCAGGGCAAAGCAAATCACAAAGCATTTAAAATTTCTCAAAGGAACAATTTACACTATGCATATACTGATAATTGCCTCTCAGAGTATTCTCACCTTAGACTATTACTTAAAAAAATACTTTTGAACTTAAAACTCGTGTAAATTGCTCTTTGTTATAAATTATTTTCCAAATAGATATTACCCTACAATTATTAAATATACAATGCACATTTCCAATTGTCTTTTAAAGCAAACAAAACTTAAAAACTAATCTGACCTTGATTACATTAGTTTTATATAAAGGCAAACATTTTCCCAATGTAGGCGTCTCTCAGGAATTGCTACACAAACTAAAATCTAGTTTAAACCCAAATTACTACAAATTTTATTTCAGCAGTTCCAAACCAATTAAATTGAATATTCTTAGTGAGAGCATTAAATCTTGAAGAAATGTGTTTGTAATATTATTTAAAATTATCTATAGAAGTGAGAAGCCATTTAATGTGGGTTTAAATACTGAGTGGTGCTCAGAATACTTATGGAGGAGCTTAAAATGCTTATGGTGGTGCTCAGAATACTATGGGTGATGTTTCAAAATACGTAAGGAGGTGCGTAAAATTACTTCAGGTGATACTCAAAATTACCTCGAATGATACTCAAACTCTAAGGGTGGTAGTCCAAAATATTTAGGAAGGTATTCCAAAAACCGATTTCAATCGCCTAAGTTGAATTACATTTAATTTCACTTGTTACTTAATTTGAGCACTTTATATATTTTCATTCTTCACTGACTCACCGAAAAATCAATAATTATCTTTACTAAGTACGTCTACAATAGTTTATAATATTAGTTTACATAACAGCATTTGTTCCATGAAATTTTTATGCCATGCCTCGTTTTCCACTTGGAGAGATGCATGTATTCCACATTCAATGAGCGATCTGCATTTTAAAACTAAAATTCTATTTGTTGAATTTTTTGTATATCACTAGTTCGACGTTATTCTCATATATAATGTTTATATTCATTTAATTCTGTAATCACAAAGTGTAAATAATAACTTTGTTTTGATAGTGTTTTATTCACCTGCAAGTATTGGTTTGTACAACGAAAATTTAGTAGGCTATGTGTGACCGTTAGAATGTTACGTTTATATACAAATTTAAAGATCTCAATTTAACATTTGCTTGACTTTTCTAAACTATTAATATTTGTATGACGTTTCTAAATAAATGCAATTTTTCAGTTTAAATAAATGCGCTTATTTCATTAATAACTTTCTATACTAATGAATAAAATGATGCATAAAATGTTACTTAATTTTGCTGTATAAAGCATATTTTCAAAATCAATTGTTTTTAATAAAAGTTAGATCTTTTACAGGGTTGGTTCGATTTATATCACAATTTAAATCATGATTCAGATCAAGTAATTTTTTAAAATTGTTGATTTAAATCATTTTTATTTTTATACTTATTGATTTTTTCTTAATTGGTATAAATTTAATTAGTGTTTTCTGCATTTTAAATGTATTTTCTATTAAAATAAATATTGGACATTTTGACCACAATATAATTTCTTAAAGAAGTAAAAAATAAAATGCATTTTTTGTTCTTAAATTTTATTTCAATCTTAAAGTATAGATTAAGACCGTTCACATAAAAATAATAAATATAAATAATAGATAAATCAAAATAACTACAAATTCTGTTGATTATTGTTGCCCGACACGTAAAAGAGGAAAATTTTTAAGAAACATTTTGTAAGAAACGAAATTTTTAATCGTCATTTTTATTATAATACTTTAACAAAAATACTAGCTTTCTCTACATCTAATTTATTTCTTACTTTTGAATGTACGAATTCAAACAACGAAAATATTTGTTCTACAAATGCGAAAGAAGCTATTGCACACAGAAATGTTTATACAATAAGCAAATTGTCTGATATATTAGGTATATCTTTTTGCAATAACCACCAAAGCAGACATATAAGGTTAATGGTCGCATTGCATTTATCCTACAATAATGCGAAGGATAATAAAATAATCTTATCAATTTAATGCGTTTTTAATGTTCCTGCTATTTCTTAGAATAAATGTTTATTTATAAATTACGTAGTTCTAAATACAAGATGACGTATTTTCTGCCTTAATCTTGAAATTTCGAGAACGTGTTTTATTTAAAATTGAATTTATGTTATACAGAGTAAATTTGGCTAATTATTTGAAAGCTTTAATTGCTTTATCAATCGGATTTGCACATACAGAAAGACTTGCATTCTTTACGTTTGAAAAATATTTGCTATTGCGGTAAACTATAACGTGTTTTTAATGCTTATTTATTAAGATTAGAGCGATAGTTTTTAATAAGATTGATATGCTTTTTTGCTAAATTATGCAGCGGAAATCTATTTTTATGGCTTTGTGTTTATGCTTGAAATCGATTGATTTTCATAAGGTATGAAGTTCACATTTGATGTTTTTACATTATTTCCTAACGATTAATTATTTTTATATATACGACTTACACGGCTGCATTATTGATATGAATTGGGGCTTTTAAATACATGGGAAGTGTGTTTTGATTTCACTTAAAATGTGTTTTTATACACATTAATGGCTGTCTATACAATACACTTATATTATACAGGGTGTAACCATGAATTTTTGAAAAATTTTATTTTTTCCGGATTCTTGTGTATATTGGTAGGATTTATTTGTAGAATTTGGGTTTTAGTGACCTCTCGTGACTTCTTATCACGTCAAAATATAAGATCCCGGACAGGATTTGAACCTGTATTTAAGGCTATTCTAAGATACAGGTTCAAATCATATCCAGGACCTTATATGTTCCATCTTTCAATTACCAGCTCGATTTGAAATAATCATTTGGGCTTTGCACAAAAGTCTAAGTTATTATTTCATCTTAATAACTATAATACGTTAGTATTTATCAACTTACCTTGTGTGATTAACTATCTAATATTTATATATTGAATACTTGGCTTATAACCGTACTTCTGGGCATTGTGTTTTCATTATAATTAACATAAGTCAAAAACTTGACAGTCAGATATGATTGACAAACATGCCAAACGTAATTGAAAGTTAGGTTGATGTATGGTTGTGTACTTGATATAGATTTGTAAATTTTCCAATTGTCGTCACCCATTCTGGTGCCGTAATTGGAAAATCCATGTGCCTGGAAAGCTTAAGTTACAGGTTCAAATACTGTCTGGGACCTTATATTTTCCATATTTCAATTACCAGCTTGATTTGAGATGATCATTTGGGCTTTGCTTAATCTATAACACAGAGTGCACTACGACACGACAATAAAGACTGTTTAACCCAAGCTCCTATCTGTTAAAATAATGTAAATGAAGCATACCAAAAATTCGTATAATAGTCGACAATATTTACACTTTGTATTTTAATAACTTATTAATTTGATTTTTATATTTAAAAAGTTAGACTCCCTGAAAGTCAGCAAAAATACCACCATAATTTATTCTGAAGCCCTGTTGAAGGTTCAAACGATCTTCTATCTATTTTTATAAATTCTCAAAAGATTTTTGATGACTCTTACAAATACTTCGATATATATATAATTGAAAATGTTAAAAATTTGAAAATACAGTCTTATACTAATAAAAGGATTATAAATCTCTGACCTGTGTTTTTCCTTGTTTGTTTCCTGGAACTGTCTCCATGTGTGGATGGTCAGCACCCCTAGATTGTTTCCAATTTGATTATCTGTTACAGCTTCTCTTAGTGACTCTTAGCGTAGTTTCCTTAACTCATTCACCAGAATAATTACTCAAATCTGCTTGAATTCTCCCTTCGGATTTTACTCAGATATTTTGTTAGTTCTATTTTAATTCTTAGAGTTTGCTTACTCTTTATAATTACTTGAAATGACTTGTAGTTTACTTGTAGTTTAATTTGAAGTTTTCTCAGAGGTTTACTTGAAATTGATCCGTTGTTATTTAAAGCTTATTTAGAGCCCTAAATTCTTAAATATTAGAACTATATTTAATTAATAATTTACCTCACGTTTTTAAAAGCAAACGGCCGCTTCTATTGTATTAATTACCACTTTACTTTGCACTTTGATTTCACTCAATTATTTATTTTTACTAAGTTTACTTTGCGTAGTAATTTATGTTTCACTGACGTGGTTCATGCCTTGGTTACAAAGATTCTGACTCTTTACAAGGTCCGCGTGCTATTTAAAGACTCCACCTACCTATTTTTCCTATTGGTTTTCCTTGCGTGTTCATAGATTAAGGCGTTGCATCTTGCGTTATCACTATAGGACTTGGGTATTTCTACAAATTTCTTGTCTCGACTGGTAAAACGCTTTATTTCTCACGCAGGCATTCTATATTATGAGCATATTTCCCAGAAAATCTAAATTTCTATTACATTCTGTCACGTCGTCTTATTTCAGTTGGCTATAGTTCAAATTTTATCACATTACGGACCGTCTGTTATTTATTGTTTATTACTTCAAATATGTTGGATTTTATGAAAATACAATGTCTTTTGGTCACGTATTAATATTTTTATAATGCGTATTTAAATGCGTTTATTTATTTATGCGTTAATATTTTGAATGATGTTATTGTATAGCTAGGATGCCAGTTTGTTTACCTTTATCGATTGCATGTTTATTTGGATAAAACTCGTTGTGTTTAAAACATTACTGTTGCTCGTTTCTTTTCAATTCTAAGCTGGTATATTTAATTTAAAACATTATACGATGTACACGTTGTTATTCTTGTTAAATATGATCTGGTTATTGCAGAATGAGCTTCCCTTTTATGAATTAAATTAGTTATGATTTATATACAGTGTGCTCGCTATTGACTTTATGTAAAATTGTCTGTTTACTCCTATTTAATGATGGAATTGTTTGGTTTTTTAAACGTTAATAATATTTACATGTGACCCTTATGACTTAATATCCCCTTCTTATCACGGCAATATATATATATATATATATATATATATATATATATATATATAAATATATAATTTAAAAGAGAAGTAAATTTAATGAGTCTTAAATTAATACAAAGTAAAAAATTATTAATGGCAAGTGACTCAAATTTAGCCACGAAGATGCCCTCGTGACTGAATTTGAGTCATTTGCCATTATATTCTTTTTTACTGGACAGGATGCCCTCGTGGCTGAATTTGAATCACTTGCCATTAATTTTTTTTAGAGGTCACGAGAGGTCATTGAAACAAACCCAAAGGCTATTAATGAAACCCACCAAAAACAAAAGGAACCTGAAAAAATAGAAATCTCCTAAGATTCATTGTTCCGCCCTGTATAATATAAGCGTATTATAAATACATAGTCGTTAATGTGCAAAGCAAAACACAGTTCCTGTGTATTTAAAACCTTCAATTTTAAATCTATAACACAGCCGTGTGTACAAATATCAGCCGTATATGTAAAAATAATTAATTGTTAAGAACTACTGTAAAACGAATTTTAATCATTAAGAGATATAAACTTTATACCTTATGCAAATCGATCATTTTTAATGCGATTCACATACAAAACTATTTATTTTCATTTATTAATTAGCATAAAAATACATTTCCGGTACATGCTCTTCATATACTGTAAATAACGTAGAATAGTGCCAGTTTTACGCATTTCACTTAAAATTGCATTCAATCTTGATAATGTTTTAATCTTTATAAAATATGCATTAAAAACACATTTTGTTTGTATTTGTAAAGCAATTCAAGCTTTAATTAATCATGTAATTGACTTTAGTGTGTGTTTAACATAAATTCAATTTTAAATAAATTCCTCTCGAATGTACGGGATTAAGAAAGAATTTTCGAGAGAATACGTCAATTAATAAGAAATGTGGTATAAACTAATCAGATAAACAAATATTTATTCTAACAAGCCGTGTGAATAATAAAAATGTTGTAAAATTGATTTTATTATTTTTCGCATTACTACAGGATAGAATGCGACACAATATTAACCCGTCAATTGAACAAAGATAACAATAATTGCGATACTTGCAAATCAAATCGCCCACGACGGTTATGAAACTAATTAGACAATTAAAACTGTGGAATTTTGGGAAATATTACACCTCGTATGTGACTAAGATTCGAATTTAATCTAGAAAACTCGGGAGAACCACGACGTAATTAGATAAAGGTATATAAATGGGAACTTTATTAAGGAGAGGGTCATTTGGTTTCATTCATTAATTCGATACACGTCTATTTACGTGATCGACAATGTAATAATTTATTCATAATTTTGTGTTAGCCAAGTAAACGTAATGAACTAGTACATTAAAAATAAGATGCAGAGTTTACATATGAAATAGTTTGAAATATGGAAGTTATTAAATGCAGTTATTTGATTTTGTAATATACAATGTAGAAGGAAAATTCTTTGACACAACGCTACTTTAAATTAATTAATTAGAAGGAAGATGAAACCTTTGGTAACTGATGTTTAAATAGAGATATTAAATAATATAGAAAATCATGTAAGCTGATTTTGATGTCAATTTAAAAATAGAATCTATTTAATGCTGTTAATTATGAATTTGGATAAGCGCTTTGTGGATTTTGCAAGTATTAATTTTAGATTATTTTGTTTGAAACTGAGATTTCGATATCGTTGTCATTCGAATTTAAGGTATAATGTCTTAATCATATAATATTTTTAGTAAGAATATTTACCAGAAAGTTTGTGTTCAGAGTTTGAAACACTTTTACTTTTGAAATAGACTATATCAGTCAAGGATTTTTGGCCAAACAAACCTTGTAAGGGTGGGAATAAGAGCCATGTAAACTATCCACAAGAGAAGAGATTTGAGTTCAGTAAATTTTAAGCAAGATTAAGTGAGGAACATTTTGATAATCAAGTAAATAGGTACTTATGTTGGAAAAAACTATGCTTTAAATGTTCTATATTCTTTTATATAAAAAAATATTTCTGGGCTCTATAGATGCTTTATGATATTGCTGTGTATGATTTCTTTTTGTAAACTTCAATACTTCTGTTGAGCTAGCCAGGCAAAGAAAACTTAGAAAGGAAGGTAAGTCTGTCATTTCAAATTTTACAATTTGCTGTACCTTTACCACAGCCTACTTTTAGCAACGCCTAATGCGAGACATTATCACAGCACTAATTTAGTGATGCGCTGCAACATATGGCGCTATATATATATATATATATATATATATATATATATATATATTTGCGGTATACGGCTCTCGAGCTCCACTGTTGGGTATCATCTAATTCTCCATGGATTTCTTGGTCGCTGGCTCTTAAAGACAGCTTAAACAAAAGAAACCTTAAATGCTATTACTACGGCCCCACGACTTGGATGCCATAAATATTGCGAGTTTCCAGCTCTATAATCTCGCGCCCCATGCCTGGGTGGCCATAAAATTCTTAAGAAGTTAAATTTTCAAGCTTTTTTCCTACTAAAGCACAAAATTCTGAAAACTAAATTTTCATCTCCAACAGTGTAGTTTGCCACGGCTGCTCTGCTACTGTCTGAAAAATACTACCACTCCACAAAAAGAAAAATGCTGCAACGGTAACTCTCCTAGATTTATTCAGACAAAAATTATACACCAAAAATCATCATCAACGTCTAGTTCACAGATCAATTAAATTACATGCTTCCTCTTTTTCAAATAATACATTTATATCATATATTACCCAGATTAATAATCATTAAAAGTAACAGGGCTTTACCATCAACCTTACGTTACCCCCTGGCTTAATACGAGCTCATAGTAAAACCTTTAACCACTTGTGCTATTTTAGCACAACAAATTATCAAAAGTCCTTTTTATCTTGCACATAATAAAATAGTACATAAATCATTTTTAATAACCTAAACTCCGACAAAAAAATATATAGTAAAATAATATAAAAGTTCAATCATTAACTGTTTTCGATTCTGTTACGCTTAGTTCAACGGCACATACCCATAAAATACAAAAGTCATTACACACCAGTTAAACACAAAAAGCAAATTTTAATAAACGTCCGTTACCTGGATTTCTACTATGCATGGATCTGCTCTCATCATCGACGTTGGCAACCTTTATCAGTAGCTGCACCTTCAGAAAGTCTCCCAATCAGGATTGCACCAGCCGTAACTGCAAGCTGCTACTCTATCCTCTCTACTAGACACATCCAAATTCCCCCAATTCTGCTATGGATCCCATTTACGGTAGGTAAACAATCAAATCGTTCTACCATCAACCTCTACTCCAGTTAATGCGCATCCTATGCAGCTAACAAAATATCACGCAGTCTGTACTTACTTATTAAAGTCTGCTGTACATTTTTTCTTTAAAAGCTTTTATAAAACATTTGTTGACTACTGGCCGAAACTCAACACCACTGATGTAAATATTTCAAACTATACTTGAAGACTGATATCACTTGTAGACAAGTCAGCTGTAATCTTGTTCACTACTACTAGCATAATAGTCAATGACAAAGTAAGAGCGTAAAGAGAAGAGAGCTCCACCGCCAACTCCTTGTGTTTATATAGGCTTTTCTGCCCTTCTAAAGCTTTTAAATTCTCGAAAAATTCGTTGATACAAACATACAAGGCTTCTCAGTAAACTACCAACAGTTACACAATTCTTAAAACCCACAAGCTAACGTTCACTTACTTTGAAATTTCTATACCAAAACATCAACTGCCATCCAAATCCTAGAATTTTGCCCTGGCACAAACTCGCTCACGTAGATATTTTCTTCGTATATCTCTCAACGGACACTTCTCCGAAATTTAGCCTCTACTGGTAAAATTTAATATAAATAATATAAATAAATTAACAAATTGTGTTTGAAGGTTATAAACTGTTTCTAGACAAATTTCCCATTCGTAATTCTTACTCTGTCAATAAATTAGTATGCTCAAAATATTTATACAGTTAACCTTACCTTTTATTAATGTTACAACATCTATTTCAATAAATGTCTCTTAAACAAGCTCTTTGTTGTACCAACTGATCATTAAAATAAATGGTAAAAAATACAATTATTTAATATATTTTAAGTACTTAAAATGTACTGATCTTTGCAATAAAATAACTTAAAATATTAAATTTACACCTACAATAATAATAATAATTAAACAGTGGAAAACCTTTTTCAAAAATTCTTTGACAGGACTGCTTTCCTTCTATTACAATCTCTCTCGATCAATTACATGTAAAATATTTACTATCACAAATAACCTAACCTTTCCATAAAATTGAGTTTTTTCCTTCATATCACACGCAAACAATAAAAGCACGCCTGATAAATATCTTAATTGTCTTCTGAGACTGCCTACAAGCTCACCTGGTTTCCAAAACAGGTTTGTTATACAAATTACTTGTGGTACTCAACATCTAGATTTTTAATCGCTCCATGCACAAAATTTGTATCTCACTAGCATTAGATTTTTATCACTCCAATCTCAAAGACATGAAAAAATTTTTTCACAGGACATGCATTTCTCTAAGTTAATTTCTATTTTAAAGATTTAAAATAAGTGTACTAATTTTTGTTCAAAGTTTTAAGAATTGTTGCACTTCTGTTGAGAAGCGGAACTGAATTCCTTGGTATTTTAACGCTTTCTCTTCCTCTTTTTACAGCACGTCTAGACTTTCACAAACTATATTGTACCTCAAATTCAAAAAAGGACCATGTCTGGCTTTTATCCTATTCAGCATGTCTTTTTACAGCATGTCTAGATTTTCACAAACTATATTGTACCTCAAATTCAAAAAAAGAACTATATCTGGGTTTTATCCTATTCAAAACATTATCTTTATCGTAAAACTTAGACTACATCTATCATTAAAATATTCCAAGAATATAAAATAAATTGATCTCACATTTCATTGTTAATGCACCTTATTTAATTTGAATATACTGACAAAATCGCCGTACATATCCGTAAATGTGTTTCACTTTCTATTTCAAATAAATATTCCTATCTCACATAAACATTGTAAAGCTTCTTATAATACGTATCCTCTAACTTATATTACAACTTCTACTATCTGCTAAGTCACGATGTTTATACGTGTGCTTTGTTCACTGTAATCAATTTAGATAATAATAAAGTTTTATCAATTTTATTGTTTCTTGACATTGATTGCCGCTTAATTCTCATAAATGAATTTCTGGAATGATAATATTTCAAACAGTTGAGAGTTATTTTAATTTTTGTATATTTGAATTTCTTTTATTATAATATTATAAGTGGAAAGATTTAATTTAAACGGATGGTTGACATGGATTTGTCTGACATGCTTTTATTGTAAAATTATTCTAGAACTTTATTAAAATGCAGTTACTTGTAAACTGTGTTTGGAATTGTAATGAAATACTTTTTATGTTCATAATAAAGTATGATGCTTGGTGTGTATGTCTACAGATTCTTTTAAATGATTGAAATTAATCTTTTTTATGTTAAAATTAGAGATTTTTGATTCCAATTAATTGTTTCAGTTACTTTCAATGTTTTCAATAACGTATGCACTGTAATATACAACTCACATTTATAGCACTTACTGTTTAATGCAATTGAAAATGATTGGAATGTATTTCAGAACTCCTAAAGACAATTGACCTATTCTTTATTATTTCTTTCTACTTTATATTAAGAGTGCTATAGAACTGAATTATTAACTCTTAGTTGGAACTTGAATAATCGTGTGAGGTGTAACTAGTAAATGTCATTTCACTCGAACGAGACATTGTTTGATATAACTATTCAGACAGCATGTTTGGAATATCTGAACGTTATCATATAACTGTGCATAATTTATTAAGAGTAAATTTATAACAAATTATTGTTATTGCAGTTTCTTTATTTATGCTATCCATTTTTGTAAGTTTGTCTTTTTAATAACTAAAAATGTTTTTTTACCTTCTTTTGATAAATTGTGATATTTGTCAAATGTTAATCGAGCAGTAAATAATTTTCATTGTTGATGAAAATGCATCAATTTTGTTGTTGCATCCATACACTGTTTAATGTTTTTCAAAATGAAGATTCTTATCAATAATATCAGACTATATTAAAAGAATTGCTAGTAATAAAATTTGATTGCTAAACTTTGTTTTCATTTTTGTAACTTTGTAGATTATTTTTATACATTTCTTATTTTATTAAAAATTGTCATATAATAGGGAAGAAAATTAACTATTTGTAACTACTTGTATCATAATTATTTGGTTAATTAATTACCATACTAATGCAACAACAACAAACAAGACAATTATAAAACAGAGATTAAAATGAATTGTTTTTTACTTTGGCTTATGAAATTGTAATGCTATACTTGTAACAAGTTTACTACTGTTTGTGAATTGATAGGGCATTACATAAAGCAAGTTTTTTTATGATAATTAATGTAGTACAAAAAAGATTTCCTAATATGAAAATGTAAAAATTTTAATATGAAATTAAATAGTTTTAATATTGCTGCGGATATTTTTGAAACATTTAACATTGTAAACCTATATCTTTTTTTAATATTCAATACTCTTATTTTGAAGTACTTAAAAATTTGTACTGTTGTTGATTTGAATAAAGCTTTCACAAATACCTAAATGCAGATATGATCATTAATTAAATAATTTTTTTAAGGAAATAGAATATGAATGATTTCACAAAAATGAAATTATTCTCACGGAACTATTGTGCGTTTATTCCTATAGAACTATAGTGTGTTTAACGAACAGATTTAGTAATAAAAATAATGAACTGGATTTTAGTAGCGCAGTACAAACTGAGCACGATCTTGATTCACAACGAACAAATTTACAGATTGCGGTAACTATGAATACATGTATTGGTTGAATAGTAATTTCAAAATTGTGAATACATTTTCACTATTCTGATTGGTTGCTCAAAATCATGTTGCAATTATGTGTTCAAATAAACTCAAAAACCTTCTAATTAACTTTTCCGTACATTGAAAATATTATGCAAAAAACCTTTTATTATTCACTTACATTTCATCAAGAAATGTGATATTAATTAGAGCTTTTATTTTTTCATATTGTTTCAGTACCAAAAACCGATATATTAGTTACTTCATTTCCTGTACAATTAGAGGTTGTGTCCTTTGGTTTCTCATGATGTGATGTAATTTAATAATTTGAAGAAAAACTAAATATAAAGTATTATTTGATATTTTCATATACAAAAACATTTATTTTGAGAAATATGGAAAATGTTATTTTCTAAGCTGATGGCATTTTCCATCAGCCTCCTGCAGGTGGGCTTGAAAGACATTGTACGATAAAGTAACACATATTTGTAAAGTTTTGTGTTATTTTGATAAAAGTGCGTTAAAACACAAAGCCCCTTACCTCGACATGTTACAATGATAAAGTATTCTTAGTATATTTTTAGGAACACAAAATACACATTTGATATACGTTTTTTTTTGTGCTTGCATCTATTTGTAAAGTTTCTTTGATAATCCAAATCTCCAAACTCTGGATCAGCATTTTCCATCAGAAATATATGGTGTTCTACTTTTCTATTTTGTAAAGTATGCTTATCAACTAACCATTTTGCACTTTTGTGGCTCATATTGACTATCTTCCATTGAAAACAAACAAAATTTTCTTGTAACTAAAGCCTTGCATATATCAGGCGAAGATGTATTCATCCATTCAACTCTGGGGATTAACTGCTAACATATCTTGGTTTTATATATTGCATTCAAGGACAGTGTTGCATGCTTTAACTATATGTAATAGGATGATGTGTATTTCGAATGTGTCTGTGTCTAGGCTGGAATTTTTTTTTTTTAAATATTAATAAAACGGCTTTAAATAAGAAAAACACTATTTTAAACAGTTTAAAACAGGTGCGTATAAATTACTATGAATATCATTTAATCATCTGACACAACTGAAATAGAAATCCCATATTAATATTTATAGTTAAAATCGATTAAGAATTCCCATGTATATAACATCTGTATAGCTGATAATACAGTTATACTATATATCTTCATGTTGTGTAGTGTAGTGTAAATATCATCTGTACACAGGAGAAGAAATTCGTGTGCTCGAAGGACAAATAACGACAGACAAGATAAAAGAACTTTATTTGAACAAAGTTTGTAGTCTGTGAAATGTCTCTGTGGCATACATAAAACATGCAGTATAGAAATATTAGGTTGGGTGAGAAGACTAAAAAAAGGGGAATCCAATTTGACACTAGCATCAATGTATGGACCAAATCAAATCTGAGTGATTATAACGGTAAGCTTGAAGTTGTATTTTACCACTTTATTTTCATATAGAGCTTGGTGTGAAAATTAATTTGTGCAGTTGTACGTGATGGATTTTTGAAAAGAGCCGAATGTGATAACAATTATTAGTTGTTAGCACATTTTCTTTTAAATAATATTGGAAAAATTAACTAAATTATATAGTGATATTGCAAAGTAAAATTTTAACTGCTTTAATTAATATAAAGTTTTGTACCGTTCTTTTTCATTAGTACTAATGAATATGTAATTTATATCTATATCAAGAGTCAGTCTCAGTAATCAGGTTTGTTTTAGACGAGGATAAGGTTGCACCGCAAGAAGACAACTAAATTTAGACATCATTTGGAAGGCACTGATAGTGGCAAAGTATAGAACACCACTAAAAGAAGAAAATCTGATAATCCTTTTCAAGTAAGTGCTAATATCTCAAGTTTACCGTATACAAGTTCTTAGTCCAGACAACTTTTGGAGAAAAAATTAAGTTAGATATTCAGATTGCTAAGTATTTTTATGCAGCAAATACTTCAATTACATATGTCCAACATAAGGAATTCAAAAAACCGATTAAAATGTTGGGATCTGGGTATATACGCCTAGTTGTAAACATATTGGAGGCGAACTTGTAGTGAAACTTTGTGAGGACTGCATGTTCAAATTAAAATGTGCACTAAAAGCAAAAAATGTGTCTGGTGTTATAGCTTAAGACAGTTAAAGTAATTTTCATAAGTGTTGGTATTTCTGCTACAGACCTACTTGACAAACATGTGCACTTAATTTCAACAATCGATGCTGTTGAAAATTGTCACACTGATGGTTATTTATTGCGGTTAGCTGTGCAAGCAATGAAACAGTGTCAAGAAATTAATTGTCAAATAACTAACTTTGCCAGTCTTCCGAGGATATTCAGCTCATATTTTAATCTGCTGCTCATAATTTGTAGTTCTTGGCTCAGTGAACATATTAAACAAATCATTAAATATGTTAAAAGTCTCTATTTCTTGCTGCTAAATATAAATATGCAGGCAACAAAATATTGGTATTACCAAATAAAGTTTGTTGGAATACTGCAGCGGATACTATTGAATCATATCTAAATAACTAGCATGTATCATGAATTTGTTCTGAGAATACACTAGCATTTGATGCAAACAATGTCAAACACAAATAATATTGGAATCAAAAGTCAATGCACAATATTGTCTAGCAAAACTGAGAAAAGTTGCAGTTGCCTTAGATAAAATTCAACCATATTTTTGTACAATTACTGAGACTGCTTACATATGTCTGTTGTTTTTAGAGTTTAAAATTGTACTGCCACTGATAGTGCTGATATTGCCAATGTGCTTGATACAGATGTGCATATTAAGTTGTATGTGGGACGATTAAATATGACTATATCTTCTATTTATTCTCATAATATTTATTATACCCCTTATTGGAGTGGAAAACTCTAGTACCTTACTTGATGAAATGAAGAAATTCATTGACAATTATCATCCAAGACTTAAGCCAGATATTTTCAATTATAAAGCATAAACTTCTGCTTTCAAGGTATATTTAGTTAGAAAAATCACTTTTGATGGTTATCAACCGTGGATAAGTTACAAAGTGATCTCTTAAAATTAGCAACACAGCTCCATTGTGTCGTATCATCATTTGCTTGTATTGAAATTGAATTAGAGATAGAAAAGGCTTCTAAACTGGTCACAACTTTTAAAGCATTAAATAAACATAAGAATTAATTACAAATAGTCAGTTACAAATAATCAATAACCAGTTTTTTTTAACTTAACACTTTTACCTAAACGTTTATTTTATATTCTATTTGACATGAAAATGAATAATAAAATTCACACTTCAGTGTATTGATCTTGTTATTATTGTTATTAGGTAGTATCAGATTTAGTTACTAAGAAACTGTGCTAGGCGCTTTTTTGACACAATATATTAATCTATTTTATTTTTAATTAAATACGTTTTTGTGATTAATTTAATATGTTCTTATTTTTATCATGGTCTAGTTTTTCTAATGTTCAGAATTCAAATGAATCATGTTCAAAACAGTTTTGAACAAAATTTAAAAATGTGCATTCGGTGTTTAAAACGTATTGAACATGTGTTACATGTTTTTAAACTTTGCCAATCCTGGCTGGGAGTCAAAATTAGGGTAAATAATTTTTAAAAATTAACCTATAAATATGGCCTGTCTTGTTTTATTTACAATATGTCTGCCAGGAAGGTGTACTACTTCGTTTGATAATAAACTTTGCTTGAATGAAAGAGAATAAATGGTTTATTTATGGTTAGCAATTATGTATGGAATATAATATCAGATCAATGTTAGCCTTATAATTGTGGTCTTCTTTGAGCACTTTTTCATTATATTTTGACATATTTCATCCAGAATTTTGTTAATTTAGTCACATATTTTGTTTAAGTTGCTCGGAGGTTTTTGTTTATTTCCGTAAACCTTGCTCTTCAGATATCCTCATGGAAAAAAATCTGGGACAGTAAAATCCAGCGACTGTGGAACAACATCATCATTTCGTAAGATAACTTGTTATGGAAAGAGGTCTTGCAGTAATCCCATTGGAATTCTAGCTGTATGCAATGTGGCACGTCTTATTACGACATGTTGATCAAACCCAAAGTATGCAGTTTTGACATCTATAAGTATTCACTTGTCATGATATCGTTCCCTAATGTCAGTTACTGTTTAGCCGCTTTCATTTTCAAAGAATTAAGGTCCAGTAATTTCCCCTGACCAAATAGCACACCAAAATGTCACATTTAATGGATGTAATAACGGGGAAAATAATTTTTGTGTTGTTTATTACCCATAACCAACGATTTTGTTTATTCACATCCATTCAAATGAAAATGCGCATTGTCAATCAGGAGTTTTTCATGAAAATTCAGGGTTGTCTTTGATGAGGTGACATGCTATTAACATACGTACGGCGGCATAAATGCTCTTGTGAAAGAAGATTTAGTATTAATTGAATCTTAAATGGAAGCAAACCCAAATCCTTGTGTAAAATTGTGGTCAAAGTTGTTTATCGTAAATTAGGTTTCTGGGCACAGTGTCGAATTGACGTTGATGGATTGTTTTGAACACTTTTTTGAGCAGCAGCAATGTTTCAGCCGATCTTGCAGTACGTTGTGATCCATATGTGGCCTACAAGCTACAGACTCTCTTTCTTCAAAATCATTCACTACATGTTAAATAGTACGTTTTGTTGATACATTTAAAAACGATTTTATAGTCTATTTTACGCGAAAATGGTTTTTAGAAATGTTGTATCAAACATTGACAGTGAAACATGTTTTTAGAAAAAGAAATGCAAGCGCTGACCATCGTAGAGGAGCAAGAACTGTTGCGTTGAACAATAAATTTTTAACATGGTACGAATATTTCCAAGATCAATACACGTAAGTTAGGATTATCAATGAACATTTCCAATGAAAGTGCTTTAAGAGTTCTGCATGAACAAACAGCATTTGCGCCCATTTTAGTATCTGGAATTACTATCTGACGGCATACTGCTCGAACTTTTGTGAAGTAGCAAGACAAAATGCAAAATGACCCAGATTTCTTAGATAGCATTCTGTTATGGAAACTCATTGTCAACCTATTTTTAAAATAAATGTGTGAGCAGCAACTTTCAGAAATTGTTTTATAGGACACCATTTTCTTTTTTGAAAATTTAAATGTAAACATTATGATATTCTAGATGGTACTTTACATATTTTAGAAATGTTGGTCATTTTGTCTCACAATACTTCACAAAACGCAAGTCTGAGTGGTATTTTGTCAGATAATAATTCCTGTATTTGTCAATAGTGATATGGGTACAACTGCTGTTCATGTAGAACTCAAACACTTTGATACGAAATATTCATTCTTAATCCTAACTTACATGTACTTATTGTGGGATCATTATTCAACATGTTGAGAACTTCTTATTCCATGTGAACAGTTTTTGTTCCTCTAGGATGGCCATCATCTGCATTTCTTTTCTGATAACAACCGATTTCTTTAAGTCGTCGTTCAGCACTTGAAAAGGTTTTGGCATTGGAGATACTTCTATTTGGAAACTTTTTTCTATAACCTTTTACAACCTCAGCAGGATTTCTTGAACATTCTCCCAATACCATAAGTATGTCTGTCAACTCAGATTATGAACAGTTTATCATACTCAGGACAAAAATATGAAACACTACAAAAACGACGTGTTTAACAAACTTGACTTTCGAATATACCACAAATGTTATTAAAGCAGTTAAATTGGTTTTAGATGTCATCTAGATTTCATAGAACTTTTGATATTAAAGTGTCTTTGATAAAAGAGCTCTATTACTAAACTTACTTGACTTATTAAAGAACTTTGTTAGGATTACATAAAAATACACTTTATTGGTACTTTAAATTGCTTAATAACAGTCATATTTATCAAAATGTAACCAGGATACTTTTTTTTGCATGGAACAATGTAGAAAATCATGTTTTTAAAAAATTTGGTGAAATAATTCAAATTAAAAAGATATTGATAATACATATGTGTTATGGGAAGATAAGGTGATATGGATTTGGTAATTATAGGGAAGGACCAATTGCTTTTTGTAGCAATAACGATGGCAGTGGAGCGGTTATGTAATAACTAAAGCAACTACAACAAACTACTTAATGAAGAGTATAAATACCTTAAAGCCTGTGCCGCTGTGGGCAATAAAAATCACACACAAAAGCTTCTTTTCCGTAGTTACCTCAGCAATTGAGGTTGACAATGTTGGTTGAGGCGGCCACGAGTCACTAGGGTAGTGAAGCCATTCAGGCCCCGCCCACCATAGCGAATATGAAATAACCGCGCTTGGCATTAATCCCCGAGATGCAGGATCAGCCGAATTATGCGAAGATTTAATATAAAACCATCGGCTAGGTGCAATGATTTCTTGAATGTGGCTAACACGGTTTGCCACAAAAGTTTTCCAACGAAAAGGCGGAGAACGTATCCAAGTGAGAGCGACCGTAGAATCACTCCACGCCGAAACTTCGGAGATTTCAATCAAGCCTTGATAAGACCGAATGGTAAAGGAAAGTAAATCGGTTAATAAAACGGCGGCACATAATTCCAAACGTGGAATTGAAATGTGCTTAATTGGAGCTACTTTTGTTTTAGCGGTTACAAATTGTACAGTTATTTCTCCAGTAGTTTGATTTATGAACTGAAAATACACTACCGCTGCATACCCTACCTCGCTAGCATCGCAAAACCCATGCAAATGACAAGTAAAAGGATCCGAAGGGGGTAAACAACGTGGTAACTTTAATGACGATAATAACGGCAACTCTTCTTGATACTGCTGCCATTGAGACGAAATGTCTGCTGGTGGGATGTCATCCCAATTTAAACCTAACATCCACAGATGCTGGATTAGGCGTTTTGCAAAAAGTGTTAGTGGGGCTAAAAACCCTAATGGATCATATATTCTGGCAACTTGCGAAAGTATGTTGCGCTTTGTACATATTGGGTTTAATGGTTTAACCCGGAATGAGAAAATATCTTCTGTAGGTGACCATTGAAGACCTAATATTTTTATTGATTCGTCAGAATCGAAATCGAGAGAAGTATATTGGCAAAAGTCTGACGGAATGCCTTCCAAAATAGAAGCTGAATTAGAACTCCATTTTCGAAGTTCAAACCCAGCCGAATGTAAAAGTCGGATAAGTTGATCTTTGATTTCTCGGGCCGATTGTATAGAATCTCCACCGGCGACGAAATCGTCAATATATAGATTTGACCGTATAGCCTCAGCGGCTAACGGAAACCTTTTGCCTTCGTCAAGGGCTAATTGCTGAAGAGTTTTTAATGCTAAATAAGGCGATGACTTAATACCATAGGTCACTGTATTAAGCTGATAAGTCTGAATGGGTTCTTCTGCGGAGAACCGCCACACAATTAATTGAAACCTTGATGTTCTTGGTAACCAAAATTTGTCGATACATTTGGCGAACATCACAAGTAAAACGAAACGATGAGAGCGAAATTTAAGTAAGATTGACGAAATGTCATTTTGGAGACTAGGTCCAGCCAATTGAGTGTCATTAAGTGACACGTTGTTTTAACCTTTGCAGAGGCGTCAAAACCACACGAATTTTAGAAGTATGACCTTCCTCTTTAAACACAGGGTGATGGGGTAAAAAATAATTATCGTTCCCAACGGGCGGATATTCAAGTAATGTCATATGACCCGCATCAAGATAGTCCTGCATGAAATTGTACTGTGCGCGTAGCTCCGGTTGAGCATGCAATTTGCGCTCTAACGAAAATAGTCGTTTTTTAGCCATGTCAAAGGAATTAGCAAAAATGGGCAAAGTATCGTTGAACGGTAACGCAACAATAAAACGACCGCTAGGGTCACGAGAAAACGTGTTTTCAAAAATCAAATCTGCCTTTTCTTCTTCTGGAGAAGTATAAGGCTTGGATGGCAACTCTTCAATCTCCCAAAACCGCCTTAGGGTCTGGTCGATAGGATCTTCTACAGAAGTAAAAAATGCTTGGACAGTATCAGACTGCAAGCTTTTTGTGGGACCAATAACAGTCCAACCAAAAATTGTATTTATGGCGGCAGGCTGAAGAAATTTGCCATGTATAACACCGCCATTGATGATGAACGGATAAACATCTGCTCCGAGGAGCATGTCAATGGTTCCTGGAGAGTTCCAGGTCGGGTCTGCAAAGTGCAGGCCGCTTAAGTGTTCCCAATTATTAGGAACTTCAACGCTGGGTAATTTGCCAGATATTGACGAAAGCACAAAAGTTGTGACTTCTAGAGATTTTTCAGAGTCTAACATAGAGCGAATGGTGCAGCTGACGGCACCCCTATTGACTGCTGAAGTTGTCTGTCCAAGTCCATAAATCGGAACTTGAGAACGTATGCGTGGAAGCCAAAGTTTGCTCACGCAATTGTCTCGAATAAAGCTAGCTTGGGAGCCAGGGTCTAAGAGTACCCTGATCGGTTTGTATCTACCAGACCGGTCTTGAACTTCCACAACAGCAGTGGAGAGTAAGACAGTAACCCCAGGATTTAAATTCGTCTGTGAAGACAAAACATTTGCCGGAATAGGAGAGGCTGACTGCGTCCTATTGGCATTTTTATGCATAGGTGTAGCGATTGGTTCAGCTGAACGGCTAGAAGCAGGTTGCGGTTCAAAATGTAGCAAGATATGATGCGGCTTGGCGCAAGTTCGACAAGAGTTATAGGATTTGCATTGCATGGACGCATGATCTGTTCGTAAGCAATTTAAACAAAGGCGTAAGCGTTTGACAATGTCGAAACGTTCTGTCGGAGTTTTCTTTAGAAACGATTGACATCTGTAAATTAAGTGATTGCCTTTGCAAGAAGGACAATGGTGCAAAAATGAATTTGAGTCACTGGAGCTACTTGGTGTATCCAGCGAAACTACGTTAGAAGAAACTCTTGGTTTAAACTGAAACGCTGAGGATTTCTTAGGCACTGATGTGTGAGATGTATGGACAGTCGTCGAATAAGAAACAGGTGCGGTTGAAGAAAAGGTTTCCAACGCTGCACATTGTTGAGTTAAAAATATCTCAAATCCTCGAAATTAGGTATTTGCTTTGGATCCGATTGGAGTTCAAAGCGTTTTCTAGTGAATGGATCGAGTTTTTTTAAAAGAAAATCGACCAGAATGAAGTTCCAATGTTCAGTAGGAAACTTTAAGTTAGTTAGAACAGCAAGGTTCTCTGAAAAACAATCAATAAGTGCCCTAAGTTTCTTAGGGTCTTCTGATTTTAAAGGTGGAAAGTCTTTCATAGCTTTCCAATGCAAAGTTGCCAATAAACGCGGATTGCTAAATCGCTCACGCAAGGCATTATATGAGATAATAAAATTATCCCCCGAAATGGGTACCGATTTAATAATTTTCAAAGACTTCCCGCTACAGCAATTGATAAGGTGATTTAATTTTTCGATATTGGTCAGCGATGCATTATTATAGACCAGACTGTCAAATAAATCGATAAAGGATGAGAATTTCGTTACCTCATTATTAAAATGTGGGAGCTTTAACGGTAACAATTTTGATCCCGTGCTGCTTGGAGCATTTTCAATGATTTGTGGTGCTTTCATCGTTTCAAGATGCAGCAGTATGCAATAATAAGCGGAATCCACTTCCTTCCGTAAAGCGTTGTAATTCAATAATTCTGCCTCGTTAGAGGACGCTAAGACATCAACTAAAACCTTATTAAAATTGGAGTAAAGGTCATTTACTCCCCTTGTTTGAATAAGGAACAACGTTTTTAAACTCGGGTCACTTTGTATAGCGTTACCAAGTTCCCACATCTCCATAATGCGTATTTTAAGCAATTCTAGCTCTGCAACATGTGTTTTCCTCGGAGCCATAGTGATTGTTATTCTGAGAAACCTACAATAAATGCTGTAAAACGGTAACAGCTCAGATGTGCGCTGAGAAATATTAAAATATTATGGGTTGTTGTTCAATGCACGAAAAATGTAAAATAGCGCATAAATCAATAAATCATCTTTATGACTATTAGCCTGCAATGGGGCTTAAGCAACACGTAGAAACTAAGGGTTTGTCAAACAAAGCTTAAAGATAAAATTTACAGTTTACGATGGGCGGCCTTTACAACAAAGCTCACAGGATCCACCAACATTTAAAAACATGTGGTTGGTGTATTGTAAAAAGGGTTCAGCTTAACAACTTTATTACTCCTGCAAATGTGTTCAATATTTTACGTTGTAAACCGACTGAAAGGTTGTATGTGATACAAAACGTGCAATGGCTTTTAATGCAAATTAGCAAATTTTATATTAAGGATTTGTTTGTAATTAAACGCTTGCTGGTTTAATTACGGCGAAATCGCTTAATTTAGTTTAACGAAAGTATGTAGCTAATATTGTACATATTTTAACCCGCTAAATATGGGGTTTGAACACAAATTTAAAGCTAAATCATTAATTAAAAACGCTCGCTGAAATGCAAAATAATATTTAATTTAGGACATGCGTATAAAACCATAGAACTAGTTAATTCGGATCGTTTGGACCAATAAATGTTTGGGATGAATGAGGTGATATAGATTTGGTAATTATAGGGAAGGACCAATTGCTTTTTGTAGCAATAACGATGGCAGTGGAGCGGTTATGTAATAACTAAAGCAACTACAACAAACTACTTAATGAAGGGTATAAATACCTTAAAGCCTGTGCCGCTGTGGGCAATAAAAATCACACACAAAAGCTTCGCGGACAACCAAGAACACGCTCGTTCGGGTGATGGTGTTGCTTCCAAAAGCTCTGATACAACTCTCTTTGGTAACGGTTCGCGTACGACTGTCTTCACGCACTTCCACTGTCGGTATCAATGTTTCACTAAAAACTGTAGGATACCCGCACGAAAGTATTTATTGTCACCAATACCAATAAATGTTCGATGATGACGTAACAATATGCATCATCCAAAATTATTCCTCAACCATAAGGAATGAAATAAGTGGTAACATAAATTTAATTATCCTAAAATATGAATTTGTTATTCAAAAGTGTCTGGACAATATTTTACAAAAATTATTTTCATTTCACCCCTTTACAGAGTTTATCACTCTTATTGAGTTTTGGAAGAAAAAAAAACAGTGTATAAAAAGGTATCTTGTGTAATATTAGGTGTTTCAAAAGCTATTTGCCAAACTATTTTTTTATCAATAACAATTGGCATTTGTTTAAATCATTGTTTGCAAAATTCAAGATACAAACAGAAAAGCCATGTGTAATAACTCAGAGCTTTATCGCTTTTTCAACTTATACTTTTTTTTATTGGCCGTTTTAGTAAATACGGTTTTTGTATTACATTTGAGCTGTTTGTGAAATCTGCACAATATTCAGTTTAGTGTGAATCACTATAAATGAGTCAACTCTACGTATTAAATTAGCTTCTATAGCTTTTGCTATTCACTTAAGACTAACTGAGAGTATTAACATGCTTATCCAAACAATTCCAAACATCCTACAATACAGCAAAGCTTTTTTACTTGTATAAACTGTTTTGTGTGTTTGGTGGATTGTCTCCTTATTTTCAAAAATTTGTTCTTGACTCATGAAATGAAGTTTCTTATGTAAATGTGGTATTTAGCATTTTGTTTTTGGTTTTGTTTAAAATTCTTACAGTTCTTTGTTATAAAATTTAATTCAGCAAGTTTGCTGCCTACATATTTTAATAATTTTGTTGACATTTGATATATAGCTATGCATGTATTTTTATTTTGTATACCACAATTTACAAAATTCTATTTAATAATGGATGTAGTCACTATTTACAACCTAGCTGATTAACAAAATTAAACTTTTAGATTTGTTTTTATTTAATTAATTTATGTATCAATGAGTTTTGCCCATTTTTACTTCTTTCAAGGTGTTGTGATGCAGTAGAAGAGGATTGTGAACTCTATTCCAAACTTAAAACATCTTTTAATTGAGATGGGTGTTTGCTGGACCATAGATTGGTAAATCCTCATCTAATACAGAAAATCATCCAAGTAACATACATAATTTCAACTGTTTCTAGAATTTATTAGTTATTTGTGAGGAGCAAACTGTTTTGTATTAACTTAAGGTAAATTTTATCTTATTGCATGTACGTTACACAGATATGTTGGTGTTTCCTTTTGGTGTCGTTTCCGTAAAAACACATCATGCCTGAGTAAACTTGTTTCTTTCAGAATTGTGCATGTTAGATGTGTATCTTAGGTTGATGTTCTGGCATAATGGATATTCTTAAAGGAAGTAGTAAAAATAAAATCACAATAAAACTTCATTTTTGCTTGAAAACGAGTGGAAGCATTTTTTTTTTAAAAGAAAGAATATTTAAATAAATCACCACACAATGTTAAGCTAACGAATGTATGATAAGTAAAGCATAATATTTCTATTTCATATTTTTTTTTGTTGAGAATAATATACTACAACAAGCAAAATGATGCTAAAGAACTCAAAATACACTGTTCTTTAATGCTCTAGTGCATAGAAACTTCCAAAAATTAAAACCTAAAGACAAACTCATTTTCATAAATGAATAATCAAATCTGCTGCAAAAAGCTAAACCTATGAATATGTTCAAAAAATGTAGAATTTGCAAATGTTTAAAATATATCTTACGTACAGCTGTCTAAATATGGATAACTTGCTTATTTGAATACATAGAAAGAAGTGTAAATGAGAACAAATTTTCCAAATATAGTTACTAACAAATTTAAATTATCGTGCTTATATTCTAAATTATGTAAGAAACCCAAAATTTTGGATTTTTGACTTTGTACTATAAATTTTTTTTTTATGACATTTCGATTTTATGTAACCTTCGTCACTTTGTTTTTATTATGGCCATCATATTGATTGAAATTTTTTTAAATACCAAAATTAATGGTACCTATAATAAAAAACAAAGCTGACAATGGTTAGGTGAAATCAAAACGTCATAAAAAAATGTAACAATGCCTTAAATGTACCGTATAAGGTCACTTTGGTGTTTTGATATCTTCTTTTCGCAAATAATTTGGAAAATAAGCAAGATAATTTAAATTTGCTAAAAGATAATTGTTAGTTACTCTATTTGAAAAAATTGCTTTCATTTAAGATTCTTTCTTGTGCTTAGACCACTCAAGAGGGACATCGTGTGTTGTAGGTGTGTTTACACATGCATGTGTGCACATGTGTGTGTGTGTGCGTGTGTGTGCACATGTGTGGTGCATGCATGCATGTGTGTGGGTGCATGTGTGTGTGCATGCATGTGTGTGTGCACGAGTGCATGCGCATGTGTATGTGAGTGGGAGAGATGCATTAAAAAAAGCACCACTACATTTAGAAGAAAAGATAAATGTAATACTCGAAAGGAGTTTATAGCAATACTGAAAATTAAGTACAACCATGAAATACCTGAAAGAAATTGAGTTTAAAAATAAGACATGTGAGGCAGCAATTTATGTCTCCAATGTAGTTCAAAATTAAAACAATATCATATATCTCGTAACATAACCAAATCTCATTAGAATTTCTATATTTTTAATTACTGTGAAACCTTTCTTTTAATAAAAAGATGAAAATTTTCTTAGATCATATAATGAAACACAAAAATATTTCTGTCACAAATTAACAATATATAGATGGATATTTCATTATAAATTAACATTAAAAATATTTAATTATTGGTTATTGTTTTAAATCTCAAAGGAAAAAATCAGAACCTTGGCGTTTGGTGCTTAAAATTACAATTAAAAAATTTACTTGAAAACTAGATCCATTTTCTACTCACAATCAGAATGTATAGATCTTAAATATTTCAGAATTACTAAAAAAACTTTATAATGTTCCAAAACTAGAAGACACATAAGGCAAAAGTATGCTTAAATTTATAAACAAAATTAATTTATCTAATAATAGATGTTCTGATTATTAATATAAATGTAGTCCTCTTTCTGCATAATCAGAGAGTGACATTTAACAGCTTGCTTGTTAGATAATATGGCAAGCAAATCTCTATAATGCTGATACTAGGGCTCTATTTAATCGTATTGATCTATGTTATCTTATCACAAAAGAATCGATGCATTCATCGACCCTAAACCTGACTTTTAAGTTCAAATTAAATTCCAAACACAAATTTTTGCTTTGCTGGATTTTATAATCGTTAAGTGAAGCGTAAACAAAACAGAGCTAACAACTGTCAAATTAGATGTAAAAGTACACAAAGCCTTGGAAGTGCAGTTTAAAATAGTACCACCTGTATTATCGACCAGAATCATATGTCCGTTACTTGCTATATCGAAACAAAAAAAGGTAAAGTGAACTTGACCTGTTGCCGTGGCCTAAAATTTTCTTCAAATTTAATAGATGATCCTTCAATTTATTTAATCCAAATAAGATGATAACCTGGACCAATTATACAGCATAGTAAATTAATGACATTTATCACAGATATAAGTATTTTAACAATTCTTCAAAGCCAAATTAGTAAAACCACTCTGCATTCTAGGAAATTTTAAGACCGGATACCTAAGTTTAATGTTACTTAAATACGCAGCATTGTTAATTGGATGCCTTCATGATCTTATTAACACTACTGCAGATGCTATTTTAATGTCGCTGGTCGTCAGATGATCCATCTTATTTTCTTAATGGACTTTTGTCTGCCTCTATTTTATAATGGGACTCGTTGCTCGAAACAATGTAGATAATTAGTCCTAGCGCCGTTTGGTTAAACGATCTGCACTAGTTTGTAAATGTCTTTGGTAGATGGCTGCACTACACCATCAAGTGATATATAACATACCAATGTAGTTGTTTGTTTACATTGTAACCAAACCAATTATTCATATAAACATAATAGAAATATTAAGGATGTTCTAAATGGGAAGTAAGTTGTTATTTGAGGCGTGTAATATGTATGAAAATTGGTTTTAATAAACGTTGAGGGTACTCAATGTGTAATTTGCTTTGTGATATGAGTTACATATATCTAATAATATATATTGTTATGTACAACAACATCTAATAAGATGGTAATATGAATGTAACATTTGAGTATGTTACAATATAATCTTTAAACTTCTTGGATGTTGGTCATTAAATACAATAAATTAATTAATAATTATTAATAAAATTCCATTGATAAATTGTATTTTTATTAACGTATTTACATCAAGAGCTTTAGTAAATTATTTCTATTACAATGAGTCAAATTTTCGTAATTGGATTACCATGTGAAATTTTTGTCATTTGGCAATTAACTATGTCAATAGCTATCGAATATATGTGATTATTATGTAAAATTAAGATATTGAATAGGGTTGGTTTAAACTATGATTTAATCCTGTTAATTTTGTTTGAGATAGAGCAGATTCAATTAAATGCCAGAAAGTAGTTGCATTATTTGATCCATTTGCAATGACATATTTATCCGTTTATGACTAGTAAAATCCAACAACAGGAATTAAATGAATGCTTATAATAATAAAATAACATTGAGTAATTAGTCTGTTACCTATGTTTGCAAATGTTGAAAGAAATTTTTTCATTTGGATTAGTAAGTTCAACACAGAGGCAAAGATTTCCGTAAGAAATAATTGTATTATACATACTGCAATATTTTTGTTTCAAAACGTTTAGCAGTTGCATAACCTTGTATGTGTTGTTTATTTAATTTTATTATAATAAGTGATACAATTATTATTTTCCTATTATTGTTGTAGTTATTCCATTTTTAATTGTATGATTTTTTTATTTTTATTATTACCACTTATCTCCTTTATGAAATTTTGATTAAATTTAAGATTTTTTACATGTTTTTTCACAGAAAAAATTAACTTAATTTGAAATTAACAAAACCTGATTTAAAACTAAAAATCTTGCAATTTAGGTTTGAGAAATAATGTGTTCATGTATTATTGATATTCCAGTATATATAATTGTCAGATAATTGTATGATATTAGTTAAGCATTGAAGTAATGTTCATAAGAAAATCTATATTTTTATTTTATTTTAAATACTTTGATTATATTTATTTATTTGTTATTATAATTCTATCGGTAAATTGTATATTTAATAAATGCTATTATTAAAATTGGTATATATTTAGTAAGAAAGTTATCATATGTAAACTGAATTTTATATTTTTCTCATTTAGTTACAGTTAAAATTAGCTATGAAATCTGCATTTTATGTTTAAAAGTAGAAAACCAAGATTGTTTGTTAATGAAATAATATACATAGGATTAATTAACATTTAGATTTAATTTTACCTTAAATAATGTCAACTAATTTTATATTTATTTATTTGTTAGTAAACATTTTTAGAAAAGTTGTAGTTTTATTAAAATTTTGTATTAAAATAATTTACCATTAGTAAGGTTGCTCTGTTTAGACTGAATTTTAATTTTCTTATAAAGTGATAAATATCAATAACTATCAAATACATGTTGATAGTTTTAAGTGAACGAATAGTGGTGAAACCTAATTGCAATTAGTCCAGCTTAAGGATCTAATTCTTTTACTTTTGCATTCTCAACAAGTATATATTTTACTAATATGTATCTAAATTTTCTCACGTTGACAACTATAAAAATGTTTTTAAAATAGTAAATAAATATAAATGCATTAGTCTTTCTGTAAAGCATGCACCCTTATACAAAAGATTGAGGATAAAAGAATATAAAAAACTCGTCAACTAAATAACCAGAATTAGTGTAATAGGGGAGATTTGTGTAAACACTGCACTGCAATACTTGTTTATCAAATTATTACTATATTTTAAGAATTAAAAATTTTACATTTCAAGGATTTTGAAAAGTGGCTGTTTGTTAAAATAATAATCATTAAATTAATTCTGACTAAAACAAATCCGGATATGAAACTGAATAGAACAATCAACAAAGTTTATTTGTAGCACAACATTATATTTTTAAAGTGGGTGGACAGATGTGCCTGCATATATTTTCCAGTTTCCTATATGTACTGAACTGATTCAGTGTATTATCTATCATTATTTACGCTTTTTTGGATGTTTTAAATGTTTGATTGTATCTTAATCATTCTTTTATTCCTCAAAATCTATCTTAACAAAGGTTCTTTGCCTTACATCTGTACATAATTGCAAGCATGCATATGTTTTGTGGGTTGGCGGATGCACACGTGGGTGTGTGTCAAAAAGTGTATAGGATTATGAGTGCATTACATATTTAATAAGGGCGGACTCACGTACCGATATTGCTAATAAATATCAGTAAAATATTAACTACTTAATTTAATTAATATCTTATGGAATATTTTTATTTATAGGATATATATGAAAGTGTAAACCATAAATTGTCTAATTTCAACCTAATCTATTTAAATGAACTATAAACAACGTCAACTACAATAAACATTAGCCAAGCTTTAGCTTGCGATCCGAGAACATTTTGTCATACTTGATGGAACAGCAAAAAGGTCTTTATAATAAGATCAATTCTATTTAGTAATTTAAAAGTATATGGCAGTGTAGCTTCTTAGCCGTTCTAAGGAAGCTACAAATAAAAAATCTATAGTATAATATTTATACTCTAGTGGCTGGTTTCTAATTTATATCATACACATGTAAAGGTATGTTTGATGTAACTATGTTTTAAAACCATAAAATGCCATTTTCAATTGATGACATCTGTTTTTCAAAAAAAAATTTTGAAAACAGCTTTTGTCTTCAACATAATGCATATATGGACTTATACGTGTTTATAATAAGTTCTGAACTTGTGTTGATAGTGATCATGAATAATACGTTTTGGTATTTATAGTAATATATAGTTGGCATATAAAGGTCAGAATGCTAAAGAGAGAAATGAGGAATGAAATGCTAAATGCCTTTATGGTAGAAAATTCTTGCATTATAAAACACTATACGGATGGTTGACAATCAAGGAAAAAATAGTCAAAGTATTAGAAAGGTATTATGACTTGAAGATGGATGAAAATGGTACACAACTAGTAAGTTTTATATTAAATGTGTGGTTTACCATAAATATCTGATTTTATTTCTTTTTATAAATTTAGAATTTAGTTATAGATGCAAAAATAATGCATAAAGCTTACTGTAACAAACAAGTTCTTAGATATCCAAAGTGGGTTTAATATTTATATTTGTGACAAGAAATATCATATGTAATAAGCAGCAGATTTAGAATGAAAACTTGTATAGAATAACGATGAAAAAAAGTTGCAAAAAACATCAAGCAATCAAGACAAAAATATGGACTTTGTAAAAATTGAATTTCCAACAATTATATTAATTGAAGAGAGTACATGGTTATTGCCTATAAGCTGTAATGAATGAATTGATTGCTGAGAGAAACGTAGATGAACATTAAAAACTGCATTATGTATGTACTGGGACAAGCAAATGTAAAGAAAATGCAAAAAAATTGTAAAAATGAAATTACATGAATGAAAAATGGTTTTGAAGGAAACGCGCATTTTGAAGTGGGTAAAAAATAAATGTGCTATTGCAGAACATGTGTTATTCAGAATACATAAGAGAAATTGATATTGAATGAATGATATTAGAAACTGATGTGGACAATATTAGAGGCACAGTGAAAGTACAGAAACAAGTATTAGAAGTGCCTATGTTGGTATTAACAGGAAGATTTACGATGATAAAGTATTAGATGTTACAACAAACCTTAAAAATGGGAAAACCGCTGGTATAAATTGTATGAGTAAAATGTTAAATCATCTATGTTGCTTATCAAAAATTATATAATGTATAAAGATATTCGACTAACAAATATCTCAGGTGATCACAGGTTTGGTGCAAATAGTGTAAAACTAAATGTAAGGATTATAGTGCAATTAGTTTATTCAACATAAAAAGTGTGATAATATCTTGATTGAAAGAGTCTGCATAAAGATACGTGATATCTGATGTAGATAGATACTGTATTTTGTATTCCGTCGTGACTTCAAATTGTACTAGCTGTCTTCGTAGCTAAAGTAAATTCGTTTGCCTAAAAGTGATCGTACATTACATAAATAGAAGTATTATGTCAAATACCTATTATTGAACTACAAGCTGTTATTTATTTTTAATATGTATCAACTGCTGCGTATAATTGGCAAAAATCAAATTTCAATATACTTGCATGTAGCTTATATTGGATTAATTAGTGGAAATTCAAACAGGAAGTGCAGTACTATAAAGATTTTACTTAGTTGCATATCTGCTTATGGATTTTTCAGTTTTATTAACTATTCATTTTATTTTCTATAGTAAAACTTTTGAATTTATGTGAATTATTCTGTTTATGCCATTGATTTGGGAATTATTTCATTTCTTTATCTAGTTCTTTAATATTTATGTCTTATATATTATTTGTGTCAATTGGAAATTCTTTTCTTGTATATATCTTGATTTAACAATGATCAATTCTCTATGACTTTCATGAATAAATCTGCCATGCCTACTCTACTTTTTATAATCTTGTAATGTGGTTCAACAACAGAAGCACACATTAAACAAAGTTCATTATAAAAACCTCATTTTCTTATATGATCTTTTCAACAAAATTTGTATAAATAGCTGACTGTGGAGTTATATTGTCAAAAAAGCACGAATTTAACAATTTTTAAATCTTCAAAATTATTTTTATTGCATCAAACTTGAATTATAAAAATGCATAACACCTAGACACTTTTGGAGCATTTTGTTGTTTGATGTAATTTAGACTTTTAGAACTATAATTTTTAAAAAAATTTTGTTCATATTGTATTACTTATCTGTTCTTGAATTAAACTACAACAGAAAGGGCTTTGTGAACCACTTAAAATCAAGGACCCGAAATTAAAAATGAAATCCAAAGTATTTACTTACCAACATAATATATAATTGTTCTCGTGATTATAAGGGTATTATTTTATCAGCCAGTTCTTTAAAGTTTACTTCTTGAAAAAAGTCATTCTAAGATCTTATTAGGTATTTTGATTGTATGGAAAAATGTTCAATTACAATATGTGTATATGCTGAATTAACTTGCTCAATAATGTTATGGAACAAACTTTTAGTTGTAGAAAATTTAAACAAAAATTTAATATTTTTTTTGTTTTAAAATGTTAATTGTGTTGAAAATTATAAAATCAATTTTGCCGATTTTGCAGTTCACATTAACAAATTTTTTTCAATCAATTTTAAACAAATTCAAAACTACATTTATGTAGGAATATTTAATAGTGAGCATTACAGCTCTCTTGTACTCTGCGATTAATTGTTATTTCAGCAATGAAGAATCTCATCTAATAATACTGTTGCTAATAACATTATTCTAGATACCATTGTTATGGTTTTTGAATTTGTAAAAGGTTCATAAAGAAAAAACTTGGTTTGAACATATTCTCTTGCTCTCTTGAATATAAAATTAGTCAAAAATTTTACTTTCTGTGGGTGAATTGTAAATGTCACTTAAATTAGATGTTTTAAACTGGAATAATAATTAATACAATCAAAGATGTTTAACTACGTTTTTTCTTACATGTTTTCAAATTCATAATTACTAGAGTAATATAGAAAATAAGCTACTAGTTTGGATTAACTTCTTTATCTTTAGTGTTCATACCTTCTTTAAATTATTCAATTTAGATAAATTTCAGTTGTTCCCAAACTACAGGAAAATTATCACGAGTAAAAACAATATTAGTTAATGATTTTTTTCTGTTTTTTGACTTTGAATTTACATTATTGTAGCTATTAGACTTCTCAAATCAATTGTTTTTAAAGCTTGTGACTAAGCAACGATGTTTATACTACTGATGTAATTTATTGTTTGCCATAATTAACTGAATAAATTTAAAACCTTAATTAAAGGAAGGATTCTTATTTTTAGAAAACAACATCCTGTTTAAAACAATTAACATTTAATTTGGTTAATTCTTATTACTGATAACTAAAAGAGTTGACAGAAAAAACTAATTTTATTTAACAATGAACAGAATGCTCAGCATTAAATTGTTCACTTCTTTATATATTGTATGGAGACTGCTGCTAAAATAACCAGTCCTCAAACATGTTTTTCTTCTTAAAAGTTGCCATAAAATTTGCATTTTAAATGTACCCACAATCTCAGCTGAAATCATTGTCAGCACATCTTATTTTGTGTTTGCACAGTACCATAGTCTTTGGTTGCCAAACTATATGATTATATCAAGTGGTCCCTGTAAGTCAATGGCCCCATGGCTTAGTTGGTTCACGTTTGACTACTAAGTTTCAGGTTCCTGGTTCGAATTTCGATACAGACTGCTTGAAAAATGTTAGACAAGCATTTTTCAAAAAATTAGTCCTCGTTCGAATGAGATGTAAAGTGTAAGTTCTGTGGGTGTGTTGTCACACACATTAAAGATCCCTACTTTGCTTGGAATATCAACAATTTGGCAAAATTCAAAATCTTGCCTTGCTTGGAATAGCAAGGGTTCGTTAAAATTCAAAATTTACAGGTTAAAAAAAAACTCACTTCCTGACCAATATATGTCATTCAGGTGGAGCATTGGAAAAGCAAATGTGGGGTTCCTGTAAGTCTGCGTGCACCATCACGATGAAGATTGGTGTATTGATTACAAGTGGTTTTAACACTATACCAAAAACATATTATTGTATATGACCATCACGATGAAGATTGGTGTATTGATTACAAGTGGTTTTAACACTATACCAAAAACATATTATTGTATATGAATTATTAACTGATATTCCACTAAAGGAACGTGCATTAGATAAACAATTTCAGACTTGAAACAAGTAATTATTTGTTGTTCGTTTTAAAATGCAAACTGATGATGTTTAGTTTTGGACTTTTCTGATGTTTTCTTGCAACCACTTAGTACAAGCTCATTTTTTAAATTTTAATTAACTATACAGAATACAATGACAATGTAACTTTCAACACCTAAATTCTAATACAATATTTATTTCATGCATGTCTATGGCTCATGATTTAATTTTGAGCTTAGGTGCTTGCCGATCTATCTTATTAATTTTTTTCTATTTATGCACAGCATCAATGCTTTTTGAAACTGCTGCTTACATTTGGTGTTTGCAAAATTCAGTACTAACGAAGCCATGTCTGTTAGAATTTGTTGAGCCAATGATAAATTACTTTAATAGGATGATGTTTCGCACTTCAAAAAATTCCATTGACTTATTGCTTGAAAATATTTTATTTAAAATGCGTATTTTTCACTTGTTTGTTGAAATTTATTATCTTTTTATTTTTTCTGGCTATCTCACGATGTGTCGTGTTATTCGAATTTGTCACATTTGACAAAATGTAAACATTTTCTGAAAAGAAATTTTAGCAGGAATCTCGTACAGATTTCTAATTAATAGTCATCCGATAAACACTTGGAAATTTTTTTAAATAATTAACCTTTTGGACCAAAATATTTGTATCAAGACATTTAAGTAACAACATAGGTTTGGTCTTAACATTTTACTCAAATAATAATTTTTTTTGTAAGTTTGCATTTTTTAGGGATGTCAAACCACATAATGTAATGATAGATCATGAAAATAGAAAACTTCGCCTTATAGACTGGGGATTAGCAGAATTTTATCATCCAGGACAAGAATATAATGTCCGTGTAGCATCAAGATATTTTAAAGGACCTGAATTATTAGTAGATTATCAAATGTATGATTATTCATTAGATATGTGGTCACTGGGCTGTATGTTAGCGTCCATGATCTTCAGAAGGGAACCTTTTTTTCATGGTCATGATAATTATGATCAATTAGTTCGTATTGCAAAGGTGCTAGGAACAGAAGAACTATTCGAGTATCTGGATAAATACCACATAGAATTAGATCCTAGGTTTAATGACATTCTTGGAAGGTTAGTATGTTATCTAAAGATATTTTCACTTTTGTTAGTTTCAACCTGTAAGTTCCTTTTACTGTTATTAAGCATAGTCTCGGGATAAGTTGGAACTATATCATTTTACAATTAATTAGTCTTTAAAATAAATTTGAAGTTTGTTATAGATTAACTATCTCCCATAACATATTTATTTATAAATTTACATTTTTATTCGTAAATTGTTTTGTTTTTTTACAAAATGATGACAATTTAGTCTATATTTTGAGTAAAATGTCACCTTTGACTGATCCTAAACTCAGAAATGAGGCATTGATTTACAAAATCTGGGATTTTCACTTTTAGTCTAAAAAATTTAATTGATGTGGACTGTATATTTTGAGGTTGACAAATTAAACGATGCAATCATACCACTTGTAAACTTCATAAATCCATCCTAAATAAGCGAGTAAATATATTTTTGCCACCAAAACTAGACAATTTCCTAATGATTTTCTAAACTTAATATAATCCAGTGCGGTGTATCTACAATAACCATGTTAGCTTTATTATTAAGTGGCAGATGATTAGCACTAAGTAGCAAACTCCCTGTCATTAAATCTATAATATCACGCCTATCTTGAAAAGTAAACCTGTTGCGCCATATACATAACAAATTATCTTTGTGTAAAGTTTTCTACAATGGAGAAAATTGTGCATGATATTATTACTTGCAGAAAGGTAATAGTCATAAATAGTCACTAATGAAGTTACAACTTATCTTTTTATATTTTAGGTATAAGCAGATATGTAAACTTCGGAGTTTCAAAAAGCCTTGCAGTCTCAAGTACAATCGATAAAATATTGTTCTGCATATGAGAACAATAGAAAAAATATTACTCTAAATTTCAGTACAATGATGTTTTTGTTAATAAAGACTTTTACAATTCTAGCAAAGTGAAAAAAAATGCCATTCTTTATCATCTATTAACCGTCAGCTTATGTGAATGTTGCAAAGTTGAGCCCTTGGTGATAAAAACTCAACGAATTATTGCAGTGTATTATTGTGTAAGTAAAATGTTATGTTTTTCTATACTTAAAATATTTTACAATTTTATTTCAGTTATTATTCTTATAATGAAAAATGCTTTAATGATCTCAGCAGTATTCTAAATAAGCAAGTTTAGGTTATTCGATCGTTGTTAAAGGTTTATAAGGAAAAGGGGTCAATCCGAAAGCAGTTCGTGATGATTATAAAAAATCTGGAACGTTAGAGGGCAAGAAGGAAATCGTTTTAGAAATTTATTGGTAGTTTACTTGCTGTAGAATCTCATTCTAAGCGCCAATCTAAACTCCTCTATTTAAAATAAAATTTAAATGTGAGAAAGCCGTATTTTAAACAAAGGAAATCTTAAAATTTGGTACCAATTTCTTTGTGCAATATTTATTAAAGACTAATATTGGATTTAATATTCTTGCAAACAATACACACACTTCATATGTTAAAAGTGAAAAGATTCAAACAAAAGGGCCGTGCACCTAGAACAATTTTCAGTATTGAAAGAATGGGTGAATGCATTTATACTCTAGTAACAAGAATACAATGATACATTTATTTTCTGTTTTGACAAGCAATAGCTACATTCACTACCAAAAATCGCAACACAAACATTTATTGCATGCCAAATACGTTTGTATTTTTTTGTTGTGATAAATTTATGCAACCCAACATTTTACTTGTTAAACATAAATTCAAGTATCATGATATTGCAGAAGTAGAATTAGCATTAGCAGGATTTGACTGTTTTGTGATGATTATGAAACTACAAAATAAAAAATCTTGTGGTTTATGATTTGGTGCATTAGTTGGAAAATATATTTTGCATTTTTAGATTGGGGGCATAGCTTCCTTCTTCCAATAAGACTTTTTGTTTGATAAAGAAATGCTTTAATAAAAACCATGTTATTACAACCAGTGAGAAGTAGATACAAATTTATTGTGGTCCTGAATCAGTTCGGAAATCAGGAAGAGCTGGACACTAAAAGATTCAGAGATATATCATAATAGATACAGGAAAATAACAGTGAAAAGCATGATAAATTTCAATTTTAAAGCAAATGAGCTACAAGAATCGGCCAGGCAGTTTAAAACTTGTCAGTTTACCACTAGTTTCATTGGGAAAACAATAGGAATTAAAACTTATAAATGTTAGGAATATACAGTTTAGGAAAAATGGTTTGAACATCTGAAATTTGTTTTTTATGTAAGCACCTGTTGCAACATATTAATAAGATCCAGGACAAGAAAAATAACCTAAAATTGCTATTGTTTTGTAAAATGCTGTTAGATTCAAATTTGAATTGTTAAATTTTTTCCAAAATTCAATAAAGTGTGTTTATTGTTAACTCTAAATGAGTCAAAAACAGTTTGATTTTCAAAACTTAATATATCATTATTTTCGTAACAAAATTTGATAAATACAAATAAACATGCATTTTAAAATGATTCTAGGTGCACCAATATAAACACTTTATGATATACAAGAGGATTACACATTAACAATGAATGCCATCATTAATGCACAAAATAGTCTGATTAATATTGTAAGTTTTTAAATGTTTCTGAAAAGCATTTTTGTATCTATCGAGTTTTGTAAATAAACTTTTCAAATATCAAAACATCAAAAACAATAAGACCAGAAAATTTTTTTAGAAATCGATGTTATTACAAAAAATTTAGTAATAGTAAATGATATATTAAAAACTGAATAGAATATTTCACAGTTTTCTAAAATTACAAATTGTGGTTTCTGTAGTATAAAATAGGTTCGAATTGAATCTAATTGAATTAAATTTAAATGAATTAGACTTAAATTAAGTTGAGTCGTTTAGAATTAAAGCCCTAAAATAATTGCCCGTTACTTCAACTTATTAAAAAAATATGTCTACTTACAATTTTTCCCAAGTTTAGCGAAAAAGCAATCATAACAATTACGAATACTTAAACTTGCATTAATTTTTATTTTATTAATCACTGTTTTATTCTAACAGCTTCGCTTGGCAGCAGAACATCCATAATAATCTGTTTTACAATTACTCTAGTATTTATAACCTTTTATTCAAATAAAAACGACACTTTATAGAAATCTGCTATTTGATACAAGTATTAGACTTACTAGAAATTACTAAACTCCGTGCCAATAATAATTTTTTTACTTCACAACTAAGTACGTGATTTGTTCAGTACTTTTGACAGTGCGAAAATTGACCTTTCTTCTATATGTATATTCCAACAATTTCATATTATTATTTGTCGCATAGCAACTTCAAATTCCCAAATATTTTCTTATAAATAGAGTACTTGCTTTGAAATTTTGGTTTATCACTATGTATGTTTACCTTTATTGAATGGAATAACGAACAATTACGTGATTTGTACATGAAGCGATTTATAGTAAAATTAATACAAAATTCAGTGAAATAAAGAGAACGAATAACACCTATAAAATATTCATCCATTTGAATTATATAAAACATAGTTTTATATACCGAGTGTTTTCAATTAAAATTCATGCTTGTATTATGAATTAGAATTATGCCATAATTGACCAAAATGGATTGTATTCTTTCTCTACTTAATATATATATATATATATATATATATATATATATATATATAGTTAATAAGATGAAATAATAACTTTGAATTTTATGCAAAGCTTAAATGTTAATTATTTCAAATCGAGCTAGTAATTGAAAGATGGAAAACATAAGGTCTTGGACAGAACTCGAACCTGTATCTTAGTCTTTATAGGACCATCCATTTTCCAATTATGCCACCGAGACCGATGATGACAATTGGAAAATTTACAAATCTAAATCGTGTACACAACCATACATCAACCTAACTTTCAACTACGTTTGGCATTTTTGTCAATCATATCTGACATTGTCAAGTTTTTGACTCCGGTTATAGACAGGAGGCAATACTCAAAATTATGGCTATAAGCTAAGTATTAAATATATAAATATTTTATGTAGTTAATTACACAAGGTAAGTTGATAAATACTAACGTATTACAGTTAATAAGATGTAATAATAACTTTGACTTTTATGCAAAACCCAACTAATCATTTGAAATCGAGCTAGTAATTGAAAGATGAAAAATGTAAGGTCTTGGACAGGACTTGAACCTGTACCTTAGTCTTTCTAGGACCATGCATTTTTCCAATTACGCCACTGAGACCGATTATGACAATTGGAAAATTTACAAATCTAAATTATGTAATTTTGAGTGTTGCTTCCTGTCTATAACTGACATAAGTCAAAAACTTGACAATGTCAGATATGATTGACAAAAATGCAAAATGTAGTTGAAAGTTAGGTTGATGTAATGGTTGTGTACACGATTTAGATTTGTAAATTTTCCAATTGTCATCATCGGTCCCAGTGGCCTTTTTGGAAAACTTATGATCCTAGAAAGACTAAGATACAGGTTCAAGTCTTGTCCAAGACCTTATATTTTCCATTTTTCAATTACTAGCTGGATTTGAAGTAATCATTTGGGCTTTGCATAAAAGTCTAAGTTATGATTTTATCTTATTAACTGAATATATTAGTATTTATCAACTTACCTGGTGTAATTAACTACCTAATATATATATATATATATATATATATATATATATATATATACTGGGTGAGTTTTTAGTGTGGCAACGGTCGATAACTTCGTTATTATAAAAGCTACGTAAACCAAATTTGGAGGCATATTAGGCATGCCTAAAGTGCACATTTTAAAAATATTTGGAAGCATACAGGGTGTTTGATAATTCCAGGGCATATTAAACTTATATTTTTTTAAATAGAACACCCTATATGTTATTACATTTTTGGAAAGCCCATAAAAAGAGCTTTAATTTGATATCAAATTGTGTGTCTATTCCTTTTAGTTTTTGAGATATTCAACTGTTTTTAGAAAAAATGACCCTAATTTGATACATTGCCACTGCGCAATCACACAGCTTATGTTAATTTTCAAGATGCAGAAAATTTTACTATATACCTAAATCCATTACTTTCTTAGATATTTTTGATTTTCCTTAAATTTTAAGAATGTTTTTAATTTACATAACTAAAAATAACTAACTATTGAAGAATATTATAAAACAATTAATACATTTTGATTAACAATTAAATACACTTATCCAATAACAATTTTCACTAAAGATATAACAACCTACAATAATATGCTATCGATAGAATTCTGCCAGATCAACAATATGCATTTTATAGAAAATGTTCAACCAGGAAATCAGACAGGCTTTGAAAAAAATAACAATTACAATTAAAATGTAATTTAGGTTTATTAATTGTAGTGTGTTGTCATTTAACACATTATCAGTTCTGTTTTAAATGTAATCTTTGAAGGAGTTTTTAAAATGAATTTTACCGTGGAAGAACAAATAGATATGATTTGGGTATTGCGAGAAAGTTTAAGAAATTTTCTACTTGCATCAAGAATATACCAAGAAAGATATCTGTTAAATGAAAACACACTACAATTAATAAACCTAAATGACATTTTACATGTAATAGTTATTTTTTTCAAAACCTGCATGATTTCCTGTTTGAACATTTTTTATAAAATGCATATTGTTGATCTGGAAAAATTCTATTGATAGCATATTATTGTAGGTTGTTATATCTTTAGTGAAAATTGTTATTGGATAAGTGTAGTTGATTGTTAATCAAAATGTATTAATTGTTTTATAATATTCTTCAATAGTTAGTTATTTTTAGTTATGTAAATTAAAAACATTCTTAAAATTTGAAAAAAAACAAAAATATCTCAGAAAGTAATGGATTTAGGTATAGGGAATGCTTAACAAAAATGAAAGGACACTTAATGAACTATCCATTATAGCAATAAAATTGGTAGGGTACCATTTAAAAAAAGTTTTAAAAATTGCATTTTGCGAAACCTGACACACCCTGTATACTGTGAAGAAATTTCAAAAGAGTGATAATTACAAATATACTATGGTATGTAGTAAAATTTTCTGCATTTTGAAAATTAACATAAGTTGTGTGATAGCGCAGTGGCAATGTATGAAATCAGGGTCATTTTTTCTAAAAACAGTTGAATATCTCAAAAACTAAAAGGAATAGACACATACAATTTGATATCAAACTAAATCTCTTTTTATGGGCTTTCCAAAAATGTAATAATATATAGGGTGTTCCATTTAAAAAAATATAAGTTTAATATGCCCTGGAATTATCAAACACCCTGTATGCTTCCAAATATTTTTAAAATGTGCACCTTTGGCATGCCTAATATGCCTCCAAATTTGGTTTACGTAGCTTTTATAATAACAGAGTTATCGACCGTTGCCACACTAAAAACTCACCCTGTATATATATATATATATATATATATATATATATATATAGTAATATATAGTAATATATAGTATATATATATAGTAAATATCGGGTAGTAGTCAATTTGGGCGATTGGTCAACTCTTTTAATCAATTCAAGCTTTCGAAAAATTTATTTTCTTCATCAGGAAAACTATAATAAAAGGATTACAAAATTTCTTGGTATATAAATTGCTTACTTACGATTATACAGTCTATTTAATGAATAAGTGGAACATAACAGATATTAGAACAGTCTGCCGAAATTGATAAATACATTCCAAACACAATAACTAGTTTATATAATAATTAAAAAACTCAGTGGAAAAAAGATTAAATATTAGTAACAAAGTAATATAAAAGTTATTAATTTAAAATAATTTAGAAAATGTCAAAATATAAAATACTTTTGACATATAAATTATGTCATAAGCAAACATAGATAAAAATAATAATTAAATATAACGAGTCAATCTTGAAGTTAAAAAAAAATGTTTAAGTGTAAAAGAAATAAGGCAAATAACTAGTTACTAAGAGATACGATCCTTGTTATTTTTTATAACAGAAATAAGATGCGAGTAGATACTATTAAGATTTTGAGTGTCAGTTTTTTTGTTGAGAGGGTGGTCTTGTAGCGCTATCGCTACCATTTCTAGGAAAATGCGTTTTCTGTAATGGCTTTCCCTGAACATGATTTTAGCATTTGCATAATTGATTGTGTGTCCAGTCTCAAGAGCATGGGACACCAATGCGCAGGTTTTTGCGTATCTGTTAAAGTCACTTTTGTGGGAAGTGATTCTAGATGAAAGCCACCTAGAGGTGTGACCTATATATTGGCCATGACAATTCTTACACGGTATACGGTAAACAACTCCTGACTGTTGTAGTTGGGGGGTATGATCTTTTAATTTGCTGAAAAGCGTCTTTCTTAAAGTCAAGGTAGGTTTTTTGGTGAGAGATATCCCTTTGATATCTTTAAGAATATGACAGAATTTAGATGTGAGGTTGTCTATATATGGAAGAGGAATGAAAATTTTTGGAATCGAATTAGCTGCGGGAGTTGTGTTGTGTTTGAGAGTGGGTTGGTTAATGAGAGAAGGGGTGTTGAAAAGCAATTTGTTGAGTAGTGAAATTGGGTAAGAATTTTGACGAAGAAGGTCTCTTAAAATAAGTAGGTTTTTGTATTTCAGGGTTCGATGAGAAATTAGTTCTATTCTTCTTTTCAAGCTTAAACGAGGTTTATTTTCATATTAATTGGATGAAAAGAATTATAATTGAGATATCTACCTGAAGAGTTAGGTTTCTTGTACCAATCAGTAATAAGATTATTATTATTACGGATGATGAGCATATCTAGAAAAGGAATAGTGCCGTTAATTTCTTTTTCAATAGTAAATTGAATAGTAGGGTTATAACTATTGAAAATCAGAAGTACTTGATTTATACTGTCTGAAGGAACACAACAAATCTGATCATCAACGTATTTTTTAAAAAAGGGAGGGTTAAACGAAAGTTGTGGAATACAAAAATCCAAAAGGTCATCCATTATATATTGAGCAAAAATTGGAGATACACTAGCTCCCATGGGAGTACCAAGTATTTGTTTGTAGAAATTGTTATTAAATACGAAATAAGTAGTGTCAAAAAGAAAATCAATAAGTTTCAAGAAATGTTGGTTTATGTTACAATTAGGTGGTATATTATGCCAATGAGTAATGATGCTTTGTTTAACCAATTCTATAGGTATATTGCTAAAGAGAGACACTACATCAAGACTGATAATGACATAATCTGTGGGAATTTGAAAATCATTGATGAAAGTAGCAAAATGAAAAGAATCCTGAATATAATATCGATTGTTGGTGTCATAAGATTTAGTAAGTATGTCAGTAATTAAACCAGAAATTTTAGAGTTAGGAGCATTAATAGAGGAAATTATGGGACGAAGAGAAAGGGTAGGTTTATGAATTTTGGGAAGCCCATAAAATTTAGGCGAGGTGGCATTATAAATCATCAGATCTTTGGCTTGTTCAGAAGTAATGCTCTTATTTTTCTTTAAATCTGTTACTAGTTTATTTGATTTTTTGTTGTATAGTACTGGTAGGATCCTTTTTTAAAGGAATATAATATTTTTTATCAAAGATAATATCAGAAGCTAGTTTGATGTATTTGTCTTTTTCTAATAATACTGACACATTGCCTTTGTCGGATTTAGTTAAAATTAGATTGGGATGCTTTTTCATGAAAATAGAAGATTTGATAAGGAGTTTTCTAATTTCATTGGCTGGTTTGATGGGAGAATGGATAAAATTAGTTACAATGTTGGTGGTACGAGCCAAAAGAATATTCTTCTGTTCAGCAGGGGCCATAGCTACTATAGATTCGATATCAGCAAGAAGTTTAGATAGACAGATATCTTTGGGGTTGGGACAAACGCTGAATAAAGGGCCAAGGGCCATAAAACGTTGAATGTCTTTAGGGGTATTGACATTAGAAAGATTAACAAACCAATTTTCTTGTGTTGTAATTTTGCTAACCAAAGTTTTCTTAAGATTTATGATTTTCTTGAGGTTGTTGTTTTTAATTTTATTAAAAATAATGTTGTAGTAAGCGGACATATGTCGTTGGAATTCTGATGTGATACTGATCGGAAGAAGGTTTCTTGTAATCTTAATAATAATATCTAACTGCATCTCTAGGTCTTTTCGTATTTAATAACAATTTAGTAACAATTTCTACAAACAAATACTTGGTACTCCCATGGGAGCTAGTGTATCTTCAATTTTTGCTCAATATATAATGGATGACCTTTTGGATTTTTGTATTCCACAACTTTCGTTTAACCCTCCCTTTTTTAAAAAATACGTTGATGACCTGATTTGTTGTGTTCCTTCAGACAGTATAAATCAAGTACTTCTGATTTTCAATAGTTATAACCCTACTATTCAATTTACTATTGAAAAAGAAATTAACGGCACTATTCCTTTTCTAGATATGCTCATCATCCGTAATAATAATAATCTTATTACTGATTGGTACAAGAAACCTAACTCTTCAGGTAGATATCTCAATTATAATTCTTTTCATCCAATTAATATGAAAATAAACCTCGTTTTAAGCTTGAAAAGAAGAATAGAACTAATTTCTCATCGAACCCTGAAATACAAAAACCTACTTATTTTAAGAGACCTTCTTCATCAAAATTCTTACCCAATTTCACTACTCAACAAATTGCTTTTCAACACCCTTCTCTCATTAACCAACCCACTCTCAAACACAACACAACTCTGAGCTAATTCGATTCCAAAATTTTCATTCCTCTTCCATATATAGACAACCTCACATCTAAATTCTGTCATATTCTTAAAGATATCAAAGGATATCTCTCACCAAAAACCTACCTTGACTTTAAGAAAGACGCTTTTCAGCAAATTAAAAGATCATACCCCCCAACTACAACAGTCAGGAGTTGTTTACCGTATACCGTGTAAGAATTGTCATGGCCAATATATAGGTCACACCTCTAGGTGGCTTTCATCTAGAATCACTTCCCACAAAAGTGACTTTAACAGATACGAAAAACCTGCGCATTGGTGTCCCATGCTCTTGAGACTGGACACACAATCAATTATGCAAATGCTAAAATCATGTTCAGGGAAAGCCATTACAGAAAACGCATTTTCCTAGAAATGGTAGCGATAGCGCTACAAGACCACCCTCTCAACAAAAAACTGACACTCAAAATCTTAATAGTATCTACTGCATCTTATTTCTGTTATAAAAATAACAAGGATCGTATCTCTTAGTAACTAGTTATTTGCCTTATTTCTTTTACACTTAAACATTTTTTTTAACTTCAAGATTGACTCGTTATATTTAATTATTATTTTATCTATGTTTGCTTATGACATAATTTATATGTCAAATGTATTTTATATTTTGACATTTTCTAAATTATTTTAAATTAATAACTTTATATTACTTTGTTACTAATATTTAATTTTTTCCACTGAATTTTTAATTATTATATAAACTAGTTATTGTGTTTGGAATGTTTTTATCAATTTCGCAGCCTGTTCTAATATCTGTTATGTTCCACTTATTCATTAAATAGACTGTATAATCGTAAGTAAGCAATTTATATACCAAGAAATTTTGTAATCCTTTTATTATAGTTTTTCTGATGAAGAAAATAAATTTTTCAAAGCTTGAATTGATTAAAGAGTTTACTAATCGCCCAAATTGACTACTACCCGATATTTACTTTACAATATATATATATATATATATATATATATATATATATATATATAATCTTCACGTTTTATTTGCTGAATATTAATTTAAAATAATTCAATTTATTGGGGATTGCAGCAAATTAAGAAAGTTTACTCTTTTTTCTTTAACTCAAGCTTTCGAGATTTTATTTTTCTCTTCTTCAGGAAGTTAAAGAAAAAAGATTCAACTTTCTTAATTTGCTGCAATCCCCAATAAATTAAATTATTTTATATATATATATATATATATATATATAATGTATATGTATATGTATAATTAAATCTTTTTAAATAGTTTTGTAGTAAATGCTGACTTCAGGTCTGAACGTTGTACGTTGTTACTTTTATTTTTGGAAGTCATAACGTTCTGTATAATTGTTTTTTACACATTTGGTCAAATATGTGTCTCAAGATCAGACTGTGCTCAAAAAAAAGTCTCTTAGTTTAGCGGTATATAGTTGACGGCAGCTCCATGGCGTAGTTGGTATGTGACTACTAAGCCCAAGGTCCCGGTTTTGATTCCTGAAATAACACAGCTTGAAAAATATTAGGCATGCATTTTTCACAATAATACACCCTCATTCGTTTGAGATGTAAAATATAGATCCTGTGTGTGTGTTGTAACGCATATTAAAGATACCTACCTTGTTTGGAACGGTAAGGGTTTGGCAAAATTCAAATTTCCAGTTAAAAAACTCACTTCCGCGCCAATGTAGTACTTTCGGACAGAGCAATGGAAAAAAATTGAATGTAGTGTATATAGTTGGCACTGTTATCATTATTGATACTTTACATTGTAACCTCCGTTATATACGAGTTATCTTAGTACCTTGAAGAAGCTTGAAATATGACAATGCACTCGATAAATACAGGTGATGTGGTGTGTAGTTCAAATTTTGAGTGCCGGTTATGGGAGTGACTAAATCAAGTGGTGGATAGAAATGAATTAAAAATAAACTAACTAATTTTGTAATTATATCCTAAGCATACACAGTCTCCAGCATTATGTTTGCCAATATGGTTGTCTGAAATGACAGGAGATGCATATCCGGTTAAATAAGAAAAAATTGTATAAGTAGAGGAAATAAAAAATGGCAGTTAAAAAGTGATAACATTTTTTTTGGTTTTTGAAACATTAATATAAATTAATTTTAGAATTTTTACTTTATTTTTCTTGACTTTGTTAGCAATGTTGTGCAAAAATAACACTTCTTTGCCGAAACTATTTGCAGACTTTAATATAATACAGTTTTTTATATAACATTTTGTACTTTTGCAATCATCACTTTTCTTTTAAATATTGTTTTGATATTTTGAAAACATACGTTTAAGTATTTTTACATTACTAATTCGGTAATGTATTAACACTTGGCAGCGTAATTGCGTTTACAACCACGTATGAACCTTCATTAAAAAAATTTTATTGGAAAAAGATTAAGAATTGGTTCCAAGTCGATTCCTCGGCCATCAGAAACACACTCTCTTCCTGAATTGGTTTTCATTTTTAATACTACTTTGTTAAAACATAATCTTAACTTTGTCCTAAGAAAAACAATTAAGGATCTTATATCAAAAGATTGTGCAGGCCGCTTTGCTTCTAAATATGTATCAATCCATTGTAGTGGAAAGTTAACAGAAAAGTATTTGTGGATAGCTCCTGTATTGTGTTGTTGCAATACCAATAATTCTCAATAACATTTTGAAAAATAATAGTTTAATTCCATTTTATTTTTAAATAAATTTTGAACATATTCCAACCCATATATCAAAGTCAGAACGGTGTTGTTATCTGCACACTTCTTGAACTTAGATTTCTTTCTTGCCAAAAAAGACAATTATTTTGAACATTTTATAATTGTTCGCGAACATTCGACCAATGATTTTATAATGAAAAGATTTATTATTCTTAGATTGCCAGGTATGACATTCACAGAACTTTCTTTGTTTTATGCCCGAAATTTCTAACAAATTTAAATTCAAATGGACATTTTTTTCTATAAAATGAAAAGCAGTACAATTGGCTACCCCAATTTTGTTACAATTGTTGGATGGATATTTTTGGATTTTCTATAACAGCCAATAAATATCATTGCTTTTTCTTCGTTGCAAGGTTTTATGCAGAACTTTACTGGTTTTTGAATTCCACAACATTTTCATTAAATATTTACAAGTTCCTAAATATAGTTTTATTACGCTGCATTCCTTCTGGATATTTATAGAAGCGTAAGCTGTACTTCTGTGCAATTTCATGGACTAGTAATGGGCCACACTAGCATACCATATTTATCTGCATTTTAAATTACCATAACTAATTTTAAATAGTCACTTACACAAACTAACTAGCTCAAAGATAAGCACTACTTGTAGTTAAAAGTTTGTGTTACTTGTCATTGGAAACTAACAGTCTTATAAACCTATTATTTTGAAAAATCTATATTTATACATGCAATCCCCTATAGTTTATTACAAAAATAAATACCATCAACGGCACTCGAAATCCAGTCCTTGGGGTGACAATAACCCCTACACTAAAAAGCAATATAGCTCCTAAACGGCTCGATAAAATTTTTTTAGAATTTTCACATGCAATCGTATAATAGTCTCCCACAAAAATATCTTCAAGTAACGGTGCTCTAGAACCAGTCCTAATGATAACAGAAACCCATATACTGAAAATCCATCTCTGTAAATAAACTTGTGCTACAGTTATTTCAACATGCTTTCTCAGCATTTAATTTATTCTTCCAAACGCTTCGTTTGCTAATGCCTTCAAATTATTACCGCTATTTTAATAGAAAATAGCGATTAAAACAATTTCCCTAAAAGATTAAATGATACTTCTGAAGTGCAGAGGTTAATAAAAAATATTTAACAAGGTTTCTTGATCTTTGGTTGAATAATGCCACTTCTTTTGATCCTTTATTCTTCAGTGCCGTTCGTTTACACATACGTATACGAACAAAGGTATGGTCACTTTAGACGTTACTCAAATTATGTTTGCTAATATAATGTAACAAAAAGCATATAATTAAAAAGTTTCATATCTTTTACTGCTGATAGAACTAATAAGTTTAGTTTTTTAAACTGGCATCATGAAGATACCTACATACGCAATGACATATTGCACCTTTGATGTTAAACCTTTATTTTATGTTTATTAGGATCCGTAAGTTTTTTATCAATATTTTACAAACCAGAACAAATATTTCAAGAATTTTACGAACAGGAACAATTCTTTTACTAATGTTTCTGTTTGCTGCTGTACATTTTGAGCTCATATAATGTAGATAGCAGCCAATTCTAAAGATGCCGATGCTTAAACATTTTAAGTTGCACAGTTGAACCATTGAGTTGAATAATATTCGCCCGCCGCAACGTTCAACTCTAATTAAATAATTATATAACCATCACACAAATAAAATCAAACAACGTATGCAAAAAATAAAATTTTTATAATAAAACTTCTGAAGGATTAAATTGACACTTAGAGTAAATTTAGCAAGTACTTATTTTGTGATGCCCACACCTACAGTAAATATCAAACTTTAAATAAACGTTTTAACGTCTGTTTTGTATCGATCAGATATAAAAGGTACCGACATTACATCTGAAATCTAAACCACTTCTTGACGATAAACAAGGTTATGATAATGATTTAACATTAATTAAATTTACCGGCGTATCGGATACAAAGTAAAGTAATCTTATAGTAATAAGTGTACACAGCACACTGAGAAATTGTCAGCCTGTCAAAAACCAAACGACTAAATATAGAATATCCAATTACTCATCTTACTCTCCCTTAAGGTATTAATTTTATGTTTCATCTTTGTTACCTTAAACAGTTAGCGACAATGTTGCAAGAAGCAAAACTGATAGTAGTCATAATGTAAAATGGAAGCAGGATATACATCGGACGCGAAACTAAATGGTTTTGAAAGAGTGCTAGAATGATAGAAAAATATAAAATAGTGTATTTCTATATATTTGACTATTTTAAAAATCTTTTGTGATTTTGGGCTTTTTCAAGAAATTAAGAACAATATATCCCATACATGTAATTAGCTATTTCTGGGGGTTGCTAAAATTTATCAGTTTATAAAGATGCAGAATTGTTAGCAGGATGTGGTAACACCTCGCTTTGATGTGTTGCCAAATTATTGCCATGACAAAAGCCAACGTTTGGCGTTTTAAAAGAGTGCTGTGATACAGATACAACGAATAAAATTTGAAATTGGTATCTTACCTTTCTTTCTAACATTACTCTGCCTGGCTAGCTCAACGGAAATGCTGCAGTTTACAAAATGAAATCAAACACATCAGTATCAAAAAAAACATCTATACAGTCTAAAATATTTTCTCTCGTACCAAAGCATATACAACATTTACAGTATAGTTTTTTTCAAGCATCAAATTATTTCTAATAAATACCTATTTGCTTAATTATTAAAATGTTCCTCGCCTTATTTACACAACGAAAATCTCTTCTCTTATGGATAGTTTACCTGGCTTTGATTCCCATGCTTGTAAAGTTGTTTTGGTCAAAAAATCCTTAACAGTTAATCTATTTAAAAAGACAGTGTTTTGAACTTCGGCCACAAACTTCCTGATAAATATGCCTTCACAAAAATAAAATTATATGATTAAGACATATTCTACCTTAAGTTAAATGCCAAATATACTGAAATATCAGTTACGAACAATAGATTCTAAAGCTAATACTTGAAAAATCCCCAAAGTGCTTCTCCAATTTGTAACTAACAGTATTAAATATCTTCTGCTTCTAGATTTTATTTTAAATCGATGTCCAAATCCCAGTTTTCAAAATCATGCATATTCGCTTAAATCTTCCTTCCTTGTTTTCATTTCATTTCATTTATTTATTTCATTTCATTTATTAATAAAGTCTCCACAGACATATGTATATAAGTCCAATTATGGAGTCAACTTAATTCTAAAATTTAAGAACACACTTATACTAGTCTAATATTAAAAATTATATATGTTAAAAAGTAAAATTAAAATATTAAAATAATAGTGCTAAATAATCCCATGTAATTTCACAATGCTAATTATATCTACCTATATATCCTTAATTGTCCTTCTTAAAAGTACTCAATGATGAATTAAAAATATCACTAGTTGATTTCTTATTATATAATGTACATATTCTATAAATTGGGGAGTTTTTGTAAACATTTGTTCTGGCTGGGTGTACGTAAAAAGTGTCAGTTGATCTGCACGAATGCTGTGGAACACGAAAATAAAAGTTGGAGAGGCTAACTGGTGCATCTATTAAGTTATTAAGTAGCTTATACAAATATACTAAATCAAATTTTCTTCGTCTTGATTCTAATGATAGCATGTTAAATTCAAGAAGTAGATCATTATAGGGATAACCTCTTGGTGGGTAAATGTGATGATTCTTAAAATAAAGATATTTGAGGAACCTTTTTTGGACCTTCTCAATTCGTATAGAATGGAAGTGATAGAAGGGGGACCATATTAATGAGCCGTATTCTAAAATACTTCTAACTAATGCAAAGTACAAAATCTTTAGACAGTTAATACTTGTAAATGAAGTGGTTCTACGTATGAGAAACCCTAGGACTTTTAACGATTTCTTAACCATGGTGTCAATATAGTTGTCAAAAGACAGTTTTGCATCGAATGTAATACCCAAATCACTGACATTAGAAACTCGCTTTATTATATTTTTACCTAATAAATAATTAAATGTAACCATGGATTTCTTATTACTATAAGACATTACGACACATTTGCCTTCATTTAAAAATAACTGGTTTGCAGAGCACCACATTAAAATACGAAATACATCGTTCTGAAGCAATTCGCAGTCTGAAACATGGTCTATTTTAGAAAATAGTTTTAAATCATCAGCAAATAACAATATTTCATTAGTACAGATGTGAGTAAGATCATTAATGTATAATAAAAAAGGCATGGGGCCCAGCACTGATCCCTGCGGTACACCACATCTTATTATTTCGTGTGATGATTGGTGTCCCTTGAACTCTACATATTGTGATCTGTTCACTAAATAAGATTGAAAAAGGTTTAGTAGTTTGTTTGAAAAGCCAAGAGTGTCGAGTTTTATTAATAATATTTCATAGTTTATACTATCAAAAGCCTTCAAAAATTCAAAGTATATCACATCACATTGTGAATTTGAATTTATACATTCAGCAACAAATTGAGTTATACAACTCAAATTTGTTAATGTCGATCTGCCGTAAAGAAAGCCATGTTGGAGATAAGATAGGTACCTAGATAGTTGTGGAACTCAAGCACTGTGTACAATATACTCAAACATTACATATATTTGAGATAATGGATACAGGTCTATAATTTATCATCGATGCTCTATCACCCTTTTTGTATACAGACTGAATACGGGACAATTTCCAGGTATCAGGAATTACACCCTGTTCTAGACATAGGTTAAAAATGTGAACTAAACATGGGCATAAAATTTGGGAAAAATATTTTAATACAAATGCTGGAATTTTATCAGGACCTGAACTAAATGAAAAAGGCAACCTTTTACAAGCGATTAGAACATCATTTTCTGTTATCACAGAGATATCAATAATATTAAAGGAGCATGGAGTATAAATCGAAGTGGGTACATATGGTACTGAATTATGCTCTGTCCTTGCAAATAGACTTGAAAAAGCATTGGTAATAATAGAGGGGTCTGAAATTTCTTTATCATCGAATTTAAAGACATTTGGAAAAGTTGTTTCTGATTTGTGTTTAGCAAATTTTCAAAACTGCTTAGGGTCATGTTGTAGAAGATTTTGGGTTCTAACTATATACTTATTATATTCCCTTTTAATTTTCTTTTTTAATGAGGCTCTAAGATCTTTAAATTGATTTTTATAATAGGATGAGAAAGGGTGTGTGTTTCTTTGATAATTTATGCAATATTGTTTTTTGTTTAATACCATTTATAATTTTACTAGTGAACCATGCTGGATAAGTACGTTTACTAATTTTTGAAATTGGAACTGAGCTGTTGAAAATATACATTAATTTGTCTAATAGTAAGTTACAAGCTGCATTAGGGTCATAACAGTTTAATAAATCATTTAATTTCATGTCAGAGAAAAGTTTGTGCATTTGTAATAAGTTAGATTTTCTAAAGTTAAATCGATTAGCAACCTTTTTTATTGAATAATCTCTTTGTTTAGCATTTCTACAGCAAATGGATATATCTAAAGCTGGATGATACCTGTTTTATTTTAAATTGATTTAAAGTGGCGTCGTATTGAAGAATTTTCCCTGTTTTATTGTATATTACAATAATTCCATTTAACAACTTTTATTTTCATATGTGATCTCTGCAGGTTACCTTTAAAATATACTTCTTTATTCACTGTTACATCTTGATAATTAAATACAGTAAGCGTTGCATACTTCAAAATAACCATCTTTGCGACTTAAATGAATTGAATCGAATTTCTTTACATGTTGCTTCGTTGGCGTGAATTTATCAATCGATTCTCTTTTTAATAAAAGTTCTGTATATATGTACAAAAAATAATTCTTCTAGAATTTTCGAGCTCCGTATGGAATTTCATTCCAAATACTACACACCTGTCTGATGCAAGTTTCTGGGAATTCCTCGTTTTATTGCCTCATTAGCGCTATCCATCTATTAATGATGTGCGCTGCTGTCCTCGTCCAACATATAAGGTTAATGGTCCGTGGTCTCCTTCTATCCTGCAGTGATTACAAAAGATAATGAATAATTCTTATCGATTTTTATGAGTTTTTTGTTCTGCAGCATCATGAATAAATGTTTATTTATTAATTTGATATTTAAATTCCAAGTACAGAGGACAGATTTTTTCTCAATTCCTTTCGAAATTTCGAGAACATGCTTTATCTAAAATGTTTTTAAATTATAAAAAGGCTAATTAATTTAAGCTTTGATTGCTTTATCAGTGGGTTTTGTACATTCAGAAAGACCCACATCTTTATAATTGTAATAAAAGATGGGTTATTAAGATTAAAGCGTTTTTTAAACAAGATTGATATAGTTCTTACGCTAAACAGAACGAATGTTTTGTATGCAACACGAAATGTATTTTTATGCTAAAGTGCATATAAATGGTTTTGTATTTACACTTGAAAATTATCGATTTGTATAAGATATATCATTTAAGGATTGAAATTGGTTTTTACATTTATGGTTTAAATATTTACACATTATTGATTGAAAAATTGGGGCTTTTACATACACGGAAAGTGTGTTCTGTCTTGCACTTAATGGCTATGTCTTTACAATACGCTTTTATGATGCAGGGTGATTGTTTACACAAATGGAATTGTATTTTTTGTTTGGCAAAAGTAAGCTTGTATTATACAGGGTGTTACTGTAAATATATGAAAATTTCTATTTTCCAGATTTATTTATATCTTGGTGGGCTTTATTTGTAGAATTTGGGTTTCTATGACCTCCCGTGACCCCTTATCATCTCAATATATATATATATATATATATATATATATATTGTGATAAGAGGTCATTGAGCACTATATCCTGTACGTGCAACACCCCAGAATCTGTGAAAATCAAAGAAATTTTCTAATACTTTTTAGTGTAAAAATACTCTATATTATTTCCGTGGTGCAATAAGCTTTGCATAATAATATCTTTGAATAGTACAATATGTAAGTTAAGAGTCCGCTAAAATCCTCTAATAAAAGTATGAAATATTTAAAACGCGATATAAACAGAATAAATATCCTTGCTTCTCGAAGTACTTTTCACTTCATTTCAAGACTAAAAACATTTTAGTGCAAAACGTGAAATACTGTTTGAGTCAAAAATAGTTCTTCGTTTTATAGATTTTTCAAGTTCATTCATTTGATAATGAAAACATCCAATAAATTACGTTAAACCACATTCATGACAGGTAATACGAAAATACTACATGGATTATGGGACTATAATGAGGTATTTTGCGATCCGATAAATCAAAAATGATAGCCAATTTAGATGACATAATGTAAAGTAACATGTTCAATGATATTACATCAGCCTATTAATCATCAACCAGAAAATTATCAAGTTTTCTAAAGGTTAATGATGTACGAACTTTATACTATATAAAAGCCAGTAAATATTCAGAACGGAGATCAGTTAACAAAGGTCTGTTTGTCAATAAATTGCATATTGTCTTTTTGTTAGTATATTACGAATAATCTTTTGCCAAAGAATAAATTTTATTGTTAAAATGTGTCAAGAACAATGTATTTTAAAGTTATAAGGTATAACAATCGACATCCAAAGTCAATTTTATTAAAATATGAACAACTACGGTTGGAAGTAATCTAATGAAGTTAGTTTAATGGAGCTGATGAACAACATTCCTGTATGATAAATTTAAATAAAAATGGAACCACATGAAAATTTAAGCAACAATTTGGACAAGGATGAATTTATGAATCTTGGGACAATTTAATGGTGAACGCAAGTATATCGTTGTTTTAAAATATTTTGGATATTTTGCTTGTTCTATATATTTTAAGTAGGTTAAATTATGTAAGAGCTTGACAGATATTTTCTTGTAAATGGATAATTTCAGATTTTTTGAGGTTGAATTCCGATTTAATTTGACCATTACAGAAGGTTCTGGTAAATGTACATGATTAGCTATACGTTTTTACGGAGGTTAGAAAGAATTAAAATTATCCATGCAAATTTCTAAAAGTTGGTATATAGTGGGACTTACATAAGGAAAGGTTTGTGAAATATTAATCAGAGATTTTATTAACTCTATTAGTATCTAGTAGTTATGAAATGTTTTTTAGACTTTAGATGTTCTCTTCATTTGTAGATTTTAATGCTTGTATGTAATTAATCTTTTTGGATAATGTCTTGTGAAGAAAGATGTTTTTGGATATAACAATTATTATTATTTGAAGGATTGTTTGTTGATGAATATTTGATGTTATTATAAGTTTGATGGTGGATTTTTATTGTTTCATTTAATATGAGTTTGCAAGATAATATGGGCATCTTTAGGCAATAATTCTACCGTACTTGTATCGTCACCCCATGTCTAGACACAACATATAGCTTAGCAACATTTCACAGCTAAAGAGTGCTGTGACAATGCCTCACAGTGGATGCGATGCTAAAAGGGTGATATGAAAATGGCTGCACGTTGAGAATGTCGCTAAAAGCATGCTGTGACATAGATACAGGAAATTGTAAAATTTAAAATTGTTGACTTACATTCCTTTCTAACTTTGCTTGGCTAGCTCAACGGAATTGATGGAGTTTTCAAAATGAAATCAAACACAGCAATATCACAAAGCATTTATTCAGTATGAAATATTTTATTTCTTACAAAAGCATATAGAACATTTACAACATCGTTTCTTTCAAATAAAAGAAGTACTTATGTAAAAAAAAGTTCCTTCCCTTATTTTAAATTTACAGAACTAAGTTTCTTCTTTTATGGATGTTTTATCTGACTTTGTTTATTCCCATGCTTGTAGGATTTGTTTGGCCAAAAAATCCTTTACAGATAATCTATTAAAAGGTCAGAGTATTTCGAACTCTGAACACAAATTTTCCTGGAAAAATCCTCACAAAAAAATATGATATATTATCACTTATTATTCTACCTTAAATTAAATACAAATACTCCAATATCAGTTGAAAATAAATGTAAAAGTAATACTTGCAGAATCCACAAAAGCCTCCGCGTAATCAAATATTTTATTTTAAATTGACGTCAAATTAGCTTACAAGATTTTCCATATTTAAAATCCCCATTTCAAAGAAAAGTTACCAAAGTACATTTTGCTTAAATCTTCCTTTCAATTTAATATAATTTTTAAAATAGTATTATTTTGAAGAATTTTCCCTCTTCATTGTATTTAATAATTTCCTTTTCTTTTTGTAAGTTACATTTAAACATTGCTTCTTTATTTATTGTAACCTCGCAATTATTAAATTACAGTATGCTTACTGCATATTTCAAATATTATCTTCGCAAAGCAACAGCTCTCGACAAGTCAAAATATCATTTTGCGATTGAATTTAGGAATTGAATGAATCACCAATAAACGCTTTCTTATATATCCAAATTATCTATTTCCAGAAGGTAGTAGAATAGTATGGAACATTGTGATGCAAGGTTTCCAAGAAAAATTCGTTAACCTCTAAAATCGCTGCGTTTATTACCTTGTAATCTTGTTCTACTTATTTGTGATGCGTGCCGCTTTCGTCTTTGTTTAACATCTAAGGTAAATGTGTCGCATCGCTTCTCTCCAACAGTGAATGCGAAAGGTAATAAATAATTTTTATCAGTTATTCCAGGTATTTTACAGGTTTTTTCGTGTTCCGACCTCTTCTTGGAATATTTATTAATTAGATATTTATGTAGTTCTAAATACGGATGACTCATCCATTTATATTCCTAATATTCTAGAAATGTTTTTATTTAAAATAAGTTTCTGTAATCCACAGAGTAATTAATTTAAACTTTAATTGCTTTCTAATGCAAAAGAGGTTACTTTTTATAGATATATTTGCTTTTACGGCAATACATGTTTCCATACACAAAATGAATATTAAAATTGGGATTTTAAATACACGTTGATTGTAGTTTTATGCTAAATGCGTAAAACTAGTACTATTCTATGCTATTTACAGCAAATGAAAAACATTTTTATCAATAATGTATTAATAATTAATAAGTGAGTATAAATGGCTTTGTATTTATTTTAAAATGATCGATTTGCAGTCGCATTGAATGCGTTTTACGGTATCTTACAATTAATTATTTTTACATATACAACTTACGTTACTTGCTATTTATTTATGGTAAGCTTATATCATACAGGGTGATTATTTATACAAGCACAATTACATTTTTGCTTGCACATCGATGAATAAAAGTACGCTTGTATATACAGGGCTAACCATGAATTTACGGAAATCTATATTTTTTTTTGGATTCTTTTATACCTTGGTGGGATTTATTTAAGTTTTATAATATACACGCATAATCTTTTCATACTAGGGCTTTTTTCCTTTTAACAATCCACCTATTCCTATCTCATAATTAACTAAACTGTCCTTAACTCTATTCTAATATCATTTACACTCTAACATTTCTATCCTATATCTCTGACTTTTTCATATTTACACACAGTCTCATCAAGTGTCATCTCATATAGAATTCTCTTCACTATCATACATGTCATCATATTATAGCACATTCCTCTTTAGACTATCATAATCGTGAAAAGATATGAACTATAAAATTTTCATAGTTTTATTTTATTTATTTATTTAATTTTAATTAATTTGCCGAATGCTATTTACTGTATACACATGAATTTAAAAAAAAACAACTTAATTTAAGAACTAAAGAAAAAAAATGTAAAGTGTTCACTTTTGTAAATAAGTAAAATCCTTAACTAAAAAAGTTGTCCTAGCAAGTACTCAGCTATACTACTCACTTCGAAAACAATTATGGTCTAGAATTTCACTATCTAGCCTACTTATGTTACTTTCTAACCATACAACTTTCAACACTCTTCTTTATACAAATAAATTAAATTTATGTGTAATTTTCCCCTTATCTAATTGAAATACACCTCTCACAGCACATAGGTAGTATCCTCTATCACTCGTTCAATCACATATGTACAAATGTCTCTTTTCGATTCTCAAATTTTTAATGATCACTTCATCTCCAACTTTGTACTTCGTTTCACACTTTGATTCATCTTTTGCAATACTTTTGTGTCCTTTTCTGTGACCTCCTTCGGGCAGTATTTAATCTAATTTTGAAGTGTTCATCTTGAGGCTGGATATCCCATGGTCTTTCTGGATGAATGTTTTTCATTAATATAATAAGAGATTTCTCAGTAACCGTATGAGGCATATGATTGATGTATTTCTCCACTTTGGCCAGATTATTTTCTCAACCTATGATCTTGAAATGACGTCATGCTTAGAAATTTACATGTCTCTTATATGAATCTCTCCACTAGATTGCCTTGTGGATGCCGAATGCTGCAGAAGACGATCCCTATCTTTTGAACTTCCTAGTGAGATATAAATCTTGCATTGTTGAAAATATGTGGCATTGTCAACTAAAATTTTCTTGAATTTTTCCACTTCCTGGATAAATTGTTCCAATTTTTCTATAGTGCCTATAGTACTACAATCTTTTTGTAGGAAACAATCTCGTATATTTTGAGGAGAGATATGGCCAAATATGTGCTTGCTTTGTTTCCTATTAGGTACCAAGTTGCTTAAATAGTCTATAGCTGTCAAGTCCAAAGGATCATCTACCCCAATATTCTTTATTATGTTTTCACTAGTATAGTTTTTATACTTTCCCAGTATACATAAATGACACACACTGATCACCTCCTTGATGATCCTCAATCTTGATTTGCATAAAAATTTTCTCGAAACAGTAACAATACTTTTCTAATTCTGATATGCCCATACTTAACATGCAAATCTGAAATGATTAACCTAGCATGTGTCCCATTCAACACAACTCTCTATTATTCAGATGTTTTATGAGAAAGCCCTCAATCATCTCTAAACCCTTATAATTTGGATTCTCTCTCACCTTTTCTATTGGTGTTAGAATATTCTCACTATTTTCTTGCATCTCCAAGATCCTCATGTGCATACACTGTACCATCATGCCTTAGATTGTGCATTGCAATGAGAATGTCTTCTGTTTTTATGTTGTTATTTTCCTTGTTACGACTTAAAGCGTCAGCAACCACATTATCTTTTCCTTTTACATATCGAATCTCAAAATCGTAATCTAACAACTGAAGACTCCACCTATATACTCTGTTCTTTGTAAATCTCGTATTGAGCAATGAACATAAGGCCGCATGGTCTGTTTCTACAACAAAGTGCCTGCCTATGAGATAGTATTTTAATTTAGTCACAGTGAATACCACCACAGCCATCTGTTTCTCACCGATGGTGTAGTTCAATTCATGTGCTTTTAGCGTCCTCGGTATAAATGATATGGGCACTAACTTCCCCTCTTGAATGTATAATTCTGCTGCTAAGGCACAATCGGGGGCGTCTGACCATAGAATAGATTTCTTGGAGAAATCCGGGTGCCTCATTATGACTTGATGATAGAATTGCTTAATTAAACTTAAATATACGTGCTCGTGGACCTCATCCCATGACCATCTAACTCCTTTCTTCAATAACCCAAATAATGGAACTGCTTTTTGAGAGGACGGAACAAACTTTTTGTAAAAGTTTATCACTCTCAAAAAAAGCTCCTAATGGCCTAATATTTCTAGGTCTAGGATATTCTAGAATTTCCGACAGGTGATTTTTGTTGATAAATATGTCTTGTTTACTAATTTGATATCTCAAAAAGCTCACATGGTGTTGAAAGAACTCGCATTTTTCTAAATTTAATTTTAACTCTGCTAGATTCAATTCCAGTAAAACTCTCTCTAAATGCACAAAGTGCTGTGGTATATCTTTACTGGATATCAGGATATCATCCACGTAGTGTTTATGCACTGCATAGCCTTAACTAGGGCCACGGTACTCTTAGATAAACCAAATGGGACAACTTTGAACTGGTGGATGCACCCTTCTACCGAAAATCCCATATACTTCCTTGATTGTTTTGAAAGTGGAATTAACCAGAATGAATTTTTAAGATCAATTTTCGAAAAGAATTTCTTATTGCATATTCTTGCCAAAATACTGTTCATTGAAGGTGGACAACTATATTGTGGTTTTGTACGTTGATTTATTTTTCTTGCATCCAAACATCTAATATTACCATCGTTTTTCTTTACCACAACTAAAGGGTTTACAAAATGTATGTTTGATCTTTCTATTATATACCCTCACTCAACATCTTTTCTCATTCCTTCATGATTTTTTTCTCTTTATGCTGCTGATTTTGGATAAATTTTGGCATTAAATAATTCAGTATTCGTAACTTCTAACTTGTGTTCATAATTCATAACCATTCTTGACTCTTGATTTACCAAATCAGAATATTTATTCAGCAACGATTCTACTTCATTTGTAACTTCTGAACATTTAACCATAATTCTTACTTCCTCCTCTAATTCTTTCCCAAACTGGTTTACTTAGATACTCTCAATTCTCTCGTCCTCACTCACTCCAATGATCTCTATCTTTCTCTTACGCTTCCAATTCTTTGTTACATCCGCATATTTAAATGAATGTTTCGACAAACCAAATGCTACTCCTCCATGTTTATACATACTCCATTTCACATAACGATTCAATTCTCTGATTGCAATTATCCCAAACAAATTATTAAGTTCTACTTTTCAAATTATTTCATCATTATTTAATATTTTACTACCTTTATTTATTTTATTTTTAAGAGCTGCATTCACAGAAAGTTCTTTTATCGCCCTTTCAACACCTGCAATTAAACTATTTTCAACAGTTTCATTTATTATTTCCATCTCTTTAATATCATCTTTTACAGTTTCCAATAATTCTGTCTTTTTCTCTAAAAACGCTACAACTTCTCTTCTAACTTCACCAGGGCACTTAATACTTAAACTTATCTCCTTCACCTTCCATCTCCTGCTCAAATTGATTCAAATTCATACAATCTCCTTGTACTTCAATATGTACTTCATCCAATTTAATCCTCTCATCTCCCATAATTATCACCTTATTCTCGGTATCTATTATACTTTTCATCTTACTTATATAATCCATTCCTAGAATGACATTAACTCTGAATCCTGACACTATTAAAAACTCTTGCTCAACTTTCATCTTTCCCAAGTTAACTTTCAGAATTATGATACTCTTGATAACTGTAAACTTCGTATTATTTGCTGATACTAAATTATTTCTTTTAATTGTAATGTTGCTTCAGCTCCTGTATCTACCAGTAATTTATCTCTTTTCCCTCTACTTGCAATTTTATTATAGGTAGTATATCATTTTTTTCATTAATTTTTTCATCATTTTCCAACTCAAATTTTATAAATTCATGCGCATGTTTATATTTATTAATCTTTATGTTTTCATCATTTGGTTTGTATGCTTCTAAAAATCCTCCTACTTAACATTCCAGACTGACTAAACTATCTCTGCATATGTCCTTCTATTTTTGTTGCTACTATTTATGCCATTTCTCTGAACGTTTGTCTTATTTTCTTTTCTTTTTTCTATTCTCAATGGTCCGGAATTCATTATTCTCCCTTCCACCGTATCTCCTAATGGCATTTCCTCTATTCCAATTATTTCTTTGGCTATTCCCCCTTTCAAATGGTCTGCCTTGATTCCTTTCCTGTCCATTATTCCTCTGGAATCTAAATGTATTAATGGGCTGGCTCCTTGGCCTGGTCTCCTTTCTCCTTGATTGACCCATATCATCATAACGTTGAAGATATTCTAAAAACGCATCTCTATCAACAATATTTTGTAAGACTATGCATTGCCTTACTTCAGCTTTGAAGTGAGACCTGCTACATTTTTTAATCTGCTGGTCCTCTAAAGGAGGATCAAGTTGTTTGGCAACACTAAATTTCTGGATCTCATACAACTCCCTTGCCATGCTTGAATCGCTACTATATTTGCCCATTAATAAATTATCTCTAACTTTAAATAACTGGTTGTCTCCCCAGAAATGCTTTAAAAATTTAATTTAGAAGTCTTTAAATGAATTCAAGTCACTTTCAATCAGGCCAAACCAAATTTCAGTACTACCTTTCAACATGGACCTCACAATATTTTACTTTATTTGCTCATCCCAGCTACTTTGTATTAAAGTTTTTGTTATTTAAAAATATTTTGAAGTTAAGTTTATTACCTCATTAAAGTTTTGAATGTTGTTCCAATGGAACATTGGTCGGACTCCATCTCATCGGTTCCCCAACATGAATATTTTTAATCCTGTCTTCTAAATTCTCAAACTTATTCCCTAAGTCTGTTTTAAGATTTCCCAAATTTTTTCTAAATGTTTTAAAACCAGTTTGGCAGCGTCTCTCTATTTCATTTACTTTTCGAGCTAAAATTTTAATTTTTTCATTAGTTTCTTTCTCACTTGCTTCCTGATTCGTCTTTATTTGAACTATTTCTTCTTTAACATAATCCATATCATCTAAAATTTGTACTAATTTTCCTGTACTTCCAAATTTCGTTTCTTCAATTGTTTTGTTAGTTTTCTCTAAACCCAAAGTTATTCTTTCTCTAATCTTTTAAATTTCCTTTCATTCTTGTCACTATCTAATCTTAAACTTTCTCCCAATTTTGCAATGTTCTCTCCAAATTCTGCTCGTAAGTCCTGGGTATTTTTATCCAATTTGTCACCCATTTCTTTGATTCATTTCTCACCCACTTCTTTCATGCCTTTCTCATTCCTTTTACTCATTTCTTTCGTGCCTTTCTCATTCTTTTCACTCATTTCTTTCATATTTTGATTTATACTTAATAAAAAAACCATCATTTTTGATTCCTGGAATTCTTCTACACTCTTGGCCTCTGGATTCTCCTTTTTCGCTTCTTCCACATAAACGCTTTCTTGAGAACCAATTGCTACTCCCTCAGCTCTCAAACTTTTGCAAACTTCTTTCATTCTGTCAGTCATACTGGAAAATTAATCAGATATTACAAAAAGAAAAAACAACTCCAAAGACAAATCCTACGAGACAAGACGCTTTAACTTACAGAAGAATTAATCGTGCCACAGGTTGGGTCGCCGTTAAAAGAGTGCTGTTATAACACCGCATTGAGAGCGTCACTAAAAGAGTGCCGTAACAAAACCTCGCGTTGAATGCCCCACTAAAAGGATTATATGAAAATGGCCGCAAGTTGAGAATGTCGCTAAAAGAGTGCTATGATACAAATACAAGAAATTGTAAAATTTTTAATTATTCACTTACCATCCTTTCTAACTTTGCCTGGCTAGCTCAACAGAATTGACAGAGTTTTCAAAATGACATCAAACAGCAATATCACAAAGCATTTATATATAAAATAATTTCTAAGAAGTATTTACTAAAAATAGTTCCTTATTTTATTTTAAATTTACAGAATTAAGCTTCTACTTTTGAAGTATACAGTATGAAATATTTTCTTTCATATAAAAGCATATAGATCATATACAACATTGTTTCTTTCAAACAAAATAATTTCTAACAAATACTTATAAATGTTTCATTTATTAATTAGATATTTACATAGTTTAATATATGGGTGACTCGTCCTTTTATATTCCTAATATTCTAGAAAATTCTTTATTTAAAACAAATTTCTGTAATCCACAAGGTAAGTAATTTAAACTGGACCAGCTCCCTATATGATGTGGATATTAAATAACCTTTTGTATTACATACTTCTGACTTCTCTACTGCTAAAACATGTTTGTAATTTACTGCTGTGTTTGCCTCTACACTTACTACTCCAGAATGTTTATTTAAATACGCTTGAATCTTTTCTACCTTGATCTCTAGACATTCCATTGTGTCGATTCCCTTAACCTTTCCATCCAACTCCATAATATTTATATTCAAACCATGTCATCTTCCTTGACATCATAACACTCTCCATGGCAATATCATATCCCTAATTCCAACTATCCTTTCCATATCAATAACTAATACCAACTTCATCATACAATCGACATATATAAATACTCTTAAACTTCAGTCCAGGCACGATAACAAATTCCTGCTTAGAGCTTAATGTTCCTATTTCTATATTCAAAACAACAACGCTATTCACCACAGCAAACCTCTTTCCATTTGAAGCTACCAAATGACTCTTCTTGATTGGCATAATCCTATCGCAAACCTTTTTCCTGCTTCTGGTTGTCTACCTCTTCTTCGATTTTTAAAAATTCACGTGGATGTTCGTATTTATACACTTCAATTTCTAGTGGTTTGTCCTGATCTAAAAATCCTGCCTGCTTCTATGCTCACTGCTGGGTCCTGGTTGTCCCTCGACTACCTCAGCATATGTTCGTCACGTCGATTCCGTGTTATCCATTCTTTCCGTGTCTCTAACACTTGGATTCGCCTGCGTCCTGCTCATCTCCGGCGAGCTGTTCTCTCTCTGGTGCCACTACTGCTCCTATGAAACGCTTCCCTAGGTTCCCAGTTATTCCTAAAATTTCTATTGAAAATTGTTCCACATCTTTGGAAATTCTCCCCCCTATTTTCGAATCTAACTAGGTTGACGTTTCTTTTCCTAGTATCCCTAGGTCTAGCTGTACTAACATTGTCGTACCTTTGAAGGTATTTCAAAAATGCCTCTCTTTTGACGATGTTCTGCAATGCCACATGTTGCCTAACGTCAACTTTAAAATGTCTTGACAGATACTTAATTATCTGCCGATTCGTTCAAGGTGGTCTCAACTGTTTAGCAATGCTATATTTGCATATCGCATATTGTTTCCTATATCCCGCAAATTCACTTTTGTACTTCTCCGTAATTAGGTCATCTCGCACCTGATCTTGTTTATGAACACCCCAAGTGCTTCAAAATTTTCTCCTCAATCATTATACGATTCAATGTCCTGTCCTACTAAATTGTACCAGCGTTAGCATTATCTTTTAATAAAGCTTTTACTATATTAAGCTTAGTCTGTTCATCAAATAAATTAAAAACTAAATTCCTAACACTATAAAAATTTGGGGATTCACTCGATTATCCCCTTAAAATTTCATCTGTTTTGTCTGGGTTTTTCAAAAAGAGCACTATCATCACTTCCGATTTCCACTCCTTAGCCACTCCTTTCTTAATATTCGTCCACACCACACTATTCATATGCTAAATAATTTCCACACATTCACTAAAATTAATTACAAAAAAAAAATTTACAAACACAACCCTTAATCTCAGGATCATCAGTTTCCTGAAACCAATAATAAAAATAAATCTATCTGAATTCAGGCCCCTCATGTTTGGGTCGCCAAAATGCTCTGAAGCTTACTCTGGAAACCATCGAGCTCACGTTGGGCGCCATAATTCTCTGTAGGTTACTTCTGAAAAGGACGCCCTAAAAATTTGTGTTGTCATAAATACCTGCACCTACCTGAAAATGAAGCCCTACCACTAGACTTGCAATTCATATCACCCTATAATAATACCCTCAGATGCTTTAACATTCGGACGCCAAAACCTCCAGCTTTCTCAGGTATATTCGCCATGACTGCTCACTTGTTCTCTGAAAATCCTACCCTACTGTTTAAATAAATAAAAGTTGACCTCCAAAAGTATTATTTGAACATCAAGTTGCTATTCAAAATTTTCAGTTTTACATTCCTCATACATCTTGAATATTTAACACATATTATCAAATTTTAAAAGAAGTCATTTTAAATAAAATAATTTGGAAAATTTTCTAATTACATCAATAATTAACCAAAACTAACTGGGTTTATCCCCAAACTTTACTTTAAACCCCAGATCTAATACGAACTCATAGTAAAAACCTTACTTTACCTATGTGCTAACTACTGCACTGAAATTACCAGAAACCCTTTTACTTTGTACAGAAAGCCAATATTACACCTTCATTTTATACCACCAAATAGTACATAAATAAATTTTTTGTATACTCCTTTCTCAAGGTAAGTCAAATAAAATATCCTTACAATACAATAAAATACACCAATAATCACCAAATTGTCATAATCACCCACAAAATCACAGTAAGTTAAAGTTTTACAAAGGTTGAATTACCTGGATTGTAGCACCAGCTCTCTACGTGGAAACCACCTCCAACGTAGTCATCCCACTCGACTGCACGTTCAAAATTTACTCCAGGTGGCCTCTCACCATCTGGAACAGCACGCTTCTACTCAGATTTCTCAGCTGCTAATGCACGGTACTTCCATGCTCCAGTGCATCTGCTACTGGTTCATCCATATACTTGATTTGTACCTAGAGTACACCAAGCGCCTCGAACCACAAGTAGTAAAAATTCTGCTTACTTTGCTTTCAGCTTCGATTATTAACAGGATTTTATATACTTCACAATGGCCATATCTAACTTTGCACCAACTTGTGCATATTAAATTTTATTAAAATCTAAACTCACTTATTTACATTTACATTTGTATGTAGCTTGGTTGAAGATCGAAAAGAAAAGACACCCTTTACCACCTCCTCTGGGTTCATATAGCCTCCAAAACTACCTCCTTGAATCTATTCTCACCACCCCTATAACACACTTTCTTAGTAACGTTTTCAAAACGTCCACCGGTTCCAGAAACCCATGCACAGCACAACAACAAACGGTTGCTCAATTCTACCAACTAACCATTACCCTTGAGTTATTCTAGGTAAAAATGTTCAACCGTATTCAAACTGTCGCAAAAATCTTGGAATTTTCAGTAACAAATAATCGTTTTACGAAGAAACCCTCATTAAAATTGTCAACAGCTGTCACTTTCCGCGAAATCTTCCGATAACTGCCATTCACTCTAGTCTCTAAAACACACCTCTAATGCACGCACATATGCCATTTCCTTATAACCTGCATTTAAAATCATCCATCTTTTGTCTTTTACCTTACTTAATTTTCAACGTTAGTTGTGCCTTTCTCTTATCTTTGTCTAACCCGTAAGTTATATCTTAACTACGCTTTACTGAACTTACGTTTCCTACATATTTATGAAACTATGCTTCACGAACTTACGTTTCCTACCTAATTGTAATTAATATTTACAGTGAATTTTATAACTACGTACAATTAACCCTAATATTTAATGAAAATTGGTAAATTCTTATCCTATCTTTCGGAAAAATGTCTTAAAACTACTTGACCCTTATATACATGAGTTACCCTGCAATAACTAATTATTTGACCTCTCTAACACCTATTATAACCTATAAATTCACAGTATATATATATATATATATATATATATATATATATTACTGTGATATATATTTACATACCAGTATTAAGTGCATCCTTTTACAACTGACTTACAGCATCTACCAGAAATACTGCTAATGTTTCAATATACATGCATGTATATTAAACGGTTTAGTATGGGCTTGAACATTGGGGGTTTAAAATTTGTCGTTACAAAAATATCTACTTTTACTTTTCCATCTTCACTGCGTCTTTTTATATTGCACACTAAGCTTCCGATGTATATACTCCTTTCGTATACAGCCCAACTACGATATCAACCCAAGATCCAACAACGTTGTCAGCTTTTCTGCATATCTTGTAGTCGACAAGATGGTTGGTTATTCTTTCTGTGCAGTTCCTGTATTAATTTCAGTGAAGTTAAAAGTGATGAGTACCCTTTATATTTATAAATGGAATTTATTTTATCATATTTGAACTATTGTCTATTTCACTGTTATTATTTTCACTTTATATATATATATATATATATATATATATATATATATATATTATATATTGCTATGCTATTTATCTTCTTTCGGTCTTCTCGTTCCACGTTGATGTGTAATATAACTTTATTGTTATGTTCGTACCCGGCTTTCTACTCTGCGTTTCTAAACCTATACCTCTTTTTATATATCTGCCATGGCTAACTCAATCTAATTAACACAGAGTGCCCAACGACACGACAGTAAAGACTGTTTAACTCCTTTTTCTCTAGTTCCTATCTGTTAAAATAATGTATATGAAGCAAACCAAAAATCCGTATAATAATCAACAATATTTACACTTTGTATTTTAATAACTTATTAATTTGATTTTATATTCAAAATTAGCACCTGAATAGTATATTAATATTTATCGGATTCTATCAATATTAGACTCCCTGAAAGTTGGCAAAAATACCACTATAATTTACTTTGAAGCCTTTTTGAACGTTCAAATGATCTATCTATTTTTATAAATTCTCAAAAGATTTTTGATGACCCTTACAAATACTTCGATAAATAATTGAAAATGTTTAAAAAAGTTGAAAATACAGTCTTATACTAATAAATGATTATAAATCTCTGACTTGTGTTTTCTCTGCGTGTTTCTATATGTGAACGGTCAGCACCCCTAGATTGTTTCCAATTTGATACTCTCTTACGGCTTTTCCCAGTTGACTCTTAGTGTAGTTTCCTCAACTTGTTTACCAGAATAATTAATTAAATCTGCTTGAATTCTCCTCTTTATAATTCCTTGGAATAACTTGTAGTTTACTTGTAGTTTAGGTTTTTGTTTAAAATTCATACGTCGTTGTTTGAAGGTTATTTAGAATTGATTCGTCGTTATTTGAAGGTTTATTTAGAATCGATCCGTCGTTATTTGAAGGTTCTTTAGAAGTTTCTTTGAAAGTTTATTTAGAGCCCTAAATTCTTAAATATTAGAATTATATTTAATTCATAATTTACCTCACGTTTCTAAAAGCAAACGGTCGCTTCTATTGAATTAATTGGCACTTTACTTTGCACTATGATTTCACTCAATTATTTATTTTCACTTTGCGTAGTAATTTATGTTTAACTGGCGTGGTTCGTGCCTTGGTTACAGAGATACTGGCTGTTTACAAGGTCCGCGTGCTATTTAAAGACTCCACCTACTTATTTTTCCTAGTAGTTTCCTCGCGTGTTTGTAGATTAAGGCGTTGCATCTTTCGCTATCACTGCTAGACTAGGTATTTCTTTAAATTATCTGTCTAGACTCTTGGTAAAACGCTTTATTTCTCACATAGGCATTCTATATTATGTAGCATATTTCCCAGAAAATCCAAATTTCTATTACATTTTGTCACGTCTTATTTGTGTTGGCTATAGTTCAAATTTTATCACATCACGAACCGTCTATTATTTATTGTTTATTACTCCAAATATGTTGCATTTTATGAAAATATAATGTCTTTTGGTCACGTATTAATATTTCTATAATGACGTATTTGAATGTGTTTACTTATTTATGCGTTGATGTTTTGAATGATGTTATTATATAGCTAGGATGCCAGGTTGTTTACCTTTACCGATTGTATGTTTATTTTGATAAAACTCGTTACATTGAAAACATTTATTTTTGCTCGTTTCTTTTTAATTCTAAACTTGTATATTTAATTTAAACCATATTTTAGGAGGTACACGTTATTATCTTGCTGGATATGATCTGGTTATCAAAGAATGAGCTTTCCTTTTATGAGTGTGCTCGCTATTGACTTTCTGTAAAATTGTCGATTTACTTCTATTTAATGATGGAATTGTTTGGTTTTCTAAACGTTATATATACACATACATACATCTTACTATCATTTTTGCATCCGATAGACCGGAACTTACATTCACACTTGTGTTCCTTGTAAACTTACTATCGCATATCGGAAGATTTGGAACATATCAATGGGTTTTTGTCCAAATTTTTATTTTAAATATTTAAGAAACACAAATGGCCTTAAAATTGATAGGAAAATGTACAGAAATAGTATAGTTTTAGTCTAGCTATTTTCCTGTGAGAGTGCCACAGAATATATTTTAATATGCGGAATTTTTTATTATGTTATCATCTTTACATCCGCTAAATGACAACACAGTGTGGTGCCAGTTAGTCTGCTTAGATGATAGTGCAAGGAGCAGTTTAGTAGAAACTGCGTCCTTAGAGGTAGCTATAAATTTTTATTCACCCACACGCACACACACATATATATATATATATATATATATATATATATATATATATCAAGTGTTTGAGGATTAAAATTTTTTTGCTTACCTTTTAGGTTATAGACTTGTTTAAATGATGTGATATCATATTTCTACATTTGTATGAAGTTATTCAGTTTTCCAGCAAAAATTTTGTAAAGTTTACAAAATATAATTTATGTATTGATAACATATTTCTAATTTTGCAAATTGTTCAAACAGTTCTTAAACGATGGAATAGAAAATATTCAAAATGTTTGCATGCAAACTTCTAATTGTCTATAATAGAAACATTTATTAGCAAAGGTGCATAAAAGCAAGTCTTGAGGGTAGCAACAACCCTTATCCAACAAAAATTGTAGCTTGTAAACTACGATAGAAAATTTTTAAAATTTGCATGTGCTATCATCTAATCGTATGTTACAAAATATTTGCAAGCAACGCTACACAAGTCTATCTTGAGGGCAGCAACATACATCCCTATACTAAATAAATTTATAGCTCCTAAACGACTCGCCAGAAAAGTAACAATTTTAACATGCAATGCTTAGTAGTCTCTAGCAAAAACATCCACCAGCAATGATGTGCCCAAGTTAGTCTTGGAGGCGGCAGCAACCCCTAAGCTAAATAAAGTGCACCTTCTAAAGGGCTGAATAAAAAATGTTTTAAATTTTCACATGCAATCTTCTAATAGTCTCCTTCAAAACTTTCCGCAAGCTTGTCTTAGGTCATCTTGAGGGTTGTAGTAACCCCTATACTGAAAAAAATTGTAGCTTGTGAACGATGCAATATAAAATTTTCAAAATATTCACATGCAATTCTATAATAGCATATTACACAAGTATCCACCAGCAACAGTTCACCAAACGCAGTCTTGGGGGATGAAAGCAACCCCTATATTAAAAAACATTTTTAGTTTGTAAACAACTCATTAGAAAACTTGCAATTTTTTTGCATAACAATCCTCTATTATTCTATTACAAAAACAAACTCCAGTAACATGGCATGAAAGTCAGTCTTGAGGGTGGAATCAACCCCTATATTTAAAAAAAATGTGGCTTGTAAGTTGTGCCATGTAGTTTTCAAAATTATTACAAGCAATTTTCTAATAGTCTTCTTCAAAACTAACTATCCTCAAGCAATGCTTTTCCAGAGTCAGTCTTGGTGGTAGTAGTTACCCCTATACTATAAAAGTTGTAGGTCGTGAACGATGCGATACAAATTTTTATATTATTCACATGCAATCCTCTTATACTCTGTTAGTAAATGAAATCCCAGCAACGTGGCACGAAAGCCAGTCTTGGTGGTGAAATCAATCCCTATATTTAAAAATGTGACTCATTACCGGTGCCATGTAGAGTTTTCAAAATTATTACAAGCAATCTTTTAATAGTTTTCTTCAAAACTATCCTCAAACAAGCCAGGCCAAAGTCAGTGTTGGTGGTAGTAGTAACCCTTATACTGTAAAAATTGTAGCTCGTGAACGATACATGCAATCCTCTAATAGTATATTACACAAATATCTACCAACAACAGTGCAGCAAACCCAGTCTCGCGGGTGGCAGCAACCCGTATAACAAAGAAATATTTAGCTGATTTACTCATGAAATGCTTAATAATCTCTAACAAAAAAATCACCAGCAATGGTGTGCCAAAATCAGTCTTTGGGTTGGCAGCAATTGCTAAACTAACTAAAGCGTACCTCTTAAAGAGCTGGATAAAATTTTTTAAAATTTTCACATGCAATCCTCTATAGTTTATTACAAAAATAAATATCATCAATGTCCCTCGAAAGCCAGTTTTTGGGGCGGCAATAACCCCTACATTAAAAAACAGTATACCTTGTAAACGGCTCAATAAAATTTTTTTAGAATTTACACATGCATTCATAGAATAGTCTCCCACAAAAATATCTTCAGTAACAGTGTGTTAAAACCAGTCCTAGCGATAACATAGACTCATATACTGAAAATTCATCTCTGTAAATAAACATGTACAGTTATTTTAACATGCTTTCTCGGTATTTAATCTATTCTTCCATACGCTTCGTTTTTTAATGCCTTCCAATTATTACCGGTATTTTAGTAGAAAATAGTCATTACAACAATTTTCCCTAAAAGATTAAATGATACTTCTAAGACTCAGAGGTTAATAAAAATATTTTTCTTTGAAAAACACAAGCTATATGTTAGATGTGCTGAGATTTTTCCAAAATATGAAGTAATTGCAAATGCATACGAAATATACAGAATTCAGTTGGTATCATATACATTCAATTAATGCAATTTTACAAGACAAATTTGCTTAGATAGTTTGAAACAAATTTAGCTGTTGATTTGAAAGAAACCGCAGAAATTCAAAAATGATGAATTATAGAATTGAAATAGTGAAGGATTCGAAATAAAATTTGAATGAAGGGTTTAATATTCTAATTTTATTAAAAATAATCATTCATCTTTCACAATATAAAAACTCAGAATTAGGTAGATTTTAAGTAAATGCTATAGGTACTGGCAACCGAATCTTTTACGGTGTTATTTAGTAATTCAGTATAAAGGGAAATCCTGTCTCTATTCTTTCTGGAGCGCAGGTATAAGTACTAGTTTTGTAATACAAATGTTTCTTGTTATCAATCTTTTGTTGAATTATGCCACCTCTTTTGATCCCTTTATTTTTTCAGTATCTTTCATTTGCACATACATATACGAACAAACGTATGGTCTTTTTAAACGTTACTCATATTACAAAGTTTGCTAATATAATGTAGCAAAAAAGCATTTAATTAAAAATTTTTTTATCTTACTGCGGCTAGAACTAATAAGTTTAGTTTTTAACTGCCACCATGAAGATACCTACATACGCAATGGCCTATTGCACCATTAAAGTTAAACTCTTATTTTAGATTTATTAGGATCCGTAAAATTTCTATCGATATTTTACGAACCAGAAGAAATACTTAAAGCATTTTATGAAGAGGAATAATTCTTTTACCAATTTTCCTCTTTGTTCCTGTACATTTTGAGCTCTTATATAATGTAGGCATTGGCTGATTCTAAAGATGCCGATGGTTAAACGTTTTAAGTTGCGCAGTTGAACCGTTGAGTTGAATAATATGCGCCTGTCGCAACATTCAACTCCAATTAAGTAATTATATAATCATACAAACACAATTAAACAATGTATTCAAAAAGCAAAATTTTTAGAATAAAACTGTTGTGAGGGGTTAAATTGATGCTTAGAGTAAATTTAGCAAGCACTTATTTTGTGGTGCCCACACCTACAATAAATTCTAAGTTTTAAATAAACGTGTTGACGCATGATTTTTATTGATTAGGTATAAAAAGTGCCAACCTTACTAGAATTAATAGATTTAAAGATTTCTATTTAAAATATGTTATCATATTAAAATACATCTGAAATCTAAACCACTTCTTGACGATAAGCAACGCTATGCTAATGATTTAATGACATAATTACTCTTATTTCTTACATACAGATATTTATAAAACATAAGGATGCATATATGGTTTTAAAATTAGCATCGTATCGGACACAAAGTACAGTATCTTAATATTACACATGCAGCACATTGCAAATGATTCACGTTTGAAATCGCCAGCCTGTAAAAAACCAAACATTTAAATATAGAATGTCCAATTACTCATGTCTCACTTTCACGTAAAGTATTAATTCTGTTTCATCTTTGTTACTTTTAAACAGTTAGCAACAATGTTGCAGAAAGCAAAAGTGATAGTAGTCTTAATTTAAAATGTAAGCAGGATATATGTCGGACGTGAAACTAAACGGTTTTGAAAAAGTTCTAGAATGATAGGAAAATATAAAATAATGTATATCTAAATATTTCACTATTTTAAAAATCTTTTGTGATTTGGGGCTTCTTCAAGAAATAAACAACAATATATTTCATACATGTAATTAACTATTTTCACTATTTCTGGGAATGCTAAAATGTATCAGTTTTGTAAAGATGCAGAATTGTTAGCAGGATGTCATCATCATTAGGTCTTCAGTCCTGGAACTGGTTAGACGCGTACCATCATTGTTTCCTATTCTGAACTAACCTACAGATTTCCCTGAAATTTGCACAGTCTGCATCTATCACTATCTGATCTAGGTCTACATCTACCTCTTTTTTCCTATCTCTGCTTGTAATATATCCCATACTGTTCCCCAAAAATGCCTTAGAACGTATTCCACCCTTCTATTTCTCTTTTTTTTCAAATATCCTTGTTCCCCTACTATTTCTATAACCTATTTGTTATTATCTTTGTCTGTCCATGCTATCGTCCTCATACATCTGAAGCACAGCATTTCAAATGGCTGCTACCGTTTTTTGTCTGCATTTCAGACTGTCCGTATTTTATAGGCATACTGTGCTGTGCTCCACACATATGCTTTCAACAATCTTCTTCTAGTTCTATGTTTGTTGTCTTTCCTCATAGGCGCTGTTCTTTCTTGTTAGATGCAGTTCGGTCACCTTCTATTGTTTTACAGTTATATACCATATTTCTCCGACCTTCAGTGGTTGTGAAGGGACGGCGTCGCCGTGGATCAATGTAGTAAGCGTAAGACTACGGATCCCAAGGTCCCGGGTTCAAATCCTGACACGGCCAACTGCTTGAAAAATGGCAGGTGAGCATTTTTCACAAAAATTACGCCCTCATTCAGATGAGAGGTTAAATGGAGGTCTCGTGTGTGTGTTGTCACGCACGCTAAAGAACCCTACCTTGCCTGGAACGGCAAGGGTACGGCAAAATTCTAAATTATCAGGCAACAAAAAAACTCGCCTCCTGGCCAATGAAGTACCTTCTGGTGGAGCATTGGAAATACAAATGCACGGTTGTGGATCACGCCGTGGATCAGTGTAGTAAGCGTAGGACTACGGATCCCAAGGTCCCGGGTTCAAATCCCGACACGGCCGACTGCTTGAAAAATGGCAGGTGAGCATTTTCATAAATATTACGCCTCGTTCGGATGAGAGGTTAAATGGAGGTCCCGTGTGTGTTGTCACGCACGTTAAAGATCCCTACCTTGCCTGGAACGGCAAGGGTTCGGAAAATTCTAAATTTCCAGGCAACAAAAACTCGCCTCCTGGCCAATGTAGTACCTTCGGTGGATCATTGGAAATGTAAATGAACGGTTGTGAAGGGAGGTAAGCAGCCTGTGGCTGCCAAGTTTCCCCAACACTTAACCATTTACCGACTTAATATATTTTCCAATATATCTTTTCGCACAGTCAACATTAGTTGCAGATATTTTGCAACTAACAACTAGTTGTTTATACTAATCATCAGATTTATCTGCGCTTATTTTTTCGTCATTAGGTTTTCCGTCTCAAAACTGGTTGGACACGTACCTGCACTTATTTATATTCTGAGCTAGCCGACATAGTTCCCAGAAGTTCTCACACAGCATGTGTATACAGCTCGTTCCCCTTTTATTGTTTTCTAATTTTATGCCTTATTTCACCGAGATCAGTGAAGGGGGTTAAGCAACCTGTGGCTACCAAGATCCCCCAACACTTAGACATTTGTTGAAATAATGGTTTTCCAGTAAATAAATCTTTTCACACACTTAACATTATTCGAGAATATTGCCCAATCAATTCTTGTAGTTACTTATAATAATCATTATGTTTAAGCACAGTTATTTTTTCGTCATTAGTTTATCCATCTTGGAATTGGTTGGATGCGTACCTCCATTGATTTCTATTCTGGGCTAGCCTACACATCTCCCTGAAACTCCTACAGCCTACATCTTTTACTATCTGTGTGCAGTAATCTAACATAGGTCTGCCTCTTCTTCTCTTTTTTTAATCTCTGCTTCTAATATATTCCGCAGGATGTATATAGGCTAAATTAAATTCGAGGACCACTATGGGGATCTCGCTTATTAATAGAAATAGGGGACATATTTAAATTCAGCAAAGTTGCTAAATTTTACACTAATTAATTATCTGCAAAGTAATATCTCATTGTTGCCCAAGGTATTTCCAAAAATGTAAAAAACTGAATTTCTGTTTTTTATTTTTAGTGCCATTCATTGTTTCCTCATACATGAATGGTCCAACTAAATGGTCATTTAATATTATCCATCCAAACATATATGCCAAAACGTTGCTGTGGTCTTCTTTCCCGATTTTGTCTCGGATTTTCTACTGTCAGTAATGTTATTATTACGATTAAAAATACCAGCGTTTGTGAGTTTAGATTCGTCAGACCAAATGATTTTCTTCAAAAAATCATTATCATTATTTAGCATTCTTAACAGCCAATTGCAATATTCTAGCCACCTGATGGTATCTGCAGCTTGTAATGTATAGCTTACATGAATCCTGAATGGTTTAAACTTATTTGTATGTAAAGTTCTCCAAACTGTGTCTGTGGTATGTTTAATACAACAGCTACTTCACGTGTCGATGTGGAAGCAATATTATTCATCTAAACAAAATTGTTAGTAAGCTGCATCAGTAAAAAGCATTTTTAACATTTGTAAAATATCATGCTGGTTATTATTCAAATTTCTGTTGCTATAAGTATTGTGAGGTTTAATAAGCGATCCGTATTTGACTAAGTTCGCATCAAGCTTCAGAAACAGTAACAGTACGATTTGGTTGTTGTATTTTCTGGATACAATCTTAAATACATTTTGGCACTTATTGTTGATTTTTGACGGGATGAATAAAAGACATGTAATATATCTTGTTTCTCGATATAACTAAAAAATATATTTGCTGCTAATAGAAATAATGCATTATTTAGATGGTGTGTAATGACAGGAGTTAGTAGCATTAAGTCAGCAGATGTTTTATGACCTGCTAATATTAACAGTAGTTCTAAAATATCGATATTGACGAGAAAGCTATTGTTTTAAAAGCTTTTTATTACTTAACACACAATTGTAATCAGAATAATAGGTGTATGAGAATATACTAAAACACAAAACGGCACCTATAAGAAATAAAGAAAATTGACGATGGTCAGTTACTGTTCCTTTGCTACATCACTTAAGTTATAAAATATTGGTTTAGGTTTACCATTTTTAAGTATTAAAATACTATTATTTACAATTAAGTCATCGTTTAAAAAGCTTTTTTGCTACCTGTCATACATTACTATGATCAGAAAAAATTGGTGAATCTGAGTGTACAAAAAACCAAAATGGCGTCCATAAGAAATAAGAAAGATGATCATGGTCAGATAACGACAAAACGTTTTTTGACAAATTGAATCAGGCTATTCAATAGGGGGTAAAAAGTGGCCATGAGAAAGCGCTTTTAAATTTTGAATATTATTTGAAACAACTGCACTAAAAATAAAAACAAATTCTGTTTTTTACATTTTTGGAAATATCTCGGATGTCAAATGACTATGCACATTATTAATTAGTGTAAAATTTAGCAACTTGCCAAATTTCAACATATCCTCTATTTCCATTAATAAGCGAAATCCCATAGTGAGTGGCCCTCGAATTTGAATCAGCTTGTATATATTTACATATACAAATCGAGCTAAAAGTTGTATAGCCATTAACAAAACAATAACTTTTTACTTCACAAAGGGAAGAAACATCCACTGACCGGTTTGTTTTCTTGAGCCTTGGTAGAGCAGACAGGTTGTTGGAAACTGGTCTGCTCTGATGAGACTTAAACCGGTCAGTGGATATTTCTTTCCTTTGTGAAGTAGTAAAGTTGGTTTTAGCATACACTTTATACTTTATGGAACATCAAAGATAAAATCTAGCAGTGATAGTTGTGGTAACCTAGCTGGCCATAGAATAATGGCTTGAACGTTGTAAAATATTTTAAGTTTTCTAGTAAAAGAAGCGACATATTATCTAGCATTTATTGCAATTCGCTTTGTAAGAAATTCAAATAACGCACTCTTTAAATTATAATTATAGAAGAAAGACCCGAAAAAATGGCATATCACAACAGTTTTTGTTCCGTCCCCATTAGGTGTCCCTAAAATGTATCCGATAATGAAGGCTAACGGAAAAGTATCCAGGAGTTCCAATGATGCCAAAGTAAGCCAAAGTTAACGTTAGAAGGACGGTTTCTAGGGAGATGGAATTTCTAATAGTGTATGCAACTAGCCAAAACCTTATTTTATGAGTGTGCAAGAAAGGCCATACATTTGACTTCTTAATGCTCTATCTGAAGGTATAATTATAGGCCAGGAAGCTAGTGTTTTTACCTGAAAATGTTGAATTTTGCCAACCCTTGCAGTTTCAAGTAAGGTAGGGATCTTTAATATGTGTGACAACACTCATGCACAGGACCTACATTGTATTTTTCATCCGAACAAGCACTTATTTCTGTGAAGAATGCTCACCTATCATTTTTTAAGTGGTCAGTGTCGAAAATCAAAACTGGGACCTTGGACGTAGTAGTCACACCTTATCCTATTAAGCCACGAAGCCGTCTTGCAAGAAGGGATGCAGGCTGAACTTATTAACTCGACTAAATAATAATCAATGGTGCTGCTGTATCTTTAAGTCAAATTAAAGGAAATAATAGTTTGGAAGGGAGATACAGAAACCCTCATACACAAATGAAGTATATTATTACTGACCCAAGAATATCATACTGTAAATCATATCTTAACCACCTACCTGTTTATCTTCTTATTGTTGAACTGTTCATGACGGAGAAAAGTAAAAATAAAATCACTTTAAGGAACTCTATTTGGGTGTATAATTATATAGATGACAATTCCTAAACTATTTCCAAATGGAAACTATGCCACAATTCTTACTTGACATAAAATAGTTGTGTGCTATAACAAAACCAAAATATCTTTGATAACGTTTAACTTAAATGACCCAATTAATAGTAATTTACTTGTCCACAAGTTTACACTCATCAATATTCAAAACCATAAATAAAATTTAACAAATTGAAATTTGTATTATTCTTTCCAGCATTTTTTTAAATCATTACATATGTAAAGTAGAATATTTCTTTTATATTTGCAGCTCAAGTAAAATCACGTCTACATTAAAATTAACAAGCATCAAAATTAGTACATTAGTACATATATGTACTAATTTTGATGCTTGTTAATTTAATTTAACTTTAATTTAATTTTACTTTACTGTACTATATATATATATATATATATATATATATATATATATATATATATCACACAATTAAGCAACTAAAATTATCTTAATTATTGTTACTAAATTCCGGGATAACATCTGGCAATGGGGATCCACGAATCTAATAAAAGTAACACATGTTGTCAGTATGATATTTATAGGTACCTGTGTAAAATATTTGAAAAATTATTAAATGTAATCAGTACGTTTACCTGATTCATCCTTATTGTTCAATAAGCAAAATACCCCAATTTTAACCAAACAAATAACCACCAGGTTGGAAAAAAGAATGACCTTGATTAAAAAATTGCTGCTATCACCGGTCACTATTCGGATTGAGTAGCCTTATTAACGAGATTCAACATGTAACATCATGTTTACAAACCTGTAAAGACGAGATTAGGAATGACAACGGGTACCCGGGTACGTACCCGATAACGCAATACCCGGGACGAAATTTTGATACTCGATACCCGTTAAATATCCGAAACACGATAAATACTCGATACCCACTAAATACCCGATACCCATTAACTACCCATTACTCGATAAATACCCGATTAATACCCGTTACCCATTAAATACCCGATACCCGATAAATACCCATTACCCGTTAACTACCCGTTACCCGTTAACTGCCTGTTACCTGATAAACACTCGTTACCTGATAAATACCCGAAAACCGATAAATACTACGTGATTTACTTTATATGCATTTTGAACACTAGTGGATAATTATGATATTTTATTAACTGCGGTTGAATTAAACGTTTAAACAAAATCGTTTAAAAAGTACAGTCCTTTTATACAATTAATATTTAATTACCATTTCAGGGTCGGATTATCATTTTAATCATAACCAAAATGAAGCAACCATGCACGAATACGATTTATTTTTGAGGGAACCAACTTTAGCTCCTAATAAGGACCCCCTAAAGTGATGGAAGGACCATGAAACAAAATACCCCAGTGTGACCATCTTGTTAATGAAATATTTGGCAATTGCAGCCACATCTGTGGCAAGTGGAAGACACTTTACGGCAGCTGGGCATATAATATCAAAACACCGAGCTCGGCTTAGTCCCGAAACGTCGGAAGCCATTATATTTGTTAATAGAAATTATGATTACATTAATTAAATACAAAAATAAAATATAAATAAAAATGTGTAATACAGTTTTATTTTTAATGTTATATCTATGTCTATACAACATTATGAGTTCTATATTATGCACATGCAAACAATATACAAAACGGAATTTACATTACGTTTAACTAGTAATTCTTGGATAACGGGTAATTGTTGGGTATCGAGTAAACGAGTTTCGGATAATTATCTGGTATTTATTGGGTATCGGGTAATTATCCGGTATCGGGTAATTATCTGCTATCGGGTAATTATCGGGTATCGGGTAATTATTGGGTTTCAAGTAATTATCGGGTATTGGGTAAATCTCGGGGTATTAATTTCGGGTACCCGGTACGAAAATTATCGGGTATCGTCATTCTTAGACAAGATACTACGTTAATTATGAACGTCATAAACTAATTGAACTGGATTGCATTTTATATGTTCTATAACAGATTTTAATTATGCATTCACAAATGTAAAACTGTTATACACCGCGTGTATGGAATGAACTTGAAAACCACCATTATCGTGAAAGATTCACTTTAGTAGGAAAGTAAAAACCAATCTACCCATTATCGAATTTTTCTTTGCGTACATTATTTATTCTCTTTTCTTCTATGCTTTCCCCATGCCACCAGCTTAAATGGCATTGTAAGTCTTATCAATTACATCACTTTTAACATAATGTGGCCAGATCATTTATGATCCTTCTACAACATCTGCACAAAACCACTTTATTCATGCAATGATAATGAATTACTCGAGATTTAAATTTAGATAGCACCACCTACCTAATTAAGTTTTTTAAATTAAAGACAGTTCTTGAAGAACCCGATGCGAATATGAAAGAATAATTTCAAATCTTTATATTTGAATATTCAAACTGATCTTTATAAATTTAATAACCAACATCTTTTACCAAATGAAATAAATTAAAAGGAAGATTCCTATACAAGATCTTTTAGGAAGATATTTTTGCCACACTACCTTCTTCCGAAAGAAAAAAATCTCAAAGAAACAAAACCATCATATGTAAAAGAAGTAAAAAGATTGTTTATATATCTCATACCCCAGATCGAAATATTCATCCACCATAAACTCAGTTAAGAACAAAATAAAAAATAGAATTAAATGCTAGCATTACAAACTTACGCTGAACACTAATTACCAAAAATTAAACTACTTAATGACAACACAAAGTATAAACTAACATGTAATAGAAATAAAGAATGAGTATGGGATAACTACGTGTACCGTTCATCCTAAAACGATCGCTATTTGAAAGACACTATCGGCAAAAGACTTAATTAGTAAGGGTCAAACAAGGAAATTCATCCAAAAGTTTTCAGGGAATAACAAATAAGAAATGTATAAATTGCAAAAAAACAAACACCTTCTTAATCTTAAGCTAAATGTAAAAACCTACTGAATTACCAAACTTAGTAAGTATTAACTTATATTAGAGAAATATTTAAAATACGACAAAAGTAACTAATAGGTTTACTAAATGGATTTTGGATCTTTAAAGAATTACTAAAGCATCAAAGCATAAAAGCTTGTAAGGAAAATATACCATATATTAACACCATCACAAAATAATGGTCAACTCATTTTGCAAAATACGAGAGAACAAAACTCCATTGTTTTCATTTTCTACCCCAATGAACACTATCCATCACAAGCAAGTTTAAAACTATAACAAAATTAAACACAATCGTCTCACCATCTGACTCACGACTTTTGAACCGAATGTCCAATTACATACCATAATAATTGCACTTCTGAAAAATTACTTATTTAATCGTGGTATCTTTATGGCGTCGCCGTGGATCAATGTAGTAAGCGTAAGACTACGGATCCCAAGGTCCTGGGTTCAAATCCTGACACGGCCGACTGCTTGAAAAATGACAGGTGAGCATTTTTCACAAAAATTATGCCCTCGTTCAGATGAGAGGTTAAATGGAGGTCCCGTGTGTGTGTTGTCACGCACGTTAAAGATCCCTACCTTGTCTGGAACGGCAAGGGTTCGGCAATATTCTAAATTTCCAGGCAACAAAAAACTCGCCTCCTGGCCAATGTAGTACCTTCTGGTGGAGCATTGGAAATATAAAATGCACGGTATCCCCAAAATTTCAAATAGGTCTATGGTCATAACATACGAGTAAATCAATATGTGATACTACAAGCTATATAACAATAACTCAAGCTTTTATTCAAGAATTCTTGTGAACACAAAACAAGTAGTACATAACTTCTTAAAATGAAATTAAAATAGAAAGAATTACCAACCTTTTTTTATATAAACTAAAAACTGGTGACCTAACAAAGTGGCTAATTCCATTCCATGTCAATAAGCAATCATCAGTAAAGAAAACAATGTATTCTAAAACATGAATGCACCTTATAGCCGCACAACTATTGATGCTCAAAACAGTAATAATTTTTTTAACACCTAGAAGAATATAACACAATGGTTGCTACAATCAACAATTCTATCTACATATACTCAAAATGTTAAACCATTTTAGGTAGACATTTCTCACATCTTCCTAAAAATTTTTATAAGAGTAATACAAATCTGAATCTCATAAAATATCACGTAAGGAAACATGCGTCCAAGTCAACTAGAACATCAAAATATTTTAATCAGTTCTCAGAATCTTTATCCAAATATAAAAAGGAATAAGATTTAAGGTTCTTAACATACCATCTACCTCTTGAAACCTCAAGATTACTTAACTCATACCTCAAGTTTGACACTTCTTTATGAATCAAATACAATACAATGAAAATGTAGGCACATGGTTTGCGGCAAATTTGTCAGTTGCGTTGGAAAAAGCACTTTATTGGTCCTCCACACTTTATCACCAACCGTAAAAGTAACCTCACGCCTTCTCAAATTGTACTGATGACTCAAACGTTCATATGTAGTGTAATTTTTCACAAACATCTTTAAAGGATATGTTACAATATTCCGTGCAGACAAGAAAGAAAGCTGTAAAGAAGAGCAGAATATAAATCCAAAAGAATTGAATTCGGGGATAGCTCAAAAACGTCGTAGAGTGGGGTGGGTGGTACAGAAAGAAAAGAAAAATTGGAATATTTACAAAAATCAAAAAAACATTAACGTAACCGTCCTGTTTTAGAATATATATATATATATATATATATATATATATATATATATATATAACACACAAGAGAAAATGGCCATTATTACCTGTCCTGTGAAGTGCACTCCTTAAGTTAAAAATGTAGTAACCTTAACCAGCGTAACCCTAACTTAAATGAACCAATTATTAACTAATTTGGTAAGCAGGTTGTTGATGTGTTAACATTAGTGTACAAAGAAAAGGTAACTGTAACAAATGCTCTAACGTGAGCTTTGGTTTAAATAATCTTGACTTTAAGCATAAGTACTTAATCACACGTGCATTGTGAGCATAAATTTGTGATGTGCCGTCTGCAGTTTATCGGACACTCATGAGTAAGAAAACTATAAATAGCAAATGAAGCGTCTGTTTTTTACAGCAGCATCAAAAAGTAAACGGGAGAAAACCATACCTTAAGCTATCGGCTCCTCTGGTACCATCTTACAGGAATTTTAGAAGTGCTGTCTGCACTCATCTATAGGCTGGATGCTGGATGACCCAATTGAACTATAGTAGAACATTACGTACAACGGCGCATTTTAAAATCGTGAGTCACAACAATGTTTCTTTGTGCTCAAAGGACATTGTGTAGAATTAGAATCGAAGAGAGAAAAGAACCTTTCAAAAGCTCAACTTACATTTATACAAATTGAGAACGACTGAGGAAAATAACGAAAAACCATTTCCAGCATTAGAATGTTAAATACTTTGCGAATGCAAGTAAAAATATATTCCAGACAACAACTGTGAAATATTCGTAGACTGCAAGCTATAAAGAAAGCAAAAGGTCTCAATAATACGATAATCAGTTCCACCAAATTTTGTTAACATGGGAAAGCAAAGTATATTTTAAAACATCCAAACAAGTATGCAACCTAGCCAAAAGTAGCACAACGTATAACCGGTTGCCTGACTTATAGAAATAAATAGAGATTTGTATTATTATTAATTCACGATACAGGGATACCGAGAATGCATTAATTGGTGGACGGTTTTATTATTCATAGAGCTTGAACGTCTGAACACATGCAGATATAAGGCAGTAGGATTTTTTAGTATCATTAGAAGCATTTATTTTATTATGTGTATTTCAACGAATAACTATTGGAAATAGCAAGTAGCTGTTAGAATGTGTTTCAAAGAATTTATAAGGCAAGCGTCTAGTCTTTTAGATGTGGTTTAACGATAAGCAATCGTTCGTAGAATTTATAAACGTGGTTTAAAATATATTTCCACATATTTCTACACATAGGAAAATTTTTATATAAGGTTCTAAATGCTCATTTTAATTGGAAGACCATAAAAACAGACCGTTGCTTGGATTAGAATTTGTATGAAGCGCTTAATTATGGAAATTAAAGCAAAAATCACCCGATTTAGAAATTTATCGTAATTGGTTTAACAGTTGTCTATAAAATCTTAATTAAACATAAATACATAAAAAGCGATGTCAGGTGAAAAAATTATTGGGTTAATTTAGAAGTTTATATATATTTCAAATAATACCCACTTATGTTTAAAAATCACTTTCCATGTCAACTATACCTGTAACTAAATGTATTACTACCACAACCTTACGTTGTTGCATAAATAAAGCACTGTTTAAAATCTTACTTTTATATGTGGGTTGAAAAAGCCTTTCGAATCCTATCTGCAATTTATGTGTAGAACGCAGAAGCCTGACTATTTGTGTTATATTTGAGTAAGGTTGTTGAACCTGAACTACGATGTTCATAAGCCTGTATATTCCTGTTATATTTGATTTTACTACTCATTTACTTTCCATATTCAAGCAATCGAAATATTTGTCTGTGGATTAATTTTTTTGTGCTGTAGGTAAAGTGGTTTTACTGCTTCAAAATTTTGCCACCACAGGTGGCCATCTACCTTGTCTACTGTCTAGGGCCGGACTTGAGTGAATGCAAAAAATAAATAGCATGTGCAGTTTCAAAGTGCAAAATTTTATCTAAAATATCTCAAAACATTAATAGAGTCGATGCGAATAATTTACATTTAAGAATGGCTTGTATCATCTGTTCGTATGCGACATTTCTTGTCATTTTAACATTCATTGAAGAACAAACGCAATTAAAATAGGGTGCTTAAGAGGTGTATGCGATTTCATCCTAAAGAGATTTTATAAATTTTGTGGACAAAGCATATGTGCGAAGAAAGACAAGAGTTTTTGGAACAAATGATCTTCCGTGAACTGGGTTATGGATATTATTGAAGCAAAACATGTATCAAGGATATGATGCCAAAGAAGTTAGTACAAATGTGGAATTATTGGATAAGGATCGGTATAAACTGTTGCCAACCCTGAATGAGACCAGTTTGAAGAAGTACGTATGCATGTCCTAGTACTGAAGTAATTGCATGTTATTTAAAGCATAGTGAACAATGAATTGCAACAGTGTACAGAATTGTTAAATGTTTTATAAATTACAGTAAATACATTTAAAAATTGCACAGAAATTACTAATATAAAAATTCCCACGTTAATATTCTTTATAACATTGATATATAAGAATTTTTAAATTAGTAATAGTAGCAAACAATGTCCAAAATTACAAAGCGTGAAAAACCGATAATTTAATTTTTAGCAGAGTCAAGAAAAGAATATCTTCTATGTAATGTCCAGGGTCTGTATAGTTTTCTGAAGGCCTTTGTAAGCAAAATCGGTTATAATTTGTTTATTTTAGATTATTGTAGTGAAATGAAATAAGATTTAACTACAGTAGAACAAGAAAATTCGGGTATTTAAAAGCAAAAGGTTAATACAACAAGCAGATAAAACAAAATGCTCGGTGATATATAGTACTGCTGAAGGTTATATAGCACAGGCTAGAATTGTTGCAGAGATACAGAAACGGATTTAAATATTTAAGTGGCCAATCTTTATATAACAAACTATATAGATCCTGATAAAATTGCTCAGGATATGCAACTTTGTCACATACTCTTTCATTTGCTGAAGCTTATAGACCGAATCAAAAGTTGAAGAAAAGACAGTGTTTTCTGTTTTATTAAAGTTGGTAGCAGTACAAAACAGGATTGCCAGAAATTTTGTCTTGTCGCAATAGGCATATAAAGCACAAAATTATTACTATTTCTAGTTTTTTGATTAAGGAAGAATTCCCAAAAGAAAAGGAAATGTATTCAAGTTTTAAAAAAAAAGTCAAATTGAGAAATGGGAAATCACTGTATAAAGAAATTTCTCAAGAAAAAATAGGAAAAAATTGAAAAGAATATGTGTTGTATTGCATGTTTAGAAATATTATTCTTGAAAAAATTTTACATTGGGTTTTCAACTATTGCGTCAGACATGTGTAAAATGTACTAGTTCAACAGAAGTAAAATTGTGAAATATATTGATAAAGAACATGCTCTTATTATGGAATATTATGTTCGCAAAAATAGACAACACTTTTTACGAGCTTGTAAGAGAATAAAATTAATAGGATTTTCAGCAAGTACAGCTACTGCCGAGAATGCCCACAGGGGAAGCATTTATGCACAGCCGATTGTTTTTTTATTGTTTTTGCTGTGTACAATGGGTTTGAGAAAATACTGCATTTCACGTTTGGACTGAAAATTTGTCTGGAAGAGAAGTTGTGTCAATCCTGATATGAGATTATTTTAAGATGGATGATTCGCTGACCAAAGAAAAATTCTCACTTTACTCACACTTTAATCTTTTGGCTATGAAATAGATTTCAAGATAATATTGTTGTAATATTTCCTGCTACAGGGCAGCTGATAGTGTTTTGGTGGCAGCAATATATATATATATATATATATATATATATATATATATATATATACACACACACACACACACATACAGGGTGTCCCAAAAGTAATGGTCCAAATTGATGAGTTTGATAGCTGAGATCAATACCTATTCAAATAACTATATATGTTGTTATCCAATTGTTGATGGTTTCAAAGTTATAACAACTTTTGCGTTTTGTGTCAAAATCGTGCAGAACTTCAAATATTAATTTGCAATAAAAGAAATACTGACTTTTGATGGTAGTTCGTTTTCTGTTGTATGCGTGAATATTGCGCGATTAATAAATGAGGACTTCCTCAAACGGTTACTTATTATCGCAAGAGAAAATTATAATTTTTCTATAATTTTGGTTCTATGAAAAATTGTAAATGCTTTTCAAACTAAAATTATTCAAAAAGAGTATTACCATCGAAAAATGCACACCTATCCAAAAAACTTCATTAATCTATGCACTTTATTTCAAGGTATAACTGGTAGGTCTAAAATTAAATGCATAGAAAATTATTGGGTAATTTGTAGGTACAATCCCATGAACAGCACTTTTATTAAAGAATTCGTAAATAATAGCCAACTTACAATTTTTGTAAAATATGAACTCAAAATATTCAAGTGTATTTAAAATTCGTTTACAACAAATGTTTGAATGTCCTGCCACCAGTTCTTATACATAAACGACTCCGTCTTAAAAAATTTCGTTTTAAAAACCCGAAGGCGCGGACCTTCTTCTCTCAGCCTTACAAGGGCTTTACGTATTTTCTACGAAGATCCTGCTCGTTTGTGGTATGTGTTTTATACACATTTTCTTTCATATAAACCCACAAGAAGTAATCCATGGGGTTGAGGTCAGGCGAATTCGATGGCCAATAGATAGTGCTTCCTCATCCTCCCAACGATTGCGATATGCAAGATTTGTGTTATCTAACATTACGAGCATTGTGTGCTGGAGCGCCATCGTGTTGAAACCTTACATGTGATTTTGTGCTCCACCCGAAGTTACTACATTGGCCAGGAAGCAAGTTGTTTTTACTTGGAAAATTTGGAATTTTTCCGAACCCTTGCTGTTCCAAGCAAGATAGGGATCTTTAACGTGTGTGACAATACACACACGGAACCTCCATTTTACCTCTCATCCAAACGAGGATGTATTTTTGTGAAAAATGCTCACCTAACATTTTTCAAGCAGACCGTGTTGGGATAAGAACCATCGTGTTGAAACCTTACATGTGATTTTTTTCCAATGCTCCATCCAAAGATACTACATTGGCCAGGAAGCGAGCTTTTTACCTGGAAAATTTGGAATTTTGCCGAACCTTTGCTGTTCAAAGCAAGGTAGGGATCTTTAATGTGCATGACAACACTTGCACACGAGACCTCCATTTTACCTCTCATCCGAACGAGGGTGTATTTTTGTGAAAAATGCTAGCCTAACATTTTTCAAGCGGACCGTGTGAGGATCATTGTGTTGAAACCACATTATATGCCTAGTTTCTAGAAGGATATCTTCTAGAAGATCGCTTAATTCATGTCAAAGAAAGTGAAGCACATTGAGCCTTGGTGGTAATTCAAATGGCCCAACTAATGTGCTTGCGACTATTCCAGCCCACAAATTAATGCTAAAACGTTGTTGAAATCGGTCATGTCGTACAGTTCTCAGGTTTTCAATTGCCCAAAAGTGGAGATTGTGAATATTAAATATTTCAACCACATGGTAAGACGATTCATCACTTCATAAATTTTTTTCAAAGAATTGTTGATCGTGGCGGTGTCTGCAGAGCATTTCATGGCAAAACGCTAATCTTTGTGGATAGTCCGATGGTAATATAGCTTACATGGGTTGCACGTGGTATGGATGGAGATTATTTCTACGCAACATTTTATGTACTGTAGTTCGTGGAACTCCAGATTGCCTGCCAATGTCCCTAGGCCTTCTCGTTGTCGTAAAGCATCAGGACTTTCACCTTGAACATAAGCATGATGCACTCTTTCAAATACCCTGCGGTCGGGAAAATTGACTCGGTTAGTAAAACGAATTCTGTATTCTCTAACAGCTTGTCGTGCATTGCCATTACATGCTCCATAAACAAAATGCATTTCAGCATACTCACGAGCAGTATAGTACATTTTCTAAATGTGGAATTTTGAAACTAAACAAAAGCAACAATAATCACAAAACAGAAATACACTATCTTAAGAATTGACCTAATCTAGTCGAGCAATTGTACATGTTTAAAAAACAATTTTTAATTGAAAGCAGGCTACTAGATACTAACATTAAAATGTAACTAATATGTATAACATTTGCCAAGAATGTTGTTATTTGCCTGCCATTGTTTGTAGTTGATTTAAAGAAGTAATTCTTTACCTGGTTTACCTTAATCTTGAATAAAATGTTGCCAATCTATTATTTATTAAGAATGTGATTCATATTTAAGAACATGCGTACACTAATTTTTAAATACGTTTGATTATCTACTAAAACTTTAACAAAAATTATAAATTAGCTTTTGCTTAAATTCTTTAATAAAAGTGCTGTTCTTGGGATTGTACCTACGAGTTACACCTTTAAACAAAGTGCATAGATTAATGAAATTTTTTGGATAGGTGTGCACTTTTCGATGGTAATACTCTTTTTGAGTATTTTAGTTTGAAAAGCACGCATAATTTTTCATAGAACCAAAATTATGGGAAATTTATGATTTTCTCTTGTGATAATAAGTAAATGTTTGAGAAAGTCCTTATTTATTAAACACACAACATTCACGCATACAACAGAAAACGAACTACTTTCGAAAGGTCAGTATTTCTTTTATTGCAAATTAATATTCAAAGTTCTGCATGATTTTGACACACAACGCAAAAGTTGTTATAACTTTGAAACCATCAACAATTGAATAACTTCATATATAGTAATTTGAATAGGTATTAATTTCCGCTATCAAACCCTTCAATTTGGACCATTACTTTTGGGGCACCCCGTATACTACAAAAACCGATAGTAATACATGCAGAACAATATGTTGTCCTATATTCTCAAGTAGGTAGTGTATAGATGCTTGGACCAGATTGAAACCTTTATTGGGAAACTGTTAGAAAAACTTAAGAAAAGGATACAGGAAATGTGAGATTTCCATCTGAAAGGTAGCAGAGGGCAATAATTGTATCCAATTTGCTACATATCACTTCAAAACTTTTCGATTTGACTATAAAGTTGTACAAAAGAAAATAAAGAAGAAGATATTAAGCCACAGTTTCTGTGTTAAGTAATGCTATTCTACATAAGAAAAAGAAATCACTTGGTATTAATGAAACGACATTTTAAAAAATACTGTAAGTAAAGAAAAGCTTGGCCATGGTAGAAAGGATTGTTACCAATTAGAGGAATTAGAAAAGTCACACAAAAATCTGAGCGAAAAAATTATTAACAAAGAACCACTTTGTAATTGTCTTCACGAAGAATCTGATGTACATATCTAATTCAAAAACATTAATGATGTTATGTTATTTTTGTTGTTTCATGAATTACTGTTGTTGTTTGTTTGATATAACCTAGTTATAAATTTGTGTTATGTTAGTAGAAAAACAAATTTGTGTTTTGTAAATATCATTGATGTGCAAGTTTTAAAAACTTTAGAAATTATTCTAGGCATTGTATTTGTAGTACCAAGCCTAGTAATTGCACATTTGTTTTTATTATCTTAATTGGCCCTTAAAGGGTATTTTTGTTTATTTAGAAATATCGGTATTAGTGAGTTTGCAAGCTCCTTGCATTCCAATCTTTTAATAAAGAAAAATTATATGCCATTGTTTATTTCAATCCCTAGTTATATTAATGCAAATTGTGCCAGTGATCTTAATTTACAGAATAAAACAAAGCAACACTATTATATGAACATCCAGTATCACACAAAAGAGTTTACATTGTTTGAACTTTAATAATTCATAACAACAATATGCTTCTTAAGTCACAAAAAATGTTCAAAACATTACTGATGATGTCCTAATGTTGACAATATTTAAAATGTACTCTGTTGGCAGAAATACATCATCGGGAATGTTGGCGAAACAGATAGATAAACGTTATATGGTTTCCATAGTAAACAGGCAGTCACAATCGCCTTTCTCATGGCATCCAGCGTATGTGGTTTTGTGACATTAGATCTAGCGATCTGTAAATACTCAACACTTCCTGTTCGGCCAACCACCTTATCAAATGTTTCATCCAGGAATTGCCACACATCTCAGTCGATAATGTGGCAGTGATATTCTTGTTGTAAAAAGGAATCTTTATCTTGGTAGAACAGCTGGCACAATTTCTCACAACATGTTAAGGCATACAGCACCTGTTACCTTAAAAATTATGTCACCTGACAGATATACCATATAACCCAGAAAGATTTAAAGCTCGTTCCTTTGTAAATTGGAATTTTTCTTTTCCAGTACACACTGTTGTGGTGAATGATTAAATGTTGCCTTATCAAACCAAACGATCAAATCAGTCAGTGCGACTCTAGCACAGAATCACTGTCTGCCATCGTCTCTACACTTCTTTCATGTTCTCGCATTTTATAAAGTACTTAAAAATTCACTTCCCTTGCTCAAAAGAAAAGTTTCCAGGCATTTGATCAATTACTTGTCATTACTAGTCACAACTGCAAATGAAAGAAAAACAAATGAATGACAACAAGCACAGATCTAGACCCACTAAATTATTAACATTCAAACAGTGTAAATTCCTTTATGGGACACTATATTTTTGTCTATAGCTAACTAGATTAGCCACTTGTATCAGATAATGTAGATACATATAGTTTCCCACATCAGTGTAGTCCAAAAATTTGTTCATAACACTTTTTTCTGTCAGAAATATCTCAATGCACAAGTTTGGTATTGTGTTGTATTTAAATATTTAAGTATGTAAACGAAGCTTGCAGACAATTGGACAAACGTGTTAATAAATTTTTAAATATTCATAGTATTAACAATTTGCTGCGTGTTTTAGAAATCATACATTCGTTTGCTATGAGTTTGATGAATAGTTATATATCATGCATATATGCCTAGTAAATCTGTAGCATTGTTCAATTTCAACAATTTAATATTAAAAGCAGTATAACTAGATTGCATTTTTCAGACATTCTCGTAAAAGATGGGAACGCTTTGTACACAGTGAAAATCAGCATTTAGTTTCTCCAGAAGCATTAGACTTTTTAGATAAGCTGTTACGTTATGATCATTTAGAAAGATTGACAGCCCGTGATGCAATGGAACATGCTTATTTTTGTAAGTACAGATATGTTTATTGAAGAAAATCTTTTATGTGATTTGTAGATCCTATTATAAAAGAGCAATGCCAAATGATGGCAGTTAATTCATCATCACCTACACCGTTAGTACCAAATATGGTTATGGTAGGTAATGACATAGGAAGATAATAATAATTAACCCTGCGGTGTTGCTACTTTTTAGGTTATCTGTTAATATGTCTTTCTAATTAAAATATTTTCTATTTATTCAAAAATTTCAAGACATTCTGTAGCAGCACTGCTTTATTTTTTATAATATATTCTTCATTGCTAAATAAATTGTTATGTTATAAATACTGTTAAACTTTAAACTGGCTATTTTTGGTGAACGAAAATGGAAATGACATACTTTTTGTTTACTTTTTAGGCATCTAGTCAAAGCAGCAATGCTGGTTAAAAATTTATATGCTATTTGTATATTTGCACATTTTAATAAAATGCCAAAATTTTAAACACATTAATTAAATTATTAGTGAGTAATTAAAGACAATAGTTTGGGGATATTCTTATTTGCATCCAAAACAATTGTCACTTAGGAAAAAAGGTTGGAAATTGCTTTAAGCAAAAATTTCGATCTCTTTAAATAATTATACCCTCTAGTTTAAATTTATACCTAGCATTACTGTGATTTATAACGGATGATGTCATTGCAAGCGTTAGATAATTATGTGATATAAACTATTGCACGGACATCTTCAGCAATGTACTATTAGTCATCTTCTTAAAAGAAACTTATTGATTAAGGAAAAAACTCGTAATTTATAAAATAGATTGGAAGTATAAAATTTTATTTTATTGTATAATAAATAGAACCTGTTAATTGTATTATATACATATGTTAAAATTACATAATTATATTTATTTATTTATTTTCATATATAATATATACTTATACACAATTATTAGAAAGCGATTATATAGTGAAATGTTGCCCTTGGCCAGTGTTTAATATTTTATGAACACTTTAATTATATAACTGTCTTGAATAGATACAATACTTCTGTTGAAGACAGGTGGCAAAGTACTATAAAGTAATTTGATATATTTTTTATTGCTATATTTAAATTGTATGTATATATTGAAAAATCTAACTACAGCAGAAGTTGTATATTTGTATTATTTTATTATATGGAACATGAAAATTTGCAACAAATTTTCATTTTTGTTCACCGTTATTAATTTTATTAATATATAATTTATTGAATAGTAGGTGTACATAAAGAAATCACTAAATAAATTATAATATTCAAAATATTGAATAATATTTAAATTGATTGTTTCATTTTTTTAGTGTAAATAAATTCAGGTACAATAGTTGTTCTTATTTTGAAACATGTACGTTTCATATTATGTTGAAGTTATATGCCAAAATGAAAAAGATGTTATAGTTGTGTACTTTGAAATAAATTTTATCCCCAATAGATTTTTTATAAATATTTGTTTTAACCTTAAGTTACATATTTCCAATGCATAATTAACAACAAAACGAGATGCCGATATTATTCAATGCAAATAAATCGACTGTAGGTGAAACATTAATGCATGTTTTATGTTACTTTGGTGTTAAAGTATTAAATTAGTTTAAATATATATCATTATAAATTTCAGCTTAAATTCGGTGTTCATTAAATTTTCATTATTTTTTATTTATAATCAGGTCATTAGAAACTGGATATTTTCAGTCGTCTAATTAGTTTAGTAGTGAAAGTGAAATTTGAATGATTTTTAAATTATTAAAATTTTCAAAATTACAAAGCTACAAGTTGGCTTGCAAAACGGGTAATATCCAATATTATGTAAAACATTGTTTTCTATATAGTGCCCCTGGTATGTATAGCTCTGAAGTTCTTTGTACAAAATTTGTTATAGCTTACCGAAGTATACACATTTTGAAGTGCTCTATAATTAAATTTCATTTATTAATGATTGTGTTGATAAATTCTTTCCCATAGATGACATTACGTGTTTCAAAATAAGAACCTTTTATATATTCTTTAGCCAGATGATATCGTTTCATCAACTCGGCCTTTTATATAGTCTTTTTTGCATTTTCTTGCATTTATTAACTTTGTTTATTTTATATTAGTGATACTTCAGTAAAGCGGAAGAGAAATTAATTGCAGCAAAGCGAGGACATTTGGGTAGTCAAAAGTGAAAAGTTTATACAATAAAGCTGGCAAAACAAGTCACACAGTTGTATTTTATATTTAATATTGCGTATATTTATATATTACTGATTAGAATTGTTGCAGATTTGGATCTAAAGGTAAAGAGATTTAAGTGACTCCATGTAATCACAACACCAATGCATTAAGTGCAACACAGTGGAACTAAAGGGTGCTAAAAATATTTATAAAAGATTTGACAATGATCTTAATAAAATCGTTCAGTATGTAACTTTATCACATGCTCCCTGTTTCACCTGCTTAATCTAATAGAACAGGTCAAAAGTTGGTGACAATGCAAAAAAGAGTTAGTAAAAATTTTTTCTTGCTGCAATAGACATATCAAAGCATTGAATAATAACTATTTCCAGTAGTAAATTCCAAAGAAAAGAAGTGATCAGATTTTAAAAAAAAAAAGTGGCGATTTATAAAGAAATTTTGTTGGTAATGGAACCACTATAATAGGAAAAAGTTGATTAGAATTTACATTTCTTCTGATTAGAAAACACCAAACAATATATAATAGAAGGTATGATTGATATCCAGGATAAGATCTGTCTTGTTACATATTTAGAACCATATGACCAGATTTGAACTAACCTAACATAATTATTCATCTGACCCTATAGTTCTTATATCAGGTATGCTGCAAGGGTCTAATCTGCGACTCCTGTTTCTGATACTATTAATTAATGATTTATGCAAAGAGCTGTCTTGCAAGCACTTGTTATATGCTGATGGCCTTAAGATTTACACTGCAATCAATTCAATAAATGACTATCTGTTTATTCGACAGGAACTGAATATTATTAATGAATGGTGCAGATGGAATAGATTACATTTAAATATTGCAAAATGCAAAGTTGTTGTATGTACTTGCAAACGTGAGCCAATTTTATTTAGTTATGGGATTGAACATGAGTTGCTATGTCGATGTACATCCATTAAGGATCTTCTAGTCATATTTGATGAAACGCTTATGTTTATTGAACATATTGATTGAACATGTCAATCGTCGATGAATTTATTAGCATTTGTTATACATGTGGCAAATTATTTTTAAACTCTTAGGTGCTAACAATCTTTTTCTATTCTCTTATGGAGTAAACTTGAATATTCATCAATATGGTATCCTACGCATGATTATCAAATCCATAAAATTGAATTAATTCAGTGAAGGCGTTTAAAATATTTAGATTTTTGGGCAAATGGAGCCTATCTATCTCTAGGGTTTGTCACACTGCATTATTGGGAGTCAATTTGAGTTCCTTGCATTGTAGAGATTTTTGAATAACCTGACTTGGTTGCACAAACTATTACATAACGGTGGACTGTCCTTGCCTGCTATCCATAATCTAGTTTCACATACAAACATACTTTGCATACAAATCCTTGACATTTTCCATACCTACATCATACACTAATATGTTCTATAAGTCGCCAGTTAATATAATGTAAGTAATTTCAGTTTATTTAATACAGATAATAATAACACATTTACCCTAAAGGAATTATTGTTAATCGCATAGTGTCAATAACTGCATATTCTGAGTTGTTGATATTAGTTAATTGATTGGTAATACTACAATACTTTTGTACATATTATAGTTTAGATCATTACTAGAGCATATTATTATGCATATACGAATTTAATTTGCCATATCCTTATTTCATTTTTATATTGTCCTATAATTGGACGTAATGTCTGTTGGGCAAGAATAAATAAATAACCTGTTATTTTGATTTTATTTTGTAATAAAATTTTTACAAATTTTTGAAATTCATTAAACTTTATTCTATACATTATATTTGTAGCACCAAACCTAGTAATTGCATATCTGAGTTTTTTAGTTATCCCTTTAGGCTATTAAAAATGTTTTTTTTTGTTTTCCTGAAAACTGCATTCTAGTTTCTTATATTTTTTAGTAGTACGTAAGTTTTCTTTATTATGACTTTATAAAGTCAGAGTTGGCAATTATGTACTTATTTACAAATCCTAATCTGGATAATTTTTAGAATGGCTAACTTTGACCTCTTAACGTCATAATAAAGAATATGCTATTTTTCATTACTCTCCCTTGTGATTAATGCATGTCATGATATTAATTTACAAACTCGAGCACATCAACACTGTCTTGAATATATTTTGGTTTTTTATAGCTAACTGAATTAGTCACTTATCAGATGAATGTAGATTGATATATTTTGCCAGATAGTGTAGTGTAAAAATCTGCTGGGACTTTTTTCTATATAATGCTCAAGTTTGGTATTATATCTTTAAATATTTAATGATAGTGAAATAAAGCTTGCAAATAATTGAACAAATGTGTAAATAAAAATTTAAGTATTCACAATATTAACGATCTAATGTGTTTTGGAAATAATACATTCATTACTTATAATTCTGACGCATATCTTCAGGCATATGTAACTAATCACTCTAGAGCACTTACCATTTAATTTAGATTTAATATTAAAAACAGTATTACTAGATTGCATTTTTCAGGCATTTTCGTAAAAGATGGGAACGCTTTGTTCACAGTGAAAATGAACATTTAGTTTCTCCAGAAGCATTAGACTTTTTGGATATGTTGCTACGTTATGATCATTTAGAAAGATTGACGGCCCGTGATGCAATGGGGCATGCATATTTTTGTAAGTACAGATACGTTTATTGAAAATATTTAATGAAATTTGTAGATCCTATTGTAAAAGAGCAATGCCAAATGATGGCAGTTAATTCATCATCACCTACACCGTTAGTACCGAATATGGCTATGGTAGGTAATAGCACAGGAAGATAATAAAAATTAATGCTGCAGTGTTGTTGCTTTTTATGTTATTTGTTAATATGCCCTTCCTGATAAATGAATTACTTCCTATTTATTATTCAGAAATTTCAAAACATTTAGTAGCAACACTGCTCTATTTTTGATAATATGTACTACATTGCTGAAAAAGTTGTTATGTTATAAATACTGTTTAAACTGGCTATTTTTGGTGAACGAAAATGGAAATGAGATGATTTTTGTTTACTTTTAAGCATCTAGTCAAAGCTGCAATGCTAACTAAAAATTTATATACTCTTTATATATTTGCACATTTTAATAAAATGTCAACTATTTAAAACACATAGTGTGTGAGATATTAAGTTAATAATATGGAGATATTTTTATTTATATACAAAGCAATTGCTACCAAGGAAAGGGAGTTGGAAAATTGCTTTAAGCAAAGATTTGTCTGACTCTTTAAATAATTAGGCCCCTAGCTTAATTAAAAACGATTACTGTGATCTATAGCAGATGATGTCAGTGTTTGATATTTGTATGGTTTAACCTATTTTTTAGTTGTCTGCTTAAAAAGAATTTTTTAATTAAAGAAGGAACTCTAGTTTATAAAATAGATTGGAGCCATAAAATTTTAATATGTTGTATATTACATTCCGTTAATTATACTATATTATATATGTTATTATAATACACAATTGTTAAAAATTGATTATATAGTGAAAAATTGCTCTAGGCCAGTGTCTAGCATTTTAAGAGCACTTGACTAATAAAAAGTACAATAGATGAAATACTGTTGAAGACAAATGGGAATGTACAATATTATAGTTACGTAAATTTTTTATTGTGTGTAAATTTTATGTATATATTGCAAGATTGAACCGTATTAGAACAATTGTATATTTATATTATTTTATAATATGGAAATTTGAAACAAATTTTCATTTTTGTTCACCATTTTAATTTTATTGCATTTACAGTTAATGTATAAAATATTCAATTGTAGGTGTACATAAATATAACTAAATAAATTTTACTGTTAAAAATATTGAATATTTAAATTGTTTAGTAGTGATAGTGTTTCTTTGAACTGACAGTAGGTAAAGTTTTTGCATGGAATTTGAAAAATAGGCTATTTGATCAAAAACTGTGTTACTTTCAACTCAAAGTAGCTCAAGTTTCATCCTTAATTGTAAAAGTGGTTGGCTGACTAAATATTTGTTACTTTCAAGTAAACATAGGGTAAGCTTCATGACCAATTTGAGAAAGTAGCTGGATCATGTAATTTCTGTTACTTTTAGCTGAAAGTAATAAGTTGCAGTGGGAAATTCAAAACTGTAAGTGTAATGCTTATGTTTTGTAGTGATAAATCTAGTATTTTCTATTTTATAGCTTATATATATATATATATATATATATATATATAAAATACTCATATTTAGACCAGGGTAGAAAATTAATTAATTATAGCAAATAATTTTAATCACCGTGTATAGAGAATTTTATTAGATAATACGCTTTATTAAAAAACCGTGGAGAATAAAAATTCATTCGTTTCATTAAAAATAAGAGATTTAAATCATTTACAAGACGCTTGCTATAAAAAAAAGGAAGCAGTATTAAAATGCTCTACGTGTAATTTAATTATTCCGAGTAAAGAAACAAATGGAAATTACGTGCAAAATTTATATTAATTAACTCAATTTTAAGTAACCGGTATTAAACAAAGTGTACACATAATAATTAATATTTAATTTGTATTCGCTAAAAATGAAAGGGTAGAAGTCAATTTTAGTTGGAGTTAATTGAACCATTATTAATAATAAGCATAAAAGCCTGTGAAAATCCAAGATTAAAATACCATGAAATAAAGCTCTGAGAATTAATAGTACGATTGAACACCTGCGTAGTTTACAAGTCACGTACGGCGAAAATTTTGCAGATAACAAATGGTTTCAGAGAATGTTGGAGAAACCGTCGCTTATATTAACGGGAAGACTAGATACGGGGTTATTTAACCCAGATAACAGTCCACGTGGACTGAAAATAATCGATAATAAAGAATATCAATTTGCACCAATAAGAACAGGTTAGATAGAGACAGATAATATGCGCAAGACCGAGACACATATAGTAAAAGGCGTGAGTGGAGCAACGTCACTGGGTTGCGATTGGGTGAAAATAAAAGGCAAAATTGAGAGGTAAAAATAACATTTCTGTATAAAATTTAATTAGTTATTTCCAGACGTTGCGAGCCGTGTCGAAATTTCTGAGATTTTACTGGTGCGAGTGCAAATTTCGTAAAAATCGCATGCCGGGCTGCGGAATGGGAACCTAGCATGCGAAATTCTAGAAACTGGCCGTTTTGGGGACCAGACCGACAGACAGGCTAACCTCTATATATACCCAGGTTAATATGAAGAAGCTCTCTTAGATCTGCGACTTGATTCAATGCGTTAAACAGTGCTTTTTAGTTTTCCGAGTTTGATAGAATAATTTAAAGTTTGCTCGTATATTTTGGTGATTTAAAACAGTTTGTTCTTTACGTGCTACAATGAATGTACTTTAGTGCACTTAGAAAAGAAGATACAAGGTAATAAAGTTTAGTATCACTGTACCAATTAGTAAAATTTACAACGACAAATGAATACACAAAAGTAGGCAGTTTTGGCGTATATTGGTGAAAGAAGTATGAATTTCTTTGTTATTTTCGGGGTATTAATAATTAAATGATTCGTAAACGTGTCTGGATCCACAAAACAAGCTTCAGATATACACAAATGAGTTCGGAAAAGCACTGAAACTACGTTAGATGAATGGTGATGTAGAAAATTTTAAAGGCGACCAGCAATACGAGGACCTAAACATAACCCAGTTGGATTGGTGTGATTAACAGAGGACGATGTACATTGAAGCCACTAGTGCAGTAACCTTCAGGTAACTTATGCTTTGTTGTTGGATTTTGATATTTTGGTGTGTGTTGAATAACTTTGTAATTGATTTACTTAAAATGGACAGTAGTGAAATTGTACTAACAATAAAATTTTAATTTTAAGGTAAAATTTGCTTGTTTAAGTAGAAAGGGTATTTAGTATTGATGTTCTGGATTATGAGGAAAATTTGGGTATGTCTTTGAGCTCAATTAGACGAACCTGGCTAATTAACGTAAAGGGGTGGTAGATGCTTCCTTTGTACTCAGACTCGGGTCTGCATATATTGTTATTGTAATTAGTAGGCATCCTACAAGGACTTTAATTCTGGATGCACTTTAAAATGATAACAAATTTAATCTTGAAATTTTCTGATACTGAAATTTATGCTGAATTTTAATTTTGAAATTTTAATGTATTGTGAATATTGATGTAAATAGAGTTAACGTTGATGTTTGTGGTAGGAATGTGTTTGTTTGTTTTTATGAAAGAGGATGAAGGTTTAACTAGGTGAGCAGCCGAGGCGGAAAAGAGTAAAGAGGCGAGTAACAGAAGAAAGTCAACGGACCAGTTAAATTAATAGCTTTTTGTAGGTTTCACAGCATTCTTGATGCCCAATCTGTGGGGCTCGATTTGAAAAGCGTAGTTCCCGGATTTTTGAAGTTTCACAGCAATATATATATATATATATATATATATATATATAATAGTTTTTTTGATAAAATGTTACGGTACAATTGGGATATTTTAGTCCAAAAAATTAAAACGAAATAATATTTTGCATATATTTAATTACAAATCGACGTTTCGGCAAGGGTTGTTGCCTTTATCAAGATTCTACAAAAGGAAAAGCAATCAATACAGTCATCAAAAAATTTTCTTTTAAAAATTACTTACTTAATTGTTAATGCATAAATATTAAAATCATAAACACAACCCTACACATCAGGGTTGTTGTTAGTCATAAATGGATAAAATAAAAAATAAAAATATTGGAGCACTAAAAAGAGGATTATTTAAAGTTAATTAATAAAATTACTTGTTCATAGAGTAAACGACCAACTATGAATGAATTAATATAAAACCAGTCTGATAAGAGAGCGTGTTCCACATTTTGTACGAATATTAGGTAAATAATATGCGCTCTGGTCTTCACATCATTGTTGAAAATTAAAAGTTGTCTTTGCAATTCTGTACAGATTAGAATATATGGGATGCAAATTTTGGGTGTCCTGCCTAAAATTTAACAAATTAACTTCATTTCTTATATAATATGCCTCCAAAAAAAGCCTAAGCTTATGATTAGCTTCAGAATCTAAAATTCGAACTTCATCATAATTTGGGGTGTGATGAGTCATATTTATATGTTGTGAGAGGGCGCAGCTGTTCTTCCCCAATTTTACATCTGACTTATGTTGAATTAGTCTATTTTTCAACCACTGACTAGAATTACCCACATATGTCTTATTGCAGGATTATATATATGTCTTATTGCCTATAATAAATTATTCAAAAAGAACAAACAGATTCTGGTCAAAAAATTTCAATCACTGAAGGATTTCAATGATGAGAATAAAAAACTGTTTCATGACAATAGTAAATGGGTTGTGAATTTGAGTAAAAAAGTGATACCTAATGACATTTGTAACTTTTTATCTTTGGGACCTAAATTTAATTTAAGTGTGAATGCTAGTGATATCAATATGGGGAAATTATTGGGAAACGTTGAAAATATTCTGGACAATAATGAACTGTCACAGGAAGAAAAAGACAATCTTAGAGCTAGGGTTACTAATTGCATTACGAATTTTGTCACTAATCCTAAAATAAACTAACCAATAGTATAGAATCTACTATGTTTTGTAAAGTAAAAAGTTTCTTAAAATTAACTCAGATATTGTTGTTACTAAAGCTGACAAGGAGCTGTCACCGTTATTTTGAACAAAAATGAGTACATAGGAAGTCTTTGCATTTGCTTAGTGATGACAATACTTACCAAAAACTTAAAAGGACCCTACTTTCATGATGCAGAAAAAATGCAACGACCACATTCAAAGTTTTGCATTCAAAACACTTAATATCAGATCCCCAAAAAAGCAATTATCTAACACTAGTTCTGTACCTGGAAAATACTATGGTCTTCCTAAGATCCACAAACAAAATGTTCCGCTACGCCCTATAATCAGTACTTTGAATACACCCACTTATCAATTAGCAGTTTTTTGTGCAAAAATTTTGCAATTATCCTTTCCTTTGGAGAATTATAATACCAAAGACACTTTCACTTTTGTGAATCAATTCCGAAATTTTCAATTACCGCAAGACCATGTTCTATTTTCATTGGATGTATCATCGTTATTCACTAACATTCCTCTAGATTTGGCCCTTGATATAATTAAAAATAAATGGGATGACATAAAACCACATACTACCCTTACAAAATCATTGTTCATTGCAACTATTACTCTAATTTTCAAGAACACTTACTTCGTTTTCAAGGTGTATACTATTTGCAAAATTTGGAACTCAATGGGCTCCCCTTTATCACGGTTATAGCCCAAATAGTTATGGACCATCTACTTGAAGCTGTTATTCCTAAGTTGGATTTCAACATGGTTTTTTTGGTGAAGTACGTTGACGATATTATTTGTTCCGCTCCAATTAATAAAATTGAAAGTAGTATAACTATGGAGAAGCTGGGACAGCCCTTTTTAAAGGGTCATAAATATCTTGTAAAGGGTGTGTGTATTATGGAAAAGAGAAGTATGTATGTGTGAAGGTCATGTATGTGTAGGTGTGTGTGTGTGTTAGTATTAGTTAGGTTTGAGGATAACGATAGTATGGCTATGGAGAAGCTGGCCGGCCCTTTTTAAAAGGATCATAAATATCTTGTAAAGGGTGTGCGTATTATGTAAAAGAGAGGTATGTATGTGCAGGTGTGTGCGTGTAGGGTGTAGGGTATGTATGGTTTGTCGGTGATGTTAACGTGGAAGTCGTGCCGCCCTCGTGATAAAAGTGTGTGTGTGTAGATATCGATCGGGGGGGCGGTGTTGTTGTTTTATTTTCGAAAAGAAAGGTAGGTCTCGTTATGTGTATAGGTGTGTAGGGGGGGCGTGCGTGTTTTAGTCTAAGACGAAATATCGTAAGGGGCGCGCAAGTGGTGCGAACGTGTTTTTGTTTTAAGAGCGTGTTTTCGGGATTATCTCATCGGACACGTGCAAGACGTTTCAAGTAATCTTTAATAATTTGAAAAATGTTACGCTCGATGTGTCGTAGGCAATTATGATGAAGTATAAGAAGAATAAGGCTGGGGAAATAACCGCAAGGTTTTTATTACAGGTGTCGATAAGAAAAATTGCGTGCTGCGTTTGTATTTGAAAAAAATTTCTCCCCTACTACGAATAATAGTTTCGTCGTCTTGGTAAAAGAATATCCAAAATATTTTTCTATTTATTATTGTGTAATTATTCGAACGGTAAACATCGTGTGTCGAAAGTGTAAAAATGTCTCAAGCTTCGGACGAATTAAAATTCCAGACGCGCCTACCTCAACGCGTGCAATTTTAAAACAATTGAAAAGTGCTTGCAACGTAGGTCGAAAACGTCACTATGAATCGATGCTGCTAAATCTGAAATGTAATCAGATCGTTTCTAATGCAAAAGCAAGCGTGATAGGGCGATCAGAGGGCAGGTATTAGTAAAAGAATGGATCCGGCGATAATACTAGTGCGAAGGACGACGACGAGGGTTATGCGAACGACGTCGAAGTCGACGATCCTGCTGAAAATTTCGATAGATTAACATCAAAGAAGAATGTCAAAAGACGTAGAACGTCGAACAATATCGTGTGGGTCGATTTGAAATCGGCTTTCGCCCGCAGGATACGTTCGAGTGCTGTGGTCAATTTATATCACATAGATCCCATGCAATTTTTAGAAGATGCATTCGCCCTAATAGAGCGACGTTTGAGAAAATGTTTGAGAAAATTTGGATCTCTTAAAATTAATTTCGTGTTTAACGGTGAATACGTAAAGCCCAACGCATCAACATCATCGTCTTCAGAAGCCGTGGATACATCGTCATCATCATCATCGTCGTCATCGCTCAGACATTTTACTACTAAAATTATAAAATTTTAAAAATTGAAGACTTTCAAACTCAAGTTAAATCCGAAGCCATTCAGGAATTGAACAATAAACTGGACGAATATACCGAAAAGCAGAGCGGGTTAGCTCTTTCGAGAATATTAAATTTAGGCGTCAATATAAATCATGCAGGAACCTATAGTATGCATTCTTAAGGAAGGGGATAAGAAAATTGTCTACGAGATGATATGTTTATTTTAATAATCATATACGTTTGTAATATAGAAGAATGTTGACGGTCGAGGATCTTACGAAATTACCGCTCGAGTATATCGAGAGGCATGCAAGTAAAGACGTCGCCAGAAATTTCGATAAATTACCGGAGTATTTGCAAAAACAATTATGGACGCATCGCTATTGTTTAGCGCATGGCTTACAATCGTCGTCGCATGCAGATCAGATAGATGGACCTCCTCTGCAAATAAAATCGTGTCCTGAATGCGCATGTTCTACCCCATATGTACGCGCGCACAACAACACATCGCAGCCCTGCAATAAAACCTATGAATGCAATTAAAAATGCTCATTGTTCGAAATGACTCCTAAAGGACCGCCCGCAGCCGTCGCAGCATATCTCGCCTACTCTTTAATATGTAATAATTACCTATACATATTTAAACCGAGCGTGCCCTCCTGGCAAAGAAATCCGGTTCCCGTAGATCCTCCGAATGCATTCGTATGTTTCGAGGTTGTTGAAAATAAAGACGTTTTGGCATTGTCGAAGTCCGAGTCGTCACAACAACAACAACAAATAAGATGCTCTCGCTCTAAAGATTGGAAACGTATGGAATTAATTACCATGCAGCTGCAACAGCAATGGCAGCAGCAGCAACAGAACCATTCGGAAGAGGTTCCCTTATCGCCATCATCAGAGACGTCGTCGTCGTCGTCATCGTCCGCGGTATCGAGAGACCTTTTAATTTATAAAAGTTATCTAGGAGGAGGAGGAGGACGCCTTCAACGACGACGAGAAATAGAAAACGTAGATGGATCCGGCGACGGCGAGGACGGCGACGACGACGACGACGACGGTGCCGAATGGTTGAACAATGGATCCGCGGGCGATTGTGTCGGAGACGGAGTTGGCATCGATCCTTTTCTGATGTTTAAAATAAGATTTAAATATAATAGCAGTTTTACGGAGACCGAATGGTACGTCATGCCATGGAATCATAAACGAATCGCCTTCGAAAGAGAAAGAGAGCGAGAAAAAAGATCGAGAATTTGATAGTTCAGATGGTGTATGGACGTATTTAGAACACATCGTACTTATGCAATTAATAGGAGCGTGGGCATACTACATCTATTACAAATATAAAAATAAACTATGCGCGCATGAGCAACATCGTTTGAGCTCGAACGAAAACCTACGCATGCAAAATAATTTTCAGTTCTAACCGGGAGGTATCTTCGTTCAGGGTGTGTATGTGTGCGTGAAATTTTGCACTTAATTAAATAGCAATTATGGTGAAGTATATTCAAGACGAAAATAATCATACAAGTGGTGACGACAGTCAAGTATTTTAAATAACGATGATGATGACGTAATTTCGTCATCATCACCATCTACGTGTGCAGTATCTGGATCGCCGCAAGTTTTGTCAGGTATTCATGTCTACGATAACGATCAGGCGATGGATCCCCTGATATGTAGCACCGAATACCGATTGAATTCCTCCAAGGAGAATGCGCAATGGTGCGCTCACGGTCATACGATCGAAGTGGGCTTAACCAAACGAAAGAGCAATATGGATTTTAGCCCTGTTATCAGACTTATATGCCCCAACAGATTTTGTAAAGAAGGCGAATTGCAAATGGACGAAAACGAGTGGAAAGATTTGTCGTCTATCAATATCGAACATAAATTGAGAAAATTTTTTTCCAACCGCTCGGATACTGCCACGGTTGCATCTGCAGGCGCTACCGCCGCCTCCGTAGTCGCAGACGTATGGCACTGGAGGCGTGAAATGCATCAGACGATCGACGGATACTTGGAAGTGGAATTTAAAGACGAATACGAGTCCATTCATAGAGTCGAGGTGCAAAAACTGCTGCGGCTCTCGCCGCATTAGAATCAACAACAACAGGATCCGGATACAATGTTGCGCGAATTTCTCTCTCCGCGAAGAATTTGCAAAAGTGTTTACTCTAGCGCCTCTTATAATGCTCAAATTAGAAATATTGAAAGGACAAGATTTTCAAGAGTTCTACGATAGAAATATAGAGTGCGTCGCCACTTGCCTTCCCGAAGAGTTCGGAGCTTACGCGTATAACAGGTGCAAGAGCAGTAGCGGCGACGGCGACGACGATGGAGGTGAAGGCGTCCTCTCCTCGAGGATGCTGGACTTTATTCGAACGTGCAGGATCAAATCTTATGTCGAGTCGAGATGATAAGCGAATACGTATTTGGAAATCCATCCCTAAGTACCCTAAACGTTCTTTACGACATCAACAGACTCGGCTTATTAGAAATCACGCGCCATTTCCTCACGAAATTGTCGATGACGTATTATGTTTATATCAAAAGAATTTAAATGTCGAAATGAAACCTTTGTATTTTAAAGATAGTGTATGATCCTTTTTGTAAATAAAATTTATTCTGTATGCAGTTATTTTATATATATATATATATATATATATATATATATATATTTAAATTGTTACGTTATTGCAGGAGAGATGTTAGTCAATGTTGGTACACGGGGTGAAGGGTTGTTCAACAACCTCTTAAATAAATTGCCCTTCGAACTGCACCTTCCTGGTCATAACTTCTGCGGTCCCGGAACCAGGCTACAAGAGCGTTTAAATCGCGGAGACAAAGGTATTAATCCTCTAGACGAAGCGTGCAAGCAGCACGACATCGCGTATTCGCATCACAAAGACGTGGAGCGCAGGCACGAGGCCGACAAGGTCTTGCAAGAAGCGGCTTGGCGGCGAGTCAAGGCCAAAGATTCTAAGTGGTCCGAGAAGCTCGCAGCGTTGGGCGTAACGGCTGCAATGAAAGCGAAACGCAAACTAGGAATGGGAATAGACAAGAAAATGGCCGTGAAACTGGATCGTCGACAGCGAGGAGGACGACGACGACGACAAAAACGACGACGTCGAGTACGTCGATGCTCGGGTAAATTCAAAGACAATAACGGTAACGTCGGCAGAAAATGCTCCTTCAGAGGCGGTCTTATAAGTAAAATATCTAAAGAAATCAGAAAACAAAGCATCAAGAGTAAAGGACACGGAGATGCTTCGCATAATCGTCTCATTTCGAGCGCGATGAATGCTGCAAAAATTATAGTCAACAGGATGGGAGGTCGTTCGAAAATTAAAGTACCGCGCATAATACCGGTGCCCAAGCGAGGAGGCTTATTGCCTTTGATTCCGATATTTGCGGGTCTTTCAGCGCTCGGAGCACTGGCCGGCGGAGCGTCGAGCGTCGCAAACGCCATCAATTCGGCCAAAATGCAAAGAGGTATTTCGACGAGAACGCGCGTCACAACAGAGCCATGGAAGAGAAAAAGTCGGCAGCGGATTGTATTTAAAGCCTCACAAGAAAGGTAGCGCCTTGTACTTGAAACCTTATCCGGGGGATTTAAAAAACGGATGACTTCGACGGTGCCGAGGAATGCTAAGCTCGCCACCACCACCACCACCACCACCCTTACACCTCCCATGCGCGCATTGACCGATCTCGATCTGCACAAATATGCTAAAGGTGTTCCGTATTTTAGAGGCGTGTACATGCGAGACGAGTTGCCGCTAAAAAGACGCGACGGAAGCTTAGCACAGCCGTGGCGAAACGAAAGTGGTATTATAAATTTAGACGATGGATCCGGTCCGGGCACGCATTGGGTCGGTTATAAAAAAAGGGCCAATACGGTGATATACTTCGATAGTTTCGGAGACCTGAGGCCTCCCGAGGAAGTCTTAAGATATTTTCACGGTAGCGATATATATTATAACGTGGAAAGGAGCAAGACTTTAACACGATCGTGTGTGGTCATTTAGTGTTGAAATTTTTACATAAAGAACCATAATGCCCTCGGAGCGCTACAGTCATGTCTAGGACATTCACGATATTCGGGTATGGAAATACCATCAGCAGCGGTACGCTATACCCACCTGTGAGACTGAACGATGGCGGTACGTACACCTGCGGCTTGGTGGGTCTTTACACGTGCAACACCGTTCGAAATATTTACGAGGGAAATAATAAGTTCTATTACGATAAAGATAAAGAAATCACCATCGACGAGGGATGCTACGAAATAGACGAGCTAAACACGTTCCTGAGAAAAAAGATATTGGAGTCGGCTAAAGCCAACAAAGAAATTAATTCGTCCGTAACTTTGGACGACGACGGATTGGTCGACGGCTTGTTTTCTTTAAGAGCTAATAATAATACCCTAAAGTGCGAAATAAAATCGAAATACTCCGTAGACTTCACGAAGCGCGGCAACATCGGTCGAATGCTGGGATTTTATGATCGAATTTTAGAGGAAGGTCGTTCGCATACGTCCGATCGCGATGTGGAAATAATTTCGGTATCTAATATTTTCGTAGATACTAACATTACGACGGGAGCGTACCGCAATAACCAACTTTGTCATAGCATTTACGAATTTGGCATAACCGTGCCCCAGGCTACAGCATAGAACAACAACCCAGCAATATAATTCGTTTCCCTCTGTGCGTGGACGAATTCGATAACATTACGTTGAGACTGGTGGATCATACGGGTGAAGCGGTTAATTTTTCGAAGGATACGTACCTTTGCGTTCGCCTAGAGCTAAGACGCGAATAATAAAATTATTATTAAGTTAAAATGGGCGTCGTTTACGATGACGAGCGTCAGCATCAGCAGCAGCAGCAACAGACGTTAGCCGCAGTCGTCAATATACCTAAGAAAAATCCGCGCGTTGGGCATTGTTATCGTCGTTGCTGCCGAAATCTTCTTCTTCTTCTTCTTCTTCCTCAAAAACAAACCTATATAAAACGCAAAAACGTTCTCGAAATCTGCAGTCGCACGCAAATCGTCGTTAGGCCATAACGAAATAAAAAGCGGAAGAGGTGTGAAAAAGCGACATCATATTAAAAAGAAGAGGAAGAAGAACCTCGCTCTTAGTCGCGCAGACGCAAGTTTCTTAAAAGCGCTCGGCTACAAGCTTTTGAATACGAGATAGAAAAAAAGTACTAGAAATGGCTAAACGTGGCGGTAAAATACGTGGTGATTTTGGTAGTAGCACGAAAATGGTCGCAGATCACATCTCGTCGGTGATTAGTTCCCTTTGAAGAAATTACGTTTCGACGAGGTGGCCAAATTAGACGTATTCAAAAGGCCTCGCTACGAAGAGACAATTTCGAAAGAAGATTATTATTCGTATTTACCCTTCACGCGAAACACAGACCACAGCGATAGAGTGATTATAGAAATCCAAAATTCCGATGCTATAACCGCAACCTACGACAGTTACATTAATATTAAGCGAACGTTTTCGGTGAAAACCGAAGGTAAACCGTATACGATAACGAACAACGCAATATTATTCTTGTTCGATGAAATACAGTACAAAATGGGGAGCACGCATGTGGTCGACGTTTGTAAGCAGCCTGGTATAACGTGCACGATGAAGGGTCTCGCTTCGTATCACAAAAAATTCAACGGTTTGAGCAATAGCACCTGGGACCCTCGAGGAGATACAAACGCTGACATTTTTAAGAACGGACGCTTCTCGTGCAATGTGCCTCTAAAGCATATTTTTGGATTTTGCGAGGATTATAAGCGAACCGTCGTAAACATGCCGCAAGAGCTTGTTTTAATTAGATCCAAGAGCGACGTCAATTGTTACAAGAGCGACGAAAACGAGCTAACATTTAAAATTACTAAAATATCGTGGGAGGTTCCGCATTTAAAGCTTAGCGATGAATCGAAATTAAATTTATTCCATCATTTGCATAAAAATCCCAGAATTGTGGTTTACTTTCGTCGCTGGGAGCTTCACGAGTTGCCGTCCTTTCCGCCTTCGAAAATTCACGTTTGGCGTATTAAGAATTCGAACGAATTAGAAAAACCTCGATGGATTCTATTTACTCTTCAGCATGGCAAGTATGATAATGCGAAGCAATCGGCATCCCAGTTCGATCACTGCAATCTGACAAATTTAAAACTATACCTTAATTCCCAAGAATTTCCACTTCAAGATATGAATTCGGACTTTGCCAATAACGATTATTCGACCCCGTTCATGCACTATTCGAAATTTCCGGAAAACTATTATGCAGGCGCGAGCAATTTGAGCTACGCTCTGTGTTGTTTGAACGACTATCAGCAATTTGGCAATTGTCCCGTGTTCGTGATCGATTGCAGTCGTCAAGAAGAATCTATTAAAAATTCGGCCGTCGATATACGTCTCGAAATCGAATCCAGCAACATTTTCGATCAAACCACTAAAGCATACTGCTTAATTTTGCACGACTCTATATTCGAATACGATCCGTTTACGGAAATCGTTACGCGTCATATTAGCGAATAATAGACATGAAGGTTATTAAACAGAAACAATCTCTACCGGTTGCAAATATGGATCTAACGGTCGAGCAGGATGATCCTTATTCCTATTTTGGAACGCGCAAAAGCACGGAGATCTCTTACCGGCCAGCATAAGATGCATCGTATGCGGACCTTCTGCGTGCGGTAAAACAAACCTGATTTTGAGTTTGTTACTGGCACCCAACGGATTGGAATTTGAAAACGTTTACATTTACTCCAAGTCGCTATTTCAGCCCAAATACGATTTTTTGAGTCGAGTTTTGAGACCGATCAAGGGACTAGGCTATTACGAATTTAGCGAAAATTCTGAAATAATTTCACCGCAAGATGCTAAGAGTAATTCGATTTTCATTTTCGACGACATTCAATGTCACGAACAAAACGCGATTCGTCAATATTTTTCAATGAGCCGTCATAAGAATATAGACGCGTTCTACCTCAGCCAATCGTATGCAAGAATACCGAAGCATCTTATTCGCGACAATACAAATTTAAATATAGTTTTTTCGCAAGACGAAATGAACTTAAGACATATCTATTCGGAGCACATTAATACCGACATGAGCTTCGAAGATTTCAAAAAGATGTGCCGTCTAGCGTGGGAAAAAAAAGACGGCGATGGCAATAAAGCCGGATACGGATTCTTAGTGGTAGACAAAGAAAAAGCCATAAACGAGGGCCGCTAGCGTAAAGGATTCGATCATTACATATGTATTTAAATTCACGACGTTCGAGCGAACTTTCATCAACGCAATGTCTGCGGCTGCGATGAGACGAGGACGACGACGACGTCACTCTACGAATTTAAATCGAGCCGTAGTGCAGGCCACTAAAACGATAAGAAAAAGTTTTAGATTTTAAACGAGATCAAAATCGAGCTCAATTAAAATACGGAATGAAGCATGCTCAATTACTAGAACCGTTAAAATCGCTATCAAAATTCTCTGCAAGTAAAAATCCTAATTATATTCGACGTCAGAATGCGGAGCACGAATCTGATAATGTCGGCGACGGTTCAGATGCCTTACTTAAAAGTATGCCGACATCCTGTCCAAAAGCGAGGATCCCAATATAGACGATACCGGAATCGGCATTCAATACGACGACCTTTCGAATAAATGGTCTATGGGCAATTCAGAGTTAGCTATTGCAGACGACGGATCTACGATTAATATTAGAAATAAAAATATCCTATTACGGAGGGCTTACTTCGATTGTTAACTTATAAGAAAATCCTTCGAATAAGAAAACGCCTGCTGGCAATCCTTCCGAGCTAGATGTAAAAATTACATCGATATTTTGAAGAAAACCAATGCATATAATAAACTGTTTCGCAAGGATCTGCCTAAAACGCCCAAATATAAAAATTATATCGTTCCGAATTTAACACCGTCGCCCGTGGCGACTACAATATCTACGCCTCCTCCTCGCCGCAGCATGCTTCGTCGCCGTCACCGTCGTCGTTGTCGTCAAGAGAGATGAATACAGCATCGGCGACTCCTACGATTCCCATGCAATTACGATCCAAAATAACGAAGAAAAGAAAGGTCTCGGTATGGATAATTTATCGAAAAAGACAGCCATCGAGTAATATAAGCAGAATTTGGCGATACAAAAATTCGATAATTCTAATCATGAGATAGAATACGTTCATTGGGACTCGCCGGCCGAGCTGGTGAGCCGGCTTCGTTTGTTGATGGCCGAACGTTCGGCGGGCAACAATAGCTCTCAGAATCAAAACGAATTTCTTTCTATTATATCCGAATTAAAGGAGGCGAAATTAATCGCCTAATAAAATATACACGTTCTATAGAATAGTCTCAGAAATAAAATGGTCGTCGATAAATTTGGAAGAGCGTATGTTGCCAGAGACTCTGGAGGCGGAGGGTTTGGTAATACCGCTGCGCGCGGGCCTCCTGGTGTAGGCTTTAAACTAACTCCGGAAGGCGATTTCAACATAGAAAATAGAAAACTTTGCAACGTAGGCAATCCCGTGACCGGAACGGATGCGGTAAATAAACGAAGCGCCTTGGTATTGGACGAGGACGAGAAAATAGTTAACTTGAAGGATTTTAGAATAGTGAATTTGGCCGATCCTAAAAATCAAACGACGGCGTAAACTTAAAATTTTGCAGCGAAGAACTCAATCTGCGTATAGGCAAAGCATTGGAAATATGTTTGACCGCTTCATCTTCGGGAAAAACGCATGCTAATAAGAAACTTAAATTTGACGCCAAATCGCGATCCATTGTAAATTTGCACGACCCCGCAGAGCTCGGCGATGCTGTTAACAAGAGATACGTGGACTCGACGTTGTCAGAAAAAGCGCAAAATTTTATGAAACTAACCACGATCGACGACGGTAAGGCCAAGAACTTCGACTCTCGAGGCTTGAGAATTGTCAACATAGGCGAGGCCGAAGATGAGCACGATGCCGTTTCTAAGTTCTATGTGAACGCGAGAATACAAAATCTTATCGAAGGTGTCACCATTCACCGCGATAACGTGATCATTCGAGATGTATTGCAATCGGTCGTTCAAGTGTTGAACGAAGTTGTTTTAAACACGAACTTCCTGATTTTCAACCACTTGAAATTAGACGGAGTCAAGGCGTCTGCTGGAGGCGATTTACAATTTCACAAAATTAATACCGACGTTATAAGACACCTGCACGTGTTATTGGAGCAAGATAAAGCCTCGTCGTCTAACTCTCATACTCGTGTCAAACCTTAAAAATGTCTAAGAAATATAACGATAAGGAAATACTAGTGGATGAACTGCACAGAGGGGTTAGAATAAATTTTCCACGTCGAAGAACGATCATCAAATCTTATCACGACTTATTCCAAGCCGATATTGCTGAATTTATTCCATATTCGAAATATAATAAAGGGCATAAGTATATTCTACTCGTGATCGATTGCTATTCGAAATATTTATGGACGAGACCGCTTAAATCCAAGAATGGTCATGAAGTCACATCTGCGATGCGCGAGATTCTAAATGAAATTAAAAGATCGCGGCCGCCTTTACCGAAAAATCTGCAAACAGATAATGGTACAGAATTTTATAACGGCCAATTTGCACGGCTGATGAAGGAATATGGCGATATTAATCATTACTCCACATATAGCTCAATCAAAGCCGCCATCGTAGAACGTGCAATCAGAACGATAAAAACAAACTGTATAAAGCTTTTAGTCTGAGAGGCAAATGGAAGTGGATTGATATAATCGATTCGATTGTATCGAAATACAACGATACGGTGCATTCGACCACTAAAAGAAAACCCAAAATGTGACCGCGAAAACGCGTCTGAAAGTTTACGATAAATTAAAACTGGCGACTAGAAAACCTCGTTATGCCGTGGACGACTTTGTACGCATTTCAAAATATAGAAGTATTTTTCTAAGGGCTACAATGCAAACTGGAGCGAGGAGACGTTTAAAATATGTAAAGTGTTTCGAGCAAATCCGACTACTTATTTACTCGTCGACATGCATGGCGATCCAGTATTGGGACAGTTTTATGAAGCTGAGCTGCAGAAAACGAGAGTTCCAAATATTTACCTTATCGAGAAAATACTAAGGCGAAAAGGAACCAAAATTCTCGTCAAATGGTTGGGCTTCCAAGAGCCTTCCTGGATTCAAAAAGCTGATCTTATATAGATTGTTACATTTAAAAATAAAACATTTGTTTTTATATTTTTATTATATAAATATGTTACATTTCAAAAATAAAAATTTGTTTCTTTTTTTGTTTGATTTTTATTATACATTTTTTGATCTTGTAAAAATAAGAAAGATAGAGACGCTACAACTGCGATACTTTGACATGCAGCAGCACTTAAAATGTATTATTTTAGTTTATTTTATACATAATATAAAAAATAAAAATACAATGCAGTTTTTTATCTTGGCTTGTTACAATATTTTAATTAATTTTTATAATAAATATAAAAATAACAAAATACAATGCTTTTTTCTTGATTACAATATAACAAAGAGAGCCTCTACAACAGCGCTTAAAATATATTTTAAATTAATTTTATACATAATATAAAAAATTAAAAAAAAATACAATGCGGTTTTTATAATATAAAAATACAAAAGACAATGCAATTTCTTTCTCGTTACAAGATTTTAATTATTTTTTTATAATAAACATGCAATTCACAAAATAAAATATGGTTTTATTCAAAGGTCCTTTATTAGATAGTGCCCATGAGGCAAAGTATCTATTCCGTTAGATAAAATGTATCTTTTATCATCTTGATAACTTAAAGCAATTTTCGTCTGACGTATGGAATATACCTTATGCAAATATGATCGTATGCTATTTTGGTCTCGTTCTATAACTACTTTATTTCGTAACGTATCGAGATAGTGATCGAAACAGATTTGCCGATCGATAATGTACTTTTAACACCCTTAGCCTTCTTTATTATCTCACGGCCTTCTATTTTTAAAGAGTACATTTTCGATCGAAGGCCTACAAAGTGCGTTAAAATACGACCTCTAGTTTCGTCTTTCATAAGACCAATGACTTTTTTATTAATTAAAGGAATTTTATAGATGTTATCGGGATCATAAGCGCTCGTATCAAATTTTTCTAGATTCGTCTTTATACACTCTTCATAGAAATCATTGCACGTCACACTATACAAAAGGCTGTCGGTGTCCATGTAGCATAATTCGCAATTATTTGCAAATTTTGCCTTCATGAAATCGTAGTGAAAATTATATAATTCAATTTTGATAATTCTAAGATGGCCATACCTATGTAGATAGGTTTGTTGAACTCTATCTCTGTTTTGCTCAATTCGATCGCGACCAGATTTTTGTCAAAATCGTTGCCGAATGGAAATTTGGTTTGGAAATTAAAGATAGAGCACCATACCGACCGCTCCAATGAGTCACTAATTTTATGACGCGTCTTTTCCTAACATTCTCCATTGTTTTACCAAAATGGAATTGTTTGCAAATTTATATAGATTTTGTGCAAATTCCGTTTTAGCTTCCGTGCGCATTCTTGTATTTAATTCGACAAACGGTCTCAACCAAGGAGACTGACCGAATTCTAAAACCTTATGAACGCGCGTCATAACTACGCCCGCAGATAAATAAACCTGGAGATTTCTGTAATGCACAACGTAGTTGAACTTTTTCGTGAGAGTGCACATTAATTTTGAAAATTTCGAGCCCGGAGGCGTGTCCTGTTCTGGGCACATCGGCAACTCTTTCTGAGCGTCGTGAATGTCCGTAGGAAATTCCAAGTCGCATTCGATAATATAACCTTTATCGCTCGTAATGCTCACCGTTGTAACATTAAATTTTAATATTTCTTCAGGCGTTAGCCATTTGAAATCCCGTAAGGCAAATAGCAAGATTCGGCATGACCATAGAGATTATTAATATCTCCGTAAAATAAAAATTTATTCGGCTTGGATGGATCATACGTTTGGGGATAATATTTATTATTGGATTCTACATATCGTTTTACGACTTGAGTAAGGCCCCCCCGAATGCCTCTTTCGATCATTAAAAACATGTCGACGTCACAAATTAGTTCTAGCCTGATTTTAGTATATAATAACATGCTAGACCACGAGTAGCTCGCCAAAGTCACAAAATTTAAGGGATCCAATTTGTATGTTTCAAGACAATTTTTCTAAAGTCTTGGAATATATCGCAAAGTAAACGAATGTCGCATTTTAAATATAGGTCCGCGTAGTCGCCTAAATTTTGCATTTAAAAGTGCTCCATACGGTTTGCGCATGAATATATTCCGATTCTTCAATATGTGATTCATTAAGATTGCTATAAAAACATTCTATAGGAGGAAGATTTTCTTCGCTTAATTTCAAAATGTCATCCAAATACTCGTAGGAAAAATACCCTTGCGCATTAGCAATTTAATGCGATCCGGGTTTAGCGAGCTAAATTCCTTTTTTAAAACTTTAAAGTCATCGAAAGACAACTCGCATGCTAATTTTTCCAATGACATTGCCATAAAGCGAAAGGAATCTATGAATCTGAACGTCACATTTGCGTCGTTGTATTTTTAGAAAATGTTATGTATTTTCATTATTCAAGGGTATTATATTCATGGGGCCTTCGAAAGCGTTAGCAAGCTCTTTAATAATAAAATGAGCATCATAATTGCTTAAATTATGATAGACTACGGGAATAATTGGAAATAACCTAAAATTTAAATTACAGCTGCTATGCGCAACACCTCTTACAGAACCATTCATGTGATCGTGATCGATAACCTTTTCGTCGTCCGGCAAGAAATCGACTTCGCAAATAAAGCACGTTTTTGCCGTCGAGGCATCTATAGAGGACGTAGCAGGCTCGTTTTTTTTAAAAAATGCGCTCCCATAACATATGGCAATATGTTTTAATTGTCGCACAAACCAAGAAATGCAGTCTGTGCCCGTGTATGAACTGTAATATGAAAGAGATTCGTCATATCCACAATAAAAATAATATCCTATTGAAAACGGAATATGTTCCTGGTATTTGAAAGTGCGTTCTGATTCGGAAGCTCTTTCGGTTTTTTTAATAAGGCATTCTATGTCAGAATAAACCGCCATCGGCACAGGTATTTTATACTTAAAATCTTTAAATTGTAAATATTTGTTTTTTTCGGAAGGTAAAATAACACGACACTCGTTAAGTTTTTCGCATACTTGCTCGTGGACATCGAGACGTTTGCGATCGTAAAAATAGGAGAGACATCTATCGCATACGTAAAAGTGGCCCGTATGTTTAGTTAATTGACCTCTCACAAGTGAGGCTAAATTTTTTATAAGACAATAATGATATCTAACGCCCCGTTTATAATCTTTAATATTTTTTTTTAATTCTTCCAAACTTTTTCCAACTTTATCGGCCTCGTCGCCGTCGTCGTCGTCCTCGTCGCCGTTGACGTCTTCGCCGTCGTCAGCATTAAATTTTGACGACTCGTCGACATACGCATCTTCAACAATTAACAGATTAACGTGTTTATCTCGTTTTGGCTAGTTAATTGTACCGGTGTTACGATGTATCGAGCGCGTTTTAAAATAAGAGCAAAAACATTTACAGAAATATCATTCTGCTTTTCGAATTTCGATATATCCGATATAGGCATGGGGCTGACCAAATTTTTCATATTAAAAATTTCTGCAAAATGCGGATACGAAGTTGTGCGATTAGCATGCTTACCTGCTGTAGGCTTGATTATTCCGGCTAAAACGCTCCAATAAAAGCATGAAAATCATTGTTTCTAATGTTTAAACAGGCCTTTTGTTTTGAATTGCGATAGGAAGAGGCATGAAACAACTCGCGTGAAACATATCATAGCATTTATTAATATTAACATTTAAAAATAATATTTCGGATAGCGTGAATCCTGACCTGTGCATTGCGTCGTTCTCTATTTTATCCAACAAGCGTGTTGCGATATTGCACGCAAACCACTCGTTAAACTTCTCTAAATTGCCGAAACAGATTAAAAATTGGGCGTCGAAAATACCTAGTTTGAAACTCATTTTCGTTACGCGCGACGGAAAATTTGAAAAATCGCACGCTAACACGACATTAATTTTAAGGTTTACCGAGTGATTTTTAAAATCGTATACAATTTGGATAAAATTAGTTTTTACAATCTTCGATAAATAAATTAAGATCTTTATGTGCAACATTAATAATTTGAGCTGTTTGAATTCTCGATTTAAACGCAGACACGATCGGCTTCCAAACCAATTCAGAATGTCGAGGCGTGCTCCGAGAATACATCCATTGTTTAGGAACATTCTGCCGCAGTAGTTTTTAATAGATTTTAAATAGCATTTTATATCTTTTCATATGGCATAGAAGATTTTCGAATAGATTCAGATAACTAGCCGAGAGCGAAGAAGAAGTTTGTTTCACCGTTCTTAAAATCGATTCGGTGTTGTGAATGTGTGATTTTAATATTCGAACCCAATTGCGAAATACTTTAGTTTTACGACATTTCGTTAAAATTGCGTGCACTTTTCGATACAACTGTAGCATCTGATCACAACACATCGAAACGCCCGCGTCCGCTTCGATTTTTCTGTTAGTTAACATTTTTTTTCGTATTTCAATGCCAACTTTCTGTATTTTGAACCGTGCAATTTTACTAATACGTTCGGCGTATCGTCTTTGGGCGATAAATCGCAGGACCATAAAATGGCTTCTAATTCGGCATGCAGTTCCCGTTTTATTCTAACAATTTGTACGAGTTTAAAAATCTTATACAAAAGGATAAGTCTATAGCATATTTTTCTGAATCTGTAATTTTTAGTTGATTTTATAGAAAATACATCTGTCGTTCTAACACATTTACTATAGACAAATAAATCGCCGATTTCATGCAAGCGCATGCGGAGGGTTTTTCTGCAAATCAACAAAGAATTAATAAATTGAGTTGAAAACACGAATTCTCTATTTTTTAAGTCCACGTATAGGCAATCGGTTCTTAGAGTTGCATAAAAGAAAATGTCACTTTCACATTTAAACTGAAAATTAAACACTGTTTTTAATGGCGATACGGCTGATTGATCTACAAATTTAAATAACCTAATACCGGCCGAGATGCTTTCGCTAATATTATAAAATGCCTTTCGGTCGTAATTACATAAATTAAAAAGCTTTTCTTTCATACGAGACACGTCGGTGAAGCAAAACGCTATTGTGTTAGAATACGAATCTTCTAAGCACGTTAAATTGTCGAACAAATTAAATTGCATGCAAAATAGAAAAAGGGCTCGAGACCCAATCAAAAAACCGTCCCGATATTTAAAGTCTTTTAAATAAGCAGGCAATTCCTTGCATGCGATTCTATAAAAATTATGCGGATAATCCGCAATTAGCATATCACGATTGTAATGGGTTGCTGATCTAATTCTATATTCAATACTCATAACTTTAAAAATCAAGATGTAAAAATACTAAAATTATAAAAATTAATTACCATGTATAGGTAGGTATTCTAGTGTGATGACGATACGGATGGCTTTTTTGCTCTTGCCGTTCTTGATTTTCCTTGGGAGGATCCGTGAGGGCCGATGATGGATCCTTTGTTTTCGCCCATGCAGCAGAAGGAAATACTCGCTGCAGGATTAGGTTTACCTTTAAAATAAACGAATTTCGTATTAGTTTTTAAATAAAAATTAAAAATTAAATACTAACCAACTTCGAACGATCCTAGGTAGTGCAAACAAAGGCATTCCTGTTTATTCAGCTCTTCGATATGTTTGTCGCTAATTACGTCCGCGATTCTCTGCGGAAGGAACACAACGCATTCTTCTAATTCGACGAGAATGATCCGAGAATTCTTCTTTGACTGAAGAGATTTGATGCTTAAAACCGGATAAGGGCGCTGTAGCTCGAGATCTTTGACTTTTACGGTCTTCTTCCTATCGATGCGGCTTACTGAATTGATTTTTTTAATTAACTCCATATTTTAATTCTAATTACGAATATAATTATATAAAGTTAAAAAATATATTTACAATTATTACCTGTTTTTTAATGCAAGCTGCACGATGACAAAACACGTTGTACGACTCTCAAACTTATATTTTACAAGATAAAAATCCTTACAAGGGATCCTCTATTTATATCGCTCCGAATGACGTACAATTTATTACGCATCTAATTTGCGATCCCAAGCACATACACGATTATGACATTAACGATAGCAATTCATTAGAATTAAATAGCATTACCCTTGTCTGGACAAAAAAAGCTCATTCAAATTAAAACGCCATCTTTTATTATGCGGATATTGAAGTCGCATAAAAATTAATGAGGCATATTTTTTATTCAAAGATGTAAGTAACTAAAACATTTTCCCCGACTCGGCATCGATAAAGAATATAAAAATCCCAAACGTCTATATTTCGAGGATTTATGAGCCCATATTTGTTAAAAATAATGGGTTCCTATATAATTAATGATGCAAAACGATGTGTACTGAAATTAAAACTTACTCACGAATGATGTAATTATGAAACTACAGTATTTTCTTTACGCGTTCCAAGAAGCTATCTTTTATACATACAATGTTTTAACAAAAGCGATTCCCGACTTCGATAATAAAAAATAATTATACAAACATACTCGATCATTTATATTTTAACTTCCTTTTCATACAATGAATGTATACTATACGAAATTTACGACCACTTTTTATTTCTCGGCAAAAATACGATTTCGTCATCGTATATGCTTTGGTTCATATAATGCACTCAAATTATTAAAAGATTACTTAAAACGTCTTGCACGTGTCCGATGAGATAATCGCGACCCCGTTTTTTTTTCTCTTGCCCGACGATCTGAAATCTCTGCGTTATTTTAAATACTTCATCATAATTGCATACGAAAACATCGAGCGTAACATTTCCAAATTATTAAAGTTTACTTGAAACGTCTTGCACGTGTGTCCGATGAGATAATCATGACCCCGTATTTGTATACGAATTAAATAGCGCACTTTCATCATCTTCTCTCGGAAGGCAAAAATACACGCACACGTCATCGATCGAACCATCTTGAGCAAAAATACGATTACGTCAGTAGTATAGCTATGGAGAAGCTGAGACAGCCCTTTTAAAGGGCCATCGCAATTTTTTCTTATCGACACCTGTAATAAAAACCCTTGCGGTTATTTACCCAGACTTATTCTCGATCGCGACCACCACCCCCGAAAACACGCTCTTAAAACAAAAACACGTTCGCACCACTTGCGCGCCCTTACGATATTTCGTCTTAGACTAAAACACGCACGCCCCCTACACACCTATACACATAACGATACATACCTTTCTTTTCGAAAATAAAACAACAACAACACCGCCCCCGATCGATATCTACACACACACTTTTATCACGAGGGCGGCACGACTTCCACGTTAACATCACCGACAAACCATACATACCCTACACCCTACACGCACACACCTGCACATACATACCTCTCTTTTACATAATACGCACACCCTTTACAAGATATTTATGATCCTTTTAAAAAGGGCCGGCCAGCTTCTCCATAGCCATACTATCGTTATCCTCAAACCTAACTAATACTAACACACACACACACCTACACATACATGACCTTCACACATACATACTTCTCTTTTCCATAATACACACACCCTTTACAAGATATTTATGACCCTTTAAAAAGGGCTGTCCCAGCTTCTCCATAGTTATACTACTATTGAACATCTCTTAGAATGCTTCAATGCTTTCAACCAACATCTGCAGTTTACTTATAAAAAGGAAACTGAAAGAAAAATTCCATTTTTGGACACGTTAGTCATCAGAGACCTCACCAATAAGCTGATCTTTGATTGTTATAAAAAACCTACTAGCTCTGACAGGTATGTCAATTATTTTTCCAATCACTCGTTTAGTCATAAGGTTAATACAGCTTTGGCATTAAAACACCGGATACAATTGATAGCGGAACCACAATTTAAGAAAAATAATCTAATGCTACTCGAAACTACTTTGTGTAACAACGGTTATCCTAAGCAATTAGTAAGGAAGTTGCTCTACACTACTTTTTGTCTGAACAATACTGAACGACCTAATAACGTTTCGTTCAGGAAGTTACCGTATATTCAAACTTTAACGCCTCTTTTGGCAAGAATTTTGAGACAACCAGACATTAAAATAGCGTTTAGTTATGAAAAATCTGTAGGAAACTTTTTCACTAAGCTGAAAGATAAGACGGAAAAATGTTAAGTAGCAACACTATTTATAAAATAACGTGTTCCTGCAATAAGACATATGTGGGTAATTCTAGTCAGTGGTTGAAAAATAGACTAATTCAACATAAGTCAGATGTAAAATTGGGGAAGAACAGCTGCGCCCTCTCACAACATATAAATATGACTCATCACACCCCAAATTATGATGAAGTTCGAATTTTAGATTCTGAAGCTAATCATAAGCTTAGGCTTTTTTTGGAGGCATATTATATAAGAAATGAAGTTAATTCGTTAAATTTTAGGCAGGACACCCAAAATTTGCATCCCATATATTCTAATCTGTACAGAATTGCAAAGACAACTTTTAATTTTCAACAATGATGTGAAGGCCAGAGCGCATATTATTTACCTAATATTCGTACAAAATGTGGAACGCGCTCTCTTATCAGACTGGTTTTATATTAATTCATTCATAGTTGGTCGTTTACTCTATGAACAAGTAATTTTATTAATTAACTTTAAATAATCCTCTTTTTAGTGCTCCAATATTTTTATTTTTTATTTTATCCATTTATGACTAACAACAACCCTGATGTGTAGGGTTGTGTTTATGATTTTAATATTTATGCATTAACAATTAAGTAAGTAATTTTTAAAAGAAAATTTTTTGATGACTGTATTGATTGCTTTTCCTTTTGTAGAATCTTGATAAAGGCAACAACCCTTGCCGAAACGTCGATTTGTAATTGAATATATGCAAAATATTATTTCGTTTTAATTTTTTGGACTAAAATATCCCAATTGTACCGTAACATTTTATCAAAAAAACTATTATACTAGACTAGTCCATGAGCTTATATGTTTTTATATATATATATATATATATATAGATATATATATATATATATATATATATATTCCACTGGCACAATAAGTGAGGTCCATACATATTCCTATATTTCTGAAGACGGCAAGATAATGCCAATTTACTATATTTAAGAAGCTTTCCTACCATTTAATTCTAAAAATCTTAATATACTCTTAGCAAACCATTTTGAGTAACTTAATTTTAATAATTAATGTTTGCTCTATATGACAACAAAGTGAGGAAATACTATATAACGCATAAAGTGTGCCAATGCATATTTTATATACCACTGCAAGCACCATGCAGTACCAATTATATATACAATTTGTAATGCAAGAATCGAACAGCGTTGCCACGATTTTGTGTTTAGCTATATTCTTTTATTGTAGGTGTCCAACTCGCATTGTTTATAATTCAAAGGTTATATACAAGTGTTGTAGTTCATGTCGTGCTATATTGTGTAGTGGGTGGATTACTTGTGAATGTGCTTTGTGCTTATATTTGCATCTAGTGATTAATTTATTTTAAGGTGAAGAATTTCATTTTATGTTCATATCATAAATGTTTTAACTGAATCACTTATTATGCTGAACAGAGGAAAATATATCTTGGAACTTGCTCTTAATGGTAAGTAACGTCTAAATTATTTAATTTGTTTAGAGAATTTACTGCATGTGAAATGGCGTATTTTTTTGAGTGCTTCGATGTTTTTAAAGCTCCAAGTGCAAGACAAGAGATTATGTTTAATTTTTACTTAAAAAATCTTTAGCAAGTGATGATTAGATTACTGTTAGATTTGTTTTATTTGTAATTATCTAAAGATTAAATATTTATGTTTTGTGAGCACATTTAAAATAGCAAACATAAATTGTGTAGCAATTCTATTTCTAAGCTTATTATTTTAAGATGGAAAAGTTTTCTGATTAAACTGGCTAACTTGTTGTTTCCATAAATAAAATATTGCGAGATTATGTTGGGAACATGATGTTTGAATTTTCCTGCTACTACAAAACTAAATTTTTTTCATGTTCTTGGTATTTTTAATAAGCATACAGCAACATTATGAACGTTACTAAGACTAATTTTTGCCTAAAATTGAAATCACAAACACTAAGATTTTATACATTAATTGAAATTCAATAACTAAAAGTGAGGTTATATGTAGTGGAAAAATACGTGAATTTGTAAAAATATTGGTGAATAATACACAATCTAGACATTTACCAAGTATAGTCAAAATCAGGAAAGAATGAATGCACGTCATCAACCGTATTTGTATGCATCAAGATTAATCAATTGACTGTTTAATAAAGATTTTGAGAAATATTCCCATTGGGAACACATAAGTGTAATATAGTTAGGACATGTGACAGTTTACTGTTCCCATTCTTTACGTATCATAAACTCCACAGAGTAAGTCGTTACTAAGCTACTTTGCTCGAAACACGTGCTACTTGTATTCTTTCTTTCTCTTACATGTTAAATACGCCCATTGTATATGCGGAAGTACATCTTGGATTGAATCAGAAATTAATGACGTGCATTCATTCTTTCCTGATTTCGACTATATCTAAGTCATTGAAGTATGTGTAAAGATTAATAACAAAGTGTTTGTGTTAAATAAATTTGCCTGAATTATATTATACAGGCTATATTATATTATCTCAACTTCATATGCACCTGGTCCATGATTGACCTAATTTCAAAACAACATTAAGTATACCAGTGTGTACTAACGATAAACTAAGGTAGTTCATAGCTAATTAAAAATGGATGAATCTAATATGTTTAACATAAAAATATGCAAAAGCAGCCTTTCTTCATTCCAATTTTTACTTATGAAACAAATTAAATTATAATTATAAGACTAGGCAAATGGAAAATGGATGATTTGTAACCCAAAAAATAAATAAGACAAAACAGAACTTTATTATACACACCTGTATTAAACTATACAACCCACTACCAGGTGACAAAACAAATAAGTAGTTACAAAATGTTTTTTAATAAAGCTTGATCAATATCTGTTACAAAACAAGGCAAATATATTATCTCAAGTTTAAAATAGAAAATACTAGAAAGCACATTCTATACAATTAAATGTCAGTACTCTTATTGTCCATTACATAATCGCATACTATAAAATTATCAAATAATAAAAGCACACCCTTTAACTCATATATATATATATATATATATATATATATATATATATATATACACTAGGTTATCATAAAGTAAGGGATATATTTTAAATCATTACAACTTTTTAATAAATTACACCGCTGGATTACGAGGATTCGCACGATAATGGGTTTGAGAGCGGGACCCTGTCAAATGAAAGCGTACCGCAATTTGATACAAAAATTTGAAAGAACAGGGTCTGTAACTGACTTACCAAGATCAGGAAGACCAATAATTAGTGATGTCCAAGTTGCAGAGGTTCTTCATGAAAATCAAGACATAGCCAGAAGCAATTCACTCGCAATCAGCAGTGCAAATGCGATATCCAAAAGATTGCAAATGCCGAATACCACGGTTTGGAAAATTTTACGCAAAATTCTAAACATGTATCCATATAAACTGAAAATGCTGTTTGAATTAAAGGACGCAGATTTGGCTACTAGGTACGATTTTTCTTTGCGAGTAATGGCTCAGATGGAAATTGAACCCGAATGGTTATCCCGTATTTTATGGACAGATGAGGCACATTTTACTCTGAATGGTGGAGTCAATACTCAAAACTGTAGAATCTGGTCTGCAGAAAATCCGCAACAAATCGTTTAAAAAGGTCTTCATGACAAGAAAGTCACCGTTTGGTGCGGTTTTACAGCTGATTTTATTATTGGTCCGTATTTCTGCGAGGAAATGCAGAATGGACAAGCCGTATCTGTATCTGTAAATGGTGAACGATACTTGCAAATGTTACAAAATTATGTTATTCCACAGCTGCAAAACGAGCACTACGGAATTGAAAACATCATTTTATGCAGGATGGAGCACCCCGCACATTTTTCGACCAGTCAAAGAATTGTTAACCAACGTTTTTCAAGATCGCGTGTTAAGCAGACATTTCGTAAATTCATGGCCACCAAGATCACCTGATCTAAACCCAGCGGATTACTGGCTGTGGGGTTAATTAAAAAGTTTAGTGTTTAGAAGACGACCAACTACGCTACAAGAATTAAAAGACAGTATTACGGAGCAAATTGGTACAATTCAACCAGAAATGTTACGAAATGCTGTGTACAATTTGGAGGTAAGGATGGTGATCTTACAACAACAAAATGGAGGTCATATTGAGCAATTGCCGTAACCTGTTTTGGGCATACTAAATCCCATTTCATAAGCAATTAGATTTCATTTATTTCTTGTTATTAACTTAATTTGTTAAAAAGTTATCATAATTTAAAATATATCCCTTACTTTATGATAACCTTATATATATTGCTGTGATAAGGGGTTGTTTAAGGGTGTATTTTATAGTAAAGGTCGTGCAGGAATTAGAAAGTATAATAGGAGGTAGAAAACTGCATTTATGTAATAGAAAGTTGAGAAATGGAGATAGTTTGTAAATAGTAAGCAGTCAACACCCTGTAGATAAAAGTATAAGTAGTTTTAAGCGACGCAAATAGACACACGACGACGCATAGTTAGCGTAGGAATAAGGAAGACATGCATTAAGTAAATAGTAAATATTTAACACCCTGTAGATAGAATTTTAGTTAATTTAGGTAAGGCAAATAACGATATTTTTCAGTGGAAGCACGTGTATTTTATAAGTAAACATAATAAAGTGTATTTAAACATGCATTCAAAAGAGTTCCAAACAAATAGGTTAATACGGAGATAAGAAATAGGGCTTCGAGAAGCATAGTGTAAACCGTACAATTTGAGAAAGTAGCTGGATCATGTAATTTCTATGTTACTTTCAGCTGAAAGTAATAAGTTGTAGTGGGAAATTCAAAACTGTAAGTGTAATGCTTATGTTTTGTAGTGATAAATCTAGTATTTTCTATTTTATAGCTTATATATATATATATATATATATATATTCCACTGGCACAATAAGTGAGGTCCATACATATTCCTATATTTCTGAAGACGGCAAGATAATAATGCCAATTTACTATATTTAAGAAGCTTTCCTACCATAAAATCCAGTGAAGTTCCTGGAGGAAGTTCATAGCAATATTTATATGACAGCCCAACGACAGAGATCGATAAATCCAGTTAATACATAGAAATATTTATATGTCGACCAAATGATGGGGCGCGAATAATTTATGGAGCATAGCAATATATATATATATATATATATATATATATTTGCTATTTATGGAGCATAGCAAAATATATATATATATATATATATATATATATATATTTTGCTATGCTCCATAAATTATTCGCGCCCCATCATTTGGTCGACATATAAATATTTCTATGTATTAACTGGATTTATCGATCTCTGTCGTTGGGCTGTCATATAATATTGCTATGAACTTCCTCCAGGAACTTCACTGATTTATCGTGTCTCGACCTTGTCGACCAATAACAAAATTTAATATGTTACCGCCTTACTCGTTATCAATGGCGTATTCAACTTATAGCTCCTCCTTTATTGTTTAGATTTTCAAATCACTCCCATTAACTTTATCTTATGACCTCGATTAGCATTTATTTAGAATTATCAAATGAAGTCAATTCAATTTTATATAATGAAACAAATATTATGTACAGTTTTTGTAAATGATTTAAAATACACTTTTCAATTAATTAATGTTGTAAATCTCATTTATCAAAAATCATATACTTTTTAATCAAATCTAAAGTCACCAAACCTATTGTTTTTATAAAAGAAGTGTGGAACGTTCAAAACCTCTTATCATATAACGCACTTTATACGTACGCAAGTCCTCTGTTTTGTTGACTTCTTCACATTCATTTATATTAAGCAAATTCAATATTCAAATAAAAAAATAGAAAAATAATGTCTTATAACTAAAAATCTAACCTGGTCTATTTTTTTCGCTATTTCCTTCTCGCAATTGACGCATTGTTATCAAACATGCGGTGTTTTGACCAATCTAATCGCTTTTCCATGTTGTACATAAACAACTGATGCAATTCGACTTTTAATTTTCATATCTGCCTGTTATTTACGCAATTTTTAATCACCTCTCTTTATCACAATTATTAACTACTTGTACGCATTTACACTATGTTTCTCGAAGCTCTATTTCTTATCTCCGTATTAACCTAATTGTTTGGAACTCTTTTGAATGCGTGTTTAAATACACTTTATTATGTTTACTTATAAAATACGCGTGCTTCCACTGAAAAATATCGTTCTCTGCCTAACAGTAATCTAATCATCACCTGCTAAAGATTTTTTAAGTAAAAATTAAACATAATCTCTTGTCTTGCACTTGGAGCTTTAAAAACATCGAAGCACTCAAAAAAATACGCCATTTCACATGCAGTAAATTCTCTAAATAAATTAAATAATTTAGACGTTACTTACCATTAAGAGCAAGTTCCAAAATATATTTTCCTCTGTTCAGCATAATAAGTGATTCAGTTAAAACATTTATGATATGAACATAAAATGAAATTCTTCACCTTAAAATAAATTAATCACTAGATGCAAATATAAGCACAAAGCACATTCACAAGTAATCCACCCACTACACAATATAGCACGACATGAACTACAACGCTTGTATATAACCTTTGAATTATAAACAATGCGAGTTGGACACCTACAATAAAAGAATATAGCTAAACACAAAATCGTGGCAACGCTGTTCGATTCTTGCATTACAAATTGTATATATAATTGGTACTCGCATGGTGCTTGCAGTGGTATATAAAATATGCATTGGCACACTTTATGCGTTATATAGTATTTCCTCACTTTGTTGTCATATAGAGCAAACATTAATTATTAAAATTAAGTTACTCAAAATGGTTTGCTAAGAGTATATTAAGATTTTTAGAATTAAATGGTAGGAAAGCTTCTTAAATATAGTAAATTGGCATTATCTTGCCGTCTTCAGAAATATAGGAATATGTATGGACCTCACTTATTGTGCCAGTGGAATATATATATATATATATATATATATATATATATATATATATATATAAGCTATAAAATAGAAAATACTAAATTTATCACTACAAAACGTAAGCATTACACTTACAGTTTTGAATTTCCCACGGCAACTTATTACTTTCAGCTGAAAGTAACATAGAAATTACATGATCCAGCTACTTTCTCAAATTGGTCATGAAGCTTACCCTATGTTTACTTGAAAGTAACAAATATTTAGTCAGCCAACCACTTTTACAATTAAGGATGAAACTTGAGCTACTTTGAGTTGAAAGTAACACAGTTTTTGATCAAATAGCCTATTTTTTCAAATTCCATGCAAAAACTTTACCTACTGTCAGTTCAAAGAAACACTATCACTACTAAACAATTTAAATATTCAATATTTTTAACAGTAAAATTTATTTAGTTATATTTATGTACACCTACAATTGAATATTTTATACATTAACTGTAAATGCAATAAAATTAAAATGGTGAACAAAAATGAAAATTTGTTTCAAATTTCCATATTATAAAATAATATAAATATACAATTGTTCTAATACGGTTCAATCTTGCAATATATACATAAAATTTACACACCACAATAAAAAATTTACGTAACTATAATATTGTACTTCCCGTTTGACTTCAACAGTATTTTATCTATTGTACTTTTTATTAGTCAAGTGCTCTTAAAATGCTAGACACTGGCCTAGAGCAATTTTTCACTATATAATCAATTTTTAACAATTGTGTATTATAATAACATATATAATATAGTATAATTAACGGAATGTAATATACAATATATTAAAATTTTATGGCTCCAATCTATTTTATAAACTAGAGTTCCTTCTTTAATTAATAAATTCTTTTTAAGAAGACAACTAAAAAATAGGTTAAACCATACAAATATCAAACACTGACATCATCTGCTATAGATCACAGTAATCGTTTTTAATTAAGCTAGGGGCCTAATTATTTAAAGAGTCAGACAAATCTTTGCTTAAAGCAATTTTCCAACTCCCTTTCCTTGGTAGCAATTGCTTTGTATATAAATAAAAATATCTTCATATTATTAACTTAATATCTCACACACTATGTGTTTTAAATAGTTGACATTTTATTAAAATGTGCAAATATACAAAGAGTATATACATTTTTAGTTAGCATTACAGCTTTGACTAGATGCTTAAAAGTAAACAAAAATCATGTCATTTCCATTTTCGTTCACCAAAAATAGCCACTTTAAACAGTATTTATAACATAACAACTTTTTCAGCGATGTAGTACATATTATCAAAAATAGAGCAGTGTTGCTACTAAATGTTTTGAAATTTCTGAATAATAAATAGGAAGTAATTCATTTATCAGGAAGGGCATATTAACAAATAACATAAAAAGCAACAACACTGCAGGATTAATTTTTATTATCTTCCTGTACTATTACCTACCATAGCCATATTCGGTACTAACGGTGTAGGTGATGATGAATTAACTGCCATCATTTGGCATTGCTCTTTTACAATAGGATCTACAAATTTCATTAAATATTTTCAATAAACGTATCTGTACTTACAAAAATATGCATGCCCCATTGCATCACGGGCCGTCAATCTTTCTAAATGATCATAACGTAGCAACATATCCAAAAAGTCTAATGCTTCTGGAGAAACTAAATATTCATTTTCACTGTGAACAAAGCGTTCCCATCTTTTACGAAAATGCCTGAAAAATGCAATCTAGTAATACTCTTTTTAATATTAAATCTAAATTAAATGGTAAGTGCTCTAGAGTGATTAGTTACATATGCCTGAAGATATGCGTCAGAATTATAAGTAATGAATGTATTATTTTCAAAACACATTAGATCGTTAATATTGTGAATACTTAAATTTTTATTTACACATTTGTTCAATTATTTGCAAGCTTTATTTCACTATCATTAAATATTTAAAGATATAATACCAAACTTGAGCATTATATAGAAAAAAGTCCCAGCAGGTTTTTACACTACACTATCTGGCAAAATATATCAATCTACATTCATCTGATAAGTGACTAATTCAGTTAGCTATAAAAAACCAAAAGATGTTCAAGACAGTGTTGATTTGCTCGAGTTTGTAAATTAATATCATGACATGCATTAATCACAAGGGAGAGTAATGAAAAATAGCATATTCTTTATTATGACGTTAAGAGGTCAAAGTTAGCCATTCTAAAAATTATCCAGATTAGGATTTGTAAATAAGTACATAATTGCCAACTCTGACTTTATAAAGTCATAATAAAGAAAACTTACGTACTACTAGAAAATAAAAGAAACTAGAATGCAGTTTTCAGGAAAACAAAAAAAAACATTTTTAATAGCCTAAAGGGATAATTAAAAAACTCAGATATGCAATTACTAGGTTTGGTGCTACAAATATAATGTATAGAATAAAGTTTAATGAATTTCAAAAATTTGTAAAAATTTTATTACAAAATAAAATCAAAATAACAGGTTATTTATTTATTCTTGCCCAACAGACATTACGTCCAATTATAGGACAACATAAAAATGAAATAAAGATATGGCAAATTAAATTCGTATATGCATAATAATATACTCTAGTAATGATCTAAACTATAATATGTACAAAAGTATTGTAGTATTACGAATCAATTAACTAATATCAACAACTCAGAATATGCAGTTATTGACACTATGCGATTAACAATAATTCCTTTAAGGTAAATTTGTTATCATTATCTGTATTAAATAAACTGAAATTACTTACATTATATTAACTGGCGACTTATAGAACATATTAGTGTATGATGTAGGTATGGAAAATGTCAAGGATTTGTATGCAAAGTATGTTTGTATGTGAAACTAGATTATGGATAGCAGGCAAGGACAGTCCACTGTTATGTAATAGTTTGTGCAACCAAGTCAGGTTATTCGAAAATCTCTACAATGCAAGGAACTCAAATTGACTCCCAACAATGCAGTGTGACAAACCCTAGAGATAGATAGGCTCCATTTGCCCAAAAATCTAAATATTTTAAACGCCTTCACTGAATTAATTCAATTTTATGGATTTGATAATCATGCGTAGGATACCATATTGATGAATATTCAAGTTTACTCCATAAGAGAATAGAAAAAGATTGTTCGCACCTAAGAGTTTAAAAATAATTTGCCACATGTATAACAAATGCTAATAAATTCATCGACGATTGACATGTTCAATCAATATGTTCAATAAACATAAGCGTTTCATCAAATATGACTAGAAGATCCTTAATGGATGTACATCGACATAGCAACTCATGTTCAATCCCATAACTAAATAAAATTGGCTCACGTTTGCTTGTACATACAACAACTTTGCATTTTGCAATATTTAAATGTAATCTATTCCATCTGCACCATTCATTAATAATATTCAGTTCCTGTCGAATAAACAGATAGTCATTTATTGAATTGATTGCAGTGTAAATCTTAAGGCCATCAGCATATAACAAGTGCTTGCAAGACACCTCTTTGCATAAATCATTAATTAATAGTATCAGAAACAGGAGTCGCAGATTAGACCCTTGCAGCATACCTGATATAAGAACTATAGGGTCAGATGAATAATTATGTTAGGTTAGCCCAAATCTGGTCATATGGTTCTAAATATGTAACAAGACAAATCTTATCCTGGATATCAATCATACCTTCTATTATATATTGTTTGGTGTTTTCTAATTAGAAGAAATGTAAATTCTAATCAACTTTTTCCTATTATAGTGGTTCCATTACCAACAAAATTTCTTTATAAATCGCCACTTTTTTTTTTAAAAATCTGATCACTTCTTTTCTTTGGAATTTACTACTGGAAATAGTTATTATTCAATGCTTTGATATGTCTATTGCAGCAAGAAAAAATTTTTACTAACTCTTTTTTGCATTGTCACCAACTTTTGACCTGTTCTATTAGATTAAGCAGGTGAAACAGGGAGCATGTGATAAAATTACATACAGATTGATGAGAATAAATTGATAAGAAGTAATAAGTCTGAATGAGATGACAATAAATTGGGGTGCATAAGTATAAGTTTAATAATGGTAGTCGAGAGGGTGATAACAATAATTTAAATGCAATGGTTCAAGCGTGTGGATAGACAATATTTCGAATGGGCATGTAATAATTCTGAATTGGGAGAAAATAATTTTATTCAAATGGATGGCTTAATGCATGGAAAATATTAGCTGATAATGGATGCGTCAATTGCGAGAAGGAAATAGCGAAAAAAATAGACCAGGTTAGATTTTTAGTTATAGGCCATTATTTTTCTATTTTTTTATTTGAATATTGAATTTGCTTAATATAAATGAATGTGAAGAAGTCAACAAAACAGAGGACTTGCGTACGTATAAAGTGCGTTATATGATAAGAGGTTTTGAACGTTCCACACTTCTTTTATAAAAACAATAGGTTTGGTGACTTTAGATTTGATTAAAAAGTATATGATTTTTGATAAATGAGATTTACAACATTAATTAATTGAAAAGTGTATTTTAAATCATTTACAAAAACTGTACATAATATTTGTTTCATTATATAAAATTGAATTGACTTCATTTGATAATTCTAAATAAATGCTAATCGAGGTCATAAGATAAAGTTAATGGGAGTGATTTGAAAATCTAAACAATAAAGGAGGAGCTATAAGTTGAATACGCCATTGATAACGAGTAAGGCGGTAACATATTAAATTTTGTTATTGGTCGACAAGGTCGAGACACGATAAAATCCAGTGAAGTTCCTGGAGGAAGTTCATAGCAATATTTATATGACAGCCCAACGACAGAGATCGATAAATCCAGTTAATACATAGAAATATTTATATGTCGACCAAATGATGGGGCGCGAATAATTTATGGAGCATAGCAAAATATATATATATATATATATATATATATATATATTTGAAGTGTACATAAGAGCTAAAAGGGTATAAAGAGTACTTTATTGTTTTAAGGTTGTGTATATGCCAAAAAAAACCAATGACCAGATCACGTAGTTGTAATTTTTGTGTTTGCCGTACTTTACAAATGGTAAAGTATTTAAAGTAAATTGGTCAGAGTAAAAGTGCCAATACGTGAAAGAATGACTTGATGACGTGAGAAAACTCAGTATTCCGGGATTTATACTAAGTTGTATGTTGATAATCCATAGAGTGTAAATTTGCTGGTCTAAAAGCCGGTTGCGTCTGTGTAAGTTCCACTGTTCACAACACAGGGCCAGGATTATATGTGAAACATTTCGGCACATATTTAGTAGAATCAACTTTTGGACAAACTTGTATTATCGAACTTATATGTGAAATTACAATATCAAAAGTGATTTAAGTGCGACGCGATCATATGTACAAATGATCGAACAGTTATTTATATAATCGTAAAGTGTAAAAAAATAACTGATAGGTATTAGCGACACAACACTAGTTGTGACGATATAATTGGGTGTTGGGATTTTAGAAATGTATAAAGAGTAGGCATAATAATTTTGAAGGTGGCGGTATCACCTAGGTAAATAATAAACGAGAACGATTTGAATAATTTTTGGTAAAAAGACGTGTTTTGGTATAAATGTACTAAGTTGAATATTTTAAAGTCGAAATAAAATCTTTTGGAAGTTAAAGCTTTTGATTAAATTAGAGAAGAGTATAGAGAGTCAGAGGGAACAGTACGAGTTAAGAAGAGGTGAAAGTTAGAAGATTAGATATTGGAGCGGCACCGAGACAGGTGTATATAAGAGTTGGTATTTAGAGTGATTTGGATTGAGGTACGTAAGATTGGAGTGGATTTAGTAGGCCGAAGGAAGACGAATTGGAAGTGATTTGGGTATTACATTGCGATTGAAAGGTATTGAGTGGAAAGTATAAAGCAGCACAGAATTTGAAAGAGAAGGGTAAAGATTGGTATTGGATCGTATATTGCTGGATTGGAAGGAGTGGTTAAACAGAACGACGGTATAAGTAGAAGAAAATTAGCGCGGGGAAGTTAAAATTTAAGGTATTCTAAATTCAGTAATTATTTATCGATGTGGGTGGAAAATAAAAGCAAATATATCAAAAAGCTGGTGTCTGGAAAGCCAAGTAGTCCTTGTGATAGTGGAGCTCAGTGTGAAGACACAGCTGGTGGCCGAGATCGTTAGCCAGAGTTAAGGGAAAGGCCTACAGCTGAGGATAAATCGGGTGAGTACTGTGTTTTTCGGAACGTCAAAGTCATTTTGGTAAGTGTATTTGAATTGGCACAAGGCTACGCGAGTTATGTATCCCCCAATTACCTATATATATATATATTGAAATATTGAATCTAATAGGAACTATTAGAAATTGTTAAATAAAAGTATAAGTTCAATGCAACATTGTAACACAAGGATAACCCAGAGAGGTTATCGACAGTTCATGAGAACGGACATGCAACTTTGCATCCGTGAGGGCAGTGATACTGCAGGTGGCAGGTCACAGGCGGTCAACATACCTCAATTACTTAGAATTAAGTTGTTACATTGTAATAAAGTGTACAATTAAGAGAAACGCAGACATGAGATCTGCAAGTTCCCACAGCCGTGTAAGGGGCAGGTTATTATGAAAAGCTCGGGAGCTCAATGCCCGGCAGTCAGTCTTTGAACTCCATACTTCGTTGTTCAAGCTACTCACTAGTACAATAATTATTTTTTAGTATTATGTACAAGTTATCTAAATTTCAAATCAAATAAATGTGTTAAGAGTTTGAAGTTGTTTTTTAAAAACACAGCTCCCAAGGCATGAACCTTAACTGGCGCAGTCGTAACGGATGTCAAAAGGGCACGAAAAATCTAAAAATCGGAAGATTAGTGACCAAGAATTTTAATTCGAAATTTTGGCAGAACCCAAACCAAGTTGGAGGAAGAACAAACATAGTCTAAATCCAGCAACAAACCAAGTTGGACGCAGAACAAGAATCGCTTAAATCCAACAAACAAACCAAGGTGGATAAGATACAGAATCGATCGAGCCCACCAAAGAAACAGATGAAATTAATGTAAGTTCATTTCCATTTTACACCTTTTTTAAAAAAAAAAAACCAGAAACTATAATTGATATATGCTAGTATTATTATTATTGATTACCATTTATTATTATTGTTTTATGAATTTTATTTTATGAATATTTTCCTGAAAATAGTTACAAAGTGAATTATTTTCAAAACGAGACTGTATAACATTTTATGAGACGAATGTTAAAGAGATTTTTTTTTCTTTAAAAAGCAAATGAGACTTGAATTTAAAAGAGATTCTTACCACAATTATTAAAACAAACTCAAAATAAACCAAAAAAATAACGAACGCACACTCACTAACACCAAATAACTACCGCGATTCAAACGCACGTTTCAACCCGGCAAACTAGAAACACAGAACGCAATTTAATTTCAAAGCTAAAGCTAATTCGAACAAACAGTTACGGAACGATTATTTAAAACCATTGACCTTATAAATTATAGCAAAACACTCTGCTACGGTAACCTAAAACCACCTAAGAAAGCAAAGCTCGCGAAAGAAGCATCCTTTATTACACACTTAAAAACCTCGGAGAATTGCAATAACTTCAGAACTAAAGCAACGCAGTTTTGCATTTAATTAACCCATAAAAACGCATAAAATTACATCCAGCGTTCACCACAGCAAATAAATTGCATTAATACCCATAAGTAATTAAATCCATCACGGAATAATAAAAGCATAAAATTGCAACCAACATTTAATGAGAAATTACACCACAACCATCTATAAATAAATTTGCAACTATCCCAGTACAAACACACAATAAAAGCTAAACGTTTTTCAATTAAAAATTACTCATCATTTATAAAGTGCAGTTAAACGGTCATCATAAGAAGCTTCAATTAAAACCTCATAATTGTAATCTGAAAACTAACATACGGAGAGTTTCAATTACCAACAAGCATTATAATTAAATACCGAGATATCTAAAAATAAATAGACGTAACATTTATGCAAGTAAATAGCGAGTAAGAGAAGCGAATTACTAATTCCTATAAATTGAAATTAACACCTGTAAGTGCTAACAAGTATAATCATATGTTATTAAGCACGTACGCAATTATTACCAAGAAACGTGATTAAATAACAAAGACTACAACTTAAGTATTTAAATTGCAACAATAGAGTGCAGAAGTAATTGACCTGCAAGTCGTAATTAAAATACAAGACAGACGAACTGTACGTTTACGCAACTCAATAAAACCCACGGAAAGAGTATTAATTACAAATTAACAGAATTAAACTAAAACAAATCTAAGCAGATAAAGCGAGAACAAATCCATCCATTTCAGATTCTTTAAGAAGCAGAAACTCAAGACAAATTAAAAGCTGCATAAAAACAAGCAAATCCAAGACTACGGTAATTAATTCAACATTATTGAATATAAATCTCACAAGTACAGCCACTACGATTCTAAAAATAACGCTGAAGATAGCAAAATAAATCTCAATTTTTACAAAATTTGAAATTACCTAATCTAATTGAAAAATTAATAAACCCAAACCCAAAATTAACGTTTCAAATAGCTAAATCAACATCAATTTCTATAAAATTTGAAATTTTACAACCCAAACTGAAAATTAGGAAATCCGAAGCAAAAATAACAATACACATAGCGAAATAAACCTCAATTCAAAAAAAAAAATATTTTTTTTTTAAATTTCCCAAAATCGAAAACAACCCTTAACCAACATGAGTAGCACAGACATGCAACTCTATTTGGAGACAATACAGATATATGATGGCACGGAAGCACATCTTTCAAATTTCATTGGAGCATCTGAAATGTTCCTAAAAACCTTCTACAAACCCGGAGATAACGAAAGAAATTCATTGCTTATACGTTTGATAATAAGTAAACTAACCGGAAGGGCACTAACCTTAATCGCCAGTAGGGACGTTTTACAAGAATGGGAACAATTTAAACAATTACTAATTGCATATTTTGGAGACCAACGTAACATAAAATGCCTGGTACGAGACCTAATAAACCTTAGAATGGAACACAACCAATCCCCCTACCAATTCGGAATGAAATGCCAAGACGTGAGAAGTTTAATACTAACCAAATTAAAAATCGAAGAACCCGATCAAAACGTTAGACATTTAAAAACAAAAATGTATGACGAAATGGCACTAGACACATACATAAACGCTTTACCAGAACGACTATCGGATAAAATCAGATTCCAACGACCCCAAAATCTAGAAGAAGCTATGAACCTAGTAATAGAAGAAGAAAATGTAATGTATTACCGCAACAGACTATACAATCCCAACGCGAATAAAAGTTATTCACCAATAAAAACCATACAAGCCACAAGACAAACAATCCCTCAACAAAAATTCACACCCTTTAACGCACAAACAAATCAACCGCGAATTAATAACCCAAGTTTCAACAATACAAATTTTAATAATCAATATAAACATTTTTCAAAACCAACATTTAACCCAACTTTTACGAAACCCGCATTCCAACCAAGATTTAATCAAAACCTAAACCAACAAAGACCAGCATTCAACGCAAACCCCAATAGAAATACACCAATGACTAATAATAATAACAACCCTAATAATTATTACAAACCAACACCAATGGATACCTCATCTGGTAACACCAGACAAAATACAAAGATAACACATATCCGACCAAACCCTCATCAGAAACGCAATTTTACATCGGAAGAGTTATTCCATCAAGAAATAGAAAAATTTGACACTGACCAGAATAATTACATTGAGACAGGTACGAACAATGAATCAAACCATGCAGAAACTTACGAACGTGACGAACAATACGAAACTTACGAGAAGTACGACGACGAAAACTCGAATTCAAATTTTCAAGTGGACCCATTCATAGACAACCAAACTTAATAAACTTAAATAACATAAATCACTTAGTATTACCATACATAGAAATACCCCACGCTAAATTCAAACTATTAATCGACACCGGATCCTCAAAAACATTAATTAGCCCCAGAACCGTACAAAAACATTATTTAGATTATGTAGAAAGAGAACCATTTAAAATTAAAACAGCCCATCAAACGACAATACACCAATTTATAGCCAATATACCCTTACCGAGAACATTTAATGTTAAAATGAAACATAAATTTTGTGTATTCGAATTTAACGACAGATATGACGGATTAATCGGAATGGACCTTCTAAGAAAATTAGGAGCCAACATTGACATTAAAAATCGCTTATTAAGGACGAAATACGGAAAAATCCCAATTAAATTTCAAAACACATAAATTGAACAAAAATACACTATAGAACACCGAACGGAAAGAAAAATAATAATCCCAGTAAAATCTAACAAAAATTTAGGAATAATAAATCATATGACATTTCAACAAGGAGTAGAAACCCCAACTGCCTTAGTACAAATAAAAGATAATTTTGCAACCACAACAATATTAAATTCAAACGACTATCCCGTAGAATTATCATTGACAGACCCAATTAACGTAGAAGAACTAAATTTTAACGAAATGGAAATAGACGAAAATTTAGAAAACGATTACAACCCAATAGAACATGACGAAATGTTAAGAGAAAATTTAACTAACATCCGCTTCAACACCGACATCAATCAAGAAGAAGAAAGAGCAATTAAAAACTTATGTTTCGAATACCGCGACATATTCCACTGCGAAGGAATACCATTAACATTCACCAACACTGTAAAACATAATATCGAGCTAACAGACGATAAGCCAATTTTTACAAAAGCATATAGACTACCTCATGCAAGCCAAGAAGAAGCTGACAGACAAGTAGCAGACTTATTAGACCAAGACATAATCCAGCACTCCAACTCACCATGGAGCAGCCCCGTGTTAATAGTACCTAAGAAATTAGATGCAACCGGAAAGAGAAAGTACAGAATGGTAATAGATTATAGAAAGTTAAATGAAAAAACGGTAGATGACAAATATCCACTACCAAATATTACCGAAATTTTAGACAAATTAGGCAAATGCCAATATTTTACAACATTAGACCTAGCATCAGGATACCATCAGGTAGAGATGGAAGAAAAAGACATATCAAAAACAGCCTTCAGCACAGCTAGAGGACATTACGAATACAAACGAATGCCATTTGGATTAAAGAACGCACCCGCTACTTTCCAGAGAGTCATGGACAATATACTACGAGGAATACACAATGAAAAATGCCTTGTATACCTTGACGACATCATAGTTTATTCCACATCATTGGTAGAACACATAGAAAGATTGAAAGAAGTATTCGAAAGGCTTAGACAAGCACATTTTAAAGTACAATTAGACAAAAGTGAATTTTTACTAAAAGAAGTATCATTTTTAGGACATGCAATAACACCCCAAGGAGTAATGCCAAATCCAGACAAAACAAATGCAGTTCTAAATTACCCATTATCAAAGACAACCAAAGAAATTAAAGGATTTCTAGGACTTAGTGGTTACTACCGCAAATTCATTAAAGGTTACGCTCAGATAACCAAACCCCTGACAAATTGTTTAAAAAAGGGAAACAAAATTGAACACACCCCGGAATTTATTAAAGCAGTAGACAAAATTAAAAACATATTAACGAATCACCCTGTATTAGAATACCCAGACTTTACAAAACCATTTATACTGACGACAGACGCATCGAATGTAGCATTAGGCGCAGTATTGAGCCAAGGAAAAGTAGGTAGCGATAAACCCATCAGCTACGCATCCAGAACCCTAAATGAAACCGAACAAAAATATAGTACCATAGAAAAAAAATTATTAGCCATAATTTGGGCAACAAAATATTTTAGACCTTATTTATACGGAAGAAAATTTTACATATACACCGATCATAGACCACTAGTATGGCTATGCAAACTGAAAGAACCGAATTCAAAATTACAAAGATGGAGAATCAGACTCGAAAAGTACGATTACGAAATTATATATAAAAAAGGAATGTATAACAACAACGCAGACGCTTTAAGTAGAATCCAACTCAATGCAGTAGAAACGGAATCCATTATAGGAAACGTAGACGAAGCAGAAATAAGGAAAGATCCAGACGAGATCGACACGATACATTCGACACAAAACGAAGAACCCAAAAACGCGATTAAAATTTTAAACGAAGCAATCGATATGAAACCCAACCAATTTATAATAACAGAAGTTTTAAATAACCCCAATCCAGTAAAATATACAAAAGTAGATAACAAAAAGATATACCAAATTCAAATAACTAAAGATGACAATGAGGAACAAATAATTAAAATTCTAAAAGAATACACCCCCGAGAAAAAACGATTTTATTTCTATTTCAACACCGAACATTTATACCAAAGATTTTCAGAATTATACATTAAACTATTCAATAACTCTGGCCCTGAACTCATCAGATGTACTAGAAAACTAATAACACTAGACGACCCTGACGAAATAAACGATGTAATTAGGAATCAACACGAAGGAAAGACCAACCATCGTGGAATTAACGAAACTATAAAGCAACTTGTAAGACGTTATTATTTTAAAGACATGAAGGAATTGACCACAGATTTTATTAACCAATGCGAACTATGTGACAGAGCGAAATACGATAGGAAACCCCCGAAGATACCCTTAATGTTAACCAAAACACCCGACAAACCATTTCAAAAACTACATGCCGATACTCTAGTAGTAGAAGCACAAAACTATCTAACAATTGTAGACGCATTCACAAAAATAGGCCAAGCAATACCAATCACATCCAAAAATAGCATTGACGTGACCCAAGGATTTTTACAATATTTCACATTTTACGGAACACCCGAATCAATAACTTTAGACAATGGTAGCGAATTTAAAAATGAGACAATACAAAACACTTTAGAACTACACAAAATAAAAATTCATTTCATAACGGAAAACCACCCTGAATCAAACGGACTAATTGAACGACTACATTTAACCCTGTTAGAACAAATTCGATTATTAAGAATAAATTATAAAAAGGAACATATAACCAATTTAATGTCATACGCACTAATCGCCTATAATAACACAATTCACTCATCAACAAATTTTACACCCTTAGAATTAACCTTAGGACATTCAGATTCACGAAATCTTTATGACATACACTACAACAAGGAAGTATATCAACAATATGCGAAAGACCACAAACAAAAACTAAAAATAACTTATGACAAGGTAAAAGATAAATTAGAGAACGATAAAGAACGTATCACCACAACCCGAAACAAAAATACCGACTCAAATAAATTTTCAATAGGACAAACCGTGTATGAGAAAAACTTTCAAAGCAAGCGACATAAAACAGCACCCAGAAATTTAGGACCATTCAAAATTAAGAAAATATCAGATAAAAACATAGCAGTAGTAGACAACGGTAAAATAACAAGGTACATTCATTTGAAGAACCTAAGACACCCTGTAATTTCAGATGGACAATCATCACCCTTACCGTCAACCTCTACCCAGGTAGAACGGACAACCAAATAATAACATAAGATATATATATAACAACCCCGGTATACTACTAATTAAATTAGGCAGTATGCAAAACACAATCAACCCTTACTTTAATGCAACAAATTTTAGCAACATTAAGAATAACGAAATAATATTTTTAATAGAAATCCCGATAGTAGAAAATAATAATTATAATTATTATCATTTATTTGCTTTTCCAACGAAAGTTACTAGCACATACCAAGTAATCATACCCAAAACCAAATTCCTATCCCTAAATGAACTGAGATATGGTTATACAAACGAAAAATGTACTGAAGTAACACCAAACCAATATTTATGTCAATCGATGACGACAACAACCATTAAAGAAGACAGCCCTTGTGAAGTACAACTATTAAAATTCTCAAATCATTACGAAAACTGTGAAGCCAAACAAGTGCAAATAACTAACATGAAAATTCAAAAAGTTACAGATAACCAATGGATAGCCATTTTCCCAACAGAAGTAATAGCAACCATCCACTGCAACCAAGATGAAAATAACCAAGCATTAATCGGAAGCAAACTAATTACCCTCAAGGAAGACTGCTATGTGAAATTGAAAGAAGAAGTAATCAGAGTTTATCAAGATCCCATAGCAACAAAGAAACTTGCAAACCTACCGGAACTACAGTTCAAGATACAACAAGAAGACGAAGAAATAATCAAGAAACCTATGAAGCTAGAGCATCTAGACTTAGACGACCTTAACCACGCCGTGAAATTAGTGGAAAGTTATAAAGAACAATTAAGTGAACTCAAAACGCCAAAGTTACATTATAATAATATAAGTGTTTGGACAATTGTATTAATCATTTTAATAATTTTTGTAATTATATATGTATTTTACAAAATGTACCTTAGATATAAGAATGAAGGAAACAGTTCTAGATTTAAGGAAACAAAGAGAAAAAAAGAAACGATAAGTATACCCTTAGAAACAATGAATTTTAAATGAATTTGAATAATGAATTTTATGTATTTAAAAATTAAGAAAACCTTAATTTTTCATTTACGGTGGGAGGAGTTATGTATCCCCCAATTACCTATATATATTGAAATATTGAATCTAATAGGAATTATTAGAAATTGTTAAATAAAAGTATAAGTTCAATGCAACATTGTAACACAAGGATAACCCAGAGAGGTTATCGACAGTTCATGAGAACGGACATGCAACTTTGCATCCGTGAGGGCAGTGATACTGCAGGTGGCAGGTTACAGGCGGTCAACATACCGCAATTACTTAGAATTAAGTTGTTACATTGTAATAAAGTGTACAATTAAGAGAAACGCAGACATGAGATCTGCAAGTTCCCACAGCCGTGTGAGGGGCAGGTTATTATAAAAAGCCCGGGAGCTCAATGCCCGGCAGTCAGTCTTCGAACTCCATACTTCGTTGTTCAAGCTACTCACTAGTACAATAATTATTTTTTAGTATTATGTACAAGTTATCTAAATTTCAAATCAAATAAATGTGTTAAGAGTTTGAAGTTGTTTTTTAAAAACACAGCTCCCAAGGCCCGAACCTTAACTCGCGGATCTGTTTGTTAGATTTGGCATATACGCATAAAAAAGGTTACGTATACTAAAATTAAGGTAGTGCTGTTTGGTCGGTGTCGTGACCACTATCACCGAACCCACGGTAGGTAGGTGTAGATACCCTGAGAGAGAGAGGTTCAAAATAGTCGAGGCACACTTATATAAGTTTTGTTTTGTAGACCGACCAGACATAATTAAAGCACGAAAAATAGAGCCAAAATTTGTATATAAAGTATTTAAATAAATATAAATAAGAAATCATTAATATAAAGTGGCAAACCCAACGTGAGGCTCGAAAGAAGCCCGTAGTTAAATTTTACAGGACAAAAAGAGTTCGAAAAAGGTAGCAGAGATGACAGACGAGGAGACCAGACGTATAACGAGGTCAGGAAGGATGTACGGAATCAACGCGGAAATTGCAGCACGAGACGAGGAGCTAGATGCAAGGGGAGATGTCCAGGAAACGGAGGCGACGCATGTAGATCCGGAGGCGATGAGGATGGAAACTAACAAGGCGACGGTGCAGGAGGTAACCGGAACAGAAACAGCCGGAAACCAAGAGATTATGCGGTTCCTGATGAGTTTAAAAGACGATTTTAAGACATCAATTGCCGAGTCGCAGACGGTTTTTAAGACATCACACACGGAACTAAAAATTGATTTAATGGGAAAAATTGCCGAGGCGCAGACGGATTTTAAAACATCACACACTGAGTTAACAAACAAAATTGCCGAGTCACAAGCCAAAATGACAGCAAAGATAAACGACGCTCATGCGTATTTACTGGCATCGATACAAGAGGTAAGGGACGAATTCAAGGCTGAGTTACAAGAAAAGGTAGACCGCGTAGACGATAAGATTGAGAACACACGGGTACAATTTAAGGAAGAGTTGAACGCAGCAAGGACTGACATACGAGTAGAAGTTGAGACACGAGTGGAGGCAGCGGAGGAGACCATGAACAGGAGATGTAATAATTTGGACGATGAGATACAAACATGTGACAAGAAGCATACGACCAACTACAGAAATTTAGGACAGACGCTTGAAACGCTACAACACGAAAATTTTAACGCTAGGACACAACTTGACGCAAAACTTAAAGACAACGTGACGACATTAGAGAACAGGGTTGGCGACGAAGTTCGACAGCTACGAGACAAGTTAGACGACCTAGAAAGGAGACGCGGGGGACTGGACTACGGACACCAAATTAGACTAAACCGAGACACGCTACCGAAATTTGAAGGACGACGGACAGAACAACCGATGGGGTTTTTGGACAAACTAGACGTAATAGTAATGACAGAAAACGAACGGACGAAGTTACAAATAGTTGGGGCGACTTTAACAGGAAACGCGGAAAAGTGGCACAACATCATACGAAGACAGTAAAACACATACGCGGAATTCAGACGACTGTTCATTGAACAATTTTGGAGTAACACGCACCAAACTAACATAAGGACTAACTTAATCACAGGACACTACAGCAAAATAAACGGGTCACGCGAAGAATGCGCTATAGACAAATATAACCAGGCACAACATCTGACACCGAAATTGGGAGAGGACGACATCATACTACTACTTGCGGGACATGGAACCGGAGGTGCAAAACGTAAAGACCTTACGAGAATTTCTAGGGGTGATGAGGAATTTTGACTTGGCGACAGCACTAGAGACAAAGACGCGTGGAACTTATTGGGAAAAGAATCGGGGGTATAATGACGAACACTGACGACAGGCATACCACAACGAGCACAGACAAAGCTACAGACAGGAAAGTTTCAACAACGGACATCGTAACCATTGGGGACACGACGGCAATAGACGCCAGCATTTCAATAGAGAATACCGGGGAATCGATTACAGGGAACAAAATAGGTACCAGCATGGCGACAACACGTGTGACGGCCGTACTACTGGAGGCGGGACGCGTAACGGATACAGCCGGACTGACAGGAACATAAACGTCCGACATATAACGACCAGCGCTGCGAGGAATGACCCAGACAAGATAGAGGTGGTACAAGTGCACAAGCACCACCGAACCAAAAAAAACGCCAATTTTCTAAAGGCACAGTTGTTAGGTTTAGATATAGATCTAGGTTATAGTTTAAGTGATTTATTGTTGAATAATTATACAGTTAATAAAAGGAATTTGTTGTTTATTAATATTAGATTAAGAGATTGTTTATATGTTGCTTTAGTTGATAGTGGTTCACAGTTGTCGCTGGTTAATGAAAATATTGTAATAAAACATGCAGAATGTTTAAAAGGACGAATGGAAACTATTGATGGGGTCAATTTATGGTCGGCGATGAATTAAAAGTTAACGACGATTTATAAGGTAGTCCGTGTACCGATATTTGTAGGGAATAAAAATGCAGGGGAAGCTGAGTTCTTGGTAACAAAGGGGTTACAGTTAGATTTTATACTAGGGATGGATTTTATAGAGGGTTTTGGATTGAAAATAGATGGAAATGATAGATCGATTCGTATATTAAATAAAGATAAGTTATGGGTGGTGCCTATGGTTAGTTTGGAATATAGGGATGGAAATGATATTGATAAGTTAGGATTAGGAATGAAAAGGGCAAGTAAATATAGACAGGTTGAAGTGAGATTATGTAATATGCTTGCGAAAATAATTGATGATAGGCAGATAGGAAAAGTGAGTGATGATATTAAAGAAAAGTTGGGTTAATTATTTAATAGATTTGTAGGGTTATTTAATGAAAAGTCGAGATTTGGGAAGCGATATACGCACAAGTTAGAGGTCACGGAAGACAGCGGATTTTGTAACAAGGTGTATTCAATTCCGTTTGCAATTAGAAATAGGGTTAAAGCCGAGATTAGTAAGATGTTAAAGGAAGAAATCATCGAACCAGCGAAGACTCCATACGTGAACCCGGTCGTTATTGTACCTAAACCTAACAAAATAGATATAAGGATTTGTTTGGACGCGAGGAAGTTAAATTCAATTACGAAAGCTCAGTACAAACAACCACAAGGGTTGAATAATTTGTTATACAAGGTGTACGAAATGAAGATTTTTAGCAAGTTAGATTTAAAAAATTCATTTTGGTTGATTCCGTTGCATGAGGATAGTAAGAAATTTACGGGGTTTAGTATTGAAGGGGAGATTTATATGTTTTCTGTAGTTCCATTTGGGTTAAATAGTTCTTCAGCAGCACTTGTTAGGGCCATGCAGAAGCTGTTAAACGAGTATGAATGTTTCTGTACGCACTATGTGGATGATCTACGTATCTTTTCCAGTAACGAGCAAGAACATATGGGGCATTTAGAGAAGGTGATACAAAGGCTGGACGAAGAAGGGTTGAAGTTAAACGTGGAGAAGTGTGAATTGTTTAAGAGCCAGGTCACGTATTTAGGATTTGAAATCAGTGAGCAGGGGATGAAAATTTGTAATAAGAGGCTAGACGAATTGAAAAATATTGCTCAACCAAAGAATGTAAGAGGATTACGAGGATTTTTAGGGGTTTTAAATTATTATAAACGGTTTATACCGAAATATTCTGAGTTGTGTGTGCCGTTGGTGAACTTGTTGAGGAAAAATGAAAGATGGAAATGGACTGCAGAACGGGAGAATTCGTTCCAAGATTTAAAATGTGCATTTTATGAAGAGTTGTCGTTAAAGTATCCAAATTTCAAAGACGAATTTATTTTGAGGACGGATGCGTCGAAATATGCTATTGGGGCCGAGTTGGTGAAAATCCAGGACGGAGCTGAGGTACCAATTGTATTTATTTCAAGGGTGTTAAAAGACTGCGAAACCAGACATGCGACGGCAGAAAAGGAAATGTTGGCGATAGTGTATGTAGTAAAAAAGTTAAGATTTTTTCTGTTAGGAAAGAAATTTTTGATAGAATCCGACAACACGGTTGTGACATTCATGAGAAAAAAAGAGTTTTTGAACAGTAGGTTGTATAGGTAGGCACTAGTGTTGCAAGAGTACGATTTCGAAATTAAACATAAACCAGGAAAGGAAAATGTAACGGCGGATTTTCTAAGCAGACAGCAAGTGGAGGCGAGTAAAGAAAACGGAAAGCATTATTTAGTTGCTTTGCAGGAGTTCAGGGATGTTGGCCGGTGGACAAACGCCAAGCTTATGGAGACGCAGAAGCACAGTGAGGTGAGCTCGATACGCGATAAAGTAACGACTGAAAAATTGGAGGAATACCGAGGATTTACAATTGTAGGCAAGTTTGTGGTAAAGAGGATAGGGGATGCAGAACTGATGGTGCTACCCAGAGACACGGCGGTGGAAATTATAGACGAAATTCATCTAAAATTTGGGCATATCGGCATTAGAAAAACATTTTTGGTATTTAGAGAGGCATTTTATACAAGAAATGACATCACTGTGGTTAAAGAACGGATTAATCGGTGTAAGATTTGCATTTTAGGGAAAGACAAAAACATGTTGTTGCAGAACATACCGATGAATGTGAGCGTGAGTGGACCGTTAGAATTGGTAGCTATTGATTACTTGAGCAACCTAATTCCTAGTGAACAGGGGCATCGGCACGTATTGGTGATGGTGGACTTTTCTTCGAAATTTGTTAAGTTATTTCCGGCAAGACGAAGTAACACGGTGCATGCTTTACAGTCAATTAGAGAATTTGGAAGTCAGGTTGGGAAAATGGATAGGATTTTAGTAGACAACGCGACATATTTCGATAACCAAAGATTCAGAAACGGGTTAAATAGAAAGCATATTAAGGTATCATTTTGCAGCATACGGCATCCGAAAGCAAATCCATGCAAGCGTTTTATACGAGAAGTCATAAAATATCTACGGTTGGCAACACAAGAGCACCACAACAGATGGGTTAGATATCTGCCACAGATCGAAAACTTTATGAATTGCGTACCGAGTTCTGTTACAAAAACATGTCCAATATCGTTGATTAGAAAGATTGTACTAGCTAGACCATGGAGGGGAGAAGCCGAGGTGGAAGACATCACAGAGTTGTTGGGTAACGTTAGACGTAGAATTGAAAGGATGCAGCGTAGGGACATCGAGCGAAGGCGAAGTAGGATTAAAAAAAGGACGTTTTTTGAAATAGGAGATATGGTGGTAGTCAAAAGATTAAGGGTTTCAAACCGCGAAAGAAACATTTGCGCGAAGCTGCTGTTTCTTTACGAAGGGTCGTACAAAATCACGCGTATTTTTGCTGAGGAAAATACGTTCGAATTAGATACTATAACAGGGGAACGTCGTGGGCGTTTTCATTTAGAAAATTTATACCCATATAAAATTGCACAAGATGAGGGTTTAGCATGATGAGAGTTCATGAGACGGAAAGTTTAAATTTGTTTTGTTCTATAGTGTAAGTTGTTATATAGCGTATTTATACAGACGTGAAAGAAAGATGAAATTAAGGGTGGTGAAATAATTAATCTATAAAATGCGTGGAGTGATTTTAAATAAAACTAGAAATTTTTCACATCACGAGAAGATTTATAAAGACCGACGAATTTCCACTTTTATATAAAATCAGTGGGGCCCATGAAGTGTACGTAAGAGCTAAAAGGGTATAAAGAGTACTTTATTGTTTTAAGGTTGTGTATATGCCAAAAAAAAAGTCAATGACCAGATCACGTAATTATAATTTTTGTGTTTGCCGTACTTTACAAAGTATTTAAAGTAAATTGGTCAGAGTAAAAGTGCCAATACGTGAAAGAATGACTTGATGACGTGAGAAAGCTCAGTATTCCAGGATTTATACTAAGTTGTACGTTGATAATCCATAGAGTGTAAATAAAATTAAATAAAAACCCTTAACCACAAAAAATATTTAAATTACTAGATACGTATTTCGACCACTATGTGGTCATCATCAGTAGGAAAAAAAAAAAATTAGCTGTATAATTTACTATATTGTTGCTTTAAACACTATCCTCTCCTCACCCGCAGGCTGGTGTTCTCAACAACAAACAAGTGAATTGTGACATTATAACTTAAATCTACCTAATTTATACTAATTCTAAATCTACTGAAGCGGACCCAGTTTAATCTTGCTTTCTCATTGGTTGTTGACCAATAGGGAAAGCAAAACAGATGACTCTATTGGCCCTTTATCAGTGTTTAAGAGGGGTCCTTTATGTTTAACAATTTTAATTGATTCATAGGCATTTAAGGAGGAAAACGTTGGTACCGCTTTTAACAATTTAACATTTTCTAGTTTAACGGGGTGGCTGGTTTCAAATATATGTTTGGCGACCTGAGACCTTTCATATTTACCATATTTGAAGTGAGCAATGTGTTCTTTAAATCTTGTTGTTATATTCCTCTTGGTCTGACCAATATATTTTTGAAAACACCCTGGCCCTGCACAACTAATTTCATAAATCACCGACTTTTGCAATTTTTCCACCTTGTCTTTTGGATTACCTAGCAAATCTTTAATTTTATTAGTATTAGTGAAAGAAAGAACGAAATCTTAATTTCATTTGATGTCAGTTCATTATTCCTTAGTGTTCCAATACCACGTACTTTAACATATTTAAAGGATGTTCTTATAGATAGTGATATTGATGATGATAAAGTTGAGGACTATATCAAGCTTGTTTCGCATTGCATGTCCCAGAACTGTTTTCAATTCAACAACAAGTTGTACGAACAACATGAAGGCACAGCAATGGGAAATAGCTTATCACCTTTCATAGCAAATTTATTTATGTCTCGTTTTGAAACCGAGTTAAAAAAACTCCAAATACTTCCCAAGAATATGGTTAAGGTACGTGGATGATATTTTGCAGTTTTGACACTTCTAAATCAAATGTTGATGATTTTCTTAAAGAAATGAATTCAAAATTTCAAAGCATAAAATTTACGTATGAACTAGAGAATAATGGACAATTACCCTTTTAGATACATTAGTAATTAGAAATGGTAATAAATTAGAATTTGACATTTATAGAAAAGAAACCAATGTAAATCGCTTTATTTTGTCTTCCTCTAATCACAGCATACAACATAAGTTGGCTTCATTTAACTTTTAATTAATAGATTATTGAATTTCCTTTAAATAAAACAGATTTAATAAGGAATTTGCTCTTATTAAACAAATAGCGAATTACAATGGTTTCTCTTCTGATATTATAGATAATATTTTTAGAAAGTGTAAAAATAGGATCAACATCCGTAAATCAACGACTTTGCAATCAACCACCTCTAACGATAATGTTAAATATGTTAAACTTCCGTTTCACAAAACCACAAAGGGTCTTGATAAAATATTCAAACAGTGTAATTTCAAAATTGCTTTCACTAATACTAATAAAATTAAAGATTTGCTAGGTAATCCAAAAGACAAGGTGGAAAAAGAAAAATTGCAAAAGTCGGGGATTTATGAAATTAGTTGTGCAGGGCCAGGGTGTTTTCAAAAAATATATTGGTCAGACCAAGAGGAATATAACAACAAGATTTAAAGAACACATTGCTCACTTCAAATATGGTAAATATGAAAGGTCTCAGGTCGCCAAACATATATTTGAAACCAGCCACCCCGTTAAACTAGAAAATGTTAAATTGTTAAAAGCGGTACCAACGTTTTCCTCCTTAAATGCCTATGAATCAATTAAAATTGTTAAACATAAAGGACCCCTCTTAAACACCGATAAAGGGCCAATAGAGTCATCTGTTTTGCTTTCCCTATTGGTCAACAACCAATGAGAAAGCAAGATTAAACTGGGTCCGCTTCAGTAGATTTAGAATTAGTATAAATTAGGTAGATTTAAGTTATAATGTCACAATTCACTTGTTTGTTGTTGAGAACACCAGCCTGCGGGTGAGGAGAGGAGAATATCCTCGATAGTGTTTAAAGCAACAATATAGTAAATTATACAGCTAATTTTTTTTTTTTCCTACTGATGATGACCACATAGTGGTCGAAATACGTATCTAGTAATTTAAATATTTTTTGTGGTTAAGGGTTTTTATTTAATTTTATTTAAATCGTGCCACAGTGTTCCTATAGATTATTTCATAGAGTGTAAATTTGCTGGTCTAAAAGCCGGTTGCGTCTGTGTAAGTTCCACTGTTCACAACATAGGGCCAGGATTATATGTGAAATATTTCGGCACGTATTTAGTAGAATCAACCTTTAGACAAACTTGTATTATCGAAATTATATGTGAAATTACAATATCAAAAGTGATTTAAGTGCGACGCGATCATATTCGCAAATGATCGAACAGTTATTAATATAATCGCAAAGTACAAATATAACTGATAGGTATTAGTGACACAACACTAGTTGTGACGATATAATTGAGTGTTGGGATTTAGAAATGTATAAAGAATAGGCATAATAATTTTGAAGGTGGCGGTATCACCTAGGTGAAAATAATAATAGAGAACGTTTTGAATATTTTTGGTAGAAAGACGTGTTTTGATAAAATTGTACTAAAGTTGAATAATTTAAAGTTGAAAATAAATAGTTTTGAAAGTTAAAGCAAAGTTGAATATTTTAAAGTCGAAATACAATCTTTTGGAAGTTAAAGCTTTTGATTAAATTAGAGAAGAGTATAGAGAGTCAGAGGGAACAGTACGAGTTAAGAAGAGTGGAAAGTTAGAAGATTAGATATTGGAGCGGCACCGAGACAGGTGTATATAAGAGTTGGTATTTAGAGTGATTTGATTGAGGTACGTAAGATTGGAATGGATTTAGTAGGCCGAAGGAAGACGAATTGGAAGTGATTTGGGTATTACATTGCGATTGAAAGGTATTGAGTGGAAAGTATAAAGCAGCACAGAATTTGAAAGAGAAGGGTAAAGATTGGTATTGGATCGTATATTGCTGGATTGGAAGGAGTGGTTAAACAGAACGACGGTATAAGTAGAAGAAAATTAGCGCGGGGAAGTTAAAATTTAAGGTATTCTAAATTCAGTAATTATTTATCGATGTGGGTGGAAAATAAAAGCAAATATATCAAAAAGCTGGTGTCTGGAAAGCCAAGTAGTCCTTGTGATAGTGGAGCTCAGTGTGAAGACACAGCTGGTGGCCGAGATCGTTAGCCAGAGTTAGGGGAAAGGCCTACAGCTGAGGATAAATCGGGTGAGTACTGTGTTTTTCGGAACGTCAAAGTCATTTTGGTAAGTGTATTTGAATTGGCACAAGGCTACGCGGATCTGTTTGTTAGATTTGGCATATACGCATAAAAAAGGTTACGTATACTAAAATTAAGGTAGTGCTGTTTGGTCGGTGTCGTGACTACTATCACCGAACCCACGGTAGGTAGGTGTAGATACCCTGAGAGAGAGAGAGAGGTTCAAAATAGTCGAGGCACACTTATATAAGTTTTGTTTTGTAGACCGACCAGACATAATTAAAGCACGAAAAATAGAGTCAAAATTTGTATATAAAGTATTTAAATAAATATAAATAAGAAATAATTAATAATATATATATATATATATATATACATATATATATATATATATATATATATATACATATAATGCTATGATAAGGGAGTTATTTTGGGGTGTATTGAGTCGTAAGGGTCGCGTAGTAAATGTAAATAGCAATAGGAATTAGAAAACTACATGTATTTAGCATGAAAAATAAATAATTTGCATATTATGCAAAGAGCAAACATTTAACACCCTGTATAAGGACCGAAATTAACTTTAATCAATGCCAGTAAGCATGTCTTTCAATAATAGAACACATATTCTGCGGAGAGGTAATTATACATGCAATTAAACTACTTCAAGAAGCGTTTATAAATTTATAAACAAATAAATACGCATGGAATAAGATAAAACCTAGTAAGTCATCGCGCAATCAAATATGCGATAAAGAAAGAATATAGTAAAGCGCTTTGATAAGAAACGCACATTTCAAAATAAGTTTTAAATACAAGATATAAACAGAAACATGTTGATTTACATCACTAATGTTACATCAGTTTATTAGTTCAATTCTTCAAATGCTTTGTCTACACAAACAAGAGCCATAAGCTAAATTTAAAAACCAAGATAAATTAAATTTTTCAGTAATAATAACAAAACAAGCGGTTAAAGATCGTGAAATAATAGAATAGCAGAATACGTAATCACCGAATAGTTTCATCAGAATTAAACTTGTAAAACTCCTAGGAATATCCAAAACAACTTATAGTTGGCTACAAGACTTTGACGACTGTTCAGATAAACCAATGAAATTTAGATACGGATAAGCTATATAACGCCCAAAGTTTGATAAGGGGCCCAGTCTCAATTTGAACCACGTCGAAACTGCATCACTGTTACTCAAAAATTCACACGTCGACATAAATTTCAAATTAAATTATTAAAATTTGTGAAAAGTGGTGTTCTATAATATTTGAGAACAAATTATAGTGAAGATATATGAAAAAGCTTTTGCAGTTTGCTGAAAAATGTGAGTAGAAATTTGTTCATTAATTTAGGTTAAATATTTATAATGTAAGGGCTCTAAGTTGCACCCAGGAAATCTAAGTTGCATCCGGGATATCTAAGTTGTACCCGGAGAATCTAAGTTACACCCGGGAAATCTAAGTTGCAGCCGGGAAATCCAAGTAAAGCACCAAGTAAATTGTTTTAACGAAGCAACTCGATTGAAGATAATAACGGGGTGTTGGTCCACAACACGTAGCAGCAGACAACAGGGCGAAAACAATGAAGGACACACCAGGAAAACCACAGGTCAGGGCTAACTAGTATAAGGCATCATTTCAAATTTTAATGTAAACACTGACTATATGTTTCTGTTTTGTAAGAAGTCCACAAAAATATTTTTATACGTAGAGATTTACGTAAAAATATTATTAAGTGATTTAAGTGTTTATTTGTCAGATTAAAAAACTGTGAAGTGTAAATATTATTTCTTTTCATTATACAAATATTGATCGACTTCGTTTTATCATTCTAAGCAGGTAAGATTTAAGGGAAAAGGGGTAAATTATTTGATCATTGTAACGTTGTGCACTCTGTGAATTAAACTGAGCTAGCCGTGGCATAATTAAAATTAAAATATTAGAAAAACACAGTGGCGGCGGACAGCAGGAAACTGGACGTTTATTACATCGGCGTGCGGCGTTATTATATCAGTATATATATATATATATATATATATATATATATTACTCATATTTAGACCAGGGTAGAAAATTATATAATCACATCAAATAATTTTAATCACCGTGTATAAGGAATTTTATTAAATAATACGCTTTATTAAAACACCGTGGAGAATAAAAATTCATTCGTTTTATTAAAATTAAGAGATTTAAATTATTTATAAGACGCTTTATATAAAAGGAAGCAGTATTAGAAAACTTTATGGGTAATTTAATTATCCCTAGTAAAGAAACAAAGACCAATTACGTGCAAAATTTACATTAATTGATTTAAGTTCTGGGTAACAAGTAGTAGACAAAGTGTACAGATAGTAACTAATATTTAGTTAGGATTCACTAAAAATTAAAGGCTATTATTTTTAATTGAAGTTAATTGAATCGTTAGTAACAGATAATATCTATAGAAACTTGTAAAACCCAATAAAATGCAAATCCTAGAAGTGTTAGTTAGAAGTAGGATGTTTGAACACACCTGCGTATTTTAAAAGGCAATTTCAGTTTAATTTGTTTAGATAAACATGTCGATTCTAAGGATATTGGAAACGGTCAGATGCTTTAGCACGAAATACAAAACAGGGTTTATTTAAAAGCTCTGAGAATTAATATTATTTTGAACACCTGCGTAGTTTAAATATCACGTACGGCGAAAATTGTGTAGATAACAAATGGTTTCAAAGAATCTTGGAGAAACCGGGGCTTAATATTCACGAGAATGTGCGATACGGGGTTATTTAACCCAGATAGTCCACATGGACTAAAATATAATCGATAATAAAGAATATCAATTTGCACCAATACGAACAGGTTAGAAAAGGAAAGAGAAAATGCGTCAAGCAAAGACACATATAGTAAAAGGCGTGATTTAAGCAACGTCACGAGGGTCACAATTGGTTGAAAATAGGATGCAAATATCAGAGGTAGAAACAACAATTTCTGTACAAAATTAATTAGTTTTTCTCGGACATGTTTGCGTGCCGTGAATTTCTGAGATTTAAATGAAGCGAGTGAAAAATTCGTAAAACCGACGCGCGAGCGACGGACTGGGAACAGAGAATGAGAAATTCTTTAGAATTACCCGTTTTGGGGAACAGACCGACAGACAGGCTTTTGCTATATATACCGGTGGTAATATGAATTTCGGCCTCTTAGACTCTTAGACTTTTGACTATTCGATGCGTTAAAAGCTCTTACATCCGCGACTTGATTCAAGATGTTAAACAGTGCATTTTAGTTTGATAAAATAATTTAAAATTTTGCTCGTATATTTTAGTGATTCAAAATAGTTTGTTATTTACGTGCTAACATGAATGTACTTCAGTGCACTTAGATACAAGGTAATAAAAGTTAGTATCACTGTACCAATTAGCAAAATTTACAACGACAAATGTATACACAAAAGTAGGCAGTTTTGGCGTATATTGGTGAAAGACGCATGAATTTCTTTGCTATTTTCGGGAGTGTTAATAATTAAATGGTTCAAATACGTGTCTGGATCCACGAAACAAGGGTCAGATATACCCAGATGAGTTCCGGAAAAGCCCAGAAACAACTTTAAATAAATGGTGATGGAGAAAATTTTAAAAGCGTTGAGAATTAGAAGCCGTAAATATAATCCTGTTGGAATGGTGTGATTAACTAAAGGGACGATGTACATTAAAGCTACGAGGACAGTAACCTTCAGGTAAATTATACTATTTTGTTTGACATTTTGGTGTGTGTTGAATAACTTTATAACTGATTTACTCAAAATGGACATTAGTGAAATTGTACTAACCATAAAATTTTAATTTTAAGATGAAATTTGCTTGTTTAAGTAGAAAGGGTATTTAGTATTGATGTTCTGAATTATGATGAAAATATGGGTATGTCTTTGAGCTCAATTAGACGAACCTGGTTAATTAACGTAAAGGGGTGGTAGATGCTCCCTTTATACTCAGACTCCGGTCTGCTTATATTGTTATATTAATTAGTAGGCATCCAACAAGGACTTTAATTCTGGATGCACGTTAAAGTGATAATAAAATTAATCTTGAGATTCTTTTTAAAACTGAATTTTATGCTGAAATTTAATTTGAAAATTTAATGTATTCTGAATATTGATGTAAATAGAGTTAACGTTGATGTTTGTGGTAGGAATGTGTTGTTTAATTTTATGAATGAGGAGGTTTATAAAATTAAGTGAGCGAGCAGCCGAGGCGAAAACAGGATCACAGCAGTTCATGGCGCCCAATTCGTGAGGCTCGATTTTAAAATATCACAGCAGTCTTTGGCGCCCAATTCGTGAGGCTCGAATATTTTTTTTTAGGGCCAGTACCTGCAGAATGAGAGGGATCACAGCAGTTTATGACGCCCAATCTGTGGGACTAGAATTTTTTTGTTGAAAGGACCCAGTTCCCGCATTCACAGGAGAATATCACAGCAGTATATGGCGACCACAACGTGAGGGCTCGAGTTCCAAATAAAATTTTTGTGATTTTATTCCAGGAAACTGGCGATCTGAGAGAGAGAGTTTCTGTGTGTGTATAAATTTAAGAGTATTTTAGAGTGTGTGAGAGTGATTAGAACGTATGCAGAGAAAAGAGTGGTTAAGGAGTCAAGGAGTGGAAATTGGAAGTGACGATAGTGCATTGTGTGAAAAAAATACGAAAATGGAAGAAGCTGGAGGCAGTAGAGATCAGTCGAGGACGGAATCAGGGGATCAAGGAAACGAGATGATAATGAGAATGCTAGAGAGGATGAACGATGAATCTAATAGAGCTAGGGAAGAATCGAACAGGAAGTTAGAAGAGATTAGAGAAATGAGTGAGGAATCGAATCGTAAGTTTGAGCAAATTAGTCAGAAAATAGATAAGACGAATCAAGAAGTTTCAGAATTTAAAAATAGTCTTACCGTAAAGATGGGGAAGTTGAAAATAGGGTTGATAAAATGAGCGTGATATTACAGGTCTTCGATAGGAAATGGGACATTTAAGGTCCGAAGTACGCATTTTTGTGAAGAAGAGATTAATGTAAAATGACTGAAGTGACGGACTCATGTAGGGATCAGTTAGGCAGGGTAGAACGCGAAGTTAGTAGTATCAAATACAACATGTCAAATTTAACGGGGGATGGTCCCAGATTTTATACAGGTGGAGGATCATTGGACCAACACATGAAGTTTTATGGCGATAACAGGGTAAATCCACAAATTTTTATTAATAGTGTAAGAAATCTAGTGGGAAATTTATTTGACGAACAGACTAAACTGAATACGATAAAGGCTTTATTAAAGGACAATGCGGAAGCGTGGTACAATTTAGTAGGACAGGACATAGACACGTATCAGGACTTTGAAAACAAATTTTAAAGCACTACTGGAGTGACCACAGACAAGACCAGGTACGAGACGACTTAATCACAGGAAATTTAAGGAGAATTTTCAGGAAGTAGGAGCAATATGCTATACGCAAGTATAGCATAGCAAAGCAACTGAACCCACCACTGACGGACCGACAAATTATTAAGTATTTATCACGACACTTCGAGGTAGACATAAGACAGCACGTAGCACTACAGAACATAGTGGACAGAGAAATGTTTTTGGAATACCTGCAGAGGTACGACGACGTAAGTAGTGGACGACCTCGGGATAACAGGGAAAGACAGATCAACACAGTTAGGTTTGACAATAGACGGGACAACTACGCTAGATGGGGGAATAGTTACGGATACCAGCGACAGAATTGGGAACAGAGACGACCATACGTTAGGAGTAATAGTTTAGGAAGGGGACCTGCACAGAGACCGGGACCTACCAGAATGAATAGTTCATCAGACATGAGGGGGACTGCTAATACAGACACGGAACGAGTGGAAACGCCTAGGACATACGCTGAGGTGACGGCTAGACCAGGACCAAGTAGGGAAAACAGACCTGGACAGGATTTTTAGAACGCGACAGACCACTAGATTTCAGTGTAAATGTATATGAACATCCACGTGAATTTTTCAAAATTGAGGAGGAAGTAGAGCCAGAAACTGTAGAAAATTATGTTTGCCAATTATTAATTTAGAAATTTTGAGAATAATGTAGAAGTATTACTTGATACAGGGGCAGAGGCGAGTTTAATATCGGAGGAATTCGTCAGCAAAATTAGGGATAAGGTTTGTGATAGAATTATGCCTATAAAGCGTAGCCATTTAGTAGCTCCAAATAAAAAGAAGTTTGCTGTAGTAAATAGTGTTGTGGTGCTTAGGATAGATATAGGAGGTTTAAGCTGTGAACAGGAGTTTGTAATTGTACCTGGACTGAAGTTTCAGAGCATTTTAGGTGTTGACTGTATGATGAAGTTAGGGGTTTTGATAGATATGGAAAGGGAGGTAATAAGGATTAAAGATAGGGTAGTGCCATGGAAGGGCAGTTATGAAGTCACAGAGGATGACACGGGGTTGAATATTAATGTAGTAGAGGTAGAGGATGATGAAGTAAAACCGATCAACACAATAAGATGTCCAGAGGATAGGAGAGTAGAGGTTCAAGCTTTAGTACAAAAACATGCAGAATTAGTGGGGGTAGAAACAACAGCAGCATATCGGGAGCAGGTGAAGGCAGAAATATTTTTGATGAGGTTAAGTGGCAAGTTTGTTTTTAATAAAGTAGATTTAAGGGATTCATTCTGGCGGATTCCATTACATAAGAATTCTAGAAGGTACGTAGGATTTTCCGTAGAGAGAAAAATCGAGAATTGTAAAGTAGTATCGTTTGGTTTGTCGGCAGAAAAGGAAATGATAATGAATAAGAAACAGGCAAGTGTAGGGACTGAAGAAGAAGTAATATTTAAGAGTCAGGATAATAGGGATGATAAGTTTATTGTATGTGAGATAACAGGGATGTTAAGTATAGATATAGAAGAGGGAGAGATAGGGATGAAGAGTATTAGGATAGTGAGAAGAAAGACTTGGAGGGTCAAGAAGAGAGTTAGATTTAAATAGGATAGGGATAGAATAGGTGTATATAGAAGAGTAGAAGTAGGTGTTGATAGAAAATAGAGCTAGATATAGGATAAATATGGGAGATAATTAGGAATAGGTTTAGGATGAGAATAAAGAGTAAATGTAGGAAGAAAATAAGATAGGTTAAGTGTAGATATTTCATAGAAGATTAGTGGAGAGTTAGGAATAGAGTAAGAGTAGGATAGGCATATAGGATTAGGTAGGGGGGAAGTAAAGTATAGTGAAGATTAGTTAAAAGTTAGAAATAGGATAGGTATATAGGATTTAAATAGGATTAGATGGATGAGTAGGATGAAGTTAGGGATAATTTCAGTTTATAGAATTAAGTGAGAGTTAGGAATAGGATAGGGATATAGGATAGGTGTAAATATTTTTTGGATTGGAGACAAAGTAGGTAAGTTAGATAGATAAGGGTAGAGAGAGATAGGCAATTTTTTTGTAATTTTTTTGTCTAAATGCTTTATATTTGCATTCAAATAAGTGGGATTATTTGTATTCAAATAGGGGGAAAATACTCATATTTAGACCAGGGTAGAAAATTATATAATCACATCAAATAATTTTAATCACCGTGTATAAGGAATTTTATTAAATAATACGCTTTATTAAAACACCGTGGAGAATAAAAATTCATTCGTTTTATTAAAATTAAGAGATTTAAATTATTTATAAGACGCTTTATATAAAAGGAAGCAGTATTAGAAAACTTTATGGGTAATTTAATTATCCCTAGTAAAGAAACAAAGACCAATTACGTGCAAAATTTACATTAATTGATTTAAGTTCTGGGTAACAAGTAGTAGACAAAGTGTACAGATAGTAACTAATATTTAGTTAGGATTCACTAAAAATTAAAGGCTATTATTTTTAATTGAAGTTAATTGAATCGTTAGTAACAGATAATATCTATAGAAACTTGTAAAAACCCAATAAAATGCAAATCCTAGAAGTGTTAGTTAGAAGTAGGATGTTTGAACACACCTGCGTATTTTAAAAGGCAATTTCAGTTTAATTTGTTTAGATAAACATGTCGATTCTAAGGATATTGGAAACGGTCAGATGCTTTAGCACGAAATACAAAACAGGGTTTATTTAAAAAGCTCTGAGAATTAATATTATTTTGAACACCTGCGTAGTTTAAATATCACGTACGGCGAAAATTGTGTAGATAACAAATGGTTTCAAAGAATCTTGGAGAAACCGGGGCTTAATATTCACGAGAATGTGCGATACGGGGTTATTTAACCCAGATAGTCCACATGGACTAAAATATAATCGATAATAAAGAATATCAATTTGCACCAATACGAACAGGTTAGAAAAGGAAAGAGAAAATGCGTCAAGCAAAGACACATATAGTAAAAGGCGTGATTTAAGCAACGTCACGAGGGTCACAATTGGTTGAAAATAGGATGCAAATATCAGAGGTAGAAACAACAATTTCTGTACAAAATTAATTAGTTTTTCTCGGACATGTTTGCGTACCGTGTGAATTTCTGAGATTTAAATGAAGCGAGTGAAAATTCGTAAAACCGACGCGCGAGCGACGGACTGGGAACAGAGAATGAGAAATTCTTTAGAATTACCCGTTTTGGGGAACAGACCGACAGACAGGCTTTTGCTATATATACCGGTGGTAATATGAATTTCGGCCTCTTAGACTCTTAGACTTTTGACTATTCGATGCGTTAAAAGCTCTTACATCCGCGACTTGATTCAAGATGTTAAACAGTGCATTTTAGTTTGATAAAATAATTTAAAATTTTGCTCGTATATTTTAGTGATTCAAAATAGTTTGTTATTTACGTGCTAACATGAATGTACTTCAGTGCACTTAGATACAAGGTAATAAAAGTTAGTATCACTGTACCAATTAGCAAAATTTACAACGACAAATGTATACACAAAAGTAGGCAGTTTTGGCGTATATTGGTGAAAGACGCATGAATTTCTTTGCTATTTTTCGGGAGTGTTAATAATTAAATGGTTCAAATACGTGTCTGGATCCACGAAACAAGGGTCAGATATACCCAGATGAGTTCCGGAAAAGCCCAGAAACAACTTTAAATAAATGGTGATGGAGAAAATTTTAAAAGCGTTGAGAATTAGAAGCCGTAAATATAATCCTGTTGGAATGGTGTGATTAACTAAAGGGACGATGTACATTAAAGCTACGAGGACAGTAACCTTCAGGTAAATTATACTATTTTGTTTGACATTTTGGTGTGTGTTGAATAACTTTATAACTGATTTACTCAAATGGACATTAGTGAAATTGTACTAACCATAAAATTTTAATTTTAAGATGAAATTTGCTTGTTTAAGTAGAAAGGGTATTTAGTATTGATGTTCTGAATTATGATGAAAATATGGGTATGTCTTTGAGCTCAATTAGACGAACCTGGTTAATTAACGTAAAGGGGTGGTAGATGCTCCCTTTATACTCAGACTCCGGTCTGCTTATATTGTTATATTAATTAGTAGGCATCCAACAAGGACTTTAATTCTGGATGCACGTTAAAGTGATAATAAAATTAATCTTGAAATTCTTTTAAAACTGAATTTTATGCTGAAATTTAATTTGAAAATTTAATGTATTCTGAATATTGATGTAAATAGAGTTAACGTTGATGTTTGTGGTAGGAATGTGTTGTTTAATTTTATGAATGAGGAGGTTTATAAAATTAAGTGAGCGAGCAGCCGAGGCGAAAACAGGATCACAGCAGTTCATGGCGCCCAATTCGTGAGGCTCGATTTTAAAATATCACAGCAGTCTTTGGCGCCCAATTCGTGAGGCTCGAATATTTTTTTAGGGCCAGTACCTGCAGAATGAGAGGATCACAGCAGTTTATGACGCCCAATCTGTGGGACTAGAATTTTTTGTTGAAAGGACCCAGTTCCCGCATTCACAGGAGAATATCACAGCAGTATATGGCGACCACAACGTGAGGGCTCGAGTTCCAAATAAAATTTTGTGATTTTATTCCAGGAAACTGGCGATCTGAGAGAGAGTTTCTGTGTGTGTATAAATTTAAGAGTATTTTAGAGTGTGAGAGTGATTAGAACGTATGCAGAGAAAAGAGTGGTTAAGGAGTCAAGGAGTGGAAATTGGAAGTGACGATAGTGCATTGTGTGAAAAAATACGAAAATGGAAGAAGCTGGAGGCAGTAGAGATCAGTCGAGGACGGAATCAGGGGATCAAGGAAACGAGATGATAATGAGAATGCTAGAGAGGATGAACGATGAATCTAATAGAGCTAGGGAAGAATCGAACAGGAAGTTAGAAGAGATTAGAGAAATGAGTGAGGAATCGAATCGTAAGTTTGAGCAAATTAGTCAGAAAATAGATAAGACGAATCAAGAAGTTTCAGAATTTAAAAATAGTCTTACCGTAAAGATGGGGGAAGTTGAAAATAGGGTTGATAAAATGAGCGTGATATTACAGGTCTTCGATAGGAAATGGGACATTTAAGGTCCGAAGTACGCATTTTTGTGAAGAAGAGATTAATGTAAAATGACTGAAGTGACGGACTCATGTAGGGATCAGTTAGGCAGGGTAGAACGCGAAGTTAGTAGTATCAAATACAACATGTCAAATTTAACGGGGGATGGTCCCAGATTTTATACAGGTGGAGGATCATTGGACCAACACATGAAGTTTTATGGCGATAACAGGGTAAATCCACAAATTTTTATTAATAGTGTAAGAAATCTAGTGGGAAATTTATTTGACGAACAGACTAAACTGAATACGATAAAGGCTTTATTAAAGGACAATGCGGAAGCGTGGTACAATTTAGTAGGACAGGACATAGACACGTATCAGGACTTTGAAAACAAATTTTAAAGCACTACTGGAGTGACCACAGACAAGACCAGGTACGAGACGACTTAATCACAGGAAATTTAAGGGAGAATTTTCAGGAAGTAGGAGCAATATGCTATACGCAAGTATAGCATAGCAAAGCAACTGAACCCACCACTGACGGACCGACAAATTATTAAGTATTTATCACGACACTTCGAGGTAGACATAAGACAGCACGTAGCACTACAGAACATAGTGGACAGAGACATGTTTTGGAATACCTGCAGAGGTACGACGACGTAAGTAGTGGACGACCTCGGATAACAGGGAAAGACAGATCAACACAGTTAGGTTTGACAATAGACGGGACAACTACGCTAGATGGGGGAATAGTTACGGATACCAGCGACAGAATTGGGAACAGAGACGACCATACGTTAGGAGTAATAGTTTAGGAAGGGGACCTGCACAGAGACCGGGACCTACCAGAATGAATAGTTCATCAGACATGAGGGGACTGCTAATACAGACACGGAACGAGTGGAAACGCCTAGGACATACGCTGAGGTGACGGCTAGACCAGGACCAAGTAGGAAAACAGACCTGGACAGGATTTTTAGAACGCGACAGACCACTAGATTTCAGTGTAAATGTATATGAACATCCACGTGAATTTTTCAAAATTGAGGAGGAAGTAGAGCCAGAAACTGTAGAAAATTATGTTTGCCAATTATTAATTTAGAAATTTTGAGAATAATGTAGAAGTATTACTTGATACAGGGCAGAGGCGAGTTTAATATCGGAGGAATTCGTCAGCAAAATTAGGGATAAGGTTTGTGATAGAATTATGCCTATAAAGCGTAGCCATTTAGTAGCTCCAAATAAAAGAAGTTTGCTGTAGTAAATAGTGTTGTGGTGCTTAGGATAGATATAGGAGGTTTAAGCTGTGAACAGGAGTTTGTAATTGTACCTGGACTGAAGTTTCAGAGCATTTTAGGTGTTGACTGTATGATGAAGTTAGGGGTTTTGATAGATATGGAAAGGAGGTAATAAGGATTAAAGATAGGGTAGTGCCATGGAAGGGCAGTTATGAAGTCACAGAGGATGACACGGGGTTGAATATTAATGTAGTAGAGGTAGAGGATGATGAAGTAAAACCGATCAACACAATAAGATGTCCAGAGGATAGGAGAGTAGAGGTTCAAGCTTTAGTACAAAAACATGCAGAATTAGTGGGGGTAGAAACAACAGCAGCATATCGGGAGCAGGTGAAGGCAGAAATATTTTTGATGAGGTTAAGTGGCAAGTTTGTTTTTAATAAAGTAGATTTAAGGGATTCATTCTGGCGGATTCCATTACATAAGAATTCTAGAAGGTACGTAGGATTTTCCGTAGAGAGAAAAATCGAGAATTGTAAAGTAGTATCGTTTGGTTTGTCGGCAGAAAAGGAAATGATAATGAATAAGAAACAGGCAAGTGTAGGGACTGAAGAAGAAGTAATATTTAAGAGTCAGGATAATAGGGATGATAAGTTTATTGTATGTGAGATAACAGGGATGTTAAGTATAGATATAGAAGAGGGAGAGATAGGGATGAAGAGTATTAGGATAGTGAGAAGAAAGACTTGGAGGGTCAAGAAGAGAGTTAGATTTAAATAGGATAGGGATAGAATAGGTGTATATAGAAGAGTAGAAGTAGGTGTTGATAGAAAATAGAGCTAGATATAGGATAAATATGGGAGATAATTAGGAATAGGTTTAGGATGAGAATAAAGAGTAAATGTAGGAAGAAAATAAGATAGGTTAAGTGTAGATATTTCATAGAAGATTAGTGGAGAGTTAGGAATAGAGTAAGAGTAGGATAGGCATATAGGATTAGGTAGGGGGAAGTAAAGTATAGTGAAGATTAGTTAAAAGTTAGAAATAGGATAGGTATATAGGATTTAAATAGGATTAGATGGATGAGTAGGATGAAGTTAGGGATAATTTCAGTTTATAGAATTAAGTGAGAGTTAGGAATAGGATAGGGATATAGGATAGGTGTAAATATTTTTTTTTGGATTGGAGACAAAGTAGGTAAGTTAGATAGATAAGGGTAGAGAGAGATAGGCAATTTTTTTGTAATTTTTTTGTCTAAATGCTTTATATTTGCATTCAAATAAGTGGGATTATTTGTATTCAAATAGGGGGAAAATACTCATATTTAGACCAGGGTAGAAAATTATATAATCACATCAAATAATTTTAATCACCGTGTATAAGGAATTTTATTAAATAATACGCTTTATTAAAACACCGTGGAGAATAAAAATTCATTCGTTTTATTAAAATTAAGAGATTTAAATTATTTATAAGACGCTTTATATAAAAGGAAGCAGTATTAGAAAACTTTATGGGTAATTTAATTATCCCTAGTAAAGAAACAAAGACCAATTACGTGCAAAATTTACATTAATTGATTTAAGTTCTGGGTAACAAGTAGTAGACAAAGTGTACAGATAGTAACTAATATTTAGTTAGGATTCACTAAAAATTAAAGGCTATTATTTTTAATTGAAGTTAATTGAATCGTTAGTAACAGATAATATCTATAGAAACTTGTAAAAACCCAATAAAATGCAAATCCTAGAAGTGTTAGTTAGAAGTAGGATGTTTGAACACACCTGCGTATTTTAAAAGGCAATTTCAGTTTAATTTGTTTAGATAAACATGTCGATTCTAAGGATATTGAAACGGTCAGATGCTTTAGCACGAAATACAAAACAGGGTTTATTTAAAAGCTCTGAGAATTAATATTATTTTGAACACCTGCGTAGTTTAAATATCACGTACGGCGAAAATTGTGGAGATAACAAATGGTTTCAAAGAATCTTGGAGAAACCGGGGCTTAATATTCACGAGAATGTGCGATACGGGGTTATTTAACCCAGATAGTCCACATGGACTAAAATATAATCGATAATAAAGAATATCAATTTGCACCAATACGAACAGGTTAGAAAAGGAAAGAGAAAATGCGTCAAGCAAAGACACATATAGTAAAAGGCGTGATTTAAGCAACGTCACGAGGGTCACAATTGGTTGAAAATAGGATGCAAATATCAGAGGTAGAAACAACAATTTCTGTACAAAATTAATTAGTTTTTCTCGGACATGTTTGCGTGCCGTGTGAATTTCTGAGATTTAAATGAAGCGAGTGAAAAATTCGTAAAAACCGACGCGCGAGCGACGGACTGGGAACAGAGAATGAGAAATTCTTTAGAATTACCCGTTTTGGGGAACAGACCGACAGACAGGCTTTTTGCTATATATACCGGTGGTAATATGAATTTCGGCCTCTTAGACTCTTAGACTTTTGACTATTCGATGCGTTAAAAGCTCTTACATCCGCGACTTGATTCAAGATGTTAAACAGTGCATTTTAGTTTGATAAAATAATTTAAAATTTTGCTCGTATATTTTAGTGATTCAAAATAGTTTGTTATTTACGTGCTAACATGAATGTACTTCAGTGCACTTAGATACAAGGTAATAAAAGTTAGTATCACTGTACCAATTAGCAAAATTTACAACGACAAATGTATACACAAAAGTAGGCAGTTTTGGCGTATATTGGTGAAAGACGCATGAATTTCTTTGCTATTTTTCGGGGTGTTAATAATTAAATGGTTCAAATACGTGTCTGGATCCACGAAACAAGGGTCAGATATACCCAGATGAGTTCCGGAAAAGCCCAGAAACAACTTTAAATAAATGGTGATGGAGAAAATTTTAAAAGCGTTGAGAATTAGAAGCCGTAAATATAATCCTGTTGGAATGGTGTGATTAACTAAAGGGACGATGTACATTAAAGCTACGAGGACAGTAACCTTCAGGTAAATTATACTATTTTGTTTGACATTTTGGTGTGTGTTGAATAACTTTATAACTGATTTACTCAAAATGGACATTAGTGAAATTGTACTAACCATAAAATTTTAATTTTAAGATGAAATTTGCTTGTTTAAGTAGAAAGGGTATTTAGTATTGATGTTCTGAATTATGATGAAAATATGGGTATGTCTTTGAGCTCAATTAGACGAACCTGGTTAATTAACGTAAAGGGGTGGTAGATGCTCCTTTATACTCAGACTCCGGTCTGCTTATATTGTTATATTAATTAGTAGGCATCCAACAAGACTTTAATTCTGGATGCACGTTAAAGTGATAATAAAATTAATCTTGAAATTCTTTTTAAAACTGAATTTTATGCTGAAATTTAATTTGAAAATTTAATGTATTCTGAATATTGATGTAAATAGAGTTAACGTTGATGTTTGTGGTAGGAATGTGTTGTTTAATTTTATGAATGAGGAGGTTTATAAAATTAAGTGAGCGAGCAGCCGAGGCGAAAACAGGATCACAGCAGTTCATGGCGCCCAATTCGTGAGGCTCGATTTTAAAATATCACAGCAGTCTTTGGCGCCCAATTCGTGAGGCTCGAATATTTTTTTAGGGCCAGTACCTGCAGAATGAGAGGGATCACAGCAGTTTATGTCGCCCAATCTGTGGGACTAGAATTTTTTTGTTGAAAGGACCCAGTTCCCGCATTCACAGGAGAATATCACAGCAATATATATTGCTATGCTACTGGAATTATCGAGCCACTATGTTGGGCTGTTATATTAATTATGCTATGCTCCCTCTAAATTTTTCGCGCTCCATCATTTGGGCGACCATATTAATATTTCTATGTATAAACAAGATTGTAATTATCTCCTCCGACGTTGGACCGTTTTATTAATGTTGCTATAAATTTCCTCCAGAAACTTAACTGGATTTTATCTTGAACCAACCTTGCCAACCAATAACAAAATTCGATATGTTACCGCCTTACTTGTTATCAATTTCCTATTCAACTCGTAGCTCCTCCTTGAACTATTTAAATCAACAAATTACTCCCATTGACTTTATCTTATGACCTCGACTAGCATTTATTTGGAATTATGAAATTCAGTTAATTTCGATTTTATATAATGAAACCACTATATATACAGCTTTTGTAAATTATTTGAAATACACTTTTCAATTAGTTAATGTTATAAATCTCATTTATTAACAATCATATACTTTTTACTCAAAACCCAAAGTCACCAAAAAAACCTATTATCTTTATCAACGAAGTGTAGAACGTTCTAAACCTGTTATCATATTACTCACTTTATACGTATGCAACTTCTTTTGTTGACTTTTTCACATTCATATTATATTAAGCAAATTCAATAAAAAATAAAAAAATATATAGAAAAATAAAATGTCTTATAACTAAAAATCTGACCTGGTCTATTTTCTCCACATCGACGCTTCCATTAGAATAAAAATTATCTTCCCCCAATTCAGGATTATATTGTCTATCCACACGCTTGAACCATTGCATTTAAATTATTGCCATTACCCTATGGACTACCATTATTAATTTATGCACCCCAATTTATTGTCGTTTCATTTCAGACTTATTACTTCTTATCAATCAATTTCCTCAAACTTAGAATAGAATTCTTATTATCATTGTCCTCTGACTTGAAATCGTAGTCTATTTTCCCCCGGACTTAGAAATTGTCGTTTGTTTGCCCCGGACATAGAAGCCCTATTATTTTTATGTTTTAGTTTAAAATAAATTCACCAAAATGTACTTACGTTTAATCGGCAATTATAGTTTTCATCTTGGCACTTATTTTCTCTTTCACTTTTAAAATTATTACGTATCACTTTATTTCATAGCGGCGCACTTCGGCCTTTGTTGAGTTGCAAACTGACCTCGTTATCACTGTACCTGCTAATATATTATTGAATTCCCACTCCGTCAGTGGGTATGGTCTACAACTCGTCGCCCATTTATAACCAATCAAATAATTACATTTAAAGCAGTCTCTGATGCAATTTTCTATGATTCCCAATAATTGTAACCTGCTTGCAGCTGTCTTCGTTATCAACATGCGGTGTTTTGATAGATCTAATTGCTTTTCCATAAACAACTGATGCAATTCGACTTTTAATTTTCATATTTACATGTTATTCACGCAATTTTTAATCTTCTTTCCTATCAAAAAATGGTTAGCTATTTGCACGCATTTATATTATGCTTCCTGAAGCTCTATTTTTATCTCCGTATTAATCTAATCGTTAGGAACTCTTTTGAATGCGTATCTGCTTACACTTTATCGTTTATTTATAAATATACGCGTGCTTCCACTGAAAAATATCATTACTTGCTTTACCTAAATTAACTAAACTTTATCTACAGGTTATTAAATATTTACTATCTACTTAATGCATGTATTTCTCATTCCTACGCCAACTATGCGTCCTCCTATGTTTATCTGCGTCGCTTAAAACTATTTATACTTTATATACAGGGTGCTGACTGCTTACTATTTACAAACTATCTCCATTTCTCAATTCTTCACTAAATAAGTGCAGTTTTCTGCTGCCTGTGGTAATTTCTCATTTCTAAACGACCTTTACTATAAAGTACACCCTTAAACAACCCCTTATCACAGCAATATATATATATATATATATATATATATATATTTATATATATATATATATATAAATTAAATAATGTTATATAATTAAAATTGAGCACATACAAGAACATTTGTTCTTAGGTGCTCCAGTTATGTTTCAATTCTCCCTTTAACTTGCTTCAGAATATGAATGCATTTCTGAATTTTGTTTACCATAATACCTACTTAAGTTTGTTCAATATTCTATTCTAATCATATTTAGTCAAAAAGATTACACTCCGATAATATTCAGTGTTAACACAATAGTTGGAGAAATATTAATACCAAAAGATAATTTTAGTGTTGTAATAAATTTAATCCACCTTAAGTAAATTTTGTGTATCTGCTATTAACTTATTTTTTTAATGAACCTACAGGACTTTCCAAAACTAAATCTGTCAAATCTAGAACATCATCTAATTTCAAAGAAAAACAGAAACTTCTTGATGTAAACGTTTTGAAGGGCGCACAGATGAGTGGATCATTGTTGTATGCAAGTTGTGAAGAAAATCTGTTAATGAAGGTTTGTGAAAACTTTAGCAAAACTTTTTTGTAATAGAAAAATGAACTTAAAACAGACCTTATAGCTGAACTAAATGGTAAAACGAGCTCTAATAATGAAGATAAGAATGTACGTAATGCAAGCGAGTTCAAAATTTAAGAAATTTTATTTTTGTTTCAGAAGAATGAAAAGAAATCAAAATGCATACCTGATTCTTATGAAGAACAACGGCTTCTTGATTTAAACGTTTTGGAAACCCCGTTGGCGAACGGATCATTATTGAATTGCTCAGTCTGCATCTATCCCTATCTGTGTGCGAAAGTCTGATCTCGGTCTACCCCTACCTATCTTTTTCTATCTCTGCTTGTAATATATCCCGTACTATCTCCCAGAAATGCGTAGAACGTATCCTGTCCTTTTATTTCTCTTATTTTTTCGTTTTCCACCGATATCTTTATTCTTCTACTATTTCTACATCCAATTTGTTACTAGCTTTGTCTGTCCATACTACCATTTTCATACATCTGAAGCACAACATTCAAGAAGGGTTCTATATTTTTCTCTCTGTTTTTCCTACTGCCCCTATTTCATATATGTACTGTGCTGTGCTCCACACTATGCTTTGAACAGTTTTCTTCTTGTATCTATGTTCATTGTCTTTGAACATAGCTGCTGTTTTTTCTTGTTTGATGCAGTTTGCTCACCTTCTATTGTTTTACAGCTTATACCCTATTTCCCTGATATGTGGTATGTGAAGGGTGGTAAGCAGCTTTTGGCTGCCAGTTTCCCCAGCACTTGAACCTTTGTCGAATTAATAGTTTTTTCAATTTATCCTTTCGCACAATCAACATTAGTTGAAAATATTTCACAACCACACCTGTAGTTGTTTATAATAATCTTCAGATTTAAGAGCACTTATTTTTTCGTCATTGGGTTTTATGTCTTGAAACTGGCTGAACGTGTACCTCGGCTTATTTATGTTCTGAGCTAGCCTAGCCTGTTCCCTGCAATTCTCACAACAGCCTATATACAGTTCGATTCCCCTCTATTGTTTTCTAATTATATACCCTATTTCACCAGGTTCAGTGGTATGTGAAGGGGGTTAAGTAGCATGTGGCTGCCAAAGATCCCCCAACACTTAGACATTTGCCGTATTAATAGTTTTCCAGTAAATCCTTTCGCACAATTAACATTAGTTGAGAGTATTGCAAAACCAATATCTGTAGTTGTTTATAGTAATCACCATGTTTAAGTACAGTTATTATTTTTGTTATTAGTTTTTCCATGTTGCGACAGGTTGGAAGCGTACCTCCATTGATTTCTATTCTGAGCTAGCCTACACATTTCCCTGAAATTTTCACAGCTACATGTTTCACTATCTGTGTGCGCACTTCGTGGAACTATTAGTGAATTTGTCCATAGAGTAAAATTGTTTTATTAAATAGTAACCGTAGTTGATTTTGTTTTGCTGTTTCGATAGAAATTTCTATATTTGTGTTTTTTTATTGTAAATAGAAAATTGTTGGCGATGTATTATTTTTGTGTTGATAGTAACGTCTCCCCTCTCCCATTGGTATTAGCCTGGGATATTTACGTTTTCTTCCGGCTATGTCATTGTACGTAGCAATTTTTATTGCATTACATAATACATCTTAGGAATATTTCTTAAACATTTTACTTACTCGTTTCACTATTGTCACTAAATATGTCTGAAATGTAAATTTGGTACATTTTTAACTAGAGTATTTGAAAATTCTAACTTTCATTATCAAAATTTTACTCTAGCAGAGGTGGCAGCGACAAGTGCTTAACAAAATATTTATTGTATTTTAAATGCAACCGAACAGATTTTTCGCAATTTTACGACACATTACTACACACCCATAGTGCCGACAACAATTCCGCCGAAAAATTATTAACACAGCCAGAAATTCAACCTACCCCTGAAGTCAATAAAGTTAGAGACTAATAGCTTGACTCGCTCTAATATCAGGACTTATATGTATTGTAAAAATAAATTTCATTGTACTTCGTTTAAAAATAATATGGAACTATACTGCCCTATTAAACCAGAAAGCAGTAACTGCAAAAAGTGAATATTAACCAGTTGAGTATGTGCACGCTAGCATTGTCAGAAAGAACTTAAAAACGTTTAATTTTAGTTAAGTTAGTTATATTATTTGATAAATTGTTAATAAATTGTAGTTTATAATATAAATGAAGGAGTTATGCACTTTAAAATAATTAATTTATTCATATTTAATAACAAAAGTTATATAATATGCATTGATATAAGAGACAAACAACAATATTTCTTAGATACTAATACATTTAATTTAATGATAAGAATAACCTGCAAAATTAAGACAAGGAGGCTTCTTTACCACCCCAGCTTGAGATGGAATGATGGAGACAAGACCATGACTTATAAATCGGGACAGAGACTTCTCTGGTCTTGGTCTCCAATTTTCCATGTATAAGGGTAAAACGAGACCAATATTTAGTCATGGTTTAGTCTCAAATCGAGACAGACGTGACTTTGGTTTATATGTCGAGATCGAGACTACCCAAGTCCTGGTCTCGAATTTTCTATCACTAACCTTAGTGATTATCGATGCGGGCATAGCTCAAACCAGAATTATATTACTTGAGTAAACCCCACTCGACTTCCACCGAGGCTCTCATTTCACAATCATTCTTTAGACTAATATATGTAATGATTTCACTTATACAAAATATCACCAATCAGAAACGTCAAATGCACTAGTGCATTTAATCAGTTAAACTCAGCCGACCTTTTTATTGTTCTTTTTGACTAATAAATGTACGACGTGAGTTGTGATGTAAGGCCGGTCTGAATTCAAAACGCTGTACGCGTATGTTTTTTCCATGTAACATACACGTGCACCGTTTTGAATCCAGACCGGCCTTATATATTTTCAATGTAAAATACGTGTGGGCACGTTTTGTAGTCAGACCGGCTTTATATTACTTTCAATGGAATATACATGTGTGAATTCAAAACACACGTATGCTACGTTGAAAAATGTAAGTGCAGAGAAAATGTGGAGCTGTTTTAAATTCGGTTTTCTAGCGAGAAGTTACACGTGCACCGTTTTGAATTAGGATCGGCGTTATATACTTTTAATGTAAAATACTTGTGGGCACGTTTTGAATTAGGATCGGCTTTATATTACTTTCAATGGAACATACATACTTCAAAACACACGTATGATGAAAAATGTAAGTGCAGAGAAAATGTGTGTAGATGTTTTGAATTTGGTTTTCTAGCGAGAAGTTATAAAGTATGACAGATGCAAAATATCGCATTCAAGTCAATTGTGTTTAAATAAAGTGGATTCTGATTTATGTTTTTTATTTATGTTTAGAGGCTGCAAATACACATAGGCCGGTTTGACTTAAAAGTGTGCCCACAGTAGGAAAAGCAGCGGTGGTAATCAAGGTCAATCCTATCTAATATAAGTAAAAAATCTTCGACTAGCAATCATAACAACATAAATTAGTTAACGGAGTGTTGTGTGTAAGATAGAAGCAAGTAATTAAATGCAATATGGATTTTAATACTCTTAATAAAACCACATATCGCAAACCTTATGTAAATTCAAAAGATATTGTAGTGAATAAGAGGTTTGAAGTTTTGAAAGTGGAAACTGTCACGACAAAATATGGAGAAAGAGTATTAGTGGAAACAGAAAAGTTCAAAAGTATATTGCCATTGAGATATTTTGAATACCTTCAAGCACATGGAGTGAAACAATTAAATGAAAGTATTGGCTCGAACAAACACGTATACATAACTAGTAAGGGAATTTTTAGAATAATATGTCACTAATCTAAGAAATTAGTTTATTATAATAATAATATACATCTTGTTCTTTACTGTTTATTTTATTATAACACATCTAAGTCGATTGTATAAAGAATGATGTATTTAATTAAAGTGGGTTCTGATTTATGTGTGTTTTACTTTGAGGTTACTATCTTGTTTTGAGAAAGTCTTGTTTCAAAAGAGAAACTTTTATAAAATACTTTTATTTACAAATTGTAGAATATTTTGATCTAACTATTTACAGTTAAAATCTAACTATTTATAAATGAAAAAGTATTTATTAACTCCCGTTCTTGAAGTATCTGCTGCTCCCTTGCAGCCAGTTCCTTTCTTTTTTGCTTTATTATTTCTAGTTCCAAATCTAGACGACGCAGTAACTTCTCTCCACGCTTTTTAAATGCATTAAGCAACTCTACTGTGTCATCTTCGTAGGATTTGTCATCTTCACAGCAAACAGCCATATTAGGTCCTGCACATAACTTTTTCATAGCCAACATGTTTTTGCCGGATCTGTGAGCATAACATAACAGATTATTGTAGGTTCACCTTTTCTTTTGTATACTACCTGATGTTTCTGAGAGGATCAGAATGTGCCAACGATCCAACGATAGCATCAGAATTTCGAGAATGGTTTTTTGATCCTAATCTAATGTAACTTATAAATTAGTAGTGTTTGCATAAACATAAATATATTCTAACGTACATGTATGGTTCTGCTGTACTATGACGTTGATCATTGGTACATCTAATTTCGAGTAGAGGAACGGGCTGCGGTGGAACAACAACAACAGGAGCGGCAGACTCGGACATTTTATTGCTCCTAAAACGCGCAAATCTATCAATATTACAACACATGTATAAATGTGAGAAAGCACTTGCCGTGATACATCTATTACGTCACTATCAAAAATAGCAGCAGTGTTAAGTTGAGGTGAAGAACCAAAAACTTCTTTAATCAAGTCTTCGTTAGAATGCAATATAAATTGTTCTAGAACTTTTACGTTGGTACTGCTACCATTTTTGATCGATGATAAGTTACTCATCTTTTAAAGTTGCTACTAGTAGTAACTAATAATTATACAAGAGATCTGATTGAATACTGTTGGTAAAATCTACGTGAAGTATTTATATTAAATAAAAAACTGGCCTGTTAGAAAAAATTAAAAATTTGCATCGTTTTCTGAAAAAATTGCAAATGTTATATATATTCAGCTATGTAATCTATTCTAATAAATAAAAAACAGTACGTAAGCAAATATAATTATGCCTCAGCAGAAATAACGAATTGGATTCATTGTCTGAAAAAAATTGCAACGAAGGCACATAGTAAAATAAAAAACCTAAAATAAGTTTATTTTCGTTTAAAATAATGCAATGCAAATGGCCCTTAACTAATACAGTAGTATATAGAATAAGTTTATTTTTCAGTAAAACTTAACAAAAATTGACTTTTATATATATAGATTGCTGTGATTCCTCTCATATCTCTAGGTACTGGCCCTTTAAAAAAAAACATTCGAGCCCCACAGTTTGGGCGTCAAGAATGCTGTGAAACCTTTTAAATCACCTGGTCCGTTGATTCCTTCTGTTAATCGCCTCGGCTGCTCTTCTAGATAACTTCCATTCTCAATCATAAAAATTAAACAACACATTCCTACCACAAACATCAACGTTAACTCTATTTACATCAATATTCAGAATACATTAAATTTTCAAATTAAATTTGAACATAAAATTCAGTTTTAAAAGAATTTCCGGATTAATTTTATTATCATTTTACTGTGCATCCAAAATTAAAATCCTTGTTGGATGCCTACTAATTAATATAACAAGATAAGCAGACCGGAGTCTGAGTATAAAGGAGCATCTACCACCCTTTACGTTAATTAACCAGGTTTGTCTAATTGAGCTCAAAGACCTACCCAAAGTTTCATCCTATTCCCGAACATCAAAACAAAATACCCCTTTTACTTAAACAAGCAAATTTCATCTTAAAATTAAATTTTTATGGTTAGAAAAATTCCACTAATGTCCATTTAAAGTAAATCAATTATAAAGTCATTCAATACACACAAAAATGTCAAACAAAATAGTACAATTTACCTGAAGGTTATTGTCCTCGTAGCTTCAGTGTAATCGTCCCTTTTGTAAATCACACCATTCCAACCGGATTCTATTTACAGCTTCAAGTTGTCAACGCTTTAAAATGTTCTCCATCACCATTAATTTAAAGTTGTTTCTAGGCTTTTCCGGAACTCATCTGTGTATATCTGCCTCTGGTTCAGTGGATGCCGACACATTTACGAACCATTTAGTCATTAACACCCCGCAAAATAGCAAAGAAATTCATACTTCCTTTTACCAATATTACCAATATACGCCAAAACTGCCTACTTTTGGGTATACATTTGTCGTTGTAAATTTTACTAATTGGTACCGTGATAATAAACTTTTATTACCTTGTATCTAAGTGCACTGAAGTACATTCATGTTAGCACGTAAAATAACCAACTATTTTGAGTCACTAAAATATACTAGCACACTTTAAATTATTTAATCAAACTAAAATGCACTGTTTAATATCAAATCGCGGATGCACGAGCTTTTAACGCATCGAATCGTCGAAAGTCTAAGAGTCTCAGAGAGAGAAACACATATTCCGCCTGTATATATAGCGAATAGCCGACACGTCGCTTTGTTCCCTAAAACGGGTAATTCCAACGAATTCCTCATTCTACGTTCCCAGTCTGTAGCCTGCACGTCGATTTTTATGAATTTCGTACTCACCCCATTGAGATCTCAGAAAATTTCAACACGGCTCGCAAAGTTGTCCGAGAAAAACTAATTACTTTTATACAGAAATTGTTGTTCTACCTCTGATATATGCATCCTATTTCCAACCAATCGCAACCCCCTGACGTTGTTTAAATCCCGCCTTTTAAAATATGTGTCTTTGCTTGACGCATTTTCTCTTTCCTTCTCTAACCTGTTCGTATTGGTGCAACTTGACACTCTTCATTATCGATTATATTTTAGTCCACGCGGACTGTTCTCTGGGTTTAATAAACCCGTATCGCACATTCTCGTAAATACTAAGTCCCGGTTTCTCCAAGATTCTTTGAAACATTAATTATTTGCCAAATTTACGCAGAATGAGCTTTTTTAAAAATACGCAGGTGTTCTGTATTTCCTGCTAAAGCATCTGATCGTTTCCAATATCCTTAGAATCAACATGTTTATCCAAACAAATTAACTTGAAATTGCCTTTTAAAACACGCAGGTGTTTTCAAACGTAACATTTTAAATAACCTTCCTACGATTTGACTATTATTGGGTTTTCACAAGCCTTTTATGCTTATTATATGTTATTAACGGTTTAATTAACTCCACTTAAATTGATTTCTATCCTTTTCATTTTTAGCGAATACAACTTAACTATTAATTATTATATGTACCCTTTGTTTTACTACCAGTTATTTAAAATAGGGTTAATTAATATAAACTTTGCACGTAATTTCCATTTGTTTAGGAATAATTAAATTATCCACTGCGCTTTTCAATACTGCTTCTTTTGATGTAAAGCGTCTTATAGATAATTTAAATTTCTTATTTTTACTGAAACGACCGAGTTTATTTATGCTTCAAGGTTTTAATAAAGCGTATTATTTAATGAAATTCCTTATACACGGTAATTAAAATTATTTGATTTGATTATTTAATTTTCTACCCTGGTCTAAATATGAGTATTTTCCCCTATTTGAATACAAATAATCCCACTTATTTGAATGCAAATATCAAATATTTAGACTGCCAAAAATCTTTACAAAATTTTGCCTATCTCTCTATCCTTATCTATCTAACTTACCTACTTTGTCTCCAATCCAAAAAATATTTACACCTATCCTATATCCCTATCCTATTCCTAACTCTCACCTACTTCTATAAACTGAAATTATCCCTAACTTCATCCTCCTTATCCATCTAATCCTATATACATCCTATATACCTATCCTATTCCTAACTTTTAACTAATCTTCACTATACTTTACTTCCCCCTACCTAATCCTATATGCCTATCCTACTCTTACTCTATTCCTAACTCACCACTAATCTTATATAAAATATCTATACTTAACCTATCTTATTTTCTTCCTACATTTACTCTTTATCCTCATCCTAAACCTATTCCTAATTATCTCCCATATGTGTCCTATATCTAGCTTTATTTTCTATAACCACTTACTTCTACTTTTCTATATACACCTATTCTATCCCTTGTTCTATATCTATACTAAAGTTCACCTATCTCTATCCTTTGTTCATTAAGTTATTTAAATCTAACTCTCTTCTTGACCCTCCAAGTCTTCCTTCTTACCATCCTAATACTCTTCATCCCTATCTCTCCCCCTTCTATATCTATACTTAACATCTCTATTATCTCACGTACAATAAACTTATCATCCCTATTATCCTCACTCTTAAATATTGCATCTTCTTCAGTCCCTACACATGTCTGTTTCTCATTTATTATTGTTTCCCTTTCTGCCGACAAACCAAACGATACTACTTTACAACTATCGATTTTTCCCTCTATGGAAAATCCTATGTACCTTCTAGAATTTTTGTGTAATGGAATCCGCCAGAATGAATTCCTTAAATCTACTTTATTAAAAACAAACTTGCCAATTAACCTCGTCAAAAATAATTCTGCCTTCACCTGCTCCCTATATGCTGCTGTTGCTTCTACCCCCACTATTTCTGCATGTTTTTGTACTAAAGCTTGAACCTCTACTCTCCTATCCTCTGGACATCTTATCGTGTTGATCTGTTTACCTTCATCATCCTCTACCTCTACTACATTAATACTAAACCCCGTGTCATCCTCTGTGACTTCATAACTGCCTTTCCATGGCACTACCCTATCCTTAATTCTTATTACCTTCCTTTCCATATCTATCAAAACCCCTAACTTCATCATACAGTCAACACCTAAAATGCTCTGAAACTTCAGTCCAGGTACAATTACAAACTCCTGTTCACAGCTTAAACCTCCTATATCTATCCTAAGCACCACAACACTATTTACTACAGCAAACTTCTTTTTATTTGAGCTACTAAATGGCTACGTTTTATAGGCATAATTCTATCACAAACCTTATCCCTAATTTTGCTGACGAATTCCTCCGATATTAAACTCGCCTCTGCCCCTGTATCAAGTAATACTTCTACATTATTCTCAAAAATTTCTAAATTAATAATTGGCAAACATAATTTTTCCTCAGTTTCTGGCTCTACTTCCTCCTCAATTTTGAAAAATTCACGTGGATGTTCATAAACATTTACACTGAAATCTAGTGGTCTGTCGCGTTCTAAAATCCTGTCTCGTCCTGTTTTCATTGCTTGGTCCTGGTTGTCCTTCTACAACCTGTGCGTATGTCCTCCTTGTGTTAATATCCGTGTCCCTGTCTCTATTCGGCGTGCTGGTCACAGTCCTGTTTACCTCCGGTAAACTGTTCTGTCGCGTGTAACTAGGTCTTGGCGTCGGTCCCCTAGTCGCACTATTGCTCCTGTATTCCTGTCCTCGTCGTTCCCAATTCGGTCGAAAATTTCTGTTGTAGTCAGGCCGTCTCGGATAATTCGGTGTCCTGTTGTCAAACCTAACTGTGTTAACGTTTCGTTCTCGTATCTCTCTTGTCCGTCCTACACATACATCGTCATATCTCTGCAAATACTCTAAAAATGTCTCCCGTTCTGTGATGTTTTGTAAGGCCACGTGTTGTCTAATTTCCAGTTCAAAATGTCGTGATAGGTACTTAATAATCTGTCTGTCCGTCAATGGTGGATTCAGTTGTTTGGCCACACTGTACTTGCGGATGGCATATTGCTCCTAGAACCTGCAAACTCTCCCTTAAATTTTCCTGTAATCAAGTCGTCCCTAATCTGATCCTGTTTGTGATCACTCCAGTAATGTTGTAAAAATTTGTTTTCAAAGTCCTGATACGTGTCTATGTCCTGTCCTACTAAATTGTACCATGCCTCCGCATTGTCCTTTAATAAAGCCTTTATCGTATTTAGTTTAGTCTGTTCGTCAAATAAATTTCCCACTAGATTTCTTACACTATTAATAAAAATTTGTGGATTTACTCTGTTATCGCCATAAAACTTCATGTGTTGGTCCAATGATACGCTACCTGTATAAAATCTGGGACCATCCCCCGTTAAATTTGACATGTTGTATTTAATACTACTAACTTCACGTTCTACCCTGCCTAACTGATCCCTACATGAGTCCGTCACTTCAGTCATTTTCACATTAATCTCTTCTTCACAAAAAATGCGTACTTCGGACCTTAAATGTCCCATTTCCTGTCGAAGACCTGTAATATCACGCTCATTTTTATCAACCCTATTTTCTACTTCCCCCAGTTTCACGGTAAGACTATCTTTAAATTCTGTAAATTCTTTAGTATTTTGTTCAATTTTCCCGCTTATCTGCTCTAATTTTTGGTTGGACTCCTCCCTCGCTCTATTAGATTCTTCCCTAGCTCTATTAGCTTCATCGCTTAGCAGTTCTAATTTTCTATTGGATTCTTCACTCATCCTCTCTAACATTCTCAATATCATCTCGTTTCCTTGATCCCCCGATTCCGTCCTCGACTGATCTCTACTGCCTCCAGCTTCTTCCATTTTCGAATTTTTCCCACACAATGCACTATCGTCACTTCCAATTTCCACTCCTTGACTCCTTAACCACTCCTTTCTCTGCATACGTTCTAATCACTCTCACACACTCTAAAATACTTTTAAATTTATCCACCAACAGAAACTCTCTCTCAGATCGCCAGTTTCCTGGAATAAAATAACAAAATTTTATTTGGAACTCGAGCCTCACTTTTGGGTCGCCAAGATTGCTGTGATTCCTCTCATATCTCTAGGTACTGGCCCTTTAAAAAAAAACATTCGAGCCCCACAGTTTGGGCGTCAAGAATGCTGTGAAACCTTTTAAATCACCTGGTCCGTTGATTCCTTCTGTTAATCGCCTCGGCTGCTCTTCTAGATAACTTCCATTCTCAATCATAAAAATTAAACAACACATTCCTACCACAAACATCAACGTTAACTCTATTTACATCAATATTCAGAATACATTAAATTTTCAAATTAAATTTGAACATAAAATTCAGTTTTAAAAAGAATTTCCGGATTAATTTTATTATCATTTTACTGTGCATCCAAAATTAAAATCCTTGTTGGATGCCTACTAATTAATATAACAAGATAAGCAGACCGGAGTCTGAGTATAAAGGGAGCATCTACCACCCCTTTACGTTAATTAACCAGGTTTGTCTAATTGAGCTCAAAGACCTACCCAAAGTTTCATCCTATTCCCGAACATCAAAACAAAATACCCTTTTACTTAAACAAGCAAATTTCATCTTAAAATTAAATTTTTATGGTTAGAAAAATTCCACTAATGTCCATTTAAAGTAAATCAATTATAAAGTCATTCAATACACACAAAAATGTCAAACAAAATAGTACAATTTACCTGAAGGTTATTGTCCTCGTAGCTTCAGTGTAATCGTCCCTTTTGTAAATCACACCATTCCAACCGGATTCTATTTACAGCTTCAAGTTGTCAACGCTTTAAAATGTTCTCCATCACCATTAATTTAAAGTTGTTTCTAGGCTTTTCCGGAACTCATCTGTGTATATCTGCCTCTGGTTCAGTGGATGCCGACACATTTACGAACCATTTAGTCATTAACACCCCGCAAAATAGCAAAGAAATTCATACTTCCTTTTACCAATATTACCAATATACGCCAAAACTGCCTACTTTTGGGTATACATTTGTCGTTGTAAATTTTACTAATTGGTACCGTGATAATAAACTTTTATTACCTTGTATCTAAGTGCACTGAAGTACATTCATGTTAGCACGTAAAATAACCAACTATTTTGAGTCACTAAAATATACTAGCACACTTTAAATTATTTAATCAAACTAAAATGCACTGTTTAATATCAAATCGCGGATGCACGAGCTTTTAACGCATCGAATCGTCGAAAGTCTAAGAGTCTCAGAGAGAGAAACACATATTCCCGCCTGTATATATAGCGAATAGCCGACACGTCGCTTTGTTCCCTAAAACGGGTAATTCCAACGAATTCCTCATTCTACGTTCCCAGTCTGTAGCCTGCACGTCGATTTTATGAATTTCGTACTCACCCCATTGAGATCTCAGAAAATTTCAACACGGCTCGCAAAGTTGTCCGAGAAAAACTAATTACTTTTATACAGAAATTGTTGTTCTACCTCTGATATATGCATCCTATTTCCAACCAATCGCAACCCCCTGACGTTGTTTAAATCCCGCCTTTTAAAATATGTGTCTTTGCTTGACGCATTTTCTCTTTCCTTCTCTAACCTGTTCGTATTGGTGCAACTTGACACTCTTCATTATCGATTATATTTTAGTCCACGTGGACTGTTCTCTGGGTTTAATAAACCCGTATCGCACATTCTCGTAAATACTAAGTCCCGGTTTCTCCAAGATTCTTTGAAACATTAATTATTTGCCAAATTTACGCAGAATGAGCTTTTTTAAAAATACGCAGGTGTTCTGTATTTCCTGCTAAAGCATCTGATCGTTTCCAATATCCTTAGAATCAACATGTTTATCCAAACAAATTAACTTGAAATTGCCTTTTAAAACACGCAGGTGTTTTCAAACGTAACATTTTAAATAACCTTCCTACGATTTGACTATTATTGGGTTTTCACAAGCCTTTTATGCTTATTATATGTTATTAACGGTTTAATTAACTCCACTTAAATTGATTTCTATCCTTTTCATTTTTAGCGAATACAACTTAACTATTAATTATTATATGTACCCTTTGTTTTACTACCAGTTATTTAAAATAGGGTTAATTAATATAAACTTTGCACGTAATTTCCATTTGTTTAGGAATAATTAAATTATCCACTGCGCTTTTCAATACTGCTTCTTTTGATGTAAAGCGTCTTATAGATAATTTAAATTTCTTATTTTTACTGAAACGACCGAGTTTATTTATGCTTCAAGGTTTTAATAAAGCGTATTATTTAATGAAATTCCTTATACACGGTAATTAAAATTATTTGATTTGATTATTTAATTTTCTACCCTGGTCTAAATATGAGTAATATATATATATATATATATATATATATATATATATATATATAGGTATGTTGTAACTGTGTTTACACGAATCATGCTGCATCATGAAATTCTTTAATTGTCAAGGTACTGCTACATAGCTTCCAATAAATTAAGTTGCACGACGTTAATTGTATTATGATAAAACCGCAGAATGTTTTTTAATACTGGTTTTTTTAAATAAAATTTGTGTACCTATCACAACCAGAAAACGGCATTTCTATTTATGATTGGTACAGGATCGCTTTTCTTAACCTTTTTCAATCGCACATTTTTTCATTCGCACATAGCCATGAGTGTGTGTAAATTATTAAAGAACATTGACAGTTTAATCTGAGATATTTCAAATTTGCTTTATTTTTTTCTGTAACCATATATGTAACCATAAAAATAGCACTGTAATGCTAGCATTTTTTCCGTACACACAGCATAAAGCAAAGGTCGTATAAGAATATTATTATTACTGTACTGCAAGCAAGCATATTTTCAGTAAACACAGCTGAATGAAATAATGCAAGGTCGTCGTGACGATGCAAGTGTTAATAAAACGCGAAATCAGATACTTTGCTTATTACAAATGGATTTGTTGGAAATTAATATTCAGTGTTAATCTTTGTGCTAAATATTCTTTAAGAATTAAACCATTCAAGCTTGAAAATCGTCTCGAATAAAACGTAAATAAAGGCGATTTTAACAATTGCATCCAAACCAATTCGCTATGCAATTATAGAAATAAATATTGCATTATAACATTTTTGTATGCTAATTCTTTTACAGTTGTTTTGCTTACGTCAGATGATATTTTTGTATAAATAGTCAATAAAGCTCTACATATATTAAGTAGTGTAGTGACTGTATAGAATCATGAATTCTGAAACGGTAGCCGAGATTAGTAGTGCTATTTTAAAGTTAACAGTGAAATGTATGAATCTAATCAAATCAGTTGACGACATTATGAAACACATGATAATTATAAAAACAAATATAAGTTTATTAAAGCTTGCGATTAAAAATAAGGTATACGAAGACAATCGCCAGGAAAATTCTAGTAGGCTGGAGTTTAATTTGGCACATCTTAAAAGTTACCTTGTACGATTGAGGCACTTGAAACGCTCTTTGGAATACCAAAGTAAAGGTATTGATGCAACGCTTTCTAGAGGTCATATTCGACATTTGATTTGGCATAATGTACAATCATGTTTTGAAAGTCGAATAATTACGGGACTTATTACCAATTTAAGTTATAAAGATCCTCTAGTGTTCTTAGACAAGGCGTTCGCTAGTTTTAAACGCAAGATTGTTGCTTGCTTAAAAAAGTCAATGTTGAAAGTTAATGTAATATTGTCCGCTAACTTTGTTACGCCTACAACTGGTGAAATAGATTTGAAGACGTTTCCTACTGCAAATCGTCACATCGATTTAAACACCAATCTTAAGCAGTGGTATAAGGAGAACGTATTGGGCAAGATATCGAAGCGATTAGAGGAATTTAGTGAAAAGGATTCAGGTTGGGCAATTCAAGAAGTTTTACACTTGAAGGTAAATATAAACAATCATGATCCGCTTAAAGGATGGCGTTCAACGTTTGTTCCGGTTCCGGATTTTATAACAAAAAAACGAGCTGTGATAAATGTAATAAATAACGACCAACATTGCTTTCTTTGGGTCTTGGTTTCCGCTTTATATCCTGCTAAACAAAATAGTCAGAGAATATCTAGCTATCCACATTTTGATACAGTATTACGCTACAATTTAATTCAGTTTCCAATCGCATTAAAAGACATAAAAAAAAATTGAGAAGCTCAACAATCTCGCAATTAACCTATATTGTATAGAAAATACTAAAATACTGCCATTTTGTTTAAGTGAAAATTTAGGAAAAATAGAACTTATTAATCTGTTAGTTTTAAATAATGATTTTTTACAATATTCTCGTCCGACAAATGCTAATGAGAATCACTTTCATTTTACTTGGATTAAGGATATGTCAAAATTATTTGCAAAACAGTTGTCTTCACATCACCATAGAAAATTTTTTTGTTATAGATGTTTAAATAATTTTAGTACAGCAGCATTACTTAAGCATCATTCGAATCATTGCGAAAAACAGAATACTTGCTCAATAAGATTACCCAAAGAATCTGAAAAGTATCTAAAATTTAAACATTTCCACTGCCAAGAAAAGGTATCATTTGTAGTTTATGCAGATCTCGAAAGTATATTAGAACCATGCAATGAGCCGGAGGTAATATTAAACACAGTCCGTTACCAAAGGCATATACCCTTTAGTGTAGCGTACTATTTGAAATGCTCGTATGATAATAAATATTCCAAATTTCAATTGTATCGTGGAAAGGATTGTATAGAATGGTTTGTTACTCAATTGAAACTGATTTCAGAAACGACAAATAACATTTTCTGTAACCTAAAACCTATGAATCCTTTAACAGAAGAACAAAAGTCAGCATTTAAATTTGCCCTTCACGTCACATTTGCAATAAACCTTTTAGTATAGATGATAATAGAATTCGCGATCACTGTCACTTTACAGGTGAATTTCGAGGAGCGGCTCATCAAGATTGCAACATCAATTATCATAATTCTTATATGATATCAGTAGTTTTTCATAACTTATCAGGCTACGATTCGCATTTCATTATTAAAAAAACCGCGTTAAGGTTTTCAGGTTCGTTAAGCATGCTACCAATAAATAAGGAAAAATACATATCTTTTACAAAATATGTAAAAGGTACAAAAGTTAGTTTTAGATTTATTGATTCATTCAGGTTTATGGCATCTAGTATCGAAAAATTAGCTTCCTACTTAGATGATAATAAAAAATCCATCACCAGGAAAAATTGTAACACTGATAATGAGTTTCGGTTACTTACGCGTAAATGCATATTTCCTTATGATTACATTAACTCTTGGGATAGGCTCAATGAAACAAATTTGCCCTGTAAAAAAGCATTCTTTAATCGTTTGCGCAATGAAGAAGTCTCAGATGAAGACTACAATCATGCTAAACACGTTTGGCAAACATTTAATATAAAAACACTAAGGGACTATTCAGATCTATATTTAAAAACAGATGTACTGCTCTTGACTGACATATTTGAAAACTTTAGAAAAACTTGCATGTTCACGTATAAGTTAGATCCACTTCACTACTTTACGGCTCCTGGTTTAGCTCTAGATGCAATGTTAAAAACGACAAACGTTAAACTCGAGTTGCTTACTGATATTGAAAAAATAATGTTTTTAGAACGGGGAATTCGTGGCTGTGTTTCTCAATGTTCGAATAGATATGCCAAAGCAAATAACAAATATATGAATGCAGATTATGATCCGAATTTCGATTCTAAATATTTAATGTATTTTGATGTTAATAATTTATATGGGGCTGGAATGTGTGAATATCTTCCATATGGAGAATTTGAATTTTTAGATGGCACCAATCCAGATATAGTACGTTTAGACATACTTAATATTCCCGATGATTCTAATGTAGGATATATTTTTGAATGCGATTTACACTACCCAGTATCTTTACATGAAATTCACAGTGACTTACCGTTGGCGCCTGAACATATGATACCATCAGTACCTTCTAATAAATCAAACCTAAAGAAATTACTTACAACTTTATATCCAAAACTCAACTATATTATTCACTACAAGAATTTAAAAATGTATTTAAGCTACGGTTTAGAACTGAAAAAGATTTATAAGGTTCTTCCGTTTAAACAAGCTCCTTGGTTAAAAGAATACATTGATTTGAATACGAAATTAAGACAACAGTCAAAAAACAGTTTCGATATATGCTTTTATAAAAATATCATAAACTCGGTTTATGGAAAAATGATGGAAAACGTACGGAAATGGAAAGAGGTGAAATTAGTGACCGAATGGGAAGGACGGTTTGGAGCTCGTAGTTACATAGCGAAACCTAATTTTCACAGTTGCACTGTGTTAGACAAAGATCTTGTCTTAATAAAAATGAATAAATTAGAGGTTTATGTAAACAAACCCATTTATGCAGGTTTCTCTATTGTAGATATTTCAAAAACCTATTTATATGAATTTCACTATAGTTATATAAAATCGCAATTTGCTAACAAAGCAAAGCTGCTGTACACAGATACGGATAGTTTGATATACGAGTTTAGCGTTGAAGATATTTACTCTTATATCAAACAGGATATTCATAGATTTGATACTTCCGATTACGATCCTCATAACAAATATCATATTCCATTATCAAATAAAAAGGTTCCTGGTATTATGAAAGATGAAAACAATGGTGATATCATGCTAGAGTTTGTAAGGCTTAGATCTAAAATGTACATTTACAGAGTTCAGGATAGGGTATAAAAAAGTCAAAGGGATCTTCCTTAGCAAGTATTAAGCAAATTTCTTTTGATGATTATAAGAATGCTTTGTTTTATAAACAGACTGTACAGAAACAACAATGTTTAATTAGATTAGTCAAACATGATGTGTTTACTATTGAACAAAACAAAATTGTTCTTAATCCAAGTGATGATAAAAGAATTCTTAGTACCTCAACCACTGATACTAAACCTTGGGGGTATAGCTATACACTCAGAAATGACTTGTAAAGCTTCAATCACTGGCTCAAATAAAAAATGCAATTTATTTTATCCCGATTAACATATAATATTTTTTTAGTTATAAAAACTTCAGTGTTATGTTTATACCTGCACAAGTACACCGTTTTTCTTCTTGGATGTGTCTAAAAATAGGATACCTTTCAATATGTCCGAGTTGAACTATATTAGTATAAATGTATTGTAGAGAAAAAATAGTAGTAGTAACCGTTCTGTTAAAAAAATCCAGTTTGTTAATAACATACCAGTTAGTTTATTTGAGAAATGTATAACAAAACTTTTATTTAAATTTGACAATGTTTATAACTGTTTACTAAATCACTTAATAATTCCAACATGTAAAAAATATTTAAGCAAAAATTATTATTATAACCCATTAACAATCAAACATTTGATATTGTAAAAAAACATGTAAAATAATAATAAATAGACTGTGATTGCTAAATAATTTATTGTTTTTTTCTTTTTTTCATAATTTGTAAAGGTACAGTAATGATAAAGTAATTGTAATATTCTTATGCTGTTTGAGAGTGGATTGTATTTGACTATCTTATCATGAAGTATAAAGCAATGACAAGATGTATTTGGCAAAGCGTTTTTGCTAGTTTCAAATTCTAATCTAATATCGACGGTACCAGATTTTAACGCTTAGTTTTGTCTAGAACAATCTATGACTACTAATGGTGCAGTACTTCGTAAATCTTCAGGATTAAAAAGTGGTTCATTTTCCTTTTCGTAGTATGATTGCTGAAACTGAGCATACATCTCATATAACAACGCAATCTGTTTATTCTCGAACTTCAAATTTAAGTTATCGTACGGGAAAATTTCTGAATTTAAATATAGTTTTATGTTGGTTAAATAGCAATGATCAAAACGACTGTAGTTGCTCATGTATCTATTTTTTCGGTTGGTTTGGAAACCAACAATCACAAATCTTGTTTTTTCTAATTGTGTTGTTGTGTTAATGTTCCATGTATGACGTTGCGTTTCTTGTAGAAGTTGATATTCATGCAACTCCCATCCTCTAAACAGAATATGCAAATCCTGATTTTGTGCAACGCATTCTATTAAATTAATTCGCTGAGTTCATCAACGGCTACATGCGGCATTTTCCATAAAACTTTGTTTAAAACAACTTTTATTTCTTTATCGGGTGTAGGATTAATTATAGCATTAGTATCAAAACTAGAACGTAGTAAAACTAACTCATGGCGGAGGTTTAAAATAATTTTTTTAAAATCTTCGCATAATCCGAGAACCATTGAAAGGTTTATTGCAACATTAAAATTCCCATAGGCATCAACTATTTGCGAATCATCCATAAGAAACCACCCAGTGTTTTGTAAATGTTTACTTTGATTGCTATTATATGAAACATATCCCTTCATTATAGACGTTAATCCAGGATTCCAAACACGATCTACAATGACACTACCAATATCATATCTAATTTCATCAAAAAGCAGCAAAACCACATTATTTACAAACTTTGCTGTCTGAGACAGCGTTCCATCTGTTTTAATTAATTTGCCTTCTATGTACAACATACTCTTCGATGGTAAGGTGTATACATCTTGTTGTTGTATAGGGATTCGAATTTCATCATTATTGTTTAAAAATGTGTTAGCATAAGGCTGATGAGTATGTTTTTCAATATTAACAATTGCATTGTCGAAGTAAACTTTTTCACGCACGTTCAGTATTTCACTATTCATTCTACTTTTTAATTAAATAAATGCAGTCTTAACGATTGTAGAAACCGCCGGTTTTGTGTTGTTAGCGGTCTTGAAACAATCAATCGAGTGTCGATTGCTTTGAAATTTTCAGCATTTATAGCAATTCTTGACATGTTGCGTGCATTATACTTAATACCCATGGCTATTGCAGATTTTTTAAATGCAACCTTACAGTTAGCAGTTCTCCTCTGAAATTAACTAAATTTCCATCTTGATCTAACACTTTAACTATTATTTCATTTATTATACGTGACCTGATTGGTAGATATATAATCGTAGGTGGGCACTCGACAATTTTAAAACCTGCAGGTACTTGAGGAAAAATTCATGTATTACATGGGCTGGTTTACTATTTAAATAGGATCCACTTGCAATATTACAATCGATTAAAACTGCATTCACTTTACAAATGTTGATCGCGTAGTCTGCTTGATGCGTGGCATATGCTAGCAATTTTGTGGATTGAAACCAGTAGAGAACCAATTGAATCCTTTTGGTAAAATCCACATCTTCAGACTACATTTAATACTACATTTAAGTGTATTATTGTCAGCTGTAATTTCTATATACACTGGCGTCTTTCTAGCGCTTCGTGATTGATCCATACGACCACGCCATCTTTTATCACCTAAAGCTTTTTGAAGATATTTATTAATTTCTCTAATCTCATATTCAGGTATTTCTATGAATTCTCCGTTAGATCCATAATAAAATTTATTATTTATTCCTTTTTCTATGTTTGGAATTGTGTTATAAGACTCAAAATTTGTTAATCCTAATACGTACACCGAATCATTATCCAAGTTTATAGACAGATTAAAGTTGCTTGTTAAAACTGAAGTGTTTCTCGTTAGAGTAAAAGTGTACGACATGACAACTTCATACGCAGTTCTATGTACTGCTTACAAATTGTAAGCATAAATGTCCGCAAAACACAGTACCGTACGATTGATTGTTCTTGGTTAAAGTTAAAAGAATTTTACATTTACCCCCGCTATTCAAATAACTTATCAACTCTGTTGGCGGTCGCAGGTTTTCGTAGCTGTCATAGTAAATAGCTCTACTACCATACTTTTTATAAGAGGTCCAATGCGTGCCTAAACCTTCTATTCCATTTAAATTAATTATACCACATTCTTTTAAATTAACTTTCTTGGGAAGATTGTTTCTCATGAACACTCCACGGAAATATGGTACTTCTAATTGCTTAACAAACTCTATTAATTCTACATTGCGTAGTGCTCGATTAGGTAAAATCAAGTTGCGTTCCTTTGAAATTTTGCAGGGGCTAAAAAAAGATCAAAACTTTTTTTATAAGGTTTGATGTACATGCCGTTTCCGACTGCAATGTCTTCCATTGCCTTGTTATGACGTTGTTTTTCTGCTAGTTGTTCCTTAGCTATTTTAGTATCTGAAACTGCTTTTGCAACAGCAGCTGCACCTCCAGTAAGAGTACCAAGGGCGCTTAGGCCTGCAAAAATTGGTATTAGTGGTAGAAAACCTCCTGTTTTAGGAATTGATATAATACGAGCTGATTTAATATGCTTCTTTTGTTTTGCTGTATTGGCTGCCTTAATTGCTATGTTGATTGCATCCATAATATTAGATCCTTTAGCCTATTTTAAAGCTGTACGTGCTTGTTTGATAATACTTTTAATACCTAGCGTACTTCTTATTTTACGTTTCTTTAGCAGTTTTCTTATTTTATTGATATTTTTTGTTCTCAGTGATGCACAGGCACCCATACCAAGTTTTACTTTAGCTTTCATTGCGGTAGCTACTCCAAATGCTGCTACTTTTTCACCTAAAGACGAGTCACCAGAATTTAGTCTTTCTGTAGCTAACTGAGCTAACTTCGAATCTGCTTGATGGCGTTTAGATAGATCCTTTTCTTTGGAGTATGCAATATCGTGCTCCTTACAAGCCTCGTCTAATTTGTTTATTCTATTGTCTCCCCGAGCTAACCGTTTGATTAGTTTTGTACCCGGACCGCAAAATTTGTAACCCGGAATATGCGCTTCAAATGGTAAATTGTTAATTACAGTATTTAATAGTCCGTTCTCAGTAGTTTTAGAATTATTATAGGTAATCATTAGCGGACAACTGTCCTCTCAAGCTGTGCAGTAAATAAATTATTGTGAATTAATGATGCTTTATATACTCGCCGTTTCTTATATATAATTCCACTTCTTTACAAGCGAATTTAGTACTTGCAAACATGCGTGTTGTGAAACAATCAACATCTTTAACCATAAACAATAATGACATTGACGTGCAATCCTTAGCTAAACAAAAACATAGCGTTCTTCTGCCTCCATCTATTCGATGTCTAGTTGTTGGTCCATCAAATTGCGGTAAAACCAACGTTATGATTGGGCTGATAGAACATCCTAATGGTTTAAAGTTTGAAAACGTATATGTTTATTCTAAATCACTTTATCAACCAAAGTATCAATACCTTGAAAGTCTACTGCGATCAATAAAAGGGATCAAATATTATACATTTTCCAGTTCTGATAATATTATATCACCATCTGATGCTCAAAATAATTCTATATTTGTTTTTGATGATGTAGCTTGCGATAAACAAGGTATCATTAAGGAATACTTTAGTATGGGGCGTCATAAACAAGTAGACAGTTTTTACCTTTGTCAAAGTTATACTCGTATACCTAAGCACTTACTACGTGATAATGCTAATCTTTTAGTTTTATTTAAACAAGATGATTTAAACTTAAAACACATATATGACGATCACGTCAATACTGACATGAAGTATGATAAATTCCGTGAAATATGTGCTGCTTGTTGGCAAGACAAATACGGTTTCTTAATTGTAGACAAAGATAGTGGTCCAGGTCATTGAAGGTACCGAATAGGTTTTGATCACTCTTCATACATATTTAAACCTCGAGAGACGCAAGTATCGTTAGTATCGAAGAATTTTTTTATTACAATAAACTTTTTACGCAATGAACAAGGAGGCGATAAAACTTAAAATAATTTTAATTAAGAAAAGAAACATTGTAAAAAACAAATTGCGCCAGTTAAGAGATAGTGAAGTCGTCCAAGTGGAATCAATCTTACCCATAACATCGCGATTAGAAACTATTGCTAATAAACTGGATGGGGGAAGTGTGGTAAAGAAAGAAAAATTTAAAGAAGAAGAAGAAGAACTGCCTCATAGCAGTGTAAAAAATTAAACCTAAATTGCTAGAAAGGAACGTTGACTATATTGATTCGCCGGTTATTGCTCAGCATATACCGAATATAAAAAATGATGCCATAGAGGAAGATGATGATGATGATGTTGATAATGAATACGAAGCAAAAGTTAATCGAAATGCTCAAGAAGAACAGGAATATATACAAAGCTTTGCCGATTCACCTGGTATGACACATTATCTCGAACAGCTACATCCGCTACCTCGAGAATATATTTACAATATGTTTAAAGATGTTAAGAACGAATTTGATCATAAATATGGTATTAGGTTTAACCCTGATTTAAATGGTCTTATGATAGGCAATTCGAATTTTGCGTTGGATGAAGAAAATGTTCAAATAAATGATTTGAAATATAAAGGTACTCCTGGATTATACAAACTACTGTTTAAAAAATATCCTGTCGGGTACAGACTGCAAGATCTAAAGTCATACCTTGATATTGTGAAAAGAACAAATGCTAATAGAAGATATTATTCTGAAACAGAACAAATTCAGGGTAATAATTCATATAAATACAAAAATATAATATCTACATTAAACATACTTCCCCAAACACCCCGTAGACCTAGAACATTACCCTATAGAAAGCGTCTTGGAGACGGTATGACAATGGAAGTATCAAATAACGCCATAGATTATTTATATTGGAATGATCCCAATGAACTTGTTGATAGATTACGGCTTTTAGTTTCATCTCAGACTGCTGGACACACAGGTCACGGCAACGAAATAAATTCGATCATTGAAGAATTGCGTGAGGCGAAAGTGATTAAATGATATGACAATTGACAAATTTGAAAGGCACTTAAATAACCGTAAAATAGATATAAATGAACAGGAATATGAAAACAAAAATGAAGGTTTTGAAATCTTGATTGAGTACAAGTTACATATGCTACATTACACGGTAGTAGCAACGTTTTACTCTAGTACATTCTTCGCAGTTGCAAAACATTTCTTATTTTCAACATTAAATATAATTATGAATTTCCTTATGAGGAAGCAGTCATTGAGAATATTAAAGGATACCCGCAAGACATTGAAATTCTTATAAACGAAAAAAGTTGTGTAATTGCACAGTTACAAGGATTTTTGCTTAAACGTATGGATGTAATCAGCTTTCGTGACAGCGGTGCTAGCATTAACAATACCACACTGTTTCTTGATTTTATATTAAAAGTTCCTTTTATAGCAAGTGGAGCCCTCGACATTCAAACATAGAAGTATTTATTAATTGTATTTAATAAATCCTGATTAGAGAAAAAAAAGTATTATGATAGTTGCTCAATTAAAAGTGAAAAAGGATATAGTAAATGAACTTCATAAGCAAGCAAGAATAAATTTCAAGAGACGCAAAGTGATAGTAAAAGGTTTAAATGACCTTCTTCAGACCGATTTGATTGAAATGCTACCATATTTGCAAACAAACAAAAAATTTAAATACGTTTTAGTAGTTATTGATTGTTTCTCCAAATACGTATGGGCTGTACCACTTAAAAGTAAAACAGGTCTTGATGTTACTGCTGCAATAAAAACAATTTTAAATAAATTTAAAAATGCACCAAGAAATTTGCAGTCTGATTTTGGTAAAGAATATTATAACAAACACTTTCAATCCTTAATGCAGACATATGGCATAAACCATTATAGTGTTTTTTCTACAAAGAAAGCATGCATTGTGGAACGTGTAATTAGAACTTTAAAGGAAAAAATGTGGCGCTTGTTTAACCTGAACGGTTCTTACAATTGGATAAAAAATTTAAGCGATATTGTGAAACAATTCAACAATACAGTTCACAGTACTGTCGGAGTCAAACCTGTAAAAGTTGATAAATCAAATGAAAAACTATTCTTAAATCATCATTTACCCACATCAAACTTGCAACCAAAATACCAAAATATTCAATTAAAGACAGTGTGAGGATTAGTAAACACAGGGAAGCATTTACGAAAGGTTACACGCAAAAATGGTCAAATGAAATTTTTAAGATTAAAAAGGTAAACGTAACCAATCCGACAACATATATATTAGAAGATCAAGACGAGAACGAAATCAAAGGTGCATTTTATGAAATGGAGTTGCAAAAGGTTAAACATCCAGGAATTTACCTGGTAGAAAAAGTCCTAAGAAAGAGTGAAAATAAAGTCTTTGTAAAATGGTTAGGCTTCTCTAACGTACACAATAGCTGGATCGATAAAAATAATGTTTGCTAGAAGTTGTTATAATAATAATAGTTAATAAGGCTAACATTGTAAAATTATATTTAAATAAATAATACAGACACAATCTTTCTATTGTTTTTTATTGTTATCAAACCATTCTTTTAATAACAAGGTATTTTGTTTTGCACATTGCAGATTATTATTGCTGTGTCTATAACAATGGATGTTATATTTTAAACGGTTGTTGATTTTTAACTCCGATAGCTTAGGACAACCTAGTGCAAGCATATCAGTTACAACGTTTTGCATTAGATAGGTTTCAATCAATTTCTTCTTTTCTAGACCCTTCACAAATACTTCTCCACCGGGTCGGATAATTTGCTTCAAATAAAGCGCTATATATAATGACACCATTCCTGCCGTTGAAGATTCATCCCAAGAAAGACCATGAATATTTCTTGTCACCCAGTCGTTATGTTTTATATGATCTTGGCTCAAACAACTAGACTGCATTGACAGTTTAAAAATTTGATGCCATACATCACCTAACAACAAGTCCAAAACCGCAATTTCTTTACACACAAACTCGTTTTTCTTGTATTTAAATCCCTGAATATCAATTATATACATGTTTGTATATGTAGGTATGTAAATATATGTAGTAAACTTCGACTAATTAAATTAATATTAGGAGCAATCTCTTTATATAGCTGATTACCACCATCTGCGTACTTTGCCAACCTACTTTTCAACCTATCACAAAAGTGAACACACATTTTGAATTGAAACCGGCCTATGTGTATTTGCAGCCTCTAAACATAAGTAAAAAACATAAATCAGGATCCACTTTAATTAAACACAATTGACTTGAATGCGATATTTTGCATCTGACCTACTTTATAACTTCTCGCTAGAAAACAGAATTTAAAACAGCTCCACATTTTCTCTGCACTTACATTTTTCAACGTAGCATACGTGTGTTTTAAAATCACACACGTATGTTCCATTGAAAGTAATATAAAGCCGGTCTGACTTCAAAACGTGCCCACACGTATTTTACATTGAAAGTATATAAAACCGGTCTGGATTCAAAACGGTGCACGTGTATGTTACATGGAAAAAACATACGCGTACAGCGTTTTGAATTCAGACCGGCCTTACATCACTACTGACCTGCGCCTAATAATTTTATTATTTCACACTCAAAATAATCTTAACATAACCACTCGTGCATGTAATATTCGGTCAAACTTGTTACGTGCCGAAATCGGCCGTAAACATTTATATAGTTTTAATATGCGGGAATTTCGCGCCACAAATTTAAAAGACTTGTTGGGCGTATGTTCGTCACTTCAGAAGTGCGTTGCGCGAGACTTTGCGCCGATGCGTGTGGACGAAGGAGTTGTGGGGAATTTCCGCAAGACGTTTAAAGACTTGCCTTTGAAACGGGTTGGTCTGGTATCGTATCGTATCTTTTTATTATGTAGATTTCCTTGGCCTTTTGATTATCGCCATCATGAAATAATTCTGAAGGAAGCCACGAGCGACCATCATGAAGTAATCCCGTAGGAAATTTTACCTATTCACGTAAGTACCCCCTAGGGGCTGTGCAGAATTGGTATACTTCGTAAATTACGTGTCATAATTTGCATATTGTGTGATGTCATTGACAATTGGCGCGCTAATTTCCATACTATGTAATATCGTTACCAACTGTCTTTTGCGTCGCTTGTGCGGCGTTTACGGTAATGTAATAATGGCGCCTTTAACGTGTTTTTGGTTGTATAAAAATCTTTCCTTTGTTTTTATAATTTATAATGTATTAATTAACGATATATATAGCTTTTTCATTTAAAAAAAAATATAATTTTTATTATTTTTATTATCTATTAACCATAAAAATTTAGTGTAGTACCTCTGAAGTTACTGGAGATTTTCCTAAAATGATATGGCAGCGGTAGGATAATTTAATATAAACCGCCATTTTGACTATGGAAATTCATAGCTTATGTTTTTAAAATGTTTTGCTAGTCCAATTAATTTTGTTGTAACTTTAAATGTAGTGTGCCTTTTTAACTTGAATTGTTTTATATAAGTGCATAGTTTGTTTTGAATGGAACTAAAAGTGTTTTTTTAGGAGTGGTTATTAGCAATATAACCTAACTTTCGAATTTCACATGTAAGTACATTTAAATATAAATTAACATAAATAATTGATTAATTCATGCCTCATTTATTGTCCCTTATGGAAATTGTTTGCTTAATCATATATTAAACTTTATTATATGCTTGTTTTTTGGACTCCTAAAAGTGTTTTTAAATCGTGGATAAACACTGTCTTGTTTTGATACCGTTTTAAATGTGCTTTTTAGTAATCTAAATATTTAGTTATGACTTACAAATTACTTTTAAAGAAAGTTTTGCGTTTAAAAACAGTTACCGTAATCTTTTGGGTTTTTAGTATATGTCCTAAAACGTTAGAGTAACGTAACCTTATTGTATCTGTTTTCTTAAACACCATTTTGCCTTGATACCATTTAAATAACATATATAATGTATATTTCTATAATTTTGAGTGTCTTTTTATAACCTAAATAATTAAGTATAAATTACAATTACCTATATAAAGAAAATTCCATCTCGAAATATAGATTTTCTAATTAACTGAGCTTTTGATATATGTCCTAAAACGTTAGAGTAACGGAATCTTATTGTATTTGTTTTCTTAAATACCATTTTGCCCTGATACCGTTTAAATAACATATATAATGAATCTTTCTATAATTTTGAGTGTCTTTTTATAACCTAAATAATCAATTGTAAATTACAATTACTTACATAAACAAAAATTCCATTTCCAAATATAGATTTTCTAATCAATTGAGTTTGTATTATGTCTTTTAAAGCGTTATATTAACCTAACCTTGATGTATTTCTTTCATTAAACACTATCTTGCCCTCTTACCATTTTAAAGGTGTTTCCTTAGTAATTTAAATAGTTGTAACCTACAAATACCTTTTTAAAAAAAATTTTGTTTTCAAATACAGTTAACGAAATTATCTAATTATATCCTTTAATTTTTGAAAACGTTGTAATAAACTGAATCTCTTTATATCTGCTCGTTTAAACACTGAAATGTTGAAATTGTCGTTAATGCTTTATATTTAAGCTCATTTACGATGGTTGTTGATAATTTCCGCAATATCGAAAGAATATTTGAACAATTTGGAATACCGTTCTCTTTATACATGTATCGTAGAATATTTCTTTTGTGTAGTGAGTATGATTTTGTCTTGATTGCATATTTTTTTAGATATATCAATATTTCAACGCAGCATTTTAAGATCTATTAAGTCGAAATTTACTGTCAAATTTGGTCGCCCAGCTGTATATAAGTCTTGACGAAACCCCATCAAAAGGGCCGGTTGCTCAGCTTTACGTAACTCTAGACAAGAATTTGGTGGTAAGTTGTCGTTTTAGCAATTTGTGAATCATTTTTTAAGAATGATGTTAAAATTTTTCTTTATTAGTTTGAGTGGAACTCAAACGAGAGCTTCCCATCCTGGTAAATATATGTTTTACAAGATATATTTCTGTCTTTCAACAATTTTATCAGTGAATCGAGTTTGGATTACTGTTATCTCTTCATATATCAATTTAAACCTTATTAGATGGCATAAAATTATCTTTAAAATCGTTCAAGCCTACGTACATCTAAAAGTTTTTCACGTTTTATTTCCTTAACAATGTATCTAATGTTTTTAGTCCCCACTATGAATTAGTATCTTTAATTACTTATTCCTTCTCTTATACATCACCTGTTATACGTTTAACTTATTTACCTTAAAACTTTTTGCTTTTGGTTGACTTTTCCCTAAACTTACCGTTACTTATATATCGCTTTATTCTCTAGACCCCCCCAGTATAACTCTGTCGTTTCATTTAATTAATCCTCGAACTTTTCCTACAACATATTATCTGGTTTTTAGTATTTACCTTACATCGTTTAATTGTGTGGTAATTGTCGTAACTTTGGTTGTAATAACTCATTGAATTTTTATGATTGGTTTTAGCTGATGTTTAGAGTGGATGCTTTCTTCTTTGGGCTCACATAGAAGCCGCGGCCTATGCCATTGTAAGAAATAGTTCATATTCGCAGTTGCAAAAAACTAGGATTTTCTATTCCATGTGTTTTTCCTCTGAATTATTACAGTCGCCCACATTATCCGAGACTATTATTTCTTTCTTTTCCTACTAAATCACCATAACTTATAAACATTTTTTTCATTGTTTTTATTGAACTTCTTGGTGAGGCGCTATCGCTTCTTATTGATATCTTATTAAATTCCCGGTTGTTTTAGCATATTGGGACAGTGTATCTGTATTTAACTGCTTATGATTAAGCATCTTTGTGCGTTTAGGGTGTTACCGTTTTAAAAAATTACCTTGAAACAGTTTGTTTTCGTGTGATTGTATCTGTAGTGATACTTTTAAGTTGTTGTGTCAACTTTTGTCTGATTTTCTTACCGTAGTGGATGCACTCGCTAGGAAAATGATTGTACTAGTTCTGTTAAGAGTCTAGTGATTTTTTTAACTTATGATATACCTTAACTCGTCGGATTAATATCGCAGGTGGTCCTTCAGACCGATCTGTGTTTTAATAGGGACAATTCTCTACCTTCTCTCGGACGCTTGTCCAAAAACTCTACTTTTTCGTATACTACTGTCTCCGTTTCTGCCTTATATTTCCTTCGGTAGACCTGTTCTCGTCCCGGAACACCCATTTACCACATAAGAGTGATTTTTCCTCACTCCGGGCTACTGACTACATTGGCTGGTTGAGTAGTGCTTTGCTATCCACTTTTTCTGTCTCTTTAGCTCAATGCGAGCTCTTCCTCTATTTTTTTCTACCTGGAAGTGCTTCTTATGCATTCCAAATACCTACCTCCCTCTTTCTACCGTTCCTATTTCTACTGCCTTTTCATTTCCGTTAGTCACCGTGTGGTTGCGCGGAGGGTTTTCACAGACACCCGGACCGCGTCTCTGGGAATCTTTCGTGAGGTCATGCGGTGCCGCTGTCAGCGCACATGGGCGCTAACAGTGAAGGTATGTATGAGTGTGTGAATGTGTGAGTGCATGAGTATATCTATGTATCGATATATCGTGTGGATGTCGTGTGATTATATCACCGATATCAATTAACGCCGGGTGCAGGGATGCATCCAAATGTCTTTGCCGGTCCCTCGTGCCGTTTATTGCAAACGGGCCTGCTTCACAGGTTGCTTTTTTAGGGGGTACGAAAAATTCCCATTTAACGGCTCCACGGAGCCACTCTATCGCTATCTTATCTATTGTCTTTGATAATAACTTAAGTTAATATCTTTATCTCATTTATTATCTTTGATAATAACCTTAGTTTAGTATCTTTATCTTACCGATTACCGTTAGTAATAATTTTAGTTTAATATTGTTATCTTACCTATTACCGTTGATAATAACTTAAGCTCAATATCGTTATCTTATCTATTATCTTTGATAACAACTTGAGATCTTGTTTTATCTTTTTATCTTCCTAAAGTTTGGTATTTATGACCAGACATGGGAATTATTTTTTTTGAATATTAAGTGAAAAAGCTAACCTGATGTTAGAAATGTAATTTGTTAGGTTAGCAATGTAAGGATTTAGTAAGGTGGTACTTTTGGTAAATTTGTTGATTCACAACCATGTCATGGACAAGTTTTGATGTATTGTTTATTAAACCAAAGTACCGGTAATTAAAAATTTGCTAGAGTGTAGAGTAACTCACTCTTTTAAACATTTTTAAATTTGGGCACTTTTTGCCAACAAAGAACAGTTTAGATGCAACGTTCATGTGCGTCTGCACGTAGGAAACTGTAATGTTAGTTTTAGTTTTAGTATATAGGTTAGGCGACTTGTCGCATTTGTTTTAGTTTAAGTAGTGTTTCATGCTCCCCGACAAATTTGTGCTGTCGATTATAACTGCGCCACATTAAAGACTCGTGTGTGCACTTATAAATGTAGTCAAAGACAATGGGGCTACATATTCCGTTTCCTGGTAATTCGGAAAACGTGTTATCGGTCGAAAAAACCAGGTAACGCCTCAAATAAACATTTTGTAGGATTTAAGTTAGGATTTATGTAGGGTAGTTAGGATTTAGATTTTAAGATGTTACTGTGCTAACAGTCTTTTTCTTTTTTTAAGTTTTTTCTTTTATGGCTTTGTCGCGATTGTTACGTGCCGAAATCGGCCGTAAACATTTATATGGTTTTAATATGCGGGAATTTCGCGCCACAAATTTAAAAGATTTGTTGGGCGTATTTCCGTCACTTCAGAAGTGCGTTGCGCGAGACTTCGCGCCGATGCGTGTGGATGAAGGAGTAGTGGGGAATTTCCACAAGACGTTTAAGGACTTGCCTTTGAAACGTGAATAGGAGTGGTTGGTCTGGTATCGTACCGTATCTTTTTATTATGTAGATTCCCTTTGCCTTTTGATTATCGTTCCTCAACCCGTTCCTTATTATTACCTCTACATAGGGAGAAGATACCGAATCTGGAAGCAACCTGGTAGAAGATCCACGACCCGAGATATATTAACGAGTCCACGGAGCCCCGCAGCCGCCATCATAAAATAATTCTGAAGGAAGCCACGAGCGACCATCATGAAGTAATCCCCCAAGAAGCTTTACCTATTCACGTAAGTACCCCCTAGGGGCTGTGCAGAATTGGTATACTTAGTAAATTACGTGCCATAATTTGCATATTGTGTGACGCCATTGACAATTGGCGCGCTAATTTCCATACTATGTAATATCGTTACCAACTGTCTTTTGTGTCGCTTGTGCGGCGTTTACGGTAATGTAATAAACTGTGTACTCCAACATAATTTTGCCTTTAGCAAATGCTTTTGTGTATAATAATTTTAGAAAAAATCCCACTACCTCCCGGTCTCGGGATTTTTCACATTAATATATACTCAAGTCATTGCTAAGCAAAATTATGTGTTGTCACAGGTTAACCATACAGCTTGAATCTTTCTTAGAATACTACATTTCTACAGGTCCTTGATGTTCACACTATATCAATTACTACTTAAAATTAGTTTAAACCTGTTTATTTTTAAAATTTAAACTATTTGTTATTTTTATACTTTGAAATGTTACTTTTATGTTGACAATATGTCACTCATATATTGTATACGACTGCAGTTAATCGATAAACACCAACAAAAGCAATGTGGATTTTGACAAGTAAATCCATGTTTAAACTATTTACTTATAACTACTACTTCTGTAATATCTACCTTGTTAAATCTTAATTTGGCTTAAATATAGTTTTTCATGAAATGAAATTTGACTACTGTAATACTTCATTCTTACTTTTTGCTATATGATATACAATAATGTAAAATACAATATATGTATATATATATATATATATATATATATATATATATATATATATGTATTGCAGTGGATTTCGGGAACACTCATAGAATTTTCTGAAATAAAAAAATTTCTTATTATACCTTTGGAACGCCTTCTTATTTCTGCACACCTCGGCTAGCTCTAAAATCTGCTTCTTCTTGGATACCAACCATCCTAAATTCACTCTTTTTCACATATAGTCAAATGAAATTACCACTCAAATAATGCAACAAGACATACAATCTTTTTATTTACACATGTTAGTAAGTTTCCATAAGCACGAAAATATTTACACATTAGTATATACAGTTTTCTAAAATGTTACCATCTCAATTCTTAAATCTTTTAAAATTTCTTGATTTTTATGTATTTCTACAATTGTATTTTAGACGAGTAGATGGGCCCGTCCTGCAACCTTAAATTGATTTTTATTCTGGTCTATTTTGAGCTCAGTATAACCCAGTTACTCTAAATGCTTTTACACATCGCATTTTTGTTTAAAATAAAGATAAGACCCGTTTACTCCTTACAACAACATTTTTATGTCATTAATAAACATTTTTAAGTAATCAATATCAATTGTCCTGTACATATACCCCTTTAAATGAGTTTTTATGGTAATAAAATACACCCCCAATAAGTCAAAACATTTAAGCACAAAATACCAGCACAAATGTTCAAGCAAAAGCAAGAAATTAATTTTCTTTACCTGGAGTAAGCTTCGTCTATCGTTACCTTTGAAGATGAGTAGGTAAATAGGGCCGGTCCTAATTCAAAACGCGACAGACGTATTTTCAGTGTAAAATACGTCTGTCACGTTTTGAATTAGGATCGGCCCTATATAATTTCAATGTAAAATAGTTGTGAAAACATTTGAATGTAAAATAGTTGTGAAAACATGAATTCTTCTATACTTTCAATGTAAAAATACGTCTGTCACGTTTTGAATTAGGACCGGCTTTATATTACTTTCAATGAAACACACACGTATGTTGAAAAAATGTAAGTGCAGAGAAGAATGTGTAGCTGTTTTGAATTCGGTTTTCTAGCGAGAAGTTACACGTGCACCGTTTTGAATTAGGATCGGCGTTATATACTTTTAATGTAAAATGTGAAAACCTGAATTCTTTTCAAATGTAAAATACTTGTGGGCACGTTTTGAATTAGGATCGTCTTTATATTACTTTCAATGTAACACACGTATGTTGAAAAATGTAAGTGCAGAGAAAATGTGTGTAGATGTTTTGAATTTGGTTTTCTAGCGAGACAGTATGACAGATGCAAAAAATATCGCATTCAAGTCAATTGTGTTTTTAATTAAAGTGGATTCTGATTTATGTTTAGAGGCTGCAAATACACATGGGCCGGTTTTAATTCAAAATGAGTTCACTCTTGTGATAGGTTGAAAAGTGGGTTGGCAAAGTACGCAGATGGTGGTCATCTGCTATATAAGGAGATTGCTCCTAATATTAATTTAATTAGTCGAAGTTTACTGCATATATTTACATACAAACATGTATATAATTGATATTCAGGGATTTAAATACAAGAAAAACGAGTTTGTGTGTAAAGAAATTGCGGTTTTGGACTTGTTGAAAGGTGATGTTTGGCATCAAATTTTTAAACTGCCAATACAGGCAAGTTGTTTGAGTCAAGATCATATAAAACATAACGACTGGGTGACAAGGAATATTCATGGTATTTCTTGGGATGAATCTTCAACGGCTGGAATGGTGTCATCATATATAGCGCTTTATTTGAAGCAAATTATCCGACCCGGTGAAGAAGTATTTGTGAAGGGTCTAGAAAAGAAGAAATTGATTGAAACATATATAATGCAAAACTTTGTAACTGATATGCTTGCACTAGGTTGTCCTAATCAACAATCGTTTAAAATATAACATCCATTGTTGTAGACACAGCAATAATAATTTGCAATGCGCAAAACAAAATATCTTTTTATTAAAAGAATGGCTTGATAATAATAAAAAACAATAGAAAGATTTTGTCTGTATTATTTATTTTAATATAATTTTACAATGTTAGTCTTACAAAATTCCTTTATAATAATAATAAAAAACAATAGAAAGATTTTGTCTGTATTATTTATTTTAATATAATTTTACAATGTTAGCCTTATTAACTATTATTATAACAACTTCTAGCAAACATTATTTTTATCGATCCAGCTATTGTGTACGTTAGAGAAGCCTAATCATTTTACAAATACTTTATTTTCACTCTTTCTTAGGACTTTTCTACCAGGTAAATTCCTGGATGTTTAACCTTTTGCAACTCCGTTTCATAAAATGCACCTTTGATTTCTTTCTCATCTTGATCTTCTAATATATATGTTGTAGGATTGGTTACGTTTACCTTTTAATCTTAAAATTTCATTTGACCAGTTTGGCGTGTAACCTTTGTAAATGCTTCCTGTGTTTACTAATCCTCACACTGTCTTTTATTGAATATTTTGGTATTTTGGTTGCAAGTTTGATGTGGGTAAATGATGATTTAAGAATAGTTTTTCATTTGATTTATCAACTTTTACAGGTTTGACTCCGATAGTATTGTGAACTGTATTGTTGTATTGTTTCACAATATCGCTTAAATTTTTATCCAATTGTAAGAACCGTTCAGGTTAAACAAGCGCCACATTTTTCCCTTTAAAGTTCTAATTACACGTTCTACAATGCATGCTTTCTTTGTAGAATAAACACTATAATGGTTTATGCCATATGTCTGCATTAAGGATTGAAAGTGTTTGTTATAATATTCTTTACCAAAATCAGACTGCAAATTTCTTGGCGGATTTTTAAATTTATTTAAAATTGTTTTCATTGCAGCAGTAACATCAATACCCGTTTTACTTTTAAGTGGTACAGCCCATACGTATTTGGAGAAACAATCAATAACTACTAAAATGTATTTAAATCCTTTTTTTGTTTGCGAATATGGTAGCATTTCAATCAAATCGGTCTGAAGAAGGTCATTTAAACCTTTTACTATCACTTTGCGTCTCTTGAAATTTATTCTTGCTGGTTTATGAAGTTCATTTACTATATCCTCTTTCACTTTTGATTGAGCAACTATCATAATACTTTTTTATAATCAGGATTTATTAAATACAATTAATGAAATACTTCTATGTTTGAATGTCGTGGGCTCCACTTGCTTTGAAAGGAACTTTTAATATAAAATCAAGAAACATTGTGGTATTGTTTATGATAGCACCGCTGTCACGAAAGCTGATTACATCCATACGTTTAAGCAAAATCCTTGTAACTGTGCAATTACATAACTTTTTCGTTTATAAGAATTTCAATGTCTTGCGGGTATCCTTTAATATTCTCAATGACTGCTTCCTCATAAGGAAATTCATAATTATGTTTAATGTTGAAAATAAGGAATGTCTTGTCACCGTCAAGAAATGTATTAGAGTAAAACGTTGCTACTACCGTGTAATGTAGCATATGTAACTTGTACTCAATCAAGGTTTCAAAACCTTCACTTTTATTTTCATATTCCTGTTCAGTTATATCTATTTTACGGTTATGTATGTGCCTTCCAAATTTGTCAATTGTCATATCATCTAATTACTTTCGCCTCACGCAATTCTTCAATGATCGAATTTATTTCGTTGCCGTGACCTGTGTGTCCAGCAGTCTGAGATGAAACTAAAAGTCGTAATCTATCAACAAGTTCATTGGGATCATTCCAATATAAATAATCTATAGCGTTATTTGATACTTCCATTGTCATACCGTCTCCAAGACGCTTTCTATAGGGTAATGTTCTAGGTCTACGGGGTGTTTGGGGAAGTATGTTTAATGTAGATATTATATTTTTGTACTTATATGAAGTATTACCCTGAATTTGTTCTGTTTCAGAATAATATCTTCTATTAGCATTTGTTCTTTTTACAATATCAAGGTACGACTTTAGATCTTGATGACTGTACCCGACAGGATATTTTTTAAACAGTAGTTCGTATAATCCAGGAGTACCTTTATATTTCAAATCATTTATTAGAACATTTTCATCATCCAACGCGAAATTCGAATTGCCTATCATAAGACCATTTGAATCAGGGTTAAACCTAATACCATATTTATGATCAAATTCGTTCTTAACATCTTTAAACATATTGTAAATATATTCTCGAGGTAGCGGATGTAGCTGTTCGAGATAATGTGTCATACCAGGTGAATCGGCAAAGCTTTGAATATATTCCTGGGCTTCTTGTGCATTTCGATTAATTTCTGCTTCATATTCATTCTCAACATCGTCATCATCATCATCTACCTCTATGGCATCATTTTTATATTTGGTATATGCTGAGCAATAACCGGGGAATCAATATAGTCAACGTTCCTTTCTAGCAATTTAGGTTTAATTTTTTACACTGCTATGAGGCAGTTCTTCTTCTTCTTTAAATTTTTCTTTCTTTACCGCACTTTCCCCATCCAGTTTATTAGCAATAGTTTCTAATCGTGATGTTATGGGTAAGATTGATTCCACTTGGACGACTTCATTATCTTTTAACTGACGCAATTTGTTTTTACAATGTTTCTTTTCTTAATTAAAATTCTTTTAAGTTTTATCGCCTCCTTGTTCATTGCGTAAAAGTTTATTGTAGTAAAAAATTCTTCGATACTAACGATACTTGCGTCTCTCAAGGTTTAAATATGTATGAAGTGATCAAAACCTATTCGGTACCTTCCTTGATCTGGATCACTATCTTTGTCTACAACTAAGAAACCGTATTTGTCTTGCCAACAAGCAGCACATATTTCACGGAATTTATCATACTTCATGTCAGTATTGACGTGATCGTCATATATGTGTTTTAAGTTTAAATCATCTTGTTTAAATAAAACTAAAAGATTAGCATTATCACGTAGTAAGTGCTTAGGTATACGAGTATAACTTTGACAAAGGTAAAACTGTCTACTTGTTTATGACGTCCCATACTAAAGTATTCCCTAATGATACCTTGTTTATCGCAAGCTACATCATCAAAAACAAATATAGAATTATTTCGAGCATCAGATGGTGATATAATATTATCAGAACTGGAAAATGTATAATATTTGATCCCTTTATTGGTTGCAGTAGACTTTCAAGGTATTGATACTTTGGTTGATAAAGTGATTTAGAATAAACATATACGTTTTCAAACTTTAAACCATTAGGAAGTTCTATCAGCCCAATCATAACGTTGGTTTTACCGCAATTTGATGGACCAACAACTAGACATCGAATAGATGAAGGCAGAAGAACACTATGTTTTTTCTTTTTAGCTAAGGATTGCACGCCAATGTCATTATTGTTTATGGTTAAAGGTGTTGATTGTTTCACAACACGCATGTTTGCAAGTACTAAATTCGATTTGTAAAAAAAGTGGAATTAATATATATAAGAAACGGCGAGTATATAAAGAATCATTAATTCATAATATTTTATTTATTTACTGCACAGCTTGAGAGGATAGTTGTCCGCTAATGATTACATATAATAATAATTCTAAAACTACTGGGAACGGACTATTAAATACTGTAATTAACAATTTACCATTTGAAGCGCATATTCCGGGTTACAAATTTTGCGGTCCGGGTACAAAACTAATCGAACGGTTAGCTCGGGGAGACAAGGGAATAAACAAGTTAGACGAGGCTTGTAAGGAGCACGATATTGCATACACCAAAGAAAAGGATCTATCTAAACGTCATCAAGCAGATTCGAAGTTAGCTCAGTTAGCTACAGAAAGACTAAATTCTGGTGACTCGTCTTTAGGTGAAAAAGTAGCAGCATTTGGAGTAGCTACCGCAATGAAAGCTAAAGTAAAACTTGGTATGGGTGCCTGTGCATCACTGAGAACAAAAATATCAATAAAATAAGAAAACTGATAAAGAAACGTAAAATAAGAAGTACGCTAGGTATTAAAAGTATTATCAAACAAGCACGTACAGCTTTAAAAAGACTAAAGGATCTAATATTATGGATGCAATCAACATAGCAATTAAGGCCGCCAATACAGCAAAACAAAAGAAGCATATTAAATCAGCTCGTATTATATCAATTCCTAAAACAGGAGGTTTTCTACCACTAATACCAATTTTGCAGGCCTAAGCGCTCTTGGTACTCTTACTGGAGGTGCAGCTGCTGTTGCAAAAGCAGTTTCAGATACTAAAATAGCTAAGGAACAACTAGCTGAAAAACAACGTCATAACAAGGCAATGGAGGACATTGCAGTCGGAAACGGCATGTACATCAAACCTTATAAAAAGGTTTTGGTCTTTTTAGCCCTGCAAAACCTCAAAGGAACGCAACTTGATTTTACCTAATCGAGCACTAAGCAATGTAGAATTAATAAAGTTTGTTAAGCAATTAGAAGTACCATATTTCCGTGGAGTGTTCATGAGAAACAATCTTCCCAAGAAAGTTAATTTAAAAGAATGTGGTATAATTAATTTAGATGGAATAGAAGGTTTAGGCACGCATTGGACCTCTTACAAAAGTACGGTAGTAGCGCTATTTACTATGACAGCTACGGAAACCTGCGACCGCCAACAGAGTTGATAAGTTATTTGAATAGCGGGGTAAATGTAAAATTCTTTATAACATTAACCAAGAACAATCGTACGATACTGTGTTTTGCGGTCATTTATGCTTACAATTTCTAAGTAGTGCATAGAACTGCGTACGAAGTTGTTATGTCGTACACTTTTACTCTAACGGGAAACACTTCAGTTTTAACAAGCAATTTTAATCCGCCTATAAACTTGGATAATGATTCGGAGTACGTATTAGGATTAACAAATTTTGAGTCTTATAACACAATTCCAAACATAGAAAAGGAATAAATAATAAATTTTATTATGGATCTAACGGAGAATTCATAGAAATACCTGAAGGTGCTTATGAGATTAGAGAAATTAATAAATATCTTCAAAAAGCTTTAGGTGATAAAAGATGGCGTGGTCGTATGGATCAATCACGAAGCGCTAGAAAGACGCCAGTGTATATAGAAATTACAGCTGACAATAATACACTTAAATGTAGTATTAAATGTAGTCTAGATGTGGATTTTACCAAAAGGATTCAATTGGTTCTCTACTTGGTTTCAATCCGCGAAAATTGCTAGCATTTGTCACGCATCAAGCAGACTACGCGATCAACATTTGTAAAGTGAATGCAGTTTTAATCGATTGTAATATTGCAAGTGGATCCTATTTAAATAGTAAACCAGCCCATGTAATACACGAATTTTTCCTCAAGTACCTGCAGGTTTTAAAATTGTCGAGTGTCCACCTACGATTATATATCTACCAATCAGGTCACGTATAATAAATGAAATAATAGTTAAAGTGTTAGATCAAGATGGAAATTTAGTTAATTTCAGAGGAGAACTGCTAACTGTAAGGTTGCATTTAAAAAAATCTGCAATAGCCATGGGTATTAAGTATAATGCACGCAACATGTCAAGAATTGATATAAATGCTGGAAATTTCAAAGCAATCGACACTCGATTGATTGTTTCAAGACCGCTAACAACACAAAACCGGCAGTTTCTACAATCGTTAGGACTGCATTTAATTAAAAAAAGTAGAATGAATAGTGAAATACTGAACGTGCGTGAAAAAGTTTACTTCGACAATGCAATTGTTAATATTGAAAAACATACTCATCAACCTTATGCTAACACATCTTTAAACAATAATGATGAAATTCGAATCCTATACAACAACAAGATGTATACACCTTACCATCAAAGAGCATGCTGTACATAGAAGGCAAATTAATTAAAACAGATGGAACACCGTCTCAGACAGCAAAGTTTGTAAATAATGGAATTTTGCTGCTTTTGATGAAATTAGATATGAGATTGGTGGTATCATTGTAGATCGTGTGCGGAATCCTGGATTAACGTCTATAATGAAGGGATATGTTTCATATAATAGCAATCAAAGTAAACATTTACAAAACGCTGGGTGGTTTCCTATGGATGATTCACAAATAGTTGATGCTAATGGGAATTTTAATGTTGCAATAAACCTTTCAATGGTTCTCGGATTATGCGAAGATTTTAAAAAAATTATTTTAAACCTCCGTCATGAGTTAGTCTTACTACGTTCTAGTTTTGATACTAATGCTATAATTAATCCTACACCCGATGAAGAAATAAAAGTTGTTTTAAATAAAGTTTTATGGAAAATGCCGCATGTAGCCGTTGATGATACTCAACGAATTAATTTAATAGAATGCGTTGCACAAAATCAGGATTTGCATATTCCGTTTAGAGGATGGGAGTTGCATGAATATCAACTTCTACAAGAAACGCAACGTCATACATGGAACATTAAAACAACAACACAATTAGAAAAACCAAGATTTGTGATTGTTGGTTTCCAAACCAACCGAAAAAATAGATACATGAGCAACTACAGTCGTTTTGATCATTGCTATTTAACCAACATGAAACTATATTTAAATTCAGAAATTTTCCCGTACGATAACTTAAATTTGAGGTTCGAGAATAAACAGACTGCGTTGTTATATGAGATGTATGCTCAGTTTCAGCAATCATACTACGAAAAGGAAAATGAGCCACTTTTTAATCCTGAAGATTTACGAAGTATTGCACCATTAGTAGTCATAGATTGTTCTAGACAAAACGAAGCGTTAAAATCTGGTACTGTCGATATTAGATTAGAATTTGAAACTAGCAGAAACGTTTTGCCAAATACATCTTGTCATTGCCTTATACTTCATGATAAGATAGTCAAATACAATCCACTCTCAAACAGCATAAGAATATTATAATTACTTTATTATTATTATTACTGTACCTTTACAAATTATGAAAAACAATAAATCATTTAGCAATCACAGTCTATTTATTAATATTTTTACATGTTTTACAATATCTTTTACATGTTTGAATTATTAAGTGATTTAGTAAACAGCCATAAACATTGACAATTTTAAATAAAAGTTTTGTTATACATTTCTCAAATAAACTAACTGGTATGTTAGTAACAAACTGGATTTTTAAACAGAACGGTTACTACTACTACTATATATAGTTCAAAACTCGGGCAGATTGAAAGGTATCCTATTTTTAGATACATCCAAAACGAAAATCGGTGTACTTGTGCAGGTATAAACATAACACTGAAGTTTTATAACTAAAAATATTATATGTTAATCTAGATAAAATAAATTGCATTCTTTATTTGAGCCAGTGGTTGAAGCTTTACAAGTCATCTCTATATGTATAGTTATACCCCAAGGTTTAGTATCAGTGGTTAAGGTACTAAGAATTCTTTTATCATCACTTGGATTAAGAACAATTTTGTTTTGTTTAATAGTACAGACATCATGTTTGACTGATCTAATTAAACATTGCTGTTTCTGTACAGTCTGTTTATAAAACAAAGCATTCTTATAATCATCAAAAGAAATTTGCTTAATACTTGCTAAGGAAGATCCCTTCGACTTTTTATTATCCTATCCTGAACTCTATACGTGTACATTTTAGATCTAAGTCCTACAAACTCTAGCATGAATGTCACCATTGTTTTCATCTTTCATAATACCAGGAACTTTTTATTTGATAATGGAATATGATATTTGTTATGAGGGTCGTAATCGGAAGTATCAAATCTATGAATATCTTGTTTGATATAAGAGTAAATATCTTCAACGCTAAACTCGTATATCAAACTATCCGTATCTGTGTACAGCAGCTTTGCTTTGTTAGCAAATTGCGATTTTATATAACTATAGTGAAATTCATATAAATAGGTTTTGAAATATCTAGAATAGAGAAACCTACATAAATGGGTTTGTTTAAGTAAACCTCTAATTTATTCATTTCTATTAAGACTAGATCTTTGTCTAACACAGTGCAACTATGAAAATTAGGCTTCGCTATGTAACTACGAGCTCCAAACCGTCCTTCCCATTTGGTCACTAATTTCACATCTTTCCTTTTCCGTACGTTTTCCATCATCTTTCCATAAACCGAATTTATCATATTTTTATAAAAGCATATATCGAAACTGTTTTTGACTGTTGTCTTAATTTCGTATTCAAATCAATGTATTCTTTTAACCAAGGAGCTTGTTTAAACCGAAGAACCTTATGAATCTTTTCAGTTCTAAACCGTAGCTTAAATACATTTTAAATTCTTGTAGTGAATAATATAGTTGAGTTTTGGATATAAAGTTGTAAGTAATTTCTTTAAGTTTGATTTATTAGAAGGTACTGGTGGTATCATATGTTCAGGCGCTAAAGGTAAGTCACTGTGAATTTCATGTAAAGATACTGGATAGTGTAAATCGCATTCAAAATATATCCTACATCAGAATCATCGGGAATATTAAGTATGTCTAAACGTACTATATCTGGACTGGTACCATCTAAAAATTCAAATTCTCCATATGGAAGATATTCAGACATTGCAGCCCCATATAAATTATTAACATCAAAATACATTAAATATTTAGAATCGAAATTTGGATCATAATCTGCATTCATATATTTGTTATTTGCTTTAGCATATCTATTCGAACATTGAGAAACACCGCCACGAATTCCCCGTTCTAAAACATTATTTTTCAATATCAGTAAGCAGCTCGAGTTTAACGTTCGTCGTTTTAACATCGCATCTAGAGCTAAACCAGGAGCCGTAAAGTAGTGAAGCGGATCTAACTTATACGTGAACATACAAGTTTTCTAAAGTTTTCAAATATATCAGTCAAGAGCAGTACATCTGTTTTTAAATATAGGTCTGAATAGTCCCCTAGTGTTTTTATATTAAATGTTTGCCAAACGTGTTTAGCATGATTGTAGTCTTCATCTGAGATTTCTTCATTGCGCAAACGATTAAAGAATGCTGTTTTACAGGGTAAATCGGTTTCATTGAGCCTATCCCAAGAGTTAATGTAATCATAGGAAATATACCTTTACGCGTAAGTAACTGAAACTCATTATCGGTGTTACAATTTTCCCTGGTGATGGATTTTTTATTATCATCTAAGTATGAAGCTAATTTTTCGATGCTAGATGCCATAAACCTGAATGAATCGATAAATCTAAAAGTAACTTTCGTACCATTTACATATTTTGTAAAAGATATGTATTTTTCCTTATTTATTGGTAGAATTCTTACCAAACCTGAAAACCCTAACGCAATTTTTTTAATAATGAAATGCGAATCGTAGCCTGATAAGTTATGAAAAACTACCGGTATCATATAAAAATTATGATAATTGATGTTGCAATCTTGATGAGCCGCTCCTCGAAATTCACCTGTAAAGTGGCAGTGATCGCGAACTCTAATATCATCTATACTAAAAGGTTTATTGCAAATGTGACAGTGAAGGGCAAATTTAAATGCTAACTTTTGTTCTTCTGTTAAAGGATTCATAGGTTTTGGGTTACAGAAAATTTTATTAGTCGTTTCTGAAATCAGTTTCAATTGAGCAACAAACCATTCTATACAATCCTTTCCGCGATACAATTGAAATTTGGAATATTTATTATCATACGAGCATTTCAAATAATACGCTACACTAAAGGGTATATGCCTTTGGTAAGAGACTGTGTTTAGTATTACCTCCGACTCATTGCATGGTTCTAATATACATTCGAGATCTGCATAAACTACAAATGATACTTTTTCTTGATAGTGGAAATGTTTAAACGTTAGATACTTTTCAGATTCTTCGGGTAATCTTATTGAGCAAGTATTCTGTTTTTCGCAATAATTCGAATGACGCTTAAGTAATGCTGCTGTACTAAAATTATTTAAACATCTATAACAAAAAATTTTCTATGTTCATGTGAAGACAACTGTTTTGCAAATAATTTTGACATATCCTTAATCCAAGTAAAATGAAAGTGATTCTCATCAGCATTTGTCGGACGAGAATATTGTAAGGAATCATTATTTAAAACTAACAGATTAATAGGTTCAATTTTTTAAAATTTTCACTTAAACAAAATGGTAGTATTTTAGTATTTTCTATACAATATAGGTTAATTGCGAGATTGTTAAGCTTCTCAATTTTTTATGTCTTTTAATGCGATTGGAAACTGAATTGAATTGTAGCGTAATACTGTATCAAAATGTGGATAGCTAGATATTCTCTGACTATTTTGTTTAGCAGGATATAAAGCGGAAACCAAGCTCCAAAGAATGCAATGTTGATCGTTATTTATTACATTTACCACAGCTTTTTCTTTTTATAAAGTCCGGAACCGGTACAAACGTTGAACACCCTCCTTTAAGTGGATCATGATTGTTTATATTTACCTTCAAGTGTAAAACTTCTTGGATTGCCCAACCAGAATCTTTCTCGCAAAATTCTTCTAATCGCTTCGAAATCTTGTTCAATACGTTCTCCTTATACCACAGCTTGAGATTGGTATTTATATCGATGTGACGATTTGCAGTATGAAACGTTTTCAAATCTATTTCACCAGTTGTAGGCTTAACAAAGTTAGCGGCAAATATTACATTAACTTTCAACATTGACTTTTTTAAGCAAGCAACAATCTTGCGTTTAAAACTAGCGAACGCCTTGTCTAAGAACACTAGAGGATCTCTATAATTTAAATTGGTAATAAGTCCCGTAATTATTCGACTTCCAAAACATGATTGTACATCATGCCAAATCAAATTTTTTCGAGTATGACCTCTAGTAAGCGTTGCATCAACACCTTTACCACGATATTCCAAAGTACGTTTCAAGTGCCTCAATCGTACAAGGTAGCTTTTAAGATTTGCTAAATTAGATTCCAGCCTACTAGGATTTTCTTGTTGATTGTCTTCGTATACCTTATTTTTAATAGCAAGCTTCAATATACTAATATTTGCTTTGATAATTAAAATGTGTTTCGTTATTTCATTCACTGATTTAATTAGATTCACGCATTTTACAGTTAATCTCAAAATTGAGCTACTAATCTCGGATACGGTTTCAGCATTCATGATTCTATATAAAATCAAAATACACTACTTAATAATACAAGTATTTTCTCTATTTATTATTTATATAAAATATCATCTGACGTAAGCAAAACAACTGCAAAAAGGTTCATTCATCTGAGTTTACGGAAAACGCGTAAGCAAAACAACTGTAAAAGAAAATAGCATACAAATCGAAATAATTGCATAACGAATTGCTTGAATGCAATTGTTAAAAAATCGCCTTTATTTACGTTTTTTTATTCAAGACGATTTTCAAGCTTGAGTTGTGCATGCAGTCTAAAAAAAATTGCACAGTTGCATTCAGTACGTGTCTATAATAAATAAATTCGCTATGCAAGCAATTCCAATATTTACATACCGAATGCAAACTCTGTCAAAACAACTGCAAAAGGAATGCATTCATCATCATTTTCATTTCCGTATGCGTTTACTACAAAAAATGTTTTTATACGACCTTTGATTTATTATGTGTACAAAAATACATTATCATTACAGAGCTATTTTTTATGATTACATTGAAATATTTTTAAATAAAAACAAAGCAAATTTGAAAAAAAAATGTCTCAGATTAAACCGTCTTGTTTAATAATGTAACGCACTCATGGTTTTTTAAAAACCCAGTATTAAAAAAACATTCTGCAGTTTTATTATATAACAGTACCTTTAAAGAATTTTCACACAATTTACCTATATATATATATATGCATGTAAATTGTGTCAGCGGTAATCTAAAAAACTTATTCTATAAATATTACTACTTAAAGGATTTATTTGCATTGCATTATTTTTAAACGAAAAATTAATCTGAAGAAAAAACATTTTCCAGTGCGTGAATTTTTGTTAATTTTTTTATGGAAAATAAATTATGCTAGCAGTAATATAAAACGAAATTAATCTAATTTAGGTTTTTTATTATGCGCCTTCTTGCAATTTTGTGTTTTCAGTCAATGAATGTAATTCATTATTTCTGCTAGCAGTACCTTTAAAAAATTTCTTATACAGCATATAAATTATATCAGCGGTAATCTAAAAACGAAATTAATCTAATTTAGGTTTTTTATTATGTGCATTCATTGCAATTTCTTTTTCAGTCAATGAATCTAATTCATTATTTCTGCTGAGCAGTACCTTTAAAAAAATTTCTTATACAGCATAAGTTATGTCAGCGGTAATCTAAAACGAAATTAATTAATTTTAGGGTTTTATTATTTCTGCTGAGGTATAATTATATTCGCTTACATACTGTTTTGTTCATTAGAATAGATTACAGAGCTGAATTTTTTCAGAAAACGATGCAAATTTTAAATAAAACGAAATTAATCTAATTTAGGTTTTATTATGCGCCTTCTTGCAATTTTCTGTTTTCAGTCAATGAATGTAATTCATTATTTCTGCTGAGCAGTACCTTTAAAAAATTTCTTATACAGCATAAGTTATGTCAGCGGTAATCTAAAACGAAATTAATCTAATTTAGGTTTTTATTATGTGCATTCATTGCAATTTCTTTTCAGTCAATGAATCTAATTCATTATTTCTGCTGAGCAGTACCTTTAAAAAATTTCTTATACATTTGTCATAAGTTATGTCAGCGGTAATTTTTCTAAAACGAAATTAATTAATTTTAAGGTTTTTATTATATAATATGTGCATTCATTTCAATTTCTTTTCAGACAATGAATACTAATTCATTATTTCTGCTGAGGTATAATTATATTCGCTTACATACTGTTTTGTTCACTTTAGAATAGATGTACAGATGCATGAATTTTTTCAAAAAATTGAATAATTCAATAAAATTCTAGAGCAATTTTATTATTTATAAGATATTAAAACAGTTTTGGTTTTTCACCAACAGTATTCAATCAGATCTCTTGTATAATTATTAGTTACTATTACTAGCAACTTTTTAAAAAAATGAGTAACTTGTCATCAATCAAAATTGTAATAATACCAACGTAAAAGTTCTAGAGCAATTTATATTACATTCTGACGAAGACGTGATTAAAGAAGTTTTCGGCTGTTCTTCACCTCAATTCAACACTGATGCTATTTTTGATAGTGACGTAATAGATATATCACGGTAAGTGCTTTTTCACATTTATACATGTGTTTTTAAAACAGTACTAATTTATAAGTTACATTAGATCAAAAACCATTCTGGAAATTCTGAGGCTATCGTAGGATCGTTGACACACTCTGGTCCTCTCAGAAACATCAGGTAGTATACAAAAGAAAAGGTGAACCTACAATAATCTTTTATGTTATGCTCACAGATCAGGCAAAAACATGTTGACTATGAAAAGTTATGTACAGAATCTAATATGGCTGTTTGCGGTGAAGATGACAAATCCTACGAAGATGACACAGTAGAGTTGCTTAACGTATTTAAAAGCGTGGAAGAAGCTACTGCGTCGTATAGATTTGGAACTAGAAATAATAAAGCAAAAAGAGAGGAACTAACAGCGAGGAGCAGCAGATACTTCAAGAACGGAGTTAATAAATACTTTTCATTTATAAATAGTTAGATCAATATATTCAACAATTTGTAAAATAAAAAGTATTTTATAAAAGTTTCTCTTTGAAACAAGACTTTCTATAAACAAGGTAGTAAACTCAAAGTAAAACGCACATAAATCAGAACCCACTTTAATTTGATACATCATTCTTTATACAATCGACTTAGATGTGTTATAATAATAAACTAATTTCTTAAATTAGTGACATATTATTCTGAAAATTCTATGTTGACAGTTAGACCGATCGATCCCTTACTAGTTATGTATACGTGTTTGTTCGAGCCAATACTTTCATTTAATTGTTTCACTCCATGTGCTTGAAGGTATTCAAAATATCTCAATGGCAATATACTCTTGAACTCTTCTGTTTCCACTAATACTCTTTCTCCATATTTTGTCTTGATTGTTTCCACTTTTAAAACTTCAAACTTCTTATTCACTACAAGATCTTTTGAATTTACATAAGGTTTGCGATATGTGGTTTTATTAAGAGTATTAAAATCCATATTGCTTTTCTTTGACTAATTAAATTAATATTAGGAGCAATCTCCTTATATAGCAGATGACCACCATCTGCGTACTTTGCCAACCCACTTTTCAACCTATCACAAGAGTGAACTCATTTTGAATTAAAACCGGCCCATGTGTATTTGCAGCCTCTAAACATAAATCAGAATCCACTTTAATTAAAAACACAATTGACTTGAATGCGATATTTTTTGCATCTGTCATACTGTCTCGCTAGAAAACCAAATTCAAAACATCTACACACATTTTCTCTGCACTTACATTTTCAACATACGTGTGTTACATTGAAAGTAATATAAAGACGATCCTAATTCAAAACGTGCCCACAAGTATTTTACATTTGAAAAGAATTCAGGTTTTCACATTTTACATTAAAAGTATATAACGCCGATCCTAATTCAAAACGGTGCACGTGTAACTTCTCGCTAGAAAACCGAATTCAAAACAGCTACACACATTCTTCTCTGCACTTACATTTTTTTCAACATACGTGTGTGTTTCATTGAAAGTAATATAAAGCCGGTCCTAATTCAAAACGTGACAGACGTATTTTTACATTGAAAGTATAGAAGAATTCATGTTTTCACAACTATTTTACATTCAAATGTTTTCACAACTATTTTACATTGAAATTATATAGGGCCGATCCTAATTCAAAACGTGACAGACGTATTTTACACTGGAAAATACGTTTGTCGCGTTTTGAATTAGGACCGGCCCTATTTACCTACTAAGATGTCTTCCAAAACCCTCGTCGTTGTGTCCATACACTTCGTGATTATACCTGGATCCAACCCATGTCCACTAGCTATCCAAATCCCTGCAACTACCTTTAGTATTCCTACCCGGATAATGGTCTCTACCATGCTTAACCTTCCATAACCACTACACTTCACGCATACTAGTTTCAAACTTCTCGATTCGCTTACCCAAGTACCATCCTATCCTTAGATTGTATCGTGTAGTAACACCAACTTTTATAAGCCAGCACCCACTTGTGCAAATCATACTTTTAATACATTACCGGTACGTTACTAACAGCTTTTACACACTTTTAAATAGAATGTTGTATAATAATTCAACTAATAAGCGATAATCAGTACAACGTAAGACAACGTAATAGCTAATACGTAAGAGATATAAGAGATTTAAGATCTAAGAGAGCTTTAATACCTCTCCCAGTGTATTTATACGCTTTTGAATACTCCTCACGGCCCTCTTTTCATCGAAAAGTTTATTTTCCAAACCGATTCTCAAAATTTTGTTCGTAACGAACTTCAACGTCTGAAAAATTACAAGTTTACCGTGCTGTTACATAGAAATTCGCTCAACCACATCTAACCGACGCGAGCTTCTCAAAACTTCTAGCCTTCGACCAATTATATTGCTTTCCCCCGTTTTAACGTCCAACCCTTAGCTACCTTTCTTCGTTTCACCCATATTTATTCTCTCTTTTAGAACCCCCTCTCAAGCTACAGAAAATCGATATTGTGGTTGGCCTTCAAATCTACTGCGTATTTTACACGTGTGTTGTAACCAACGTTTTATTATACGTGTTCTCTGTCTGTTTTACATTATAGATATTTCATTTCACTTAAGTCTTCAAAGCATTTGTTATTTTACCAGCTTGTCGTATCGACTGTTACAAACAATTCTATAGTATTTCGTCCCAACGTATATTTCAGTTCTTTGAACTTAACATTTAACGATCAGGTGTTTTTTTGAAGTAAACTATCTGTTTAAAATTATAATTCCGAGTTTTAGCACTTCTTAGGATTTGTATAACAAACGTTTCGTTTATTTAAATGGAAATATGCGTTTAAATTATTGATTTTCTATACTCAAAAGCTCTATTTTTTATCCCATGCGCTTGATTTAAACTATTACAACTAATTATGCGTATTCTTGAGTTTTCATGTACTCTAAAGTTTCCCGCCCCCCTTTATGCAATTTTAATATCTTAATAACCGTCCGTTTTCACTATCTAAACTGATTAATTTGTCGCGTAAATAAATTGTTCCTACTTCTTATATACACAGTTGTTAAAAATTTATTATTTAGACCTATAAACCCTTCTTAACCTATAATTTCCACGACAGTATATATATATATTATCGTGTACGTGTAATTAAGGGTTTATTGGGAATACATAAGGGCATATGTTAAGCTAGAAGTTAGAATTATAGGTCATTAGAAAATCAAATCAGTCATTTAGGAAATTAGGATATTTTAAACAATTATTTTAGAGCTTAGGTAATATATGATAATGTAGGGTTAATTTAGTTGAGTCATATTTAGCTAGGAATGATGTAATATAGTATTTATTTAAATATAGGGCATAGGAAATAATAATAATGAGGTAAAAGTACAGCATATTTAATTTATAGTTAAGTATTGTAAGGGGATATAAAAGCGTTGCATATGTGTTAAAATAGTCTTATTTTTCAAAAGTAAAACCCAAACTTTTAAAAGCAGAGCAGAATAACAAGGGGAGATATATTTCTAGCTAACATTGATACAAACAAGCTTTAATAGGATACAGGAAAACAGACGACCGTTGGAATTAATGCAGTCAATTTGCAACAGGGACAAAGCAAAACCACATAAATCTGACAAAAACGCAATATGTTTGTTAAGACATCGATGTTAATTCTGGAGCTAGTATAGGAGGAAACCAGAGACAACGGTCATGAAAAAACAAGGTGGAGCAAAAACGTATGCATACAAGCGAGAGGCATAGAGTTAATCACAGAGCTAGCATTGTAGGGAGACTTGAACAAATTTAGTTTAGCGGAGGAAGAAAATCAATAATTTCAAGGAATTTTATAAGCAGGCACGCGTCGTTGAAAGCGGGAGAAAGGAGCCAAGCAAGGTGATTGGAAGATATAGATACACGTGCAACAGGTTTAGATTAAGTAGGGCAAATATTGAGCTGGTGGAGGTATATAAGTGAAATAAAGTTATAGGTACAAGCGAGATGAAAGATGTTTTGTTCTAGTTTAAGGCGTGAAAGTAGTGGGAATGAACTGAACCGTTGAGTCTAATTTCATGGAATCAAAGTAGCAGTTGACAGTTAGAAACGTTTTACCAAGTATTTGTGTGTTTTGTTATTGAAATTCACGCGAAACCGAGATCTGTTAGAGCTTTTTCGCTGGAATACGAGACGGTTAACAATTTTAAGAATTGGTGAAACGGGTACAAATTGTACATGCGATTTAGAAACAGGAGGGGTGAATTCTTGGTTATTTAACCATTTTCGAACGGAGGCCTCGCTGTCTTTAATTTCATCATTCATTTACGACACATCTAGTTACTTTCAAGTGAATTAGTACAGTTTGATGAAAAGGTATTGAAAAGTAATTTAAGTGAAAGTTAATCTTATATGTAAGTACAAACAAATTGTTATTGTGTTGTTGGAATGCACGAAATGAGTAAAGATTAAAATTATTTGGATGATGAAAGCAGCGATTATTGGGTGTTAAGTGTAATTTGGAATAAGAGGAGTAAAATTTCGGAGATTGGATGTTTATGGTTGGATATTGTTTATGAAGAGATAGTTTGGAGTAGCGGCAGACATGGTGATTTGACCGGGGAGCTATTTGATAGACTGAGGATCTACTGGACGACAGCATCTCCAAGGGTTAGTTGGTGGACAACATTCAGAAGATAGCTATCAGGTAGGTCATTATATAGAACATTGAGTGGTGAATATTTTCCATGGTTTTTGTGATTATTTTGATTTGTGTTTTGAGTGTGTTTTCTACTGTTATACATTTTATGAACTGAAATTTACGAGACTTTAAAAGGAAATTGAAATTTAATTTTGAAAATCAAGACTAATTAATTAATTTACAGATAACCAAGCGATGTTGTAAAGAAGTATAGAGGGCTTATTTGATATTTGGTAGTGCAGTAAAGTTGTATGCACATTTATATAGTTTTACTATGAGCTCATGATAAAACAAAAGGTTAACGTAAGGTATGAGAGACGCCCTCTTGCTTTAATTAAAAATGTGTGTTTAAAAGGGTTGAATTATTGTTATTATCATGAAATTGTTGACGATACGAGTGTACATAAAGAAATGATATTTTTTGGAAAATGTAATATTGATCCCACGTTAATAGAGTGTGATATATTTTGGGAATTGAGTTATTTTTGAGTGTGTGATTGTAGGGTGTAAATTTCTATTTAGGTTTCAGCATGGTGATATTGAGCGATAGTTTTTAAATTTAACAGGTAGGTCTCTGTGTTAATATTAAGAAATTTTAGCTAGTAGGAAAGAAGTGTAGAGCAGCTGAGGGCGAGTATATAGGTAAACCTCACAGTATATATATATATATATATATATATATATATATATATACATCCCATTGCATCATCAACTGAACGTCTCGTACGATGTATATTTAACTGTTATAATATTCGCAACCACATATCCGTAGAATTGGCAACGTTGTACTCCTTGAAGTCATTCGTTTTTTCAGGTACGCTGAAGCATTTTTATTTCATTAATGTAATTATGCAGTTTAGAAAACATTAAAGTTAATAATTATTGGTATATCACCATGTATATAGCCAGCATTAGAGTTTATGTGTTGAAAACAAATTTTGTTTGCATATCCAAATATTCCAAATTAACATTCGTTAGTCCTTTTTTAGAATTGTAAAAACTTTATAAAGTCACCTTCAAAATTATTTATTGAAATAGAAAACGATGCTAAGCTATAATACACGTATTCATAACTAGTTATTTCTGATATAATCAAACTGCACGTGCCGTGTTTAACGCTCGTAGTACTGATAGATGGCTTTTCCGTAAACAGTCAGTCGTATTCCAGCCATTATATGTACAACATGTCTCCCCAAATTAATAAGTTGAAATGCGACTTCGCATAGCCCTTTAATATGATCCTCTTCGAGTCCTCGTTAATGGTGTCGTAAGCTGGACAATATGCACAACCTTCATAATGCGATCTATGCTACGATTTAACTTATAATAATTTTCTTTTTAATTAATTCTATGAACGACCCTTATTACTATGCAATTTAAAAATTGTATCAATGCGATAACTGTATAATAGAGTGATATTCCGAAATGATGGATTTAGCAGTCTTCGATTGAAAACTTGGATGCAGATGGTTTGACGTAATTTCTATCTTACTTGTTGCCGGAACAACAGCTGTTCATATAGAAGCCATGTTGTTGGTATGCTTTCATCCATAGGAGGACGCTGTAAATCAAGACATCGTTATAGTTTGGTAACACGTTTTTTGTTATTTAAAATTAATGTCATATTCCTCGGTAAGTCAAATTTTTATTTATATAAAGCTGATTATTTTGCATTTTAATGTTTATTAAGCTTCCATTATATTTTAAATTTTGTTATTTACAAAAGTATTCAGGTTCGCTTTAGAGGATAGAATTATAACAGTAATCAACCTCTATAAGAATTTTATACGTTGATAAAATTCCCATCAAATTAAAAAACTAATGTAGAATATTTTATTTAAAATCCGTTTTAATATCTTATGTGACTATTTAGTGAACAATTTGAAAATTTAAATGCAATGAGAAATATTTAAAATCTGTTAAGATCCGTTAATGATTATATGTGCATCGCACTCAGATATGAATATGATAAAAATTACTAAATACAATAATTGTCATTCTTATAGAACATTACAACTTGATATAAATTCCATCATCAGCGAAGATAATCTAAGAAAATTTATTTTATAAATTGTAAATATCTGTAACATCTATAGAAGAAATATTACAACACAACAACTAAGCTTTACTTTTCCGTAAGACATTAGTAGTTCGCGTTTTAACGATTATGTAACTAATTTGAAGGAAGAAAATGCGTTCAGCGTTTATTGAAGGAATACAGTAGTCTATAAAATTGAAAATGCATACATATTATAAATAATTGACTTTAATTAGCACATGATTTAGGATTTAATTATTATTAGAACTTACCGTAAGTGACAAATCGAGAATAATTTTGAATCCAAGCGTTTGTCAACCAAGCGCTTTATAATTTTGCTATAAAGTACGACATTAATTAAACTACATTGTTTGATGCAAATGTGATATTACTGAATATACACTGTTTCTTATTTTCTTATTTCGGTGTTATACATCTTAATTTTTAATAGTAGTTACTAGAATAATGCAATTTAAAAACAAATTTTCTCGCTGTGTTTGTTGTTCAAGGTTGGAATTACACTTGTAACTTTATTTTTTTATTTCATTTATTTGTTTCTATTTCTATAGGTGTTATCGGGTGAAGTAACTTATATAAAGATATTGATTAGGGTGTTACGAGATAAGTATAAAACCACCTTAATTTCTCTCGGAAGTTAACCATAGATGTATGGGTCTTATAAATACGGAAATGTCAGGTGCCACTAAACTCAAACTTTTAACATAAGCAAGACAGCGTCACTAAAGAGAGTGTAGGAACTTTAGTAACGATTATACGCACGTAAAGCACACAGGCTAAGATTATTAAGTTTATGCAATCTTATCCCAGAAAGAAAAAGCAATAATGCATTAAATGTCAAACAGATCATGGATTGTATCTGGATAAAAAATATGCATTAATATCAAATTTAATCGTAGAGCTACTTTTAAATAAATTGTTACGTTAGTAATTCAATAAAAAATCTCAGGAAGGAAATATATGTATATATATTAAATTACAGATTATTCTCTTCATGTTACAGATGTTTACAATTCTAATTTAATTTTTTTCAAATTATCTTAGCTGAAGATGGAATTTATATTAAGTTATAATGTTACATAAAAAAGACTATTGTTGTGTTTAATCAAATTTGTTTATACCATATTCAGATTTGAGTACAATGTACAGATAATCATTAGTGGATCTTAAAAAATGTTAATTATTTCTCATGGCATATAATTTTTTAAGCTGTACATATTGTCCTATTTACAACATCGTTGATGAGGACTCTGAGAAAACTATTTTTAAAAGGCTATGCGAGTTAAGGTTCGGACCTAGGGAGCTGTGTTTTTTAAAAACACTTACAAACTTCTTAACAAATTTATTCCTTGGTTCAACTTAAACGGAAATTAATGTGGAATTTTGACAAACTGGTATTAATTATTCCAAGTCCAAATAAATTGATTTAAATGAATTATCGTGAGTCGCTTAAGCAAACTGCAATGTTAAAGCTGAATACTTTGACTAACTGCCGGATCTTGGAGCTACCGGGCTTTTTATAATGTCCCTAGCCCCTCACATGGCTGTGGAAACTTGCGGATCTCATGTCTGCTTTACTCTTAATTCTATACTTTGTTACATTGTTACAATTTTAATTTCTAGGTAATTGCGTATCTTAACCGTCTGTGACTTGTCACCTGCAGTGTCACTATCGTCTGGAATACATTGCGTTGCATCCGTTCTCATGAACTGTTAATAACCTGTCTGGTTTATCCTTGTATTACATTGTTGCAATTGACTTATGATTTCTTTAACAATTTCCTATTAGATTCTATTATTTAATATATAGATAAACTGGGGGATACGTAACTCCTCCCGACGTAAATAAAAAATTAAGGTTTTGCTTAATTTTTAAATTCATTATTCAATTTCATTATTTAAAATTTATTGTTTCTAAGGGTACACTTATTGTTTCCTTATTTCTCTTTATTTCCTTAAATCTAAAACTGTTTCCTTTATTCTTATATCTAAAATACATATATAATTATAGAAATTATTAGAATGATTAACACAATTGTCAAAACGCTTATATTGTCATAGTGTAACTTGGGCACTTTGAGTTCACTTAAATGTTCTTTGTAGTTTTCCATTAATTTCATGGCGTGGTTGAAGTTGTCTAAGTCTAGGTGTTCTAGCTGCATGGGTTTTTGACTATTTCTTCGTCTTCTTATTGTTCTATCTTTAACTGTAGTTCCGGTAGATTTGCGAGTTTCTTTGTTGCTATGGGGTCTTGATAAACTCTGATTATTTCGTCTTTCAATTTTAAATAAGTCTTCTTTAAGGGCGATTAATTTGCTTCCGGTTAGTGCTAGGTTATTTTCATCTTGATTGCAGTGGATGGTTGCTATTACTTCTGTTGGGAAAATAGCGATCCATGTGTTTTCTGTAACCTTTTGAATTTTCATGGCGGTTATTTGTACGGGTTTTGCTTCACAGTTTTCGTAATTTTAATAGTTGTACTTTGCAAGGGCTGTCTTCTTGAATGGTTGTTGTCAACGATTGGAATAAATATTGGTTTGGTGTTACTTCGGTACATTTTTCGTTTGTATAACCATATCTTAGTTCATTTAAGGATAGGAATTTGGTTTTAGGTATGATAACTTGGTATGTGCTAGTAATTTTCATTGGAAAAGCAAATAAATGATAATAATTATAGTTGTTACTCTCTACTATTGGGATTTCTATTTCGTTATTCTTAATGCAGCCTTTAACTATAGCTATTTTTTCAAATATTAGAATGTTTGATTCTGTTACATCAAAAGGTAGTTTACTGTTAGTTATAAATGATTTAATTCTTAATAGTTCTTTTAATAAATCGGTTGGTTCAATGATACTAGAGTGTAGGGTATTCAATTTTGCAAATACTAATTAAATCTCCCATGCCTAACATGGTGGTTTGCATGTTGGTTTCAAGGGTCTGTATTCGGTTGGCTATACTGTCCTATTTCTTACTAATTTTGTCAATGTTTCGTTGAATTTTATAATTGTTGATTGGGTTAGAGATATTTGGTTGCTAATTATGGTTTTTATGTCGTTTTGGTTCTCAATTAATTGCAGTATTGCATTGTCATAACGTTCTGCGTCTTGATTGTCTCAGTTGCCTGTGATAGTTTTTATTATGTTACCTAATCCGTTGATTAGTCCACTTTTTCGTCTCGTAGTTTGTTCGGTGGCTATTAATCTATTGAATCTATCTTCTATGTTTCTTAAAATACTTTCTATTATACTATTGTAATTCATCATTTCTATTGCGTATTCCTTTCCAAATTTTGCTGTGTCCATTGATTGTTTTAATCGGTAATCAGTTTTTTGATTGCTTAAAATTCTTGTTTTAATTCTGTTAAGTCGAATTTTTGTGGAACGTCCAATAGTCTATGGTATTTTGCATACTGCCTAATTTTATTGGTAATATACCGGGGTTGTTTTTTATATCTTCTATTACTGTTTCGTTGTGTGTTCTACCTGGGCGGAGGTTAACGGTAGGGGTGATGATTGTCCATCTGAAATTACAGGGTGTCTTAAGTTTTTCAAGTGAATGTACTTCGTTATTTTGCCGTTGTCTACTACTGCTATATTTTTGTCGAATATTCTCTTAATTTTAAATGGGCCTAAATTTCTGGGTGCCGTTTTATGTCGTTTACTTTGGAAATTTTTCTCGTATACGGTTTGTCCTATTGAAAATTTATTTGCGTCGGTATTTTTATTACGGTTTGTGGTGATACGTTCTTTATCATTATCTAATTTATCTTTTACTTTATCATAAGTTATATTTAGTTTTTCTTTGTGATCTTTGGCGTATTGTTGATATACTTCTTTATTATAATGTATGTCCTAAAGTTAATTCTAAGGGTGTAAAATTTGTTGATGGGTAAATTGTATTATTATAGGCGATTAGTGCGTATGACATTAAATTGGTGATGTGTTCCTTCTTATAAGTTATTCTTAATAATCGGATTTGTTCTAGCAGGGTTGAATGTAGTCGTTCAATCAGTCTCTTTGATTCAGGGTGGTTTTCAGTTATAAAATGAATTTTTATTTTGTGCAGCTCTAAAGTATTTTGTATTGTTTCATTTTTAAATTCACTGCCGTTATCTAACGTTATTGTTTCGGGTGTTCCATAAAATGTAAAGTATTGTAAAAATTCTTGTGTTACGTCAATGCTGTTTTATAGAAGTGATGAGTATTGCTTGACCTATTTTTGTGAATGCATCTACAATGGTTAAATAGCTTTGTGTTTCTACTACTAGAGTGTCGGCATGTAATTTTTGAAATGGTTTGTCGGGTGTTTTGGTTAACATTAAAGCCCGTTTGCACCGTTATTCAATTGAGCCTAACTTTATAAAACTCAGCTTTACATTTGAGCCTTGCTTAAAATAGTTTTCGTTGCACCGCATATCAGAAAACTTTATAAAGTTTCTGTTTGTTCAAAGTATTCATGGCAACATAGCACGTTTGTAGGGATTTCATACATTTCAGTTGAATATAAAACCTACCTGAATCCTGTTTTTGAAATGTCGGAAGGTTTTCTATACCTAAAACCGTCGACTGACAAATTTATTAGGCAACGTTGAACCCAATAAATATAGTTAATTGCTTTAAAATCAATATTAATATACCAAAAAAGTATTAAAATGAAATTTGTTGTGTGGGACGATCTGTTGGATAATGATTTTGATTTTGGTTTTCCACGTCACATACAGTATAACCGAACTTAGGTTTTTTAGACACTCATTGCAGCGAATAACAATTTTTACAATAATTACTACTGCTAATAATTAATTGATAATTATTTTAGAAATAAACAGTTTAGGTAATGTTGCTGACAGCAAGAGAAAAGTAAAAAAATATTTCATTTGGCATTGTAAAAGAAATGGTTCTTTTAGATTTAAATCTGGGTTTAAGTCGGTTCAAACGTGGGCTTTATTAAATCTCGGTTTAATGTATGACTTAGCAGCGGTGCAAACGCATTTCAGTTGTAAAACCCTACTTTAGATTAAATCTTGGCTTTAACTATACGGTGCAACTGGCCTTAAGAGTATCTTTGGGGGTTTTCTGTCGTATTTCGCTTTGTCGCATAGGTCACATTGGTTAATAAAATCTGTGGTCAATTCTTTCATGTCTTTAAAATAATATCGTCCTATGAGTTGCTTTATGGTTTCATTAATTCCACGATGGTTGGTTTTTCCTTTGTGTTGGTTTCTAATTATATCATTTATTTCGTCAGGGTCGTCTAGTGTTATTAATTTTCTCGTGCATCTGATAAGTACAGGGCCAGAGTTATTGAATAATTTAACATATAATTCTGAAAATCTTTTGTATAAATGTTCGGTGCTAAAATAAATATAAAACCGTTTTTTCTCGGGGTGTATTTTTTTAGAATTTTAATTATTTGCTTCTCGTTGTCATCTTTGGTTATTTGAATTTGGTATATCTTTTTGTTGTCTACTTTTGTATATTTTTCGGGATTGGGGATATTCAAAACTTCGCTAATTATAAATTGATTGGGTTTCATATCGATTGCTTCGTTTACATTTTTAATCGCGGTTTTAGGTTTTTCATTTTGTGTCGAATGTATTGTGTCGATCTTGTCTGGTTCTTTCCTTATTTCTGTTTCGTCTACGTTTCCTACAATGGATTCTGTTTCTAGTGCATTGAGTTGTATTTTACTTAAAACGTCTGCGTTGTTGTTATAAATTCCCTTTTTATATATAATTTCGTAATCGTATTCTTCTAATCTGATTCTCCATCGTTATAATTTTGAATTTGGTTCTTTAAGTTTGCATAGCCATACTAATGGTCTATGATCGGTGTATATGTAAAATTTTCGTCCGTAAAGGTATGGTCTGAAATATTTTGTTGCCCAAATTATGGCTAATAACTCCTTCTCTATGGTGCTATATTTCTGTTCAGTTTCATTTAGGGTTCTGGATGCGTAGCTGATGGGTTTATCACTACCTACCTTTCCTTGACTCAATACTGCGCCTGATGCTACATTCGATGCGTCTGTCGTTAGTATAAATGGTTTTGAAAAATCTGGGTATTCTAATACGGGGTGATTCGTTAGTATATTTTTAATTTTGTCTACGGCTTTAATAAATTCCGGGTTGTGTTCAATTTTGTTTCCTTTTTTAAACAATTTGTCAGAGGCTTGGTTATCTGAGCGTAACCTTTAATGAATTTGCGGTAGTAACCACTAAGTCCTAGAAATCCTTTAATTTCTTTGGTCGTCTTTGGTAAGGGGTAATTTAGAACTGCATTTGTTTTATCGGGATTTGGCATTACTCCTTGGGGTGTTATTATATGTCCTAAAAATGATACTTCTTTTTGTAAAAATTTGCTTTTGTCTAATTGTACTTTGAAATGTGCTTTTTTTAATCTTTCGAATACTTCTCTTAATCTTTCTATATGTTCTACTAATGATGTTGAATAAACTATGATGTCGTCTAGGTATACAAGGCATTTCTCGTTGTGCATTCCCCGTAGTATATTGTCCATGACTCTCTGGAAAGTAGCGGGTGCGTTCTTTAATCCAAATGGCATTCGTTTGTATTCGTAGTGTCCTTTAGGTGTGCTAAAGGCTGTTTTCGATATATCTTTTTCATCCATTTCTATTTGATGGTATCCTGATGCGATGTAGTGTTGAAAAATATTGGAATTTGCCTAATTTCTCTAAAATTTCAGTTATACTTGGTAGTGAATATTTGTCATCTACCGTTTTTTCATTTAACTTTCTGTAGTCTATCACCATTCTATATTTTTTCTTTCCGAATGCGTATAACTTCTTAGGTACTATTAATACGAGGCTACTGCATGTTGAGTTGGAGTGCTGGATTATGTCTTGTTGTAACAACTCTGCTACTTGTCTGTCAGCTTCTTTTTGGCTTGCATGAGGTAGTCTATATGTTTTGTAAAGATTGGCTTATTATCCGTTAGTTCGATATTATGTTTAACCGTGTTGGTGAATATTAGGGGTATTCATTAACAGTGGAATATGTCGCGGTATTCAAAACATAAGTTTTTAATTGCTCTTTGCTCTTCTCGATTAATGTCGGTATTAAAACGAATGTTATTTAAATTTTCTCTTAGCATTTTGTCATGTTCTATAGGGTTGCAATTATTTTCTAAATCTTTATCTATTTCCATAGATAGTTCTACGGTATAGTCAATTGTGTTTAAAAGCGTCGTAGTGGCATAATTATCTTTTATTTGTACTAGTGCGGTTGGGGTTTCTACTCCTTGTTGGAATGTTAATGATTTATTATTCCTACTTTGTTGTTTGAGTTTACTGGGATTTTTATTTTTCTTTCTGTTCGGGGTTCTATCGTTGACTTTTGTTCGATTTGAGTATTTTGAAATTTAATGGGGATTTTTCCGTATTTTGTTCTTATTAACGGTTTTTTATGTCAATGTTGGCTCCTAAATTTCTTAGAAGGTCCATTCCGATTAGTCAGTCATATTTGTCGTTGAATTCGAAAATACAAAATTTATGCTTCATTTTACATTGAATGTTCTCGGTAAGGGTATATTAGCTACGAATTGGTGTAATGTCGTTTGATGGGCTGTTTTAATTTTAAATGGTTCTCTTTCTACATAATCTAAGTAATGTTTCTTTACGGTTCTGGGGCTAATTAATGTCTTTGAGGATCTGGTATTAATTAATAGTTTAAATTCGGCATGGGGTATTTCTATGTATGGTAGTACTAAGCGATTTATGTTATTTAAGTTTATTAAGTTTGGTCGTTTATGAATAGGTCTATCTGAAAATTTCAGCACGCGTTTTTTTCGTCGTCCTCTTCGTAAGTTTCGTATGGTTCGTCGCGTTCATAAGTTTCTACATGGTTTGATTCATAGTTCGTACTGGGCTGAATGTAATTATTCTGGTGATTGTCAAATTTTTCTACTTCTTGGCGAAATAGTTCTTCCGATGTAAAGTTGCGTTTTTGATGAGGGTTTGGTCGGATATGTGTTATTTTTGTATTTTGTCTGGTGTTACCAGATGAAGTATCCATGGGCGTTGGTTTGTAATAGTTATTAGGATTGTTATTGTTATTTGCCAGTGGCGTATTTCTAATAGGGTTCGCGCTGAATGCTGATCTTTGTTGATTTACGTTTTGGTTGAATCTTGGTTGAAATGCGGGTTTCGTAAAATTTGAATTAAACGTTTGTTTTGGCAATTGTTTATATTGATTATTAAAATTCGTATTGTTAAAGTTTGGGTTATTGATTCGGGGTTAATTTGTTTGTACGTTGAAGGGTGTGAATTATTGTTGGGGGATTGTTTGCTTCGCGGCTTGTATAGTTTTTATTGGTGAATAGCTTTTATTTGCGTTGGGGTTGTATAGTCTGTTGCGATAATACATTACATTTTCCTCTTTTATTATGTTCATTGCTTTTTCCAAGTTTTGGGAACGTTGGAATCTAATCTAATCTAATCTAATCTGATAGTCGTTCCGGTAAAACGTTCATATATTGTTCAGTGCCATTTTGTCATACATTTTCGTTTTTAAATGTCGAATATTTTAATCGGGTTCTTTGATTTTTAATTTTGTTAGGATTAGACTTTTCACGTCTTGACATTTCATTCTGAATTAATACGGGGATTGGTTATTTTCTATTCTGAAGCTTATCAAATCCCGTACAAAGCATTTTATATTACGTTGGTCATCAAAATATGCAATTAGTATGCGCCTAAAGTCCTGCCGTTTTTCAAGGTCATCTCGGTTGGCAATTAGTGTTAGTGCCCGTCTGGTCAGTTTACTTATTATCAGGCGCAAGAGTAATACATTTCTTTTGTTATCTCCGTGTTTGTAGAAGGTTTTCAAATATATTTTGCAAGCTGCGATAAAATTACCAAGATGTGTTTGCTCTCCATTAAAGATAGGAATCGTCTTAAGGTAAATTTTTATATCTAAACTCGTTTTTGGATAAGGGTTGCTTTCGCTTTTAATTAATTTTAAATTTTGTAAATTTGTGATTTATTTCGCGGTTTATATTGTTATTTTTTGGTTTGAATTGCTCTGGGTTATTTAAAGAATCGTAGTTACTATTATTTGTACTGAGTTACACGGTGCGGTAATGGATTTATGCTCGATAATGTCGGGTTGCTTGCTGTTGCCTTGAATTCGTTTATTTTTGCATTGCAAATGTTAATTTTATTGTAAGTTTGCTTTTTGAAAGGTTTTCGATGTGAATAAATAAGTTCTAGCGGTAATTATTTTACTTTGCGCCAGTTAAGACTTTTTCTTTATTTTTAATTCTGCTGATTTTATTATGTGTGTTTTAATTATCTTTTATCCGTGAGTGATTGTAATTTCATAACTGTCTAAAATGTTTCCTGTCTCGTTACTTTTAAGTGCTAAATATAAAGTTTGCAATTTTTCAGTCTACCGTTTTGTTATAATTGCCTTTATAATTTATACAATAGACTTGTTTAAATTATAAGATGTAATTCAGTCTCGTGATAAATTTATTTGCGTAAATGCTTTTGTATAGTATGCAATTATATTTATTGGGATTAATAATACTTTTCTTAAAGGTGTTGTTTTCTCTTGATACAAGAATTAAATAAATCGCTTCTTTACTTTATTAATTACTGCATAAATATTACGTTTAATAATTGTATTTTATTACATTTAATTATTGCGATGCGTTTTCGAATAAATCTTTTAGTAGTTGCTTTGCTATACTTAACTTTTCGTACTAAAATAGCTTTTAATAACGTTGCTTTGGATGATTGATGTTTTATTCTCTAATAATTTCCGGTCTTATTTTATGTAAGAATTGCACGCTTATTTTAATTAATAATGATTTAAGTTAACAATAGATTGCAAAGTGCGTTTCTGTAATTTATAGAGGTATGATAAAAGGTCAAATTTTAAATAGCCTTTTCTGTAATTGAATTGTTTTAATTTTAGAATTCTGATGAAGTTTAAGTCTGGAATAAATCATTTCTGTTACTGCTTGTTTGTAAGAATTGCGTTTAAGCATTTGATATTAATTGATAGAGTTAATTACGTTCTGTTTTTGGTTATTTTTCGGAATCGTTTTGTTACGTTTATTTTCGTAAATAATTGATTAGCTTATATGCAATAATTTTTAAACTTAAATTTCTTTGGCGTTAAACACGAAAATTAATTCCGTAAATTAAAATAACCCTTTTTGCGTGTTTAAAATTGTATTTCAATTAATAATAAATATCCTATATATTTTACTTGATAAATCTTTCTGCTCATTAAAAATAAATATCCTTTCTAAGAATTCCTTAACGTGGAATTTACACCATAATTAGATAGGCGTCTTTCCAAGTATTCAATAATTAATGCTGGAGTGTTTTCCCTTTTTAAAGAATGAGGCGAAATTATTTCAATAAATTCGGATTTTCCTGTTTTATTTCCTTAACAAGATTACTGTGAGCTTTGGTGCTTTAGCTAAACAAATTTAATATTCACTTTCTGTTCAAATAGCAACAACAAAACATCCGTCCTGTTTTGTTTCGTTTCGTTTTTTTATGCGAATTGCTGGCACGCATTATAGCATGGCGAGTATTTAGGGTTTATAAAACGGTACTTTTCGGCTTCAATAAATTAATTTATTGTTTGTAATTATTCTAGCTTCCTGCGGGGGGCACGTTAATCCCTTGAGCTGTCGCTTCTTCTGGTAATGGGAGGCGAAACGCCTTCTTCCTGGGCGTAGGCCTACCTACTCGCTGACGTGGACCACCGACTGACTCATCCTCCACTTTTTTCTTTGTATTCGCTACTTACTTTGGAACCAGAACGCCTGGGATTTTACCGTTCAAATATCAGGCATTTCCAAATTTAATTCTTATATACGAAAATTATTGAACTATTTTGGTATTTACTCCTCTTTTATTAATGCTTCACTATTTGTTTATAAATAACTAAAAATATACTACTTATTAATGTAAAAACGGTTTAAAAACTTGCTGGAATGTGTGAACACGTTGTGGCTATTATATTTGTAAATATAGGTTAAGTTTATATTTCCTATGATCTAGAGCCGTGGTTTTTAGGGTTGCGTTTGATTCTTTTGCTTATAAATAATGTCAGGGGTGTAATTACCTAAAAACTACCGCTCGCCATTTTCACGATTAATATTTTTTGAATGTTTGGGGGTTTCTCATAATGTATATGAAAATTGGGGTCATTGATTTTTTTGTTGGGTTGGGGAATACTGTGTTCTGTAAATATTTTGTTTAATAAGTTCTTTTTTTTTCCTTTGTATGTTTTGTTCTGAGTGTGAATGAGTGAGTGTATATAAATTTTCTCTCTATTTATTTCAGGTTTCTTTTTAATTTATCTATAGATATAAAACCCCGCCCACTCACCGATTGAGCCTGGTCATCCTTTCTTTCTGTTTCTTTTTTTTTTATAGGTTACGTCAATGTACGTAACATAAAATATTGGCGCTCAAAGTGAAGCTGCGATTCTTTTTGTGATTAATTTCGACTGCGATTTTGTTTAGTTAATTTCTTCTGCGATTTGGTTTTCGTTAATTTTCTTGTGCTGCGATTTTGTTTCATGTAACTTTGGCTCCGATTTTATTTTAGTTAGATTTAGCTCCGAATTCGTTTTAGTTAATTTTTGCTCCGATTTTTGGTTTATTATTGTTAGTGTTTAAGTTCCTACATGACTCGCATTTTCTCGGCCTGATATTACTTATGTTTCGTCCCTTACGTTCAATATTATTGGTTGGCTTATTTTAAATTATTGGTCTTGTGTTTTCGTCAATAATCCTAGTTCATTGAAAACGCTGGCGCCCAAGATTTTTCGTTTTTCTTCCTTCCCTCTCTGTATATTTTGTTCTCCCGTCACGTCTAGAGTTGGTATTTTCTTTCTCCGATTTTTCTTTTATTCTACAGCCCTATTCTAATTTTTGTTTTGTTGTTTCGCTTCCATTAGTGTTCCCGAAGTTTTCCGTCGAATATGTTTTGGACTGCCCTGCATTCGCAATAATTTCTTTTTAGCTTTTATCGAGTTACGGTTAGCCTATATTTAGTTACTTTCTACCCATTCCTTTCTTGTTCGTATTAAAAATGACTTTTTTTTGGCTTCCTACCAAGGTCTCCCTGTGTGGGAGTGGAATGTGAAATTTTCTGGCAATCCAAATACTCTTACCGTACATGACTTTTGGAAAGAGTCGAAAAACTCAGCCGAGCTCACCATGTATCCGAATTGCAGTTTTTGAGTCTGCAGTGGAATTATTCGAGGCTAAAGCTTTACTTTGGTGTCGTGGTTTTCGGCATAGGTTTTCTGACTGGAAGTCGTTGTCTAATTTACTGATTCATCATTTTGCACATATGGAGTTTGTTTATAAGGCTACTACTGAGGAAAATACTTTTGCTTCACATGACCGAGTTGTTAACATTTCTCCGACGCCTACGAGTAGATCCGATACTTCTTCCGTACGTTCTACTGTTCTTCCTACGTGTTCTACTTCTACACGTCAGGTCGTATGCTTTAATTGCAACAAACCTGGTCATGTTTCGACCTGTTGTACTCGTCCTAAAGTACTCCATTGTTATGGTTGCAGATATAAAGGAGTTACTCGCCACAACTGTCCCAACTGTCATCCTACTACTAATAGTTCTTCAAATAATATTTCAACTTCTGTTCTCAGTTCTAGATGCCTAATTTCTCCTGCTTCTCACTTTACATTCTCTCATATATCTCATTCGGGTCATCCTGCTTCTACTATCAAAACCTATTCTTCTCGGCAAATATAACTTCTAACAAAATTTCTTCCGTTTCTAGTTCTGCATCCTGTTCTACTCCTTCTTCTGCTTGCCGTACTTATTCACTCTCACCTCAAAATGTGCCTCCACCACCATTACAACCCATGCTTCGAATTGGTGACTTGCAGCTAGCTTCTCAAGAGTTTGTTCCCGCTTTCCTAAACGATTCTACCAAAGAATTTTCTGTTGTGTCTGCAAGCACAGAGGTCGCTGAAATGACCATAATTTGTAATTCAGTCCGCGAAGGTCCTACTGAAGTTCACGAACCTGTATCTTTAATGCCTCTTCCCGTTTTTGTCAAAATTTTACCTGTTCCTGCTTTCTTAAATGTTTTCTGTTTTCTTTCTCAACTGTGATACATCTAGTTTTTTATCTAACTTTGTTAAAATTTTATCTGCATATGTCCCTTTCTCTAACGTAACTGAAATGTGCTCCGCTTGTGTTTCTTTTCGTCAAGTTGGTTATCGTACAGCCAATACTTTTTCTTTTTCCATCGTTGATATTCTGACAACCCATGATGTTTTTTTTTCTGCCGTTGACTTTCTTACCTCCAACCCTAACAACAAACAACTTCCGTCCTTAACTCGTTTTGAGTTTTTCAAACTATCCTTGTCACCTTTTACGCCGCGTTCTACCACTACTACACTCCCTGCTATTCCTATTTGGCAGAAAACTGCCCAAAAGAGGCAGACTTTATTCTATGCTCCTTCTGAACAGGAGGATATAGGTCGGCGAAACCCTAATGTCCTTGATCTGGTTTCATTTTGCTTCTGGCGGCGTGAACGCCTTAAGCCCAATATCTAGTCGTCGTGCCCCAGATTCTTATGACGACTTTGCTCTCCTTCGGACATGATTTTTGGACATTACAATTTCGGTTTACTTCCCTGTTTTGCTAGGTTTTCTTTCGTCTTCTTGTTTTTTTTCTTTACCCGTGTGGGTCCGGGAATAGAATAGTTCCATGGTACGACCTGCCTGTCGTAAGAGGCGACTACAGCGGTCAAGCACATACACACACGCACACTTTATACACGCATAACACATACACACATCTTTCTTACACCCACACCCCCCTCACACTTACACACACACGCACGCACACGCACACGCATACATAACTACACTAAGATTCTGTTTTATTTTCTTTTGTACGATTTTAGTTTTGTTTTTGGGTTTTATGCTTGGTGTTGGTATTATACTTTTTTTGGTTTTTTCTTCTTTTCTCTCGTTCCACTTTCCTTTCCCTATCCTGTTGCTGGTCTTCTTTGCCGTCGATCCCTAGGCCGATTGTGTTTCGTCCATCTGCTCCGGTGGTAGGTGCTTTCTAGTCCGTCTTTCTTTCTTCGGAAGCCGCGACTAAGTCGACTGTAGCACTAGTCAGCATTCCTTTTCGTCAGTTTTTGTTTGTTGTGTTTCTTCGCTACCACAGTTGAGAGTACATCGTTTCCTTTTATCAGCGTTCCTCCTTTTGTTCCCTCTTGTTGTCTCTTTTGTTTACTTGAGGCTTGACACCTTTGTCATTTTGGTTTGCACTTGTTGGTTTTGTTCTTCGTTCCTTTTTCTTACTTTGATTTTTCGCGAAAAAACAATTTCTTCGTTGACGTCGAAAACCTCCCTGATTCTCTTTCTGAGATGCATCCGTCCTCCGACGACTTTTTTAGTGTCCATGCCATTCCATCTTTGTCCTCGATTTTTGTTTGCTTTTCTTTTCCTATGTCCTTTTCATTTTTGGTTTTGGTCCGGTTCCTTGGTCCGTCGAGCCGGATGAAAATTCTTTTTAGTTTTTTTGAGTGTTTTCTTTAGTTTTTTTTTGTAACGAGTTTGCTTTTAGTATCCAAGCGAATTTGTTTTGTTGGTCCTACCCACTCCCATTATTTTGCTTCCCGACCCCAACCCTTTAATTTTGCTGAGGGAAGGATTCGTTACGTTCATTTTCGTAAATAACTGATTAGTTTATATGCAATAATTTTTAACTTAAATTCCTATGGCGTTAAACACGAAAATTAATTCTGTAAATTAAAATAACTCTTTTCGCGTGTTTAAAATTGTATTTCAATTAATAATAAATATCCTATATATTTTACATGATAACTCTTTCTGCTCATTAAAAATAAATATCTTTTCTAAGAATTCCTTAACGTGGAATTTACGCCATAATTAGATAAGCGTCTTTCCAAGTATTCAATAATTAATGCTGGTGTGTTTTCCCTTTTTAAAGAATTCGGCGAAATTATTTCAATAAATTCGGGTTTTTCTGTTTTATTTCCTTAACAAGATTACTGTGAGCTTTGGTGCTTTAGCTAAACAAATTTAATATTCACTTTCTGTTCAAATAGCAACAACAAAACATCCGTCCTGTTTTGCTTTGTTCCGTTTTTTTTATGCAAATTGTTGGCACGCATTAATGCATGGTGAGTATTTAGGGTTTATAAAACGGTACTTTTCGTCTTCAATAAATTAATTTATTGTTCGTAATTATTCTAGCTTCCTGCGGGGGACACGTTCATCCCTTGAGCTGTCGCTTCTTCTGGTAACGGGAAGCGAAACGCGTTCTTCCTGGGCGTAGGCCTATCTACTCGCTGATGTGGACCACCGACTGACTCAACCTCAACTTCAGCAACTCGAGGGTGAGTTTTTCTTTGTATTTGCTACTTACTTTGGAACCAGAACGCCTGGGATTTTACCGTTCAAATATCAGGCATTTCCAAATTTAATTCTTATATACGAAAATTATTGAACTATTTTGGTATTTACTGCTCTTTTATTAATGCTTTACTATTTGTTTATAAATAACTAAAGTATACTACTTATTAATGTAAAAACGGTTTAAAAACTTGCTTGCATGTGTGAACACGTTGTGGCCATTATATTTGTAAATATAGATTAAGTTTATATTTACTATGATCTAGAGCCGTGGTTTTTAGGATTGCGTTTGATTCTTTTGCTTATAAATAATGTCAGGGGGTAATTACCTAAAAACTACCGCTCGCCATTTTCACGATTAATTTTTTTTAAATGTTTGGGGGTTTCTCATAATGTATATGAAAATTCGGGTCATTGATTTTTTTGTTGGGTTTGGGAATACTGTGTTCTGTAAATATTTTGTTTAATAAGTTCTTTTTTTTCCTTTGTATGTTTTGTTCTGAGTGTGAATGAGTGAGTGTATATAAATTTTCTCTCTATTTATTTCAGGTTTCTTTTTTATAGGTTACGTCAAAGTACGTAACATAAAATATTGGCGCCCAACGTAAAGCTGCGATTCTTTTTGTGATTAATTTTGGCTGCGATTTTGTTTAGTTAATTTCTTCTGCGATTTGGTTTTCGTTAATTTTTTTTGGAACGTCCCGTTCTAAGTTTTATAACTCATTGCAGCTTTTAGTATCTTTTTAACATAATGCTCTGTGGTTAGAAGCCTTTGAATTTCTCCTTTGGTTAGATATTCCACTGAATTGACATTTGTCAAGTTATTATTGTTGCACTGTATTAATGTGATGCACATTAATTTGCTTTTGTTCATAAAAAAGTGGTTTAATTGTGGGAAAATGTTATCTCACCTAACGGTGATAACGAGCCCATGTGTTGACTCGTCCTTCTTGATCCAGCCTTCAAATCGAAACGACGAACTTGGTGCGTTAGCAAAATTTATATCGCTTATTTTAGCGGATTCTAGCTTACTACCTTGGATAAAATTAATCTTTCTGGTGTTTGTGAGTAAGGAAGGTAATTATTACGCCTTTGGCGGATTTCACGTCGTTTTTATTAATACTATTGGTTTGGTCTTCGCTCAGTTAGGGAAGCACATTTTTTGTGATATTTGTTATATTCTACCCACATTGTTATGTGGTAAGTAATTGCTTTGTAGCACTTTTGTTCTATGTGTTACATGAATTTTAGGGTCCAAATTCAAGTCCAAATTCAAGTCTAAATTTACGTATACGTCTGCGTGCGAGTCCAAGAGTAATTACATATTTTATGTTTAGCAGTTCCAATTTAAGTAGATGCACATTTGTGAGGATTTGTTTAAGTAATCGTTCTGGTGGTATTACGATTACCCAGACTCGACAACTTACTGAAATAGATGGTATTGAAGCTCCCGACGAAGAACTAATTATTGATACAATAAGTTCCATCTGCTGAACTACCGAAATATTAATCGAAACCAGTTGGAGTTATCCGTGGAGGAATATTACACCTGAAGCGATTTTGTGTGACCATCTGTAATTGCTGTAATCTCGTTAAGTTGGATTTGGAATCCTTGACTGAATTACTTCTTGAGGTCGTATACTTCCTTATTTAAGTGTGTTGTGTATGTTCTGTTGAGATTATTGGATTAATACTTTTGTGTATGAAACCTTATATTCACCCTCTTATTATTTTGCTTTGCATGCAACCATACTTACACCTGTGTGTAAGGTGGGTTGCGATAATTAACGTAAAATCTGTATTTATGATAAAATTATGTAGGTATTAATGTTTAAATGCTTCCTTAGTAAGTGCTATGTTCTTATGATTAATGCTAACAACTAGTTAATGCGTTCCAGTGATTTATACATATCGATTGTAAATCTAGTCACGAGCTTAGACCCTTGGTTGAGTTATTACTCACTTGAGTTATGCGGTTATAGCGTACTTAGTGGCCACCAAGTCTGCGTACCCGATTATTACTTAGTACAAATTATTTTTGCGTATGGGCTCGTGCCCGGATATTCTGAACACCATTGCGTTATTACTGTTAAACATTGTTTATACAATCACCTGGAGTAAACGTATATTTGCTTATTATGAGCACTTAGCTTGGTTAATTTCCTCTTGAATCATTTAGGTTTGAATCCTGTATGTATGATTATATGTAGAATTATTTGTTCTAGTGAAATTTACATTTATGTGTTTGATTTCATATTTGGCATTGTAGTTACTTCAATCAATTCAGGTTTAATTCTGTGCCCTGTTAATTTATTGATATAGTGAGTTACCTTGGGTTTCGCCCGAGAATAGTGGAACATTTCTCGTTGATTCTGCTTGCTCCTGTTCCTGGCGCCCATTAATAAAATAGTTAGTTTTGACTTATTGGACCTTTCTAGTGGTTCCTTATGGTCCCTGAATGCGACTCTTTACCCACCGCCCTGATGAGTCTTTTCTGAGATATTCCAGAGCACTATTTGTCATCGTAACGTTAAGGAACCCATTATATCAATTAGATATCGAATTTTTACCGTGCCATCTTGTGTTGCGATTTTGTTTCATGTAACTTTGGCTCCGATTTTATTTTAGTTAGATTTAGCTCCGAATTCGTTTTAGTTAATTTTGCTCCGATTTTTGGTTTATTATTGTTAGTGTTTAAGTTCCTACATGACTCGCATTTTCTCGGCCTGATATTACTTATGTTTCGTCCCTTACGTTCAATATTATTGGTTGGCTTATTTCAAATTATTGGTCTTGTGTTTTCGCCAATAATCCTAGTTCATTGAAAACGCTGGCGCTCAAAATTTTTCTTTTTTCTTCCTTCCCTCTCTGTATATTTTGTTCTCCCGTCATGTCTAGAGTTGGTATTTTCTTTCTTCGATTTTTCTTTTATTCTACAGCCTTATTCTAATTTTTGTTTTGTTGTTTCGCTTCCATTAGTGTTCCCGAAGTTTTCCGTCGAATATGTTTTGGACTGCCCTGCATTCGCAATAATTTCTTTTTTAGCTTTTATCGAGTTACGGTTAGCCTATATTTAGTTACTTTCTACCCATTTCTTTCTTGTTCGTATTCAAAATGACTTTTTTTTCGGCTTCCTACCAAGGTCTCCCTGTGTGGGAGTGGAATGTGAAATTTTCTGGCAATCCAAATACTCTTACCGTACATGACTTTTGGAAAGAGTCGAAAAACTCCGACGAGATCATCATGTATCCGAATTGCAGTTTTTGAGTCTGCAGTGGAATTATTCGAGGCTAAAAAAGCTTTACTTTGGTATCGTGGTTTTCGGCATAGGTTTTCTGACTGGAAGTCGTTGTCTAATTTACTGATTCACCATTTTGCACATATGGAGTTTGTTTATAAGGCTGCTACTGAGGTAAATACTTTTGCTTCACATGACCGAGTTGTTAACATTTCTCCGACGCCATCCGATACTTCTTCCGTACGTTCTACTGTTCTTCCTACGTGTTCTACTTCTACTCGTCAAGTCGTATGCTTTAATTGCGACAAACCTGGTCATGTTTCGACCCGTTGTACTCGTCCTAAAGTACCACATTGTTATGGTTGCGGATATAAAAGAGTTACTTGCCACAACTGTCCCAACTGTCATCCTACTACCAATAGTTCTTCAAATAATATTTCAACTTCTGTTCTCAGCTCTAATTTCTTCTGCTTCTCACTCTATATTCTCTCGTATATCTCATTCGGGTCATCCTGCTTCTACTATCAAAACCTATTCTTCTTCGGCAAATATAACTTCTAACAAAATTTCTTCCGTTTCTAGTTCTGCATTCTGTTCTACTCCTTTTTCTGCTTGCCCTACTTATTCACTCTCACCCCAAAAAGTGCCTCCACCACCATTACAACCCATGCTTCGAATTGGTGACTTGCAGCTAGCTTCTCAAGAGTTTGTTCCCGCTTTTCTAAAAGATTCTACCAAAGAATTTTCTGTTGTGTCTACAAGCACAGAGGTCGCTGAAATGACCATAATTTGTAATTTAGTCCGCGAAGGTCCTGCTGAAGTTCACGAACCTGTATCTTTAATGCCTCTTCCCGTTTTTGTCAAAATTTTACCTGTTCCTGCTTTCTTAAATGTTTTCTGTTTTCTTTCCCAACTGTGATACATCTAGTCTTTTATCTAACTTTGTTAAAATTTTATCTGCATATGTCCCTTTCTCTAACGTAATTGAAATGTGCTCCGCTTGTGTTTCTTTTTGTCAAGTTGGTTATCGTACAGCCAATACTTTTTCTTTTTCCACCTTGATATTCTGACAACCCATGATGTTTCTTTTTCTGCCGTTGACTTTCTTACCTCCAACCCTAACAACAAACAACTTCCTTCCTTAACTCGTTTCGAGTTTTCCAAACTATCCTTGTCACCTTTTACGCCGCGTTCTACCACTACTACAGCCCCTGCTATTCCTATTTGGCAGAAATCTGCCCAAAAGAGGCAGACTTTATTCTATGCTCCTTCCGAACAGGAGGATATAGGTCGGCGAAACCCTAATGTTCTTGATCTGGTTTCATTTTGCTTCTGGCGGCGTAAACGCCTTAAGCCCAATATCTAGTCGTCGTGCCCCAGATTCTTATGACGACTTTGCTCTCCTTCGGACATGATTTTTGGACATTACAATTTCGGTTTACTTCCCTGTTTTGCTAGGTTTTCTTTCGTCTTCTTGTTTTTTTTCTTCACCCGTGTGGGTCCGGGAATAGAATATTTCCATGGTACGACCTGCCTGTCGTAAGAGGCGATTACAGCGGTCAAACACATACACACACGCACACTTTATACACGCATAACACATACACACATCCTTCTTACACCCACACCCCCCTCACACTTGCACACACACGCACGCACACGCACACACATGCTCATACATAACTACACTAAGATTCTGTTTTATTTTCTTTTGTACGATTTTAGTTTTGTTTTTGGTTTTATGCTTGGTGTTGGTATTATTCTTTTTTTAGTTTTTTCTTTTTTTCTCTCGTTCCACTTTCCTTTCCCTATCCTGTTGCTGGTCTTCTTTGCCGTCGATCCCTAGACCGATTGTGTTTCGTCCATCTGCTCCGGTGGTAGGTGCTTTCTAGTCCGTCTTTCTTTCTTAGGAAGCCGCGACTAAGTCGACTGTAGGACTAGTCAGCATTACTTTTCGTCAGTTTTTGTTTGTTGTGTTTCTTCGCTACCACAGTTGAGAGTACATCGTTTCCTTTTATCAGCGTTCCTCCTTTTGTTCCCTTTTATTGTCTTTTTTGTTTACTTGAGGCTTGACACCTTTGTCATTTTGGTTTGCATGTAACAATTTTATTTTCGATAATAAATCCTTCCATATAATTTTAAGAATAATATAACAATTTTATTAATAACAATAATAATTTGCATTCAACTTCAAAAGTAATACGTTAAGCCTGCATCGTCCTTTAACAATCTACTTATAGTTAAATATCTGTGTCATATACAGCTATTTACAAGCGCATCTCTGTTTGATTATTCCCCTCCGGACGGCTCGGGCGCCCGAGCTAGTTTGTAGATAGTCGGCCACACGTAGTAGAAGTATCAACATGTACCCTAGATTGCAGGCCGGCAATTTGCGAATCCACTTCAATGAGTGAATACATCTTCGAATAACGCGCGACTCTTAGAAGGCGACTCTTAGAAGGCGACACTTAGAATGCGACACTTAGAATGCAAACTTTTAAGACACATAAGGACAAGTAGGATGCAACTTTTAAGATACACAAGGACACAGTAAAGATACACATGTAAGATGCTACCTTAGGAAGGCGGCGTAATTCAACTTCGAGATTACAACTGCTGCAGAATGTATTGCAACAGGATTTGATTCGACACGTGGGACGAAGTCATAGTAGAAGTTGGTTTGGATGAATTTGTTTCAAATTACAAACGCTGTTATCGTTGCTTGAAATAACGAGGATCCCGTCTTTCTTTGCTACAATGCGACAAATGCAGTTTTGGTTCGTAGATAGCTATAAGTTCTTTTTGTGTGTTTCAAAACTAGGAACACGTTAACTTGCTTTGATGCGTAATACAAGTACGTAATAAAAGTTTCAACTAATTGCTAAGCTGGATTTACCAGTAGTAAACTTAAAGTTCACTGATTTAATGTTTAAAAAAACAACACGCGTGGCTCAATATGAATCGTAGGTAACGTCAACAGGTGTTACTGACGTCATATATTTTTCTGCTTTGTACTGCTGACAGATGTTATTTTTAAAAGCAAATGCTTTGAACAGCTTTAGTTCAAGATATGTAAACATGTCTATTTTTGTGATCAGCTTTATATAAATTAAAATTTGCATATGTAATTTAGAAAACTCAAATGCTAACATTTTTAGAACTTATTAATTTGTCATCTGCATGAACAGATCTGCACAGGTCAGAACCCTATTTGTACAACAAGTTCATGTCTTACTGTAGAGTATTTGATTGAAAATAATGAAGACGCAGCTCCTGTAAGAAATTGTAATAGTTAAATAACAAAAAGGGTGGAACACTATTTGTGTCCAGCAAAAATACATAAATAAGTAGTTAAAAGGGTATTTCCAATATAAAATTGGCATCAAAGCCCTACTCATAAGGATGTTAGCTTTATGTTATTAAATTTGATCATGCTTGATCAAAATAAAAAACTTTAATCTGGAACCAATTGTTTACTAAGAAAAATCTCTTTTAAAATAATGTGACTTGTAACAAAAATTTAATCATTAACTGTATCAATCTATAACTTTCAACTTTCATGTTCGTCTTAATTATTTTCAATCAAATACTCTACAGTAAAACATGAACTTGTTGTACAAATAGGGTTCTGACCTGTGCAGATCTGTTCAGGCAGATGACAAATTAATAAGTTCTAAAAATGTTAGCATTTGAGTTTTCTAAATTACATATGCAAATTTTAATTTATATAAAGCTGATCACAAAAATAGACATGTTTACATATTTTGTAATAAAAGCTGTTCAAAGCATTTGCTTTTAAAAATAACATCTGTCAGCAGTACAAAGCAGAAAAATATATGACGTCAGTAACACCTGTTGACGTTATCGATGATTCATATTGAGCCACGCGTGTTGTTTTTTTAAACATTAAATCAGTGGACTTTAAGTGTACTACTGGTAAATCCAGCTTAGCAATTAGTTGAAACTTTTATTACGTACTTGTATTACGCATCAAAGCAAGTTAACGTATTCCTAGTTTTGAAACACACAAAAAGAACTTATAGCTATCTACGAACCAAAACTGCATTTGTCGCATTGTAGCAAAGAAAGACGGGATCCTCGTTATTTCAAGCAACGATAACAGCGTTTGTAATTTGAAACAAATTCATCCAAACCAACTTCTACTATGACTTCGTCTCACGTGTCGAATCAAATCCTGTTGCAATACATTCTGCAGCAGTTGTAATCTCGAAGTTGAATTACGCCGCCTTCCTAAGGTAGCATCTTACATGTGTATCTTTACTGTGTCCTTGTGTATCTTAAAAGTTGCATCCTACTTGTCCTTGTGTGTCTTAAAAGTTTGCATTCTAAGTGTCGCATTCTAAGTGTCGCCTTCTAAGAGTCGCCTTCTAAGAGTCGCCTTCTAAGAGTCGCGCGTTATTCGAAGATGTATTCACTCATTGAAGTGGATTTGCAAATTGCCGGCCTGCAATCTAGGGTACATGTTGATACTTCTACTACGTGTGGCCGACTATCTACAAACTAGCTCGGGCGCCCGAGCCGTCCGGAGGGGAATAATCAAACAGAGATGCGCTTGTAAATAGCTGTATATGACACAGAAATTTAACTATAAGTAGATTATTAAAGGACGATGCAGGCTTAACGTATTACTTTTGAAGTTGAATGCAAATTATTATTGTTGTTAATAAAATTGTTGTATTATTCTTAAAATTATATGGAGGGATTTATTATCGAAAATAAAATTGTTACACTACCCCTTTCCTAAAAGAAAAAGATCTTTTTTTAACAAAGAAAAATTTAAGCGAAACAAATACAAAAGATTTTTTTTATATATACATATACTAGCCTCTTCTACATTCTTAACTAACATTACAAATTCTTATGAACCTATGAAAACGAGGGGGACAAATATCTACAAATTTGAGTGTGTCGGTAACTACATGTACCAAGCGTCCATAGGGAGACAAAATCGGGGAGTCACAATCGGTGTAGGTCAAAATTGAGAGAGGTCAAATTAAAAAGTCAAACACTCCACGGCACAAAAAAATTAATCAAAGTCTAAATTTAAAGTAACCCTTTAACTAGAGTTTTCTTACTCCTACTAAGGCTAGTATCTACTAACTATAACTAAACACATTACAAATTATCTTAATTTCCAAAAATAACAACTCCACTTCCTGGAGCTCAAGCAACTCTATCAACCAAAAAAAGGGAACGCTACAACATCAAAATAGCATCACAATTCAAAATATTATCATCAAAAAGTGATAATCAAAACTAAGGTAACCTAACTAACAGGTTACTTACAAAAATCGAATTCAAAATCGAACCAGTTAGGGCTGTAATCTCTTACACCCTACTGATTATCCTATCACTAATTTTCAAACAACACATCCTATTATTAAGACAGGTTTTTATCAGCGAAGGCGATCCTTTTTCTTTGAGTTTCCACGTCCGCCCTTAGAAATATGCTATGCAATTATCATAATTACGTCAGGACTTGGTGGCGCCTATTTGGTTTAGATTAAGTTTGATCTGCAAACAGATTTCGACTTACCGCCCCATTTCTCATAGCTCTGCCCAAGGAATAGACCCCTAGTTGTGTCGGAAGATTTTTGGAACAATAAGTTTCACTGGCTCACAACGTGAGACTAGTCTTATAAAACAATTTTTTATTGTTTCACTGAATAGGAAAAAATACGTTTCACTGGCGCACAATTTAGAAGTGCAAAAAAAATTCGTTTCACTGGCGCCCATGCGTGAGGCCAGCCATATTATACAGAAAAAATACGTTTCATGCACTGTTGGTTTTCTTCTTCGTTCCTTTTTCTTACTTTGGTTTTTCGCAAAAAATCAATTTCTTCGTTGAGGTCGAAGACTTCCCTGATTCTCTTTCTGAGATGCATCCGTCCTCCGACGACTTTTTTAGTGTCCATGCCATTCCATCTTTGTCCTCGATGATTGTTTGCTTTTTTTTTCCTATGTCCTTTTCATTTTTGGTTTTGGTCCGGTTCCTTGGTCCGTCGAGCCGGATGAAAATTCTTTTTAGTTTTTTTTGAGTGTTTTCTTTAGTTTTTTTTGTAACGAGTTTTCTTTTAGTATCCAAGCGAATTTGTTTTGTTGGTCCTACCCACTCCCATTATTTTGCTTCCCGACCCCGACCCTTTAATTTTGCTGAGGGGGTGGGATTTGTTACGTTCATTTTCGTAAATAACTGATTAGTTTATATGCAATAATTTTTAACTTAAATTCCTTTGGCGTTAAACACGAAAATTAAAATAATCCTTTTCGCGTGTTTAAAATTGTATTTCAATTAATAATAAATATCCTATATATTTTACTTGATAACTCTTTCTGCTCATTAAAAATAAATATCTTTTCTAAGAATTCCTTAACGTGGAATTTACGCCATAATTAGATAAGCGTCTTTCCAAGTATTCAATAATTAATGCTGGTGTGTTTTCCCTTTTTAAAGAATTCGGCGAAATTATTTCAATAAATTCGGGTTTTTCTGTTTTATTTCCTTAACAAGATTACTGTGAGCTTTGGTGCTTTAGCTAAACAAATTTAATATTCACTTTCTGTTCAAATAGCAACAACAAAACATCCGTCCTGTTTTGCTTCGTTCCGTTTTTTTATGCGAATTGCTGGCACGCATTATAGCATGGTGAGTATTTAGGGTTTATAAAACGGTACTTTTCGGCTTCAATAAATTAATTTATTGTTTGTAATTATTCTAGCTTCCTGCGGGGGACACGTTAATCCCTTGAGCTGTCACTTCTTCTGGTAACGGGAAGCGAAACGCGTTCTTCCTGGGCGTAGGTCTACCTACTCGCTGACGTGGACCACCGACTGACTCAACCTCGACTTCAGCAACTCGAGGGTGAGTTTTTCTTTGTATTCGCTACTTACTTTGAAACCAGAACGCCTGGGATTTTACCGTTCAAATATCAAGCATTTCCAAATTTAATTCTTATATACGAAAATTATTGAACTATTTTGGTATTTACTGCTCTTTTATTAATGCTTTACTATTTGTTCATAAATAACTAAAAATATACTACTTATTAATGTAAAAACGGTTTAAAAACTTGCTGACATGCGTGAACACGTTGCGGCCATTATATTTGTAAATATAGGTTAAGTTTATATTTACTATGATCTAGAGCCGTGGTTTTTAGGGTTGCGTTTGATTCTTTTGCTTATAAATAATGTCAGGGGGTAATTACCTAAAAACTACCGCTCACCATTTTCACGATTAATTTTTTTTGAGTGTTTGGGAGTTTCTCATAATGTATATGAAAATTGGGGTCATTGATTTTTTTTGTTGGGTTTGGGAATACTGTGTTCTGTAAATATTTTGTTTAATAAGTTCTTTTTTTTCCTTTGTATGTTTTGTTCTGAGTGTGAATGAGTGAGTGTATATAAATTTTCTCTCTATTTATTTCAGGTCTCTTTTTAATTTATCTATAGGTATAAAACCCCGCCCACTCACCGATTGAGCCTGATCATCCTTTCTTTCTCTTTCTTGTTTTTTTTATAGGTTACGTCAATGTACGAAACATAAAATATTGGCGCCCAACGTGAAGCTGCGATTCTTTTTGTGATTAATTTCGGCTGCGATTTTGTTTAGTTAATTTCTTCTGCGATTTGGTTTTCGTTAATTTTCTTGTGCTGCGATTTTGTTTCATGTAACTTTGTCTCCGATTTTATGTTAGTTAGATTTTGCTCCGAATTCGATTTAGTTAATTTTTGCTCCGATTTTTGGTTTATTATTGTTAGTGTGATAAGTTCCTACATGACTCGCATTTTCTCGGCCTGATATTACTTATGTTTCGTCCCTTACTTTCAATATTATTGGTTGGCTTATTTCAAATTATTGGTCTTGTGTTTTCGCCAATAATCCTAGTTCATTAAAAACGCTGGCGCCCAAGATTTTTCTTTTTTCTTCCTTCCCTCTCTGTATATTTTGTTCTCCCGTCACGTCTAGAGTTGGTATTTTTTTTCTCCGATTTTTCCTTTATTCTACAGCCCTATTCTAATTTTTGTTTTGTTGTTTCGCTTCCATTAGTGTTCCCGAAGTTTTCCGTCGAATATGTTTTGGACTGCCCTGCATTCGCAATAATTTCTTTTTTAGCTTTTATCGAGTTACGGTTAGCCTATATTTACTTACTTTCTACCCATTTCTTTCTTGTTCGTATTCAAAATGACTTCTTTTTCGGCTTCCTACCAAGGTCTCCCTGTGTGGGAGTGGAATGTGAAATTTTCTGGCAATCCAAATACTCTTACCGTACATGACTTTTGGAAAGAGTCGAAAAACTCCGACGAGCTAACCATGTATCCGAATTGCAGTTTTTGAGTCTGCAGTGGAATTATTCGAGGCTAAAGCTTTACTTTGGTATCGTGGTTTTCGGCATAGGTTTTCTGACTGGAAGTCGTTGTCTAATTTACTGATTCATCATTTTGCACATATGGAGTTTGTTTATAAGGCTACTACTGAGGAAAATACTTTTGCTTCACATGACCGAGTTGTTAACATTTCTCCGACGCCTACGAGTAGATCCGATACTTCTTCCGTACGTTCTACTGTTCTTCCTACGTGTTCTACTTCTACTCGTCAGGTCGTATGCTTTAATTGCGACAAACCTGCTCATGTTTCAACCCGTTGTACTCGTCCTAAAGTACTCCATTGTTATGGTTGCGGATATAAGGGAGTTACTCGCCACAACTGTCCTAACTGTCATTCTACTACCAATAGTTCTTCAAATAATATTTCAACTTCTGTTCTCAGTTCTAGATGCCTAATTTCTCCTGCTTCTCACTCTACATTCTCTCATATATCTCATTCGGGTCATCCTGCTTCTACTATCAAAACCTATTCTTCTTCAGCAAATATAACTTCTAACAAAATTTCTTCCGTTTCTAGTTCTGCATCCTGTTCTACTCCTTCTTCTGCTCGCCCTACTTATTCACTCTCACCCCAAAATGTGCCTCCACCACCATTACAACCCATGCTTCGAATTGGTGACTTGCAGCTAGCTTCTCAAGAGTTTGTTCCCGCTTTCCTAAACGATTCTACCAAAGAATTTTCTGTTGTGTCTGCAAGCACAGAGGTCGCTGAAATGACCATAATTTGTAATTCAGTCCGCGAAGGTCCTGCTGAAGTTCACGAACCTGTATCTTTAATGCCTCTTCCCGTTTTTGTCAAAATTTTACCTGTTCCTGCTTTCTTAAATGTTTTCTGTTTTCTTTCCCAACTGTGATACATCTAGTCTTTTATCTAACTTTGTTAAAATTTTATCTGCATATGTCCCTTTCTCCAACGTAACTGAAATGTGCTCCGCTTGTGTTTCTTTTCGTCAGGTTGGTTATCGTACAGCCAATACTTTTTCTTTTTTCACCGTTGATATTCTGACAACCCATGATGTTTCTTTTTCTGCCGTTGACTTTCTTACCTCCAACCCTAACAACAAACAACTTCCTTCCTTAACTCGTTTCGAGTTTTCCAAACTATCCTTGTCACCTTTTACGCCGCGTTCTACCACTACTACACCCCCTGCTATTCCTATTTGGCAGAAAACTGCCCAAAAGAGGCAGACTTTATTCTATGCTCCTTCTGAACAGGAGGATATAGGTCGGCGAAACCCTAATGTCCTTGATCTGGTTTCATTTTGCTTCTGGCGGCGTAAACGCCTTAAGCCCAATATCTAGTCGTCGTGCCTCAGATTCTTATGACGACTTTGCTCTCCTTCGGACATGATTTTTAGACGTTACAATTTTGGTTTACTTCCCTGTTTTGCTAGGTTTTCTTTTGTCTTCTTGTTTTTTTCTTCACCCGTGTGGGTTCGGGAATAGAATAGTTCCATGGTACGAACTGCCTGTCTTAAAAGGCGACTACAGCGGTCAAACACATACACACACGCACACTTTATACACGCATAACACATACACACATCCTTCTTACACCCACACCCCCCCTTCTCACACTTACACACACGCACGCACACGCAGACACATGCTCATACATAACTACACTAAGAATCTGTTTTATTTTCTTTTGTACGATTTTAGTTTTGTTTTTGGGTTTTATGCTTGGTGTTGGTATTATACTTTTTTTGGTTTTTTCTTCTTTTCTCTCGTTCCACTTTCCTTTCCCTATCCTGTTGCTGGTCTTCTTTGCCGTCGATACCTAGACCGATTGTGTTTCGTCCATCTGCTCGGTGGTAGGTGCTTTCTAGTCCGTCTTTCTTTCTTCGGAAGCCGCGACTAAGTCGACTGTAGGACTAGTCAGCATTCCTTTTCGTCAGTTTTTGTTTGTTGTGTTTTTTCGCTACCACAGTTGAGAGTACATCGTTTCTTTTTATCAGCGTTCCTCCTTTTGTTCCCTCTTGGTGTCTCTTTTGTTTACTTGAGGCTTGACACCTTTGTCATTTTGGTTTGCACTGTTGGTTTTCTTCTTCGTTCCTTTTTCTCACTTTGGTTTTTCGCGAAAAATCAATTTCTTCGTTGAGGTCGAAGACTTCCCTGATTCTCTTTCTGAGATGCATCCGTCCTCCGACGACTTTTTTAGTGTTCATGCCGTTCCATCTTTGTCCTCGATGATTGTTTGCTTTTCCTTTCCTATGTCCTTTTCATTTTTGGTTTTGGTCCGGTTCCTTGGTTCGTCGAGCCGGATGAAAGTTCTTTTTAGTTTTTTTGAGTGTTTTCTTTAGTTTTTTTTTGTAACGAGTTTTCTTTTAGTTTCCACGCAAATTTGTTTTGTTTGTCCTACCCACTCCCATTATTTTGCTTCCCGACCCCGACCCTTTAATTTTGCTGAAGGGGGGGGATTTGTTACGTTCATTTTCGTAAATAACTGATAAGTTTATATGCAATAATTTTTAACTTAAATTCCTTTGGCGTTAAACACGAAAATTAATTCTTTAAATTAAAATAACCCTTTTCGCGTGTTTAAAATTGTATTTTAATTAATAATAAATATCCTATGTATTTTACTTGATAACTCTTTCTGCTCATTAAAAATAAATATCCTTTCTAAGAATTCCTTAACGCGGAAATTACGCCATAATTAGATAAGCGTCTTTCCAAGTATTCAATAATTAATGCTGGTGTGTTTTCCCTTTTTAAAAAATTCGGCGAAATTATTTCAATAAATTCGGGTTTTCCTGTTTTGTTTCCTTAACAAGATTACTGTGAGCTTTGGTGCTTTAGCTAAACAAATTTAATATTCACTTTCTGTACGAATAGCAACAACAAAACATCCGTCCTGTTTTGCTTCGTTCCGTTTTCCTTTATGCGAATTGCTGGCACGCATTATAGCGTGGTGAGTATTTAGGGTTTATAAAACGGTATTTTTCGGCTTCAATAAATTAATTTATTGTTCGTAATTATTCTAGCTTCCTGCGGGGGACACGTTAATCCCTTGAGCTGTCGCTTCTTCTGGTAATGGAGGCCAAACGCGTTCTTCCTGGGCGTAGGCCTATCTACTACTTATTAATGTAAAAACGGTTTAAAAACTTGCTGGCATGTGTGAACACGTTGTGGCAATTATATTTGTAAATATAGGTTAAGTTTATATTTGCGATAATCTAGAGCCGTGGTTTTTAGGGTTGCGTTTAATTCTTTTGCTTATAAATAATGTCAAGGGGTAATTACCTAAAAACTACAGCTCGCCATTTTCATGATTAATTTTTTTTGAATGTTTGGGGGTTTCTCATAATGTATATGAAAATTGGGGACATTGATTTTTTTTGTTGGGTTTGGGAATACTGTGTTCTGTAAATATTTTGTTTAATTATAAGTTCTTTTTTTTCCTTTGTATGTTTTGTTCTGAGTGTGAATGATTGAGTGTATATAAATTTTCTCTCTATTTATTTCAGGTCTCTTTTTAATTTATCTATAGGTATAAAACCCCGCCCACCTAGCGATTGAGCCCGGTCATCCTTTCTTTCTCTTTCTTGGTTTTTTTATAGATTACGTCAACGTACGTAACAGTTTTCGTTTTGTGCCCCCATTATTTTTGTATCGGTTTGTTTAGTAATTGTAATAATTGTGTGTACTATTCAGTTGTAAAAATTCTTTCGTTTCAATACAAAATTTTTTTAAAAAATCAAGTCTATTTTGGTTTAAAAATAATCTTTCGTACTTGAAAACAATTCCCTTAATATATAAGTGAATTATTTTCATTAAATGGCATAAAATTGCAATAATAATATAGTTAAAATCTGTTTATACATAAAATAATAAAAAAAATTTTCTAATACTAGCAAATATCAATTATTTGTAAAAAATCAATTTGGTTTAAGAAAATAAACTTACATTAATTTCTTCGTCAGTTCCATGGACTCCGTCGATGCTTGTACGTTGTCCACGTTGGTTTGGTTTGTTGGATTCGATCGATTTGTGTATCTTGTCCAACTTCTGTTTGGTTTCTGCCAATATTACGAATTGAAATTCTTGGTCACCAGTCTTCCGATTTTTGGATTCTTAGTGTCGTTTTGACATCCGTACGGCTGCGCCAGTTAAGGGTCGGACTTTGAGAGCTGCATTTTTAAAAAACACTTCCAAACTTCTAAACAAATTTATTTATTGGTTCAACTTAAACAAAAAAAATAATGTAGAATTTTGACAAACTGGTATTAATTATTCTAAGTCGAAATAAATTGATTTAAACTAATTATTGTGAGTCGCCTAAGCAAACTGCAATTTTAAAGCTGAATACTTTGACTGACTGCCGGGTCTTGGAGCTCCGGGCTTTTTATAATGTCCCTACCCATCACATGACTGTGGGAACTTGCAGATCTCATGTCTGCTTTACTCTTAATTCTATACTTTGTTACATTGTTACAATCTGAATTTCTAGGTAATTGCGTATCGTAACCGTCTGTGGCCTGTCACCTGCAGTGTCACTATCTTCTGGAATACATTATATTGCATCCGTTCTCATGAACTGTTAATAACCTGTCTGGTTTATCCTTGTATTACATTGTTGCAATTGACTTATGATTTCTTTTACAGTTTCTAATAATTTCCTATTAGATTCTATTATTTAATATATAGATAAATTGGTGGATACATAACTCGCGGAGGTCGCATTTTAACATGTTAATTAGGACAGACATGTTTCTCACGTGATAGTTACAATATGACTGACCTGTTTATGGAAAAGCCATCTATCACTACAACGAGCACGTGCGATTTGATTGTACCAGAAATGACTAGTTATGTATACGTGTATTTTAGCTAATGTTTTCTATTTCAATAAATAATTTTGAAGGTGACTTTTTAATGCCTTTACAAACCTAAAGAAAAGAACTAACGAATGTTAATTTAAACATTTGGATATGCAAACAAAATTTGTTTTCAACAATTAAAATCCAACTGGCCATATACATGGTTATATACTAACAATCATTAATGTTGTTTTTAAACTGCTTAATTACATTAATAAAATAAAAATGCTTCACACTGTGCCATTGTATTAAAGTCTTTTTATAGAATCTGTATATTATTAAATCGGTAGGTGAACGTGATTTTTAAAGAACATTCAAGCTTATTGATTATAATAATGTTAACAAAAATAGTTTTACGAACACTTAAATTTTGTTAATGTGAAATATGATAGGCTTTAAAATGTAGAATTCTTCATATATGAAAGCGATTGAGGTTTTTTGTCTACAAGGGTAATATAAACATTAATCAACTTCCGTTCTTGAATGTAAAATCCCTTGAATGTACTTTATTTTCAAGTGCCGAAGTCATTGAGAAGAATGAAAAATATTTCTTTAAATGTTATAAATAATTACTTTTCTTATTCTTTTAAGTTTAGACGTTCTCTTATCCCCAACAATACCATGCTTGTAAAATTCATTATACTGATGCTGACTATTAATTTTTGCAGGGTCTAGGCTCAAATTAAATGCTCTTCGCTATACATCCATATTTTGTTTCTTCATGTTAAATAAAAAAATGATCTTTAAAAGTAGATTAATAAAGAGGAACTAGAATTGGATTTTTGTGCTTTCATGGAGAATATTACTATGCATTTGTTTATTGTAATTCGTATAGGCGTAGACAATTACGAATATAGAAATATTTAAGTTACAGACACGACTAAGAGAAACAAATTTAATAAGCGTAATTTCACATAACCGTCTTATCTAATAATTATTCGTATACCAATATTGTGAAATTGCTTTTTTTTGCGTACCGAGAAGCCGCTTATTGCTAAGGCAAGGTAGTCTCGAGGTCGCTACAAAAATTTCACGGCCAAGGTGTACACACTAGACTGTTTAGGAATAGTCTAAAGATCATTTCTTTTATAACTGCACATACCAGTTAAAATTAACAGCCTACACACTTTGCAAATCACCTGTGCACACAAACACGCAACAACAGACTCAGAAGAGTAAGAGATTTTTTAAACAAATTGCCATTATACCGTTTAAGTGATATGTAAGGTAGTTCTACTTTTTAAAAGTTCCAAAAGTTATATTAATTTATATGATTCTCAAACTCTAAAAGTAAATTCCGAAATGTAAATCATAAGGCAGAATATGATTTATACAACTTATATTTTTTTGTACTAATAAATCATGGTTCATAGCTAGGAAGAAACAATAATTGTTTATTTTCATATTCTATCCTAGGAGATTTGATTATTTTAGGATTATTTTAATTACATATCATGATATAAATATTAACACAAACAACACACGCCTTTCTTTATAATATAAAAATGCAATTCAATCGAAATTTTATTTTTCCAGAAAATATACAAACGTAGTTTCTGACTTAGAACCATAAATTAGGAGCTAAACGCATTATTAGCATAATAAACTGCATTAGTAAATAAAGAAAAAATCGAAAATAATACCTATATAACGTACAAAGTGTATGATGTTACTAAAATACAATTATTATTTTGACGAGACATTTTGAACATCAACTTTTATTTTTAGTCTATTATCTAAAATATTCGGAAACTCTGTTTTTAACTTTCCACACTCATAACGTTTTGGGAGTTTTTTAGATTTTATATGTTTTTCAAAGCAATTTTCAACAATTTTTTTTTCTTACTAGTCCAAGGAACCAACCAGTTGTCCTTTTTTCTTTGTGTAATTTTTATCGTGTACGTTTTCATTCTTGGCTTGAACTATCTGTTGCCACCTTTCAAGCTTTACTATTAACTTTTTATTTGTAGATATTTCTATAGACTTTTTGGTTTGGTCTTCTAAGTTTACAGTATTTTAAGCTCACTTCTATATCTTCATTAAACAGAGTGACGTCAATTTCATCGTGATTTACGTCATTTTCTGTTATGACTGGTTCGTTCTCCAAGTCAACGTTAATTTCGTCCAGTGGTTTTCATTTAAATTGCGTAGCTTTTCCATCTTCCATTAACATAAGTAGTTTTGATATCTTAGCCGTTTGATATATATCGCCGGGCGGACAGTAAATTACCTGTAAATACCAATTGTGTGTCCCATGAATGTGACCAATTGCTCAAGGTCATTTTCGTATATCTTAAAAATTTGAGCAATAGTTACCATATGTTTCCTCAGCTTAGTGCGCGTTAAAGCATTCGGATTTTTTGCGCTTTTATTTCAACTGTATAGTCTCACTATTTTAAAGTTTGAACTGTGATCAACATTTTTCTATTTACTACATTTTAGAGAACTTATATCTCAAAATTTACTTTAACTAAATTCCTCTATTATCCTTTTTAGTTTTCTGAGGGACTGGTAAATGACTAATATCTTTATTGCTTCCCTAATGGAAATGTTTAATGCTTTTAGTCCAGCTCCTCGTTTTCGGATTTTGTATTTTGGGTATATCCGTAACCCATACTTAAGTCCGAGTCGTAGGTTCCAGCTGTTGTTTGATCCTCTGAACCACACTCACCTGTCCTTGACCTGGAAATTCCTAATCATATTTTAACTTTTTTGGCTGGCTACAATGGTATGTTGATTGCGTCACCTAGATCACCAAACAACATGCCTTAGATAAATATTAGAAGAGTGCCAATCATTATAAAACGACAGCTTTGCTATTTTACATAACGTTTTATTTTTTCATAGATACTGGATGGGACACTGCATACCAACTATTTGCTGGCATTTAAACCACAACTAATATAACAAATAATTCTTAACAAAGTATATGCAGAATGATTACTGGTATATCTTTGAAAAAATACGTGTCCTATCAAACTTGGTATTTTGTAAATGGAGCACCCTGTATTTTTCTACATATTTAAATTATAAATTTAAAAACACTATGTTTCTTAAAATGCCCATATCCCTATCTATGATTGCTCTTAAGATAAATTGATTTTAAGCAAATTTCATAATGTACTCCAAAATAAAATAACTGCGAGTTTAATAAGAATAAACAAATTCGTCCTTTACCAACTGATTAAGACGATAATTAAGAAGATATCGTAGTTTTATGAGGATAATACTTGCACACTTAGCGACTACGTCAAAGTAAATTACTGTGCGAGCTTTTACAAATCTTAATATAGCTGCGAGTGTTGAAAAGGATCGTATAATCAGCTTGAGAATAAAGAACTGTTATCGCAAATAGTTTTCGTGACATTGGTGTCAACTGGTGGTGTTTTGGTGGGGATAATAACTTTAGAACGATTTCTATTTGCATGCTAAAAACTCATAGCCAACAGAAAATGAATAGCAAAATCCTTTCCGGTATACAACGGCAGGTCCTAGAATCTAAGAATTTCGGGAAACGAGAACTGACCTCAATGTTTAGAATTAAACTACCCACATTTGATGAGAAGTCGCCTTGGCAGGTATATTTTAAACAGTTCGAGGCTGCCACGAGAGCTAATGTTGAAACGATGGTGAAAGGGTAACTGCGTTAACTGTCGCGTTATGAGTTGAAGTCAATATTCTGCAGGTCATACCAGGTCATGACCAAAAAAGTTAGGGGGGGGGAGACTTAATATCAAGGCTAAAAATGTAGTACGGCGACTTTCTCTGCAACAAGTGTATCATGCTCAAGTAAAGAACCATTACCAAAATGATTAAAAAAAATTGCAAGAGTTTAAAGCAGATATTGCTTGCTTGGTGAGACTAACCTACCCAACAGCACCAGATAGCTCCCTAAAATAACTGGCAGTACATACCTTTGTTGATGGGATACATGACGGAGAGATATAGCAACCACTACGGCAGACTCGAGCAAGGGCCTTAGACGATGCATTAGCTTATACTTTGGTATTTGAAGCAGCAAAGCAAGCTTTGCATCATAGTAGTGGCAAATGCAAGATTCTCTGTGTAGGAACGGCGCTCAGAAAGCTGGAGGAGGTGATTCGACGGGTAGTTCGTGAACATGAACCAAAGAGGAAGGGACCCAGATGCTGGAATTGTGGTGAGTTTGGAAGTTCAAATATATGCAGTCGAAGAGGGCAGTAGAAAAGCTGGAAACTAAAGAGGTTTGACAGGAGTGGGGCGAAAGTCAATCTGGACGGAGTTTGCACAGAAGACAATCATTGACATCGCACGATCTAAGCATGCGGACAACTTTTACATATATGGACAGTTCACTTACTGTAGAAGATTCGTTTCCGGGTTTACGAATATTGCCAACCCCTTGACCATGTTGGTTGAAGATGACGCGATTATGTTTGGGATGAAGATTGCCAGCATGCGTTCCAACAACTAAGGCAGTTATTAATATCAGCTCCGATCTTAAATTATTATCATCGGTCGGAAGGCAAATCCATCTTGGATACAGACACAAGCAATGCGGCCATTGAATCACAAATGCAAGGTGGCCACAGAAAAATTATTGGTTACTTTAGCAGGGTGCTCTCAAAACCAGAATGGAATCATTGCGTTACACGACGGGAACTGTTGGCTGTGGTGCAATCTGTAGAGCACGTATAAGTACTTCTATGGGAGAAAATTTCACCTTAGAAGCAACAACGCAGCTTTGAAGGTGCTATTACAGTTTAGAAAGCCTGAAGGGTAAGTCGCCAGATGGACAGAAACACTGTAGCAAGATGATTTCGACACGGAACACCGTGCTGTTGCAAGTCATCGTAGTGAGGATGCACTTTCAAGACGAGCTTGCCCCGAAGAAGCCATTACTTACGGGTACAAAGTGTGATCTACTTGTTTAGACTACCATGATCAATGACGATTGGTAGCCTATACAAATGCACAAGGAACAGGAGAATGACAAAGACCTAGAAGCCATTCTGACTTGGAAGGTCGAAGCAGAATGCATTGCCTGACAGGACATTAGTCCATTGAGTAGCACTCCGATGCAATACTGAGCCCACTATCGGAGTACTGGACAGACACTTGCATGTGTTATCCAGTGAATCAGATCAAGCTTAACAATCAGTTAATCAAAAGTGTCCAGTTAATAGCAAATTGCTTAATAAAACAAAACTGGTTGTTAATGAAGAAAAACAGTTATTGTTATCAAATTAGTGATAGTGATAATTAGTGTAATTAGGGTAATTTAACTAAACCAAGACTTTGGAAACAGGTATTGGTATTCATATATTTGTTTATTTTTTGAAACTTCTGTCAACTGCAATGAATTGTTCAAAGTGTCCTGCTAAGGACCCCAAGGTAACTTGTGATAGTTGCAGCTGTACACTTTGTGAAAAATGCTCGGGCCTGTCAAGTATGGAACTTCGCTGTTTGCCCTTAAAAAATCGAATTTTAAAGTATTTTTGCGAAGTATGTAGTGGAGGCTATTCTCAGCTTCCACAGCTTAGAAAGGAAGATGATGATTTGCACAAAAAATAAATGAATTGTTGATTAGTCAACAAATAAAGACAAACATAAATGCTGCTCCTACAATGGAATTTTTGGAATTTGAACATATAGTTCATGAAATTGCTGAAAGAAATATTGCTTTTAATCTAGTTACCTATATACTCATTGTATAAGAATATGTTAGAAGCAGTGCAAAGAAAATTTTTAAAATACTTAAGATTTAAACAAACCAGTGTTTATCCTATAAGAGGTTGTAATCACATTGAATTACTAAACAATTTTAAATTCTTATCGTTGGAAACAAGGACAATAAATTCTAGTTTGTTATTTTTTATATAAATTGTTGCACAATCAAATAAATTGTTGCACAATCAAATAGATTGTGCAGTTCTGTTATCGCAAATATCATTTAACATACCTAGGTTAGAAGCAAGATACATAGAAACATTCAAGATTGCTACTAGTAGAACTAACATAGGCAAAAGCACCCATAAATGTTGTTACATTGGCGGCACGTTGGAAGACAACTCGTTATAATCGTCCAACTGCTACCAATTGTACCATTTAAACGTTGGTTAGTAAGAACCGCATGGCGCTGATGCCTAAAAACAAAATACATACACAAACAAAGATAAGTAGATATAACCGAACAGCAGAAACTACTAGGAACGTTGCCGTAACTAGACCACGGAGGAGGGAGTGGGTTTCACAAATCCGTCCTTAAAGAAAGTCTTAGATCGAATAATAATAAGCGCCACCCAATTGAAATAACCTGAATCTCCGCGAACCCAATTGGGACGTTCTCCCGTCAAAATGATTTTCAGATTTTCTACAATAAATAGAACCTTAATCACACACACAGTCACGAAACGTACCAAATTAAATACCAAATACTAACAACAATGTTTATTCAATTATTAGTAGTATACAGCATCAATAAATAATTCTCATTGGGCCAAGAATTCATGCAAATTATTACTCTATTATTTTAAATATGTGGAACTTAATGGAACAAATAATATTATTAATGTACCGTATGTAATGGGGATATTGCTGCACCGATATCAGTTACAAAAATATTCACTTTGATATAATAAATTTTTTAATTGTGCACCTACATGTAAAGAAAGATTTTCTTTAGTTATTGATATGGAATGAATAATTATGTATGATAGTGATTTCAATATCACCAAATGATAACAACAAAGTACTATAAAATTGTACACAAAAATTGTTAAGAACTCAATGCCATAACTAATACTACACTGGTAGTTAATATAAATGACAAATAAATTTTATAACATAAGCATGCAATAACGATACCTATCAAGTGAATCTTGCGCCAAATCAAATGCTGCATTGACGGAATTACCCAATAATCTTCATCACACGACTAAAACTAAAGTTGTACGTGAACACCTAAACTGCACTAGGAGTCCTGAAGGTAAACGGTACACCTAAAGTAACACTAGAAGCCCTACAATTTCTAATATTAATAATCTGTATAAACTCATATATACAACTACCGTGCAACGGGCAATAAACTATGAAATAATCTAACGATCAATGGTTAATATGGATAGCAACTACAGATGATACCTAAAACACGTGCATAACAAATCAATGAACTCGAATAATGTAATAATTACCTTTACTTCGATATATAAATCCTCGCAAATGAGTTTATTGAACAATCATAACCAAGAATACGTAGTTAATAATTTAACATCAAATAGATTGCTTCGAAAATTCCTATGGAGTTACAAATCCCAAAAATGGCAGCGGCTAACTGCATAAAGCAACAACCAGGATCGAAGTAGACAGAATGACCGAAAACAAATGCTAAACTTGAATTGATAATGCGCTCAAGATAACCAGTTGAAATTAATGAATTTATAATATACGATATTTAAATTAACCAATGACGTTACCCATAACAGCTACCTAATTTAATCGACACAGGAAGACTAACCTAACATTTCAATTAAACAAACGTACCATTACATAGGGTTAATGATACAAACATAGAATTTCACCTTACAAATTAGCAGAAAAATATAGAAATGTCGTTACCAGAAATTAGACTGTAACAATGTAATGTGTAAAAAATTCAACAACTTAAGTCCTCAGATAGATATAAATAACACTTCTTTAGACTATATTGTTGCGAGCTACTATTAGGCAACCCGTCAAACACACAAGCGTTGTAGGCTCTGCATAGTCTCCAGGATTCGAGAATTTTTCTAGCAATCAAACACACAAAACGCCGCCAGCACTGTTTATTCTCAATGGCCCGGGAAGCTTCTCGTAATTACTAGAGGATGAGTCATATCTTTAACTCCGAGTATATATAAGACCGCTAATAAATGCAAGGGTCAGTCTATACTAGAATGTCTAATATAAATTATATCGTTGTAAAGTAATAGTAGTTGAGCTTTTCGAAGTTCAAGTGTAGACATAAATGTTATATGCTGTATCTAATGTACATGGAGCTTGTAGTATACATAAATAGACAAAGTGTATAATAAATAAATAGTTGTGTTAGTGTTGTTAATGGACCAATCCTAAATAAGTTAGTTTAAGAAGATATTAGTGCTTGTAAATTCATTAGTGTAATAGTGCTTCATTGTTAAGTGGACTGAAAACATCTATAAATAAGGCATATACTGTTAATTAGACTTGTGAACAGTGAGTGATAAAGATTCTGGTTATTACTTGTTTTAAATCAAAGAAACGCGGTAGCAGTGGCATGTTTCACTGGTGTTAGGTGTGGGGCATATAGTGATTAATTTAAAAGGAAAGCACACGAGTCTAAAGCCATTTAAGTAGTTTATATATGCCAGTTACAAGAAGTCAAAGTAAGATGGACGCAGAAGGTTTAATGAATTTCTTCAAGGATTTTAAATCCGGTATGGAAGAGAGGTCGGCTAAACTAGAAGTGACACTCAGTAAAAATGCTGAGAAAATAGAGGAAAAGTTGAGTGAAAATGCTGCAAAAATTGAAATAAAGTTTAGTGAGAATGCTGAGAAAATAGAAGAAAAGTTAAGCAAAAATGCTGCGAAATTAGAAGAAAAATTGAACGAAAAATCAACCACGTTAGAACAAGGATAATGGAAAGCTCCATTGCATTGAAAGAAGATGTCACTGAACAGGTAAAAACAGTTGAGCAAAAGCTGGACAGTAAATTGATAAAAATGGAAGAAGATGTGATGAGGCTGCAAGAACAAGTGATTTCACTAACAACACGGCCACTTGAATTAGTAAACCAAGTTGTAAATCAAAACATTCCAGAAATAAGAAGCATGGAAAGGAGCGAGTCAATACCGTCTAAATTTAAAGTGAAACCACCCACATTCGATGGCAAAACACCTTGGCTCACATAATTGAAACAATTTGAAGTTGCGGCAATAGCCAACGGTTGGTGCAACAAAGAGAAGGCTATCTCTCTAATAGTGGCTCTACGGGGGGAGGCTCTTCACATCTTACAAACGATTCCCGATCACCAACAGAATGATTACGGCCTCTTAACATCGAAGCTTGAGATGAGATATGGAGACGCTCACCTTCAACAGGTTTACCACGCACAGGTTAAAAATCGCTCGCGAAAGACAAGTGAAAGCCTACAAGAATTCGAAGCTGACATCGCCAGATTAGTTAGATTGGCATACCCAACGGTACCAGATAGTTTCCTCAAACAACTGGCTCTTCAAACATTTGTGGATGGCATCAAAGACAGTGAAATACAGCAAGCGCTAAGATTAGCACAGCCAAAAATGTTAGATGACGCACTGGCTCATGCGCTTGAATTTGAAGCAGCTAAGCAGACGTCACACAGGATGAGTCACAAAGTTCGGTCTGCATTAAAAGAACCTGAGCAATCGCAGAACAGCGTAGAAGAGATAATCAACCGTGTATTTGAAAAGCAAAGTAAAAGGACGGGTCGACAAGGTTTTGTGTAGACTACCGGCGGCTTAACAATGTGACAAAGAAAGACAGCTATCTTTTGCCCAGAATTGATGACACTTTGGATACTCTATCCGGATCTAAATGGTTTTCGACCTTGGACTTAAAAAGCGGATACTGGCAGGTAGGCTTGGAGCCAAACGATAAAGAAAAGACTGCGTTTACAATTGGAACTGGATTATGGCAGTTCAAGGTCATGCCATTTGGATTATGCAATGCCCCTGCTACTTTTGAACGATTGATGGAGTCGATACTGCGTGGACTGTCTTGGAAGACTTGTCTGGTGTACCTAGACGACATGATAGTATTAGGACGGTCTTTTGAAGAACACCTTAAGAACCTAGAGGAGATATTCCAAAGGTTACGGGGGGGCAAACCTTACATTGAGCCCCAAGAAATGTCACCTGTTTGGAAAAGGGGTGAAATACCTAGGACATGTCGTTTCGGAGACCGGAATAAGAGCTGACCCTGACAAAATAAAAACGGTACAAAAGTGGCCTACACCAGCAGATATACACCAACTACGCAGTTTTCTGGGATTGTGCATATATTATCGACGTTTTATACTTGGGTTTGCGAACATTGCCAAACCGTTAACGAAATTAACCGAAGATGGACAAGAATATGATTGGAATGACGACTGCCACAGTGCATTTGAACAACTGAAACGGCTACTAGTTACAGCACCAATTTTGAGTTATCCACGGATGGAGGGAAAATTTGTGTTGGATACCGATGCCAGTAACACAGCTATAGGAGGCGTTCTTTCTCAAGTACAGGACAGACAAGAAAAAATTATTGGGTATTTCAGCAAGGTCTTGTCGCGGCCAGAAAGGAACTATTGTGTAACAAGAAGGGAGCTGTTGGCTGTCATCAAATCCGTAGAGCACTTTTATAAGTACTTATACGGCCGTAAGTTCCTGTTGAGAACAGACCATGCTGCACTGAAATGGTTACTGCAGTTTCAAAATCCTGAAGGACAAGTGGCAAGGTGGATAGAGCGGTTGCAGGAATATGACTTTGACACAGAACATCGGGTAGGAACTAGTCATCGGAATGCAGACGTTTTGTCAAGGAGACCTTGTCTGGTAAACTGCAATCATTGCTCCAAGATAGAAGAGAAAATAAGTATCATCCATAGAATGACGGTAACTGATGATACTAGGCAACTCGAAAGAATACGAGAAGACCAGGAGAATGACGCCGAATTGGGACGTATTATTGAGTGGAAAATAGAGGACAACGACCAGCTTGGGAAGAAATTAGTATTTTAAGTAGGAGCCTGAAGGCATACTGGGCACAGTGGGACTCCTTGATAATAGAAAATAGAATCTTGAAACGACGCCTGGAATTTGAAGATGGCACTGAGAGACTTCAAGTGATAGTTTCGAGAAGCAGATTGTCGGAAGTGTTGCAGCACTTGCACGATGGTATTTCCGGAGGGCACTTTGGCGTGAAAAGAACTCTCGAAAGAGTGAGAGAAAGATTCTATTGGGTGAACTGCAAAGATAATGTGATGGAGTAGTGCCGGAAATGTGAATTGTGTGCCTCTGCAAATGGACCGGTCACAAAACGGAAACCCCCAATGAGACAGTATAACGTGGGGAATACTTTTGAGAGGGTAGCCATTGATATAGCTGGTCCGTTTCCTGAATCAGAGAAAGGAAATAAATACATCTTGGTTGCAATGGATTATTTTACGAAATGGCCGGAGGCATATGCTATACCTAACCAAGAAGCCGAAACGGTTGCAGATGTACTAGTGAAGGAGTTGTTTTGTCGCTTTGGAGTTCCGTTGGAATTACACTCCGATCAAGGTCGGAACTTCGAATCAGCATTGTTTCAAAATGTCTGCAAGCATCTTGGAATCAGGAAGACTAGAACCACGCCACTTCATCCCCAATCGGATGGAATGGTTGAAAGAATGAACAGGAGGTTAGGGAAGTACCTGGCCAAAGTTGTCTCTGAACATCAACGAGACTGGGACCAATATTTACATTTGTTCCTACTGGCGCACCGATCTTCGGTACATGACAGCACAGGGTACTCGCCCGCTTGCGTTATGCTAGGACGTGAATTGCGGCTACCATGTGATCTTCAGTTTGGATTTAAACCTGGAGAAGAGATCGCAGGTGAAGATTACGTTAGTAAGCTTCGTGAAAGATCAAATAGCATTCACGAAAACGTCCGAAAGAATATCCAGGCAGCAAGCGATCGAATAAAATTACAATGTGACACGAGAGCACAAGAAGGTGGTTATCAACCTGGAGATTTGGTGTGGTTGTATAATCCACAAAGAAAACGTGGGTTGTCGCCAAAATTACAAAGACAATGGGAAGGCCCGTACGAAGTGAAGAAAAGGATTAATGATGTAGTGTACCGGATCAGAAGATCTCCCGTAGTAAACCGAAAGTGGTACACTTTGACCGTTTAACATTCTACGCTGGCAACAACCAAGAAAGCTCGAATGATGAGAATGGTGTTTGACAAGTTATTAATCATGAGCCAAATGTAGATTATGAGAGCTTTATGGCGGCGAGATTTGGCGTTGTTGTTGAAAAACAGCAAGATCTGTTTAGAGCACCAGAAGAGTATTCCCTTGCACATTGCGTAGCTCAAGATTTGGCAATGTCAAGGGGAATAGCTGTTGTTTTCAAGAAAAAGTTTGGATGTGTGGATGAATTAGTACAACAGCTGCCAACTGTAGGAAAAGCTTTGGTTCTTTAGGATAAAAATCGTTATGTTTACTATCTGGTCACCAAAAATTCTTCATGGCAGAGACCTAGTTATGGAAAGCTATGGGAGGCTTTGCTGAATCTTAAAGCTCAGATGATGGAAAATGGAGTAACGAAACTAGCGGTGCCTAAGCTAGACTGTGGACTGGATCGCTTAGATTGGAGGATAGTCCGAAATATGCTAGAAGTAGTTTTCCAGGAAACCAACGTCCAGGTCCTTGTTTGTTGTTATCAACCGGTTGCCTACCAAGACCAAGAAAATAGTGTTGACTGTTATTTCCAACGACGCGGTGGATGCACCAGAGGAGATAGCTGCCGATACCGTCATCATTCATTGAATTGGCGTCAAAATGTATTTACGGTTACGAGACGTAACGGTTTTAAAGAGGGGGTAGTGTTGGGAGCTACTATTAGGCAACCCGTCAAACACACAAGCGTTGTAGGTTTTGCATAGTCTCCAGGATTCGAGAATTCTTCTAGCAATCAAACACACAAAACGCCGTCAGCACTGTTTATTCTGAATGGCCCGGGAAGCTTCTCGTAATTACTAGAGGATGAGTCATATCTTCAACTCAGAGTATATATAACACCGCTAATAAATGCAAGGGTCAGTCTATACTAGAATGTCTAATATAAATTATATTGTTGTAAAGTAATAGTAGTTGAGCTTTTGGAAGTTCAAGTGTATACATAAATATTATATGCTGTGTCTAATGTACATGGAGCTTGTAGTATACATAAATAGACAAAGTGTATAATAAATAAATAGTTGTGTTAGTGTTGTTAATGGGCCAATCCTAAATAAGTTAGTTTAAGAAGATATTAGTGCGTGTAAATTCATTAGCGTGATAGTGCTTCATTGTTAATTGGACTGAAAACATATATAAATAAGGCATATACTGTTAATTAGACTTGTGAACAGTGAGTAATAAAGATTCTGGTTATTACTTGTTTTAAATCAAAGAAACGCGGAGCAGTGGCATGTTTCAATATTATATATAAAGATAATGTTGATGTATGTTTGTATACTTAAACTTTAGTCTGTAGGTCACATGTATATTATTTGTTTGTTCTATATTTTTGTCCTGTAAATGGCTGTTACCGTTCGGCAATAAATAAATAGATAAATGTGCTATGTTGAGATGCGAGATAAGTCTGCCGTGTGATCTTGAGTTTGGGTGTCAACTTTGTGATGACATCGTATGCTAGGGCTACTTCGAGACACTCAAGCGCAAGATGCAGGACATCCATGGTGACGTTAGGAAAAATATCCAGATTACAAGTGATCAAATGAAGATCAGATATGACATCAAGATGCAGGAAGCTGGTTTTTAAGAGGGCGACCGATTTTGGCAGTACAACCCCAAATGGAGGCGTCAATTGTTCACGATGTTACAAAGACATTAGGAGGGTCCGTACAAAGTTGTAAAAGGAATCAAAGGCGCGGTATATCGGATTTGTAAGCTCTCAAAATGTAGAACAATAATGGTGCACATTAACCGGTAGTGATGACGCCGGTAGTGCCAAAGAACAGCACGCACTGAGATAAACAAACAGTTACGCTCGTGAGGAGGAATAAAGGTCTGGACTGAGCCATGATTGATTCATATCTCTGTACAGTGGCATCGGCACAATTAGGGGATCATGGAAGAAATTCAAGGTGATCTATTCGGTGTGTTATTGGAATACTCCATGGCGCATTGCGTAACGACGGACATTGAGATGTCCCAAGGACTTGCTCGGTTGTTTAAGAATACATTCGGTAGTCTGGATCAACTTCGACAACAATAACCAGAGGTTAGAAAGACCATACGGATAAAGAACCGACACCGGAGCATTTACTACTTGATGACTAAGCAGCAGCCTTCTGGTAAACCGAATTACCAGGAACTGTGAAAGGCAATAGGGTTCCTCAAGAGTCCGGTGATCAAATTTGAAGACAAGAGGTTGGCCATTCTCAAGATCGGTTGTGGGCTCGAGGGATTGAACTAAAAGGTGATACGAAATATGCTAGAGGTACTGTTCCACAATACCGGGATTCGGATTTTAGTATATGGTTACAATCCAAATGGTACGACGGCTCCTACGAGCTGATTGCTACTTCGATTAACATGGATTCTGCAGAAACGGTTTCGACTGTTCTTACCGCTACAAGGCCTTTCAAAATCCGAGCCAAAGTGTGACAAAACAGCACAGCTTTAAGAGGGCAAGGCGGCGCCGCTTGGTCTACCTGTGATCAGAATGATGGCATTATAATGCAAACTAAGGGTTTGGTGGGTACTCTGTGGCGTTACATCTTCAAATGAAGATGATTGATGGTTCTACTGAGATCGCTTGAGTGACAGATACAAGGCTATTGCATTTAAGGGTAGTAGGGGGGCTAAGCCGCTTTGACAACAGAGATCCACAGCAAGATATGTATACACCGATTCGAGAACAATATGAACAGCTAAGCCGCTTTGGGAAACAAAACGTGCAGCAAGATATGTATACGCCGCTCTGAGAACAAAATTGTCTTTGTGTGTAAATTTGGTGCGTCGGGGGGTCGTTAGGTCTTTGGGGTGTGCGTTCGGTGGAGTCGTTAGATTTTTGTCGTGGGGTGGTGCGCGTGCGCTGGGGTGGAGATATTTTCTTCAGAAATTTTTTTAGCAGCGTTCCCGGTGTTAAATATTAAATAAGATGGGGAAAGGTGTTATACATTTTTTCAAAAAATGTTGTGTGTGTAGAAAATGGAGTTCACGTGTTGGTTCTTGGCCGCTTCGGAGATTTTTCTGGGTAGGTTAAGCTAAAAATTAAAACGCGCGGTGAAGAATTTTTTTTATATTAAGCAAACGCGTGCAAGTGGTAAAGAGTTTTTTAGCTCTCCTCATAAGCTGCGTTTTGTATGAAGTATCAAATAAAATTGAGAAAATATACGAAATGTTATATGATGAGGGTCAAATTTTTAAACGTTTGCAGGTAAAATCTTGTAAAAAGAAGTCGTTCACTTCTCGCGATTTCAATGTCAAGATAAAATAACAAGAATTCGCAGTCGAATATAACCTCGTGTTTGGAATTATAGATCTCTGGTAATATATATGCAAATCATGCCGACATTCGACTTTTAATATAATGTATTTAATTAACATAAGGTGTGTTTGCAAAAACATGTTAAGACTATTTCCTTCTTGGTATGCAAATTATACCACCTTTCACCACGATTTATTTGACTCTCAAATAAAAAAATTAATTTGATGTTATATCAAGCATCTTTTGCTTACATTTTAGCAATTTGAATATATCTAAATATTTAAATGTAATTATACATTTAATTTATGAGGCAATAAAAATTCTTTTACTTTTAGCGGTTTGGTGATGTATGTAGATGACGTATTAGACATTGTATATATATATATATATATATATATATATATAACTCGTTTAATTTTACAAACGTGATAAAAAATTTATAGGTTATGCAAAAACGTGCATGTAGTGAAGAATTTAGCGGTGATCTTTAGAGCTTCGTCTTTGTTTTTATTCTCGTTGCTTTAGTTAATTAAGGAAGGATTTTTTGGTTAAGCAAAAATAGGAAATGTGGTGGATGACATAATCATTCTCAAAATGATGAATGGTGGGGGAAGCTTCTAAACGTGTCCTAAACGGGGCTGTGCCCCATTATTTTTGTATTAAATATCAAAAAGAATAGGAGAAATTATTCGACTCGTATTTTATAATGGTTTTAATTTAAAATATTGGTGTGTGTGTGTGTGCCAAAAAACATGTTAAGACAGGTCACTCGTTATTTTGTTCATGATTGCATCACCCAAATAATTTATACAACTACACTGAACTCGTACCCGGATCTAAAATATAACCTTAAAAAGTATGCAAATCATGTCGTTATTTAAAACGTGGTGAAGAATTTGGATAGTGATGTAATCATTCTCAAATGCGGAATGGTACTCCATAAGGCGTTCTGAACAGAGGCTTTGCATGCATTAGGTGATTGAATACTTCGGAGATTTTAGGTTAAGCAAAAACGTTCACGTGCTGAAGAATCCCCCGAGATTTTTAAAAAATTATTTTTGTATTAAATATATAATGTTAAAAAGAAACACACAAAATTTGAATGTTTTATTTATATTAGTTTCACTTACTGGCATATTTTAATTACATGCTAATGAGTTCATATATGTTCATGCAGTTTGATTGATTCACTGCCGAAACAAAACATTTTTTTACACAGCTGGCAATACTGGGTGTCGTTCTTTTCAATATAATATCAGTAACTATTTACAATACAGCTGAATACTGAAAGGTAAAGTAACTTTCACGCATTTACCTACGTGTACTTAAATTTAATTGAATTCTAAAAAATATATGCATATCTATGGCAGGCAACCCAGCATACACCAATTATATATTCTTAGTGTAAAATTTTATTGTTAGGTGAATAACCAGCCATTTATTATGTAATATTTATTGATACAAGCATGGTAATAATAATTTGCAATGTGCAAAATACCTCTTTTTGTTGTTAAAAGACCGATTTAATTAAACACTATAAAAAGATTGTGAATTATTTATTCTAGTTAAATTTTACAGTGCTAGAGACGCTAATTATTATTAGTACTAGATATAGGTATAACAAAATCTGTATTCCAGATGATAGTATGTTCAAAGGATATTATTATTTAAAAAGACTCTGTAAACATGATTAGTGAAATCATTAAAATTAAGGAATGTAAAGCAAAAATTTGTCCATAAAAGCAAATATATTTTCTAAAAAATGTGCATAACTTAGGGATCTAAACGTTTCAACATCTCGCAAACTGAGATAAAAATTACTTATTTCTTTGCAAAAGACGTTCATATAACGCCCTTTAACAACCGCGTTTAGTAAAGTGCATGGTAGTTAATGACCTCGGCGATTGTGCTATTTATAGTATAATTATAACAACATATCGCTATATGTAAATTATATGGTTCTGGTTTATACCTAAAAACAACTATTTTGCATTATATTTTGTTGATCCTGGCAGAATAAATTACAAGTATAGCTACATTGTCAATACATTTTTATTTTCAAACTCGTTTCAATTATTGTAGAATTTAGTGCTTATAAATAACCTACTTTAATTTAATAAGTTAGTCTTAAATTAATAATTATTGTCAAGAGAAATATATACACATATGGTAAATAATTGCAAGAATGTCTATAATATATCTGAGTTTTAATTCTGTTAAATGGAACATATGGCAATTGTGTAACTTCAAAACATTTTAGCATAATTGTCAATTACCAAAATTCACAATTTTCATCTTATATCAACAAATGTTATTAAATTGATGCTAAACAATAAAAATAATACCGTTATATTTCAAATCATTTTAATAGAAATACGCAATGTTAAGTCGTTATTAAAAATTAATTTAAACAGAATTTTTATTATCACCGTCTGTTGAAGAATCGTAGCAGAATCTGAACTATATCGCTTTTACAAAGCATGTATTCAAGATCACATTTAGTTAGTTTCAAAAAACTTTTCATCATTGTATACGACTGGTTTTAACTTGCAGTAGGTATCAATGACCGAATCAACATTACCACCCGAACATGGTTGACAACTTTAAATTTTATTTTCCCTATTACTTTCAAGATATTAAACATTGGTATATATATATATATATATATATATTGCTGTGATAAGGGGTTGTTTAAGGGTGCACTTTATAGTAAAGGTCATTTGGAAAAGAGTAATTAGCATAGGCAGCAGAAAACGTCATTTATCTAGTGAAAAATTAAGAAATAGAGATAGTTTGTAGATAGTAAGTAGTCAGCACACTGTATATAAAGTAGAAATAGTTTTAAGCGACGCAGATACACATAGGAAGACGCATAGTGGGCGTAGGAATGAGAAATACATGCATTAAGTAGATAGTAAATATTAAATACCCTGTAGATAAAGTTTAGTTAATTTAGGTAAAACAAATAATGAGATTTTTTAGTGGAAGCACGCGTATATTTATAAATAAGTGATAAAGTGTAATTAGACACGCATTAAAGAAGAGTTCCGGACGATTAGATTAATACGGACATAGCAATAGAGCTTCAGGTAGCTAATATAAATGCGTACAAATATCTAACCATTTTTTTATAAGAGAAATGATTAAAAATTGCGTGAACAACATGTAAATATGAAAATTTAAAGTCGAGTTGCATCAGTTGTTTATGGAAAGGCAAGTAATCTATCAAAATACAGCATGTTGATAACGAAAGACAGCTGCGGGCAGGTTGTGATTATGGGGAATCGTGGAGCATTGCATCAGAAACTGCTCTAAAGGTAATTATTTGATTGGTCAGAAATAAGCGACGAGTTCTAGGCCATACCCACGGATGGAGTGGGAATTTGAGAATATATTAGCAAGTACCTTGATAACAAAGACAGTTTTGAACTCAACAAAGGCCGAAGTGCGTTGCCATTAAACAAAGTAATACGTAATAATTATAAAAGTGAAATAAAATGAGTGCGAATATGAAGATTATAATTGCCGTTTAAACGTAAGTACGCTTTTAATAAATTTATTTTAAACTAAAACAAAAAAATAATAGGGCTTCGAAGTCTGAGGGAAATAGACTACGATTCTGATATTCAGGGAAAAATACAGTAATACAATGTTTGATATCCAGGGGAAAAGAAGAATAATACAATTTTGAAGTACGGGGGTGAAACAAACTACAATCTTTAAGTCTGGGGCAAGAATGATAAAAGTCTAAGTTTGAAGAAATTTGAAATAAATTGGGGGTATAATTTAATAATGGTGGTCCATAGTGTAATGGCAATAATTTAAATGGAATCCAGAATTGGGGAAGATCATTTTTATTGGAAGCGTCGATGTGAAAAAAAATAAACCAGGTCAGATTTTTAGTTATAAGACATTTTGTTTTTCTATATAAATTTTTATTTTGAATATTGAATTTGTTGAATATGATATGCTTGTGAAAAGTCAACAAAAGAGGTTGCATACGTATAGAATGAGTAATATGATAACAGGTTTAGAATATTCTACACTTTGTTGATAAAGATAATAAGTTTTTTTTGGTGACTTTGGGTTTTGAGTAAATAGTAGATGATTGTAAAAAAATTAACTAATTGAAAAGTGTATTTTAAATAATTTCAAAAGCTGTACATAACATATTGGTTTCATTATATAAAATCAAAATTAACTGAATTTTATAATTCCAAATAAATGCTAGCCGAGGTCATAAGATTTAAATAGTTCAAAGGCGGAGCCACAAGTTGAATAGGAAATTGATAACACGCAAGGCGGTAACGTATCGAATTTTGTGATTAGTAGACAAGGTTGTTTCAAGATAAAGTCCAGTTAAGTTGATAGCAATACTAATAAGACAGCCGGAGGAGGAGATAATTACAATCTTGTTTATTTGTAGTGAATATTAAAATGGTGGTTCAATAATTTAGAGAGGGCATAGCAATAAATATAACAGCCCAACGTAGGGGCATGATAATTCTTCTAATATCATAGCAATATATATATATATATATATATATATATATATATATACATATATATAGATTTAGTGACATCAGGCAACATTTTTCTTAATCTTTGTTGGGAATTAAACCACTCATAGATTTTAAAATCATCTTTCTTTACGTTTCGATCCATGACCTAGGATCCTTGTCAAAATTGTCAAAACCACAACAAACATATAAGGAGTATTTATCAGGCAACATATTTCTCGCATGGCTATGACAGCTTTTTGTGCTCTATGTAGAGTAATGATTAACGTTATGCTCTTTTGATTATTTGCAATTTACCGGACATGCATCCTTCGTTAAAAGTGAAGGATATTCCCATAGATAATTTGAATAACAATCTATCACCGCCAACACACATCTCTAATTGGATTTTCCTTAAATATATTGGTCAAATTCAACAGAGTCGCCTTGCCAGAGATCATCTCGAGGTTGTTGATTTGTTGATGCTGTTACAAAAACTAGTGGGGGGTTTATCAGACAAATAACTAGGTGATGCTCAGTATCACAACACTTTAGCATTACCTATTTTGATGAATGTGCTATAAAAGCTAGGTACTTGGATAGTTCTCGCAGATAGTGGAACAACAACGATAGTGACGATAGTGGTGCGAAGTTTTCAAGTTAACATGGACAATGTTCTGTACGATTTGTTCGAGAGTGAACAACGCATTTTACACCAACATCTGAAACATGCCATAGTATTGAATGATGTGAACAAAATCAAACGTATACTGTTCAGAGTAGGCGTTCATGTTCCCTTTAAAGCCTTCAAATGGCTAACGCTGACCAATGATACATCCATTGATGTAATGGACATGCTGTTTAATCAACAGAGTAGGTGCGATCAATTTGTATCAAACTTCATGGATGCTTGCAACGGCAAAACAGAGTTAAAATGTCATCAGGTGCGCGGTGTACTAGACGCAATAGAGAGTAATTATAGTTTGAACGATGTATATTTCCTTGAAGAATTACTAACCAACCGAGCTGTATTGAGTACGAAGGCATATCCTATCATGAATATAAAATGCAACTATAAATCACTGGTCACAGCGATTGACGATATGATTGTAGATGTTGTATATTTTGCACAACCTATGGTATTAGAAAAAGTATTGAAGTTAATTTTAAAGTATAAGGTAAATTATAAGTACCAACCTAATGTAGTTGGCCCTCATAGAAACAACATATAACTGGCTCCTCAAGAATTTGGCAATGGAGGGCTCAAAACAGCAACCAGGATGGACGTGTGGTCCGGATTCGGGAAAATGGCCATCAAATAGTATAGATGATTATAAAAAAGTGTATATGCTATTAAAGTTATTGTTTTAGTTTAATACTATTTTTTGTATGTAAATCATGTCATCTTGGTAATCCTACCTGATGCGCTATAGATAGCACTTATTAGATATAATGGAGGATGCTATTGTACGTGTCGCATACCTTTTACAATAAATATATATACCTCGAGTGTTGGTTTAGTACGGGGAGAAATTGTTAGCTGAGAAGGTAATGGGTTTTTACCTGCTTGTTATTTACACATATTCACGGACATCGAAATACTCAAGTTCAACCAAAACAGCGAAAATCAACCTACATCAACGTTTTGCGCTTCGGGCATGAGGAATTATAAACAACTTTCTTGACGTAGAACTAGTGTAGTAATTAGTAGTACATAGATGTAATTTGTGTGTGTGTGTGTCGCTATAATAAAGCATATAACAGTAAAAAATTTTTTATTGATGAATGGCATATGATGGTAAACAAACACGTAACAGCAAATCTACAAAATATGATTTTTGGATATCCAACTATTATGGCTAGAATCTAAATTTAACCATTTCACATATACTTGATTTTTAACTCTCTTCAATACTTTTTCCACTAAATATACATCCGGATAGTGTGTTCGTTGAAGTTCTTCTGCATAGAAGCCACCTAATATTGGTTGTCCTCGACTATCGCGCAATAGGTACTTTAAAGGATTAGTCAAATGCACTTTGTACACCGTAAAAATTTCGTTAGACCAATTTGGTGTGTATCCCTTGGTAAATTGAAGTAGTAGGATAGGGGGATTCTAGCGCAGCGCGGCCGCCGCCGCCGCCGCCGCCGCCGCCGCCGCCAATTTGCATGTAAATTCCCATAAGAAGGAAATGAGGGAGATAAATCTCCTCTTGCTCTCTCCCTGTGGAACTCCTTGTGGAATTTTTTACCCCAACCATTTTGATTACGTCACACCGCATTCTTTCCACCCGCGAGATAAATCTTTCTCCACATTTCCACCCACGAGTTAAACCTATCTTGTTTGGTATCAATTAATATTAAAATTTTCTCAGCTACCCGAATCTCTAAGAATTTTTTAGATTGCATTATCCCCCAGGGAGCTACCCTCATTTTAAGATTTCTTACCTGTTGCGATTTCTGACCGTCCGCATAATTTTTTTTATACATGCAATACATTAAATTAGTCTAAAATTTTACGCAGAATTCGAATCTGTAAACAGATTTGAAATCGGACCACGTCCTGCAAAGTTATACCCCTTTAAAGTCCTGATCTTCTAAATTTTGCTCTTTGCTCTATAAGCAAACCTAACAAATAGTTTTCTTCGTCTAGCCATTGCATCTTTCGAGATAAACCTATCTTGTTTGGTATCAATTAATATTAGAATTTTCTCAGCTACCCAAATCTCTAGGAATTTTTTAGATAGCATCACCCCCCAAGGGAGCTATCCCAATTTTAAGATTTCTTACCTGTAGCGACTTTTGATCGTTCTTATAAATTTTTTTATACATGCGATACATTAAATTAGCTTAGAATTTTACGCAGAATCCGAATCTGTAAACAGATTTAAAATCGGACCACGCCCTGCAAAGTTATACCCCTTTAAAGTCCTGATCTTCTAAATTTTGCTCTTTGCTCTATAAGCAAACAAATAGTTTTCTTCGTCTAGCCAATGCATCTTTCGAGATAAACCTACCTTGTTTGGTATCAATTAATATTAGATTTATCTCGGCTACCCAAATCTCTTTAAATTTTTTAGATAGCGCCATCTCCTAGAGAGCTACCCTGATTTTAAGATTTCTTACCTGTTGCGATTTCCGACCGTCATGCAATACATGCAATGCATACATGCCGCGGCGCTGACCTAACCTATTAATTTTTCCTTTTATCTAACCTAGGTCCACACTTGGTTTTTAATAGAAAAACTCATTAAAAAGCAATTAGTGCCAATGGGGTTTTAATGATAAAACCCATTGAAAAGCAATTAGTGCTAATGGGTTTTTAATGAGAAAACTCATTAAAAACAGCCTAACCTATCAATTTTTACTTTTATCTAACCTAGGTCCACACAAACCCAGCTAACCTAACCTAACTCCGGAGAACAAGGCAATTTCACCCTATGGGGCAATTTCACCCTAACTTAACATCCTACATATATCCGGATATACGTCGATGCGCATCCCTGTCGGCCTAGGTCGGATAACAACATATTCGACTATCTTCGGCGATATACGCCCCCACTCTGTAGAATACATAAAAGAACAATTTTTTCGTATTCAATTTAGTATTCGATAGTAGCTAGCACGGTAAACATGAGCGTCTCCAAGGTGATTAACGTTTCTCAACTTCTTGGGAATAAAGTGAAACCGACAAATGAGCGATTTGGATTATGGCTGTTGACAGAAAATATGTGCAACAATAATCTGGTGACAGATATTGGTAATATTTGTTATGTCGAAGGCGGACAGATGCTGACTGGTGGACTACACACACCAATTACAGAACCATTTTGCGACAATATAATGTTGGTTAAAATTTGCGACCTTTCTGACACCGAACAAGCATCTGCAAACAAAAGGATGTTTATCCTAAAAAAAGAAATTTGTGGTGCATTTAACAGCTATCTACGAAGAAAGTTCAACCGATTTGTTTCCGCTAGGCATGGTGTTAAAGCTAAGCTTCCGTTTTCTCTGGAAAGCACTAACAAGATGGGCCAGAGAGTAAAAGAAATTATCGGAAAAGAAGACCTCGAATACATTAATAAAAAATTCCAAAATCCTATATGTGTTCCATACAAAGTGGAACTAGCAGATGTTAAGTTGGAAACTTTATTGGAGGAACTACCAGATATATTAGACGGAGTCAAAAAAGATTATTATTATCTTTTTGACATGGATGTAACCCAAGATTTTGCGGGCATATTTAGCAAGATGGAGATGTGTAATTATTTAACTACAAACCATAACTTTTGCTATAAGGGCGAATACGAAGAAAAGTGTAATATTATAGTTGACAACGATAAAACTGTGGGAATTGATTGTTTAACATGGCTGACAACCAATGCAAGAATTAAGATATACAACAAATTTGTGTGTCAGATAACAAGTCCTGGTGTTAATAAACAACTTGGAAATCATATACTAGATTTTTTACGTTGTCCAGATATACGTTTAAGGGAAACATTTGCGTCTACTTTGGCCAAAGAACATGGTATTACGCGATTGGAAGCGACAATATACAACTGTGCAATTGGAAGCTATGTCAGTGCGGAACGGGTGTATAATCTCTTAAAAGACTGTTTAACGTTATTGGAAGATAGTAAGTTATACTTCCTAAAGGCGCCAATGTACTCGGTACCACTTGCCAAAATGTGGAGTAAGCTATTGGACAAGCTACAAAATAGCTGCTGTTTAGTGTATAATAACCTACTACAGTACGTGTATTGGTGGAATGGCAATACAAAGAAATTGACGGGCTTGCAAATTAAGTTGTCCGAAAAACCAAAAGAAAGGGAAACATTGATAAAGTATGTGCTTTCGGCTTTTAGTTTTAACTATTTACCCGTAAATTATTTGGAGATAGTAGAGGAGGAAGACAGCCAAGATAAAATAAAAATCTTACACAAGTGCTACATTAAAGCAGGTAGTACATATTTTACACAATCTGCAACACCATATTCTACAATTTCAAAAGAAATAGTCATTTCGGAATTGGGATTGATAAATACACCTAACATTCGCCCAGAGGTTGTACAACAACGCGCAAATATTGGTAGTAAACTCTATCCGTTTACGCTAAAGGAAATTGCCCCATTATGCATTCCATACGCTGTAAGTGGAAGGAAAAGACAACTGGAATTGGAGGAAATGGATGCAAAAAGGCGAAAATTGGACTACATGGAAAACACTGCGACAATACGCGAACAATACAAAGATGTGTTAGACAAAGAACATCTTATTAGAGAAAATGAGGAAGAATTAAAAAATTATTTTATGTGGCGATGGGCTGACTTAGATACATCCGGGTTGTACAAGCTGTATACATTTGCGGTTAGTAAGAAAGTCTCTTTTAGTTATGTAGGCGTTCTTGCAGAAAAGGATGGTACTAAATCCGTATACTATTTAAAAGGTTATTCTAAAAACGTATTTATCAAAATAGCAGATAACAAAGACGAACTAAGGAATGCGGGTTTCGTAACCTTGGCGTACACCACACGCAAAGGGGTTCCGCTAAACATCGTATATTTACCTAGTAAAGAACCTTTCGGATCATTTAAAACCGAGGGTCTTACAACCTATAACAACCATATATTCCCAAAAGTGGTGGACATGCAACTACGCAACAGTGTGTGGGAGAATAAGGATTTTCTCCAATACCGACAAGAAGAAGTCGATCAAGCTAACAAGATACGTATGCAGGATATAGTGGGAAAGCTGCGATTAAAAGATTGTCACAAGCTGCAAGAATTACACGAAGGAATGGATCTGGTTGTCGATGGAATCAAAGACTTTAAATATAGAGGCAAACTTCGGTACATTTTACAATTGGAAAACCTAGACGGTATCTATGTATCAAACTATTGGCTAGAAAAGGAAATAGAGGACTTGGGTATCGATTTAAATTTTAAACTGCGAATAAAGTTAGATAAAATTAAAGCCACTCCAAACAAACATAAAGAAAGGACTGTCTTCTGTGTATAACTTTGTATTAAAATTAAGTTTAAATGACTCCATGCTTGGTATTAAATATTTTTAAATTTGTTATGTATAATGTCGGAATAAACATTTTATAATAGTATATAACATTGTTCTTTATTTATAAAAGGCTGTGACGTTACCCCGAAATAGCAGTTGCACAGAGAGGGGTGCGCATGGGCAGTGCTCATGGGCAGGGGTGCGCACGCGCAGGGGTGCGCATGGGCAGGGGTGCGCACGCGCAGGGGTGCACATGGGTTGGGATGTGTCTGGGCGTACACGAGGGAAGCGGATGTTAACAGACACCAAGCATCCAATTCTTTATTTGGATGGTATCGAGTACTTGCCTGCGTATGTATCCGGAGTAAAAGCATACGATTTGTATACGCAGCTTATTAATAAAATTAGTTTATCGAGGGAAGATGACAAGCGTAACGTCACCCTGGAAGCACATCAATCTACGCATGGGGGCGTAAAGATATAAGATGGTTTGTTTATATTTGTATGGATTTTGTAAATCTATTGTATATATTAGTTTTAAGATTCCATAATTTTTAAGTTCTTCTCCCACCTTCCAAATCCTTCCGGCTTCTATCCTGGTTAACAGAGTATACGTGTTATCTCCACGTAGTATTCGCGGGACACGGCGGTTTTAGATTTCTCGGGAGATGGTTGGCTAAGGCATATGTCTTGGGTAGCGAAAAAAAAAAGGGTTTAAAGATGGAGTTAAATAAAGATGGGTAAAAATTAGAGGTTTGGGGTCTTTAAAAGGCATAACTTTGTAAGAGGTGGTTCTATTTAAAATCCATTTACAGGTTTGGGGTCCCTAGAAAAATTTAATGTTAGTTGATACCTAGCAAAATATATTTATCTTAAAAGAGTGACTACCCCGCGGATAATAAATACAATATACCACTTGTCGACGAAAAAGTTGTAGGGGAATTCAAAGACGAATTTAATGGGGGTCCAGTATTAGAATTTGTTGGTAGTAGGGCTAAGTCCTACTGTATTGTATGCGAGAAAGATACAATTAAAAAGATTAAATGGGTCTCACGAAGTGTAGTTAAGTAAAACCGCGGGTGCTACAACCTATAACGAGCATATATTCCTAAAAGGGGTGGGCATGCAACTACGCAACAGTGCGTGGGAGAATAAGAATTCTCTCCAATAAGAAATTAAAGTTTCCATGTACGTAGCACCAGTCATTGGGTAATGGTAAAAATGCTAAACCTATAAAGGTGATTATTAATTGTGGTTTAGAAAAATAGCAGTTTTCGCGGACTATATAAAATAGCTTAGACTGGTTAATGTATATGGTTACATATTCTCGTACACATCCACAAACATCTGTTTAAGTCCACAATGGCGATACCGGTAGTTTTTGTTTAACAAATAGTAGGAAAGATACGTTAGGTGTTAGTGTGTGGATGCCTATAGGATCGTTGGATTCAAAAGGAACGGTGCGGCGAAATGTATGGTGGCATCCGTTAGAATAATCGAAAGTGGTTAATCGATCGTATTAGATGTTTAAATAAGCGAAAGTGTAAAGGCCTACAGAAGCAAAATTTAATCATCAGACGAAAAAGTGCGCGATGTGCTATAGAAAGTATAAAAAAATGGTGCTTTGCATCGGTCCTAACAGTAAAAAGGAGAGTGACTTTTTCTAGCAATTACAAGAATAGCAGTAGCGCAGCGAAGGGGTATGCATGTATTATACAACGCATTGTTAGTTTACGGGTAGCTCGAACGTGTAATTGATCACGACTTAAAGATCCCTCGGAGGTTTAAAAATTCTCAGCCCATTGTCGTTTGAAAAATGTTTGTAAATTATCAGAACGGTAGCGGGCCGAAGTATAAGTTAGATGGATGATTGACTGAGTTTTTCTGCCTTTTACGAGGGAATCGGAAGTTGACAGACATCGAGCATCTAATTCTCTATTTGGGCGATATCGAGTACTTTCCGGTTCTAGAAATCATTACATGCTACCGACCGCTATGTGGAAGATTTGGTTCTAGGAAATGAGCAACCTACGAAAGTACGGAATACTTGGTATTAATGCTAATTGGTTTAGTGGCCGCGCTCGTGCACTCTTCGAGTGTCTTCGGCAATCCTCGATTGTTTCCAAAGAAAATATTCAACCTGCCATTCCCGAAAATATGACGTAGAAGTGATTTAAAATTAAATTGCTTTATTAGTAAGTATCCAGTAGACAACAAGTTGGTATTCCCTTAGTAATGGTTTAAAGTGTTTTTATTAAGTTTTTGGTTATAGTAGCACTGCATCTTCTACAGCACGATTTGCACACAATTTGTGTGCGTGTGCTATCACCCTTTTGGATTTTTAATATGCACGCGATCCGTATAACATGGAAGACGTTTCCGATGTTTCTACTAACTGCATTCGCAGCATGGGCGATGCGAACCAGGTGCATGCATTGGCGCTAAATGTATTGGACGAGCAGCAAGGATTATGACGTCATTTAGTTCCCCGCTGAATCCTCAACTTCGTTCGGGTGTCTTCGGAAACCTTCGGTTTGCATTCTATAGGGTACATAAAGCAGGTACGCTAGAGTAAACTCTTTAGTTATAAGTTAGTTCGCTTACAAGTTTAACCAAAGTGCTTTAGTGCAGATTTTGTTTTGTACTAAAATGGTACCTGCAAACGTTTTTAAATGCGAGCCCTGTCACGTCTACTTTACCAGGAGGGATGCTCTCAAACGGCACCAGAACAAATGTCGTGGTGTAACATCGTCCACGGTTAAGCTTATACATCCGTCGGCAGCAAAGTACTTAAACTGTGGGACTTGCGGTATCGCTTTTACGAGAATGGACAGCTTACAGCGACACAAGGAAAAACAGCACGGCATGTCATTAAGCCGTAAACGTTCAACTCCGCCAGCTGTTAAAGGGCCTTGTACGAAACAACCACGAATTATGTGTAAAGTATGCGATTTCGAAATGGAAAAAACTACGTATGCCGCACACTTAAGGAGCAACAAACATAAAAATGCATCAGTTACCGCTACTAGCGACGATGGTGTAGAAATGGTTAGCACAGCGTTTAACAACCGTATGGCTAGCTATCGCATAAAGAACGCCCGTGTCGGCGATGGAGTGCCCGAGTTTCTTTGGAAGCAGAAAGAGCGATTTATTCGATTAATTAATGAAAAAAGAATACAACATACAGCAGTAAAAGTCTACTGCGAACTCTACGGCGTTTACACCAAAATGGGGGAAGAAACTACCGATGTGAAATCCTTTAACACAAAAAAATGTGGATATAACGTCTTCTAGTAATCTGGAAAATATGTACGAGGTCTTAAGCGAAACCATGCGAACAAAATCAGAGTTATTTGAAACATGTGGGTCCGGTTGGTCTTTGGAAAAGGTGCTCTATTTAGAAATAAATATTAATAAGTATAAGCCGATATGAGTTCTAGGTTAAGAATAAAAAATTGTGAATATGTATTTAGAAATGTGGTTTACAAAATTTAAACTGTATTAGTAAAAATTGTCTGTAATAAAAAGTTTTAAGAATAGGCTTTAGATTTTCTTTTAGGTATGAGCTGCAGGAAAGTTATAATTTAGAGGGTGTGTGTAAAATGGTAAGGGGTGGTCCTGTTTTAAATCTGTTTACAGATTCGGATCCTGCTCACATAACCACATGACCATATGACCACCACATGACCATATGACCATACGACCATATGACCATGTTAAGTTAGGTTAGTTGGATGTATTGCATGACTAAAAAAATGTTTAAGGACGGTCGGAAATCGCAACAGGTAAGAAATCTTAAAATCAGGGTAGCTCTCTGGGAGATGGCGCTATCTAAAAAATTTAAAGAGATTTGGATAGCCGAGATAAATCTAATATTAATTGATACCAAACAAGGTAGGTTTATCTCGAAAGATGCATTGGCTAGACGAAGAAAACTATTTGTTTGCTTATAGAGCAAAGAGCAAAATTTAGAAGATCAGGACTTTAAAGGGGTATAACTTTGCAGGGCGTGGTCCGATTTTAAATCTGTTTACAGATTCGGATTCTGCGTAAAATTCTAAGCTAATTTAATGTATCGCATGTATAAAAAAATTTATAAGAACGCTCAAAAGTCGCTACAGGTAAGAAATCTTAAAATTGGGATAGCTCCCTTGGGGGTGATGATATCTAAAAAACTCCTAGAGATTTGGGTAGCTGCGAAAATTCTAATATTAATTGATACCAAACAAGATAGGTTTATCTTGAAAGATGCAATGGCTAGACGAAGAAAACTATTTGTTAGGTTTGCTTATAGAGCAAAGAGCAAAATTTAGAAGATCAGGACTTTAAAGGGGTATAACTTTGCAGGACGTGGTCCGATTTCAAATCTGTTTACAGATTCGAATTCTGCGTAAAATTTTAGACTAATTTAATGTATCGCATGTATAAAAAAATTTATGCGGACGGTCAGAAATCGCAACAGGTAAGAAATCTTAAAATGAGGGTAGCTCCCTGGGGGATAATGCCATCTAAAGAATTCTTAGAGATTCGGGTAGCTGAGAAAATTCTAATATTAATTGATACCAAACAAGATAGGTTTATCTCGTGGGTGGAAATGTGGAGAAAGATTTATCTCGCGGGTGGAAAGAATGCGGTGTGACGTAATCAAAATGGTTGGGGTAAAAAATTCCACAAGGAGTTCCACAGGGAGAGAGCAGGAGAAGATTCATCTCCCTCATTTCCTCCTTATGGGAATTTACATGTAAATTGGCGGCAGCGGCGGCGGCGGCGGCGGCGCTGCGCTAGAATCCCCCTATCCTACTACTAATTGATCTCTATGTTTACTAATGCGAACATGATCCCCAACAGAAAATTTTTTACTCTTTAAGTTAACTGTTTTGATCGTACTGTATACTGTATTGAAAAGTTTGCGTTCATTGCGTTTTGACACATCTACAGGTCGCATGCCGATTGTTCGATGTTTGGTGTTGTTATATGCAGTCACGAGTCAGGATAGTATATTCAGCCATCGATACGAACCATTCAAACTGAATTGTTTCCACATTTTTGACTTTAAGGTACGATTAACGCGTTCTACTACGCAAGCTTTTTTATTGCTGTACACACTATAATGTGTAATCTCATATTTTTCCATTAAAGCCTTAAATGTTGAATTATAAAATTCTATTCCCAAATCCGTTTGAATGTACCGTGGAATACGATGGTCTTTGTTGAAAATTGATTGAAAAGCGTTTGAAACAGCCTTACCCGTCTTGCGCTTAACCGGTACGGCCCATAAGTATTTAGAAAATACACCGATAACAACTAGAATGTATCTAAATCCTTTATTCATCTTTGCATATGGGATCATTTCCACCAAATCGGCTTGAAACAGCCTTGTTTAATCCTTTTGTGATTACATGTCTTCTAGGAAAGTTAATGCGAGCAGGCTTATGTAACTCGTAGACGATTTGCTCCTTTACAGACATATTGCTAATATGTGTGTGTGTGTGTGTGTGTATGGTTGACGGCTATATGCGTGCGTTTTTAAGTTTCTCTTGCAACTGTTGAATATCTGCTTGAATTCGTGCAATGTCTATTCTAAATTGTGCTTTCACTTGTTGAATAGCAGCGTCTAGTGTCTTATATATGCTATTCATAGAATCATCCATCCTTTTGGTTACGATTTGTGCAATATTAGCGTTCACAGTGGCTGGAACAAGGTTACTCATCATCTCTTCAAAATGGTTAAAGTCTTATCTTGTAACATACTCGCGCGAAAATTGTGTTATCATACTGTTTGTTGTCTCCTTCACAAGCGTGTCTATATACTGCTGAATAGTGGAACCACTTCCAAGCGTTGGTTCGCCCTCTTGCTGGTGTAGCGTTGCTAACCGCTTTTCTAAGTACGCTTGCGTGACTGCATCATAATCTTCTTGTGCTGTAGCGACGCGCGCTAATCTCATGTTGTCAAAATAGTAGTAATCATCATAAGAAATATATGAAGCACAGTCAGACGCATGTCCAAACTTGTCGATAACCATCGTGATAATGAATAACAAGTCGCACAATCTCCACAGACTGGACTGGGCTATGAGGATTGTGTTCCCATGCCTCCTCTATTGGTGGTGCGGCGATTGGTGTGGAATTGCGCACCTGATCGAGAAATTTAGGGCGTCTTTTAGAAGTAGATTGTACGTCATGTTGTTGTGGTAACCAGTGCTGGCTTTCGATCTTGGACTCCTGTTTAATATCTTTCAGCAGACCGGTCTGAAGTGTTTGTAAACGTTTTGTAATAGGTGCATAGGCTTTACTTAATGCAAGCTCCTTTTCAACTACACCTGCTTTTAGCGCTTGTAATTTCCTCTTGACTGCCTTTCGTACTTTTATGAGTTCTCGTTTGGTTTTCACGTCGTCTGCCATCGTCTAGAAACGGGTAGGAAGTGATATGCTATTTATGTGCTTTATAAGTATATATAGGTGTCAAAACCTTTTCGGTAGCGACCGTTCTGCAAATCGCCATCTTTATTGATCACCAGGAACCCATACCGATCTCGCCAGCATACGCCGCACAATTCTTTAAACCGGTTAAACGACATATCCGTGTTTACATGGTCAGCGTATACGTGTTTTAAATTGAGTTCATCTTGTTTGAATAGCACTAGGACATTAGCATTGTCTCTAATCAATTGTTTAGGTATTTTGGAATAGGTCTGTCATAGGTAAAAACAATAAATGGCCTTATGTCGGCCCAAAGAAAAATATTCTCGCATTACATTTTGTTTATCGCACGACACGTCATCGAAAATAAATATCGAATTAGGTTTTGCATCCGCTGGAGTAACAATTGCATCCCATTTGTTAAACGCAAAATATCCTATTCTTTTTATTGGTTGTAATAACCTGTCTAGGTACTGATACTTTGGTTGATACGAGGATTTTGAGTAGAGATAAACGTTTTCAAAGCGTACACCATTCGGATGTTTCAAGAGACCGATGACTACATTAGTTTTACCACAATTGGATGGACCTGTAATGATACACCGTATTGTTGATGGTAATAGTAGTCCATGCTTTTGCACGTTAGTGTTGTTGCTGCAGTTGTGGTCCGTAATTGGCAACGCCAATTGTTGCTTTACCAGACGCATTCTATCCATATACTAAAACGTAATTGCAGTATGGTAAGCATTTAAGCGAGTAATTCTACACGCATGACCAGTCTCCTTTAAACCTTTCGACTGACAAGATTAATGAAATCCTATCGTGGCTACGGGTTACTCAATAGTGCTATCAATCGTTTACCGGTAGAATTACATTTACCAGGCTATTGCTTCTGTGGACCGGGTACTAAGCTTCAGAAACGCCTCGAGCGTGGTGATATAGGTCGTAATCCCTTAGACGCAGCCTGCAAACTACACGACATCGCCTACGATCTTTCTACAGACTTAACAACCCGACACCAAGCTGATCGACGTCTTGCCGAAACAGCACAAAAACGTCGTACTGCACCCAACGCTTCGTTAGGTGAAAAACTTGCTGCGTTTGCTGTTGGTTCTGCAATGAATGCCAAAGTTAAATTTGGTATGGGTTGTCGCAAGAAAACGATAAGGTGTAAAGGAAAACGACGTGGTCAGCGTCTACGTACAGGAAGTGGTATACCATTCAAGCGTTTAATTCGCACCATTTGGGAACGCATTAAAAACGTTCGTCCGACCGATCTTATTAAAACTGCTAAACTTGCAGGGGCACCGATTAAAGATATAACAGATGAAATTCGTGGCATCCCACGTGTAATCCCTGTACCCAAAACTGGTGGTTTCCTACCTTTGATACCTATTTTGCAGCCCTTTCCGCAATTGGAGCGTTGTCTGGTGGAGCAGCTGGGATTGCAAAAGCTGTCAACGATGCTAAACTTGGACAACAACAATTAGATGAAGCGAAACGACATAATATGGCACAAGAGGCAGTGACACTTGGAAAGGGTCTCTATTTGAAACCTTATCGCCGTGGACATGGACTGTACCTAACGCCTTTTCTTACACACGGGCAAGGTTTGCGTAAACAAAGACAACGAAAAAAACTCAACGCATTCGTTAAACCTACCTATGCGAGCGTTGACCAATGTTGACTTGAACAAATACATAAAACGTTTACCAATATCCCACTTTCGTGGAATATTCATGCGCAATTCACTTCCAAACACAATTCGTTGGCGAGAATGTGGTATTCTTAATCATGATACTACACGTGGTGTGGGAACTCATTGGACCGCGTACAAAAGATGGTTCAAGGGCAGTCTATTATGATAGCATTGGTAATCGACGACCTCCGAGGGAACTTGTCAAATACTTAACCTCATCAGGACCATGCACTCTCTATTATAATTATGAACAATTTCAACCGCTTAACACTGTTACCTGTGGACACTTCGTATTGAAATTTTACTGCAAAATAGTCCTCCGTTAAGTTTCTAACAACGTTATATATTATTTGATTTTAGTGTATTTTTAACTGTTTTGTATAAAAGTGTTTAATTAAAACCATATATTGCAAGTGTTTCAGGAATTTGCTTTTATTACTCCATCCCAACTACGAATACGACTAGTTGTTAGTTTATCGTCAACTACCGAACATGTACACATTTACTTTAACTGGAACTGAATCTACGCTCACCGCAATCATCAACCCACCAATTGTTCTCGATGATGACCATGAATACGTTATTGGTCTTACAAACTTTGATACATATTTTCAATTCCCAATGTAACGGAAGCGAACAATAAATTTTACATTGATGACATCGTGCTTACTTTACCAGAAGGAACTTATGAAGTGGCAGATATTAATAAGTTCGTACGACGTAATCTGAACGATCCCCGTGAACGCACTTCATCCAAACGTTATCTTATTGATATTCGAGCCAATAATAACAGTTTACATACAGAAATCAAAGCATCAGGTATAGTGGATTTTACACAACCAAATTCACTTGCTTCGTTGCTGGGTTTTGAAAAACGTAAACTACCAGCTCTCACTACTGCTATTTCGGACCATCCGGCACAGGTCTTTCCAACCAATTCTATATGTATTGAATGTAATCTTGTGGTCGGATCGTATCGGAATAGCAAACCTGTACACATTTTGCATCAATTCTTTCCTGCAGTTGCTGCAGGGTACAAGATTATTGAAAACCCCGTGAACGTCAACTATATGCCACTTAATACACGAATCATCGATCGCATCATTGTTAAAATAGTTGATCAAAACGGTAATCTCATCACTTTTCGTCGGGAAACCATCACGATTAGACTTTATCTAAAGCGTCTTTAAACAATGGTTTTGCGCTATGAGCATAAACCACCAAAACCTATTAATAGACGCATTGTCAGCACCTTTACCAGTTACAAGACACCAGTGCACCGATTAACACCGGAAAACGTTAAATTTCTGCAAACATTAGGACTCAAAGTGCTACATAGCTAAAATGGATAGTAATATTTTAAATGTTACGCAACGTGCTATATTTGATACAACCATCGTCAATGCCGACAAACATATGCATACTCCGTACTCCAATACCACGTATGAGAAGAACGATGTTATACGGATTCCAATAGAAAACGAAGATGTCTATACACTACCATGGGACAGCGTAATTTATATTGAGGGTACAATGAATAAGTCAGATGGTGGCGTTTCGCCTACAGCCGATTTTGTCAACAACGGAGTTTTATTTTTATTTGATGAAATTCGTTATGAACTTGGTGGAAAGACTATTGACCGCGTTCGTAATCCAGATATAACTACGACTATTAAAAATTTCCTATCCTACGATTATAGCGAAAGTCGTCGCTTTAGAAACGCCGGTTGGTCCCCCATCGATAAGCTTGATCTCGTTGATGCTAATGGTCATTTCAACGTATGCATTCCCTTGCGCATGGTTTTAGGATTTGCGGAGGACTACCGAAAAATTCTTTTGAATATCAAACAGGAGCTTATTCTTATTAGAAGTAGTGCTGACGATGCAGCTATATCGAATTTTGATACCAAAGAGTCAATCAAAATTACTATTACACATATATCATGGCGGATTCCACATATAACCGTTACAGATGCAGAGCGCTTAAAACTACTCAAACATATTCAACGCAATGCCACCATGGAAATAAGCTTTCGCAGTTGGGAACTACACGAATATCCAGAATTACATACAACACACACGCATACGTGGGCTGTGAAGACGGCTTCTCAAGTGGAGAAACCACGTTTTGTTATTGTCTGCTTTCAAACCGATACATCGCGCAAAAAGGGGCGCAGTCAGTTCGACCACTGTAAGTTGACCAATATGAAATTACATCTGGGTTCATCTATGTATCCTTACGATAATCTTAACATTGATTTCGATACCAATCGCTATTCTATACTATATGAGATGTATGCACAGTTTCAACAATCGTACTACGGTGGTGTCAGCGAGCCGATATTAACACCCAATGAATTTCAAACGCACGCTCCACTTGTAGTCATCGATTGTTCCCATCAAAACGAAATAGTGAAAGTGGGAGCGGTTGACGTACGATTAGAATTTCAAATGAAAGAAGCACTTAAAGCTCACACTACAGCGTACTGCCTCATTCTACACGATCGTTTGGTCCGCTACAATCCTGCAACCAATATTGTGAGTGAAGTCTAAAATTAATAGTCCATTAGTTGTCGACGTTCAAAGGTTTAAAATTGCACATAATAACTTTGTGTTTAAAGAAATAGCTGTTTTACAACTATCCCTATCGAATGGAGTTGCAATAACATATGTGCTGAAACCACCATATTCTTGGAACTGTCTATCAGCTTGCTTCAAATACCAAAAAGTATGGTTAAGCAAAAACTTTCACGGTATATCTTGGGATGATGGCAATTTACAATGAATTTCCACACCTAAATGTTATTAACCTAGAAGATTTAGGGTGTACTCCTCTACATAAATTAAAGTATTACACCAATTCACACAAGTATTTCTAGCATACCACACGACATTCGTCATTCAATTGCGCAACCACAGATGTAATTGTACTCAAAAACTGGTTTGTACATATAACCAATTATTCATTTTTAATAAAGAATAATGTTTACATTAAGTAGTGTTTTTATTTGTATATTTTATACCTACATACATACATATTCCTTGAGACTAGTAAGATGTGTTTCAAAAAATGTCTTGAAATAAGTTTAATTGTAAAACTTACTAACGAATCTGTAAGTATCATATTGAAAAATTCCTCTTAACGGATATGTATTTTGCATTTTTATGCAAACTTTATGTTACAATAATACAATTAAAAAATTATATTCCACTACCGAGGTATTAAATTTTAAAGTATGTTATAGTTGTGTAAACATAAAAGGCATTGGATAGGTTTTTTATCATCAAAGTAGTACATTTTATTTAATCCCACCTGTAAAATGATTAATTTCTTAAACCTAAGTTTCATAAAATTTATTCTCCAAAGATCAACCAACTATAAACCAGAACTATTAAATTTACATAAATTTCGGTATTATTTTAATTTAAACTATGCTCATAAAAGTCGTTTATATATATAGCACCAACATTGTTACTACCTATTAATATCAAATCTTTAAAGGAATTTACAGTCATGATTAATTAATAAGTGGTCTTTTATTTGTACACATTTTGTATATGTTGTTTTAGTTCCATTGACGACCTATTATTAGTAATCTGTTTATTATTTTATTGACGATATAAATTTTAGGATTGGAAGGGAAAGATAAGAAATCTTCCTCTGACATTTATATGCACTCCGCATAGTTGTTTAAGGTAGCAAATATAAATAAGCTGTTTAATGTGTTGTAGAAGAATGTTTACCATTGTATTATCGGTATGTATAAACTTACTTACTATAGTTATTAAAATCTCCAAGATGCACTTACTTAATGTGTTTTTAACGGAAGTAGAAATTGTGAATTTTGGTAATTAACAATTATGCTAAAATGATTTGAAGTTATGCAGTTTCCATATATAATTTACATATATCGGTATGTTGTTATAAATATCACAACCTCGAGGTCATTAACTACCATGCACTTTACTAAACTATAATTAATAAAATCCCCGTACATTTAACTAAGATACATTTTTCTTAATGTGGAAGTCTTATCTATATTTTATTCAAATACAAAAGATAGGGACAATTAAAGAATGTAAGTTTTTGTAAATAAAACATTAAAATATTGTGTGTTTCTTTTTAACATTATATATTTAATACAAAAATAATTTTTTGAAATTCTCGGGAGATTCTTCAGCACGTGCATGTTTTTGCTTAACCTAAAATTCTCCGAAGTATTCAATCACCTAATGCGTGCAAAGCCTCCGTTCAGAACGCCTTATGGAGTACCATTCCGCATTTGAGAATGAGTACATCCCCATCCAAATTCTTCACGACGTTTTAAATAACGACATTATTTGCATACATTTAAAGGTTATATTTTAGATCTGGGTACGAGTTTAGTGTAGTTGTATAAATTATTTTGGTGATGCAATCATGAATAAAATAACGAGTGACCGGTCTTAACATGTTTTTTACATATACACACACATATTAAATATATATTGAAATTGCTAAATGTAAGCAAGAACACCTTGATATAAGATCAAATTAATTTTTTTATTTGAGAGTCAAATAAATCGTGATGAAAGGTGGTATAATTTGCATACCAAGAAGGAAATAGTCTTAACATGTTTTTGCAAACACACCTTATGTTAATTAAATCCATTATATTAAAAGTTGAATGTCGGCATGATTTGCATATATATATTACCAGAGAGCTATAATTTCAATAAAAAAACACGAGGTTTTATTCGACTGCGAATTCTTGTTATTTTATCTTGGTAATAAAATCGTGAACAACATGTTTTTACAAGATTTTACATGCAGACTTTATAATTAGATCCATTATATCACATTTCGTATATTTTCTAAATGTTATTCGCTACTTCATACAAAATACAGCTTTTGAGGAAAGCTAAAAAATTCTTTACCACTTGCACGTTTTTACTTAACATAACAAATTTCTTCATATAGGTAAAATCACCACTTCGCTATGCTCTCGGCTACCTAGTTTCGGCTACTTTTCCAAAGTCATTGTGACGTCATAGCCTTTTATAAATAAAGAACAATGTAATACTATTTTAAAATTTTTATTCTGGCATTATACATAACAAAATTTAAAAATATTTAATGCCAAGCATGGAGCCATTTAAACTTAATTTTAATATAAAGTCGATTGTTTAACATGGCTAACAACCAATGCAAGAATTAAGATATACAACAAATTTGTGTGTCAGATAACAAATCCTGGTGTTAATAAACAACTTGGAAATTATATACTAAATCTTTTACGTTGTCCAGATGCACGTTTAAGAACAACATTCGCGTCTACTTTGACCAAAGAACACGGTATTACGCAATTGGAAGCGACAATATAAAACTGTACAATTGGAAGCTATGTCAGTGCGGAACGGGTGTATAATCCCTTAAAAGACTGTTTAACCTTATTGGAAGATAGTAAGTTATACTTCCTAAAGGCGCCACTGTACTCGGTACCGCCAAAATGTGGAGTAAGTTATCGGACAAGCTACAAAATAGCTGCTGTTTAGTGTATAATAACTTGCTACAGTAAATGTATTGGGGGAACGGCAATACAAAGAAATTGACGGGCTTGCAAATTAAGTTGTCAGAAAAACCAGAGAAAAGGGAAAAATTGATAAAGTATGTGCTTTCAGCTTTTAGTTTTAACTATTTACCTGTAAATTATTTGGAGATAGTAGAGTAGGAAGACAGCCAAGATAAAATAAAAATCTTACACAAGTGCTACATTAAAGCAGGTAACATATTTTACACAATCTGTAACACCATATTCTACAATTCCAAAAGAAATAATCATTTCGGTATCGGGGTTGATAAGTACGCCTAACATTCGCGCAGAGGTTGTACGACAACGCGTAAATATTGGCAGTAAACTCTCTTCGTTGACGCTGCAGGAAATTGCCCAATTATGCACGCCATACGCTGTAAGTGGAAGAAAAAGACAGCTGGAATTAGAGGAAATGCATGCAAAAAAGCGAAAGTTGGACTAAATGGAACACACTGCGACAATACGCGAACAATACAAAGATGTGTTAGACAAAGAACATCTTATTAGAGAAAGAGGAAAGGATTAAAGGATTATTTTATGTGCCGATGGACTGACTTGGATACATCCGCGTTCTACAAGCTGTATGTATTTGTGGTTAGTAAGAAAGACTCTTTTTAGAATTTTAGAATAGTATTACATTGCTCTATATTTATAAAAGGGTATGACGTCACAACGACCTTGGAAAAGTAGCCGGAACTAGGTAGCCGAGAGCATAGCAAAGTGGTGATTTTACCTATATGAAAATGAAAATGAAGAACTTAAAAATTTTTCGAATAAATTTTGGTAGGAAATATTTAATAAATAAGTATATGTTAATGAAACACATATTTTCTAAATGATATTGGTGCTAAGGAAAGCTATTTTTATTAAGTTCTATAGTTTGAGAGTGACGTAAAAACCTTGATGCTACACCTTGAGTTGTAAAAGTTAATACATAAGTCTTGATATAAGATCAAATCAAATAATTTGAGAGTCAAATAAATCGTGATGAAAGGTGGTATAATTTGCATATATTTTAAATTCATACGGGTATAATTAAAAGATTATATGTTAGATCCGACTGCAAGTTCAGTGTAATTGTATAAATTATTTTGGGGTGATGTAATCAAGAAGGATATACGGCATACCTGTCTTAACAAGTTTTTGCAACACACCTTATATTAATTAAATACATTATATTAAAAGTCGAATGTCGGCATGATTTGCATATATATTACCAGAGATCTATAATGCCAAACACGAGGTTATATTCGACTGCGAATTCTTGTTATTTTATCTTGACATTGAAATCGCGAGAAGTGAACGACTTCTTTTTACAAGATTTTACCTGCAAACGTTTAAAAATTTGACCCTCATCATATAACATTTCGTATATTTTCTCAATTTTATTTGCTACTTCATACAAAACGCAGCTTATGAGGAGAGCTAAAAAACTCTTTACCACTTGCACGCGTTTGCTTAATATAAAAAAATTCTTCACCGCGGCGTTTTAATTTTTAGCTTAACCTACCCAGAAAAATCTCCGAAGCGGCCAAGAACCAACACGTGAACTCCATTTTCTACACACACAACATTTTTTGAAAAAATGTATAACACCTTTCCCCATCTTATTTAATATTTAACACCGGGAACGCTGCTAAAAAAATTTCTTAAGAAAATATCTCCACCCCAGCGCACGCGCACCACCCCACGACAAAAATCTAACGACCCCGCCGAACGCACACCCCAAAGACCTAACGACCCCCCGACGCACCAAATTTACACACAAAGACAATTTTGTTCTCAAAGCGGCGTATACATATCTTGCTGCACGTTTTGTTTCCCAAAGCGGCTTAGCTATTCATATTGTTCTCGAATTGGCGTATACATATCTTGCTGTGTATCTCTGTTGTCAAAGCGGCTTAGCCCCCCTACTGTCTTATGCATGTTTGTTGTCTCGTTCAAAACCCCACTTGAGTTACAGAAAATCGATATTGACGACATCTTATCTCAACTCCACGTGTATGCCTACGTAGTTTTCAATCTCTTGCTTGCTTTATATCTATCCCTATCTGTTGTATATAACCGATTGTGCATTACCCTCACTCTTTAAGATGTTTGTTAGTCTTGTTTACACCAACTGACGGTTGAAAATATTTTCTCTAAAATCCTATCTTAACACACGCTCGACTTTTTCGAATGTAACCTTTTAAAACGCAGGTGTTTCTGTTAATTATCGATCGTTTTGAACATAACACCTTCTTGGACTTTATGCTTCTTGGTATCTGTATAAAACGAATACATTTGCCTTGGAATTATTGATTTTCTTACACAGCCCGTTTCCTTATGCTTATATGTGTTGAATTCAAATAACTTATGTTTAATTAAACGTATCCTTGAACTTCTAGTTGCTTTGAAGCTCTTTTCTTTCATGTAATTTTAACATTTCAATTATTAATTATAAAAATGTGTTATACAAGTTTATAAAATAAAGACGCAAAAGATAAGAGAAAACCTAACTAATCTTTATGCAATTATGCTGGAACAATAAGCGGTTTGATAAGAAAACACATAAATAAATACATGAACGAAAACAGCACTAGAGTTACATTATTTATTTTTGTACAATTATCCAAAAGCGTTATCTATACAAAACAACAGACGTAAGTTGAAAGTCTGGCCACGATAACAAATAATAAGGTATCAAAGATCGCAAACAAACAACCATGACACGGAAATCCGACAGGATTTCATCAGAAACAGCTTAAAAATACAGGGAATATTAAAGACAAAAACTGGTTGGTTGAAACAATATGTAAAACTGCTTGGAAACCCAACCCAGATGTAGTGGGAAAAGGCTATTTAACACCCACCGGTGATAAGACAAGTCAGTCCACACTCGATGCACATCGAAGCCACGACACTTTTAACCAGAAATCTACGCGTCAAATAAATAAAGTTTAGAATATATCAAATTTATGTTATAGTGAAAATAGTGTTACATAAAATAAATTGTGTTAAGAATATATGAAAAGTTTTTGCCGTTTTTCTCAGAAAGCGGCTTCTAATCGGATTCTGGTACAATTCTAATTGGATTCTAATCGGATTCTGGTACAATTCGAATTGACTTCTAATCAAATTCTAATTGGCTTCTGGTACAATTTTAATCTGCGTCGAAAAGAATTCTAATCTGCGTCGAAAGCATTTAAGGGAAGAGATTCAAAGCATATGCAGAGAAATATAAAATAAAGAAGTCCGAGGGAATTTTTGGAAAACAAGGGATAACTGTACTCAAATATTGGTTCAACTAAGCAGAGCGTTGGTATACGATTGTTGACAACAAGAGGGTGTTGATTCACAACACGAAACAATATATCAAGAGATCACAGGTCAGATCTACCCAATTTTAAGATATTTTTTAATTTAAATTTTAATACTGCATTTATTCAATTTATCCAAAACTTGTAAAGAAGTCAACAAGAAACATTGCATACGTTAAACTTACATAATAAATCATAAAGAGGTCTAGAACGTTCCAGATTTTTTTGTAAAAAGGTAGTTTTTGGTGACTTTATTTTAAATTAAAAGTATATAAATTTTGGGATAAATAATCCATATGATATTAATTGATTGAAGGGTGTATTTAAAGAATTTCAAAAATTGTAAATAATATTTCCTTTCATTATATGAATGTTGATTGACTTCGTTTATCAATTCAAACAGGTAATCATAAAGGGGTGAAAAAAAATGATCATCGTAACGTTGTGCACTCTGTGTAAATTAAAAAGGGCTAGCCGTGGCATAATAATAAAAGTAAAAGGTTAATTTTAGAGAATACAGAGCGGTGGCGTTAAGAAGAACGTTTATTACATCCGACTACAACAAGTGAGGCGGTCTACTACAGCAATATATATATATATATATATATATATATATATATATGTTGTGGATTTAGAGGGTAAATAGGTGTAGACAATAAAATTTTAGCAACCGTGTAGATAGAAATAGGAGCAAATTAATTACGCGCCAATTTAATTAATTTATATAGTGAAAACGTACGGGTATTAAGGTATTTTTCTATATTTAAATTGGAAGGTGAAAATTATATAAGGGAAAAAAGTTCTAGAGTACATAAACAACTCAAGAATACGCATAAGTAATTATAACAACTCTTAATCAAACGCATGGAAGCAAAAAGAGAGCGTGCTTGCATAAAAAATCGATAATTTCAAACGCAAACGTTATTCATTTTAAAAGCCAACGTTCGGTTAGACAAATACTACGAAGCGAAGAAACCGAGAATTGTCATTTTCAACGGTCGATTGTTTCAAGAAACACCTGTTGTAATATGTCAGGTTCATACAATATAAAACGAACGTTAGCACAAAATTCCATAGAAATTGTTTTCAACGGTCAATTTGAATAAGCTGCTACAATACTCAGTACCTTAAGGAGTGAGTGGAATAAACGATCGATAATATAAAACAGACAGAGAAAAGCTTAAATAAAGCGTTGGATTGAAGTCACGTAAGATATACAGGTATTTGTGAAGGACGACTACAATATCGATTTTCTGTAACTCAAGTGGGGTTTTAAAGGAGACAACAAATATGCGTAGAACAGAGATGGATAGCTGATAGGTGGAGCGGTGTGACGGCAGGAAATTATAGCATTGGTTGATAGTGAGCCGTTTTCGAGTAAGGTAGGAAACGAAATTCTATGTAAATAGCACGACGGACGGGAGAAATTTTTCAGAAATTATAGTCGGTTATGTTCAAAATTTTAAGAAGCCGTTTCGAAAACAAGCTTTTACATGAAACAGGTTCCACTATGGGAGTTGGAGAATAATATAAATAAACGAACAAAGATATTAAAGCTCTCTTTTCTTTTGACTTAGATCTGAATACGGGTTCAGACCTACAAGATAATAGTAGTAAAAGCTTTTACCGTAATCAATTATTGTGTGTTCAGTAAAGCTGTATTAAACATCCTGTTTAAAAAGCTGTAGTAGCGTACCGCGTGTTATAAAAGTGATATTGCACAAATTGGTGCTTGTAAATAAAAGGCGCCGTTACTACAACAAAGCGATTAAACAAAGAGATGATATTTTGGGTAGGCGAAGCCTAAATATGTATGCTTGAAGTATATTTGAGATGGAATGTTACGTTTGAGACAAAGCTAATAGAGGTGGTAGCAGAGAATTGAATGGTGGGGATCTGTGAAGCCAGGCAGCATAGTAGTAGATGGACACAACGACGAGGGTTTATGGAAACCATTTGCAGCGGTGACGAAGAATAAAGGCGACTCCAGGTAACGAAAGTTAAATTTCTGTCTTTTTATATACAATTGTGTTGATATTTTTGTGTTTTTGTGCTTGACTTATTGGTGGCGTATTTATTACTTTCAAAACTTGTTTAAAAGGGTACATGTACAGGACAATTAATTTTGATTATTAAAAAAAGGTTTATTGATGATATATAAAGATTTATTCATGCTATAAATTGTGGTTGTAAGGAGTAAACGGGTCTGTAAATTTATTTTCAATAAAATGCAAGGTTAAAAAGCATTTACAAAAACTGGGTTATAATGAGCTCACAATAGACTAGTATGAAGTCACACTAGGGTTGCATGTGGGGCCCATATACTCATATCATGTAGAATTCTTGTTAAAATAATTTAAAAATCAAGGACTTCAAAGCATTTAATAATTGAGCTGGTAACAATTGTATCAAATCATTTGTACCCAAGTGTAAATATTTTATCTGTTAACATGTGTAAATAAAAGGTTGTATGGCTGTTGTATTATTTTTGTAATTTCATTGGATGGTATGTGTGCATGTGTGTGTGAGAGAGATATGTACTTAGAGATAGGTATTCAAGAAGAGCCCGAATGCTGAGCTAGCCAGGGTGAGCAGAGTAATCCGAAGGCGTCCAAAATAAAGGATAAGAAATTTGTTTTAAATCTCTTTTTGAAAATTTTATGTTGGCCCAGGAGGGGGGCACGAAAATTTATAAAAGTTCCATGGCACTTTTATGATGGCCCAACGCTGAGGCTCGATACTGGTTCCTGGTTCCCCGATGCCACGGCAATATATATATATATATATATATATATATATATGTTATTGTGGATTGGTAAGCTTAGATAGCTGTAGATAATCCAAACATTTATTTATTTGTAAGTACCCTGTACATAGAAATCGATATACAAGTTAAAACGCTTCTATATAATTAGATAGGGATAAGATTAGAATATAGATTTAATATTTATACGTTAATTTAAAACTAGAACAACAATTAATTATGAATAAGATCGATGGTAAGGTCACAAATTGTGTACAAATATTATTATTATTAAATCTTTTCAGATTGGGTGTAACATAAAAATTAATAATTTAAGCAAGGTACATTTCTTAAATGTAGCATAAGCTAAGCATTCGTGGAACTTTATAAGGTTTAGTATTCGAAAAAAAGCCACAACGGTTAAGAATTTCAAGGAACAGACGTGCTATAGATAAACAATTCCTATAAAGCTTTTATACGTTGTCAATATAGTTCTAGGTTAAATGTGTTAACTGAAAACACGAGGCTAAAAGCAACGATCGCCTACTTGTTGAAAAGAGATCGATAAAATCAGACGAGGGACGATATTTAGCATGGAATAGACACAGATGGAAGCTATCGTACGGTTAAGTGGTAATGACTTTCAAACGTCTGTAAGACGAGTATATTTTAAAAGCCAATAAGCAGGACCAAGATGCAACATGTTTGCAGAAGATATCGATTTTTCAAGACGCACATGAAGGAAGGGAGAAACAACTCTGAACAAAGTGATAATAGAAGGACTATAATAAAGATAGAAAACATAGGGTAGACAAAGATACCAAAAATGTAGAAATAACGTAGACAATTTAGGTAGAGTATGAAGGCAGGGCTAGAGGATGTTATTATGAAAGCAAAATGAAATAGTAGTATGTACGCGCACATGAGGGGCGTGATTGTAGATTTTTGGTGGTAACAGGAGAGTGTGAATTTCAAAGAAAATTAAAACGGTTGGCAAGTTTAAGGAGTTTTTCGCGGTAAAGCAGTGTTTGCGCTCAAAATTTCCAAGTTTTCGAAGACGGTTGTATTTTTGTGCACGTTTATTTCTAGAATTGAATGGTCGTTGAAAAGTTTTGGAAGAATGTTTAGTAAAGATACGTGCGACTTGAGAGGGGTTGTGCTTATATAAACGTTTTTTGAGGCGGCATTGGCTCTCTTAGTTTTCGATTCTACTAAAGATACTTATCCTAGCTTCAAACTACGCGACTAGTGAAGTTCGAAAGTAATTTTACAAGTGTTTTAAATGCATAAGTTGGTGCAATTTTTATAAACGAAGTGTTCCGTATAAAATCATTTTTATTAATTGAAGCAAGATGACCTGTGAGTAGAAAATTATTTGCAAATTGAATGAACGTGCTTGTTGCACATTGCGTGTAAGAAAAGATTATGTACGGATCTGTAGCGGCAGTTCTGAGAGATTTTTGAGTATGGTTACTTGGATGCCCAGCGAGTTCGAGATTTATTTGCTGTTCTCAAAGGAAGGCAGTAATGTGAAGCGATCCTGGTACGAGCAGTCGATAGGAGAAAGCATCTTTACAAGTGGTGATCTGGATGAAAAATACTCTCCAGGTAATGAATTTTTTTTGAAACTGTTGTGCTGGTGCTTATTTATTTAAACTATTAGTGAGTTTCCAAAGAACTTTGTTTAAAACTATTTTTACCTCTTCGTCTGCTTTACTATTAATCATGGCATTTGTGTCAAAACTAGATCGAATTAGAACTAGTTCTTGACGCAAGTCTTTTTAAAATCGTCACATAATCCTAAAATTATAGGCAAGTTTATAGCAACATTAAAATTTTAATTAGCATCAACTATTTGAGAATCGTCTAGCTCAAACCAACCAGCATTTTGAAGATGTTTGCTTTGGTTAGCATTATAAGAAACATACCCCTTCATAATGGATGTCAGTCCCGGATTTCGTACTCGATCTATTATAACGCCTCCAATTTCATATCTAATTTCATCAAATAGTAGTAAAACACCATTGTTTGCAAACTTTGCTGTTGGAGAAGGTGTTCCATCAATTTTAACTAACTTTCCTTCCACATATAACAAGCTTTTAGACGGTAAAGTGTATACGTCTTGTCGTTGAATAGTAATCCTAATTTCATAATTGTTGTTTAGGGATGTTGCTGCACAAGGTTGGTGAGTGTGCTTTTCAATATTGACAATAGCATTGTCAAAGTAAGCTTTTTCACGGACGTTCAAAATCTTACTGTTCATTTTACTAAGTCCTTTTTAAATTGAATAATGTTTAATCCAAGAGATTGAAGAAATTGACGGTTTTTTCGTGTTAACGGTTTCAGATTAACCAACGAAGTGTGCATTTGCTTAAAGTTTAAACTACTTATACCAGTTTTTGTATGCTGTTTCTATTGTATCTAATACCCATGACTTTTTTAAGTGCAGTCTCATTGTTATGGACTCTCCTCTAAAATTGATTAAATTCCAATTTTGATCTAGTATTTTAACTACAATTTCATCTATAACTCGTGCGTTTATTGGTAGATAAATTATTGTCGGCGGGCATTCAACAATTTTAAAACCTGGAGGGACTTGAGGAAAAAACTCGTGAACAATGTGAGCTGATTTACCATTTAAGTATGATCCATTTACAATATTACAATCTATTAAAATTGCATTAATTTTAAAAATGTTGACTGCATAATCTGCTTCATGTCTGACAGTGCTTCAAGTATACAAGACTTAAATCCAAGCAGAGACCCAATCGAATCTTTCTTGGTAAAATCAATTTGTTTCCGGCATTTTATACTGCATTTTAAGGTATTACTATTAGCTGCTATTTCTACAAAAACGCGCAATTTTTTAACATTGCTTATACGTTCTCCACTTCTAATGTTCCATCTTTCGTCCCTTAATTCTTTTTGCAGATATTTGCTAATTTCGCTGAGTTCATAAGTACCCTCAGGAATTTCCACATACTCTCCGTTATTTCCAAAATAAAATTTGTTATTTACTTCAGATTCAATATTTGGAATTGTGTTATACGATTCAAAATCTGTTAGTCCCAATACATATTCAGAATCATCATCCAAATTAATAGGTGGGTTAAAATCTCCAATTAATGTAATGGTATATGACATGGTTGGATTTTTTATTTCTACTCTAGCTTCTCTGTAGAAATCTTAAACATAAATGTACGCAAAATATGGTTCCATAGGCTTGCTCTTGTTGATAATTATAGACAATTGTACAATTTCTCCCATTTTTTAAGTATCTCATTAACTCTAATAGTGGTTTTAAGTTTCCATAGCTATCATAGTACATGGCTTTGTTGCCATGTTTTTTTATAAGCAGTCCAGTGCGTTCCTAAATCTTCCTTTCCATACAAATTGATAATACCACATTCAGAGTAACGTACTTTTTTAGGAAGTGCGTTTTTCATAAATACGCCGCGGAAATATGGTACTTTAAGTTGACTAGCTAATTTTATTAGTTTGATGTTAGTTAATGCACGGTTTGGCAGACTTATGGAACATCTTTTTGAAACTTTGCAGGGGCTAAAAAAACCCAAGCCCTTTTTGTATGGTTTAATATACATTCCTTTTCCAAAAGTAATGCCTTCCATTGCTTTATAGTGTCTTTTGTTTTCTGATAGTTGTTCTTTGGCAGTATTGGCATCTGATACAGCTTTTGCAATTCCAGATGCACCACCAGCAAGGGCACCAAGTGCATTTAATCTTGCAAATATAGGAATTAATGGTAGAAATTCTCATAGTTTTGGTATTGGTATTAGACGAGCAGATTTGATGAGCTTTCTAGGTTTTAATTTGTTGGTAGCTCTCAAAGCAATATTAATTGCATTAGTAGAATTGCCACCTTTAACATTTTTTAGAGCTGTTCGAACATTCTTGATGATACCGTTTAGACTTAAAGAACCGCCACTTTTAAGTCGTTTTATTCTATTAGTGTTTGATTTCTTCTTTTTCTTTATTGACGTACTACAACCCAAGACCAGCTTAACTTTAGCCTTCATAGCTGTGGCCACTCCTAGTGCTGCTGCTTTTTCTCCTATTGACGCGTCACTTGAATGTAATCTTTCTGTAGCTATTGTAGCTAATTAAGTATCAACGTTGTGACGTTTAGGTAGATCCTTTTCTTTAGAGTACGCAATGTGGTGTTGTTTACAAGCTTCGTCTGACTTATTAATTCCTGGATCAACCTTTGGCTAACCGCTTGGCTAGTTTTGTTCCTGGCCAGGACACGTACAGGAATGCGAACTTCTCGGTTTCTGATTTCCGGCTGCCGGCGGTCGGAAGCTGGGAAGGACAGCAGTCCCAAGGACAACATCACAGACAGAAACACACATACGCACCCTCACGCGCGCACAGACCCAAACACACACACACGCACATATACACATACACACCAGGGACTGTACGTGGTCCCCCTGGTTTCCGGCTGCCGACGGCCAGGACACGTACAGGAATGCGAACTTCTCGGTTTCTGATTTCCGGCTGCCGACGGTCGGAAGCTGGGAAGGAAAGCATCCCAAGAACGTTACCACAGACAGAAACACACACACACACGCACCCACACGCGCGCACAGACAAACACACACACACACGAGTATTTCCAAACGCAAATAATATAAAACTAACTAATATAACTTAAGGTAGCAAATAATTCTGTTAGATTTCTTAGGAGTAACAGGTTTGCTGTAATTTTTAGGTAGCAGACTAATTGTAACGTTAGAATAAATAAAAAAAAAATTAAAAAAAAAAATATCTGCAGCCCGGAATATGAGCTTCAAATGGTACATTGTTACGTATTGTGTTTAACAAACCTTTTCAAGTAGATTTTTTTATTTTAGATTTTTTGGTTATAGATTTATGAGTAAGCATCTATTTGTCTAATGTTACTGTAAGTTGTGTTACTTGAGACTACTTAAACAAAAATAAGTTTCAGTGGTTGGGTTACACAATTTAAAAACATAACAAGAAATTGTTGAATTTATATATATACGATGTTTTCAAAACTTCTCAGTTAAACGCAAGCATGTGTATTGTAAAGCAATCCACATCTTTAACTATCAGTAACAACGACGCTGGTATTCAAAAACCAAGCAAACGACATGGCATTCTTTTACCTGTGTCCGTACGGGGTTTGATTGTTGGACCATCGAATTGCAGCAAAACTATTGTTATGATTGGTTTAAGAGCACCCTAACGGCTTAAAATTTGAAAACATTTACATATATACAAAATCGCTTTATCAGCCAAAGTATCAATATCTGGAAAGATTGTTGCAGCCGATAAAAGATATAAACTTTTACACATTTACAAACTCTGTTGATATTGTGTCGCCGACAGAAGCCAAACCTAATTCTATATATATTTTTGATGATGTAACTTGTGATAAGCAAGATGTTATATGTGAATATTTTAGCATGGCTAGTCATAACTTTATGGATAGTTTTTATCTTTGTCAGACATATAATCCTATACCTAAACATTTATTAGGCGATAATGCCAATTTATTAATTTTGTATAAACAAGACGATTTAAATTTAAAGCATATCTATGAAGGTCATATTAATACTGACATGAAATTTGACAAATTTCGAGATATCTGTGCAATTTGTTGGAAAGACAAATCTGGCTTTCTAGTTGTTGATAAAGACAGTGACTTAAGTAGTGAAAGGTATCGTAAAGGGTTTGATCATTATATATATATATATATGTAGGAATAACCCTTAATATTAAATTAGTTAAACTTTTAAGATACACCCATGTGTAATAAGAATACAGGATAAGGTTGAGCAAACACCAGTGCTATAATATTTACCTGACCTTAAGAACACAATTGGAAGGGAGGCTCATAGCAGGGGATCCTTCATTCGAAGTTGAGCTAAAACGAGATTAAGACGTGTGTTCTAGGGAAAGACGACCCTAGAACATATCTTAAAGACGAATGCTAGATTGAGCCGCCATCTATTTACGTGTTTATTAGCTACCTGTATTTATTAATCAAGTGTTTTCAATTCCTCATGTTATGGTTAATTTCGGTGTAGTAAAATTACATAGTTCTAAACATTAATTGTGGTTATAAGTTCACGGAAACTGTATTATACCTGTTTATTTTATTAAATGGTTTATATGATTACGCGAGTGAATTATCTCAAGAAAGTATAAAAGTAATAAACCTCTAGACAACGTAAAAACAGTCTACATATATATATATATATATATATATATATATATATATATATATATATATAAATTATCAAATGCTGTCAAATAAATTAGTATTAAACAATATACTTTAGGATAACGAGCCTTATTTACGAGCACTTTAATTGGCACTCAATTAACATAATTTGATCTGTTTTGAAGTGAGCTATTAACAAATTCACCTTTGGTATTGAACTTTTTTTACATAATCATGAATAGAGATGAATTAAGATTTAAAAAGGAATTAATTAAAAAATGAAACATAGTGAAAGAGAAACTACGACAACTAAAAGAAGGAGAAATTATTCACGAGAAATCATTTTTGCCTATTACAACAAAACTATCAACCAATACTAGCAAACTAGCTGGTGAAAACACGATAAAAGAAGAAAATATTTATAAAGACGACACATTTCCTAGTTCCTCAAATGAAGTTAAAATTGATCAACAAAAAAACAACACCCTTCTCAGTACCTTAACTAACGTTAAAACTGATCAACAAAAAGACAACTTACATTGAAACACCAGTTATTGCAGAGCATGTACTTGATTTTAATGAAACTGATGATGAAATTACTGATGAGGTTATCAAGATGTACCTTATATGACACATTATCTCAATCAAATGAACCCTTTGCCTAGAGAATATATTTCTAATATGTTAAAAGATGTTAGCAATGAGTTTGATTATAAATATGGTGTTAGATATAATCCAGACAAAAATGCTCTCATGATTGGAAATGGTACTTTTGCATTGGACGGAAAAATGTAGTGGTTAATGACCTAGTGTATGTTGGAACTCCTGGATTATTTGAATTGCTATTTAAAAAGCACCCCATAGGATACAATCCAAGTGATTTGAAAGCTTATTTAAACATAGTTAAAAGAACAAGTGCTCATAGAAGGAATTATTCTGAATCAGAACAGATTCAAGGTAATGCATCATATAAATACAAACAAATAATTTCTGCGTTAAGTAAACAACCCCTTACACCTAGAAGACCACAAACAATAAGCAGTATTTCCAAAAAAAAAGTTAAGGCTAGATATATAGATAGAATTGTCAAGTAATTCCATAGATTATCAATATTGAAATGATCCCAATGAACTTGTTGAGCGATTACGACTTTTAGTATCTTCTAAAGCAGCTGGGCACACAGGTCACGCCAACAAAATAAACTCAATCATCGAAGAATTGCGCGAAGCAGAAATTGCACAATAATGACAATAGATAAATTTGGAAAGCACCTCAATCGTCACCGCAAAACCGACTATGCTGAATTACGCGAAACCGAAATGCACAAACTATTAAAAAGATTCTCGAACTACATGTTACATACCGTTTATTATGAAATAGTAATGACATTTTATTCAAGTACTTTCGTTGAAGGAAGCAGAACGTTTCTCATTTTCAACTTAAATCAAACATATGAATTTCCTTATGAAGAGGCGATAATTGAACATGTTAGAGGACATCCACAAGATGTTGAAATTAATATAAATAGAAAAGTGTATGCACTACCTGAAGTACAACGTTTTATGTTGAAACGAATGGATACAATAATTTTTTGTGACAAAAGTATCAACGGACAAAATAGCACGTTACAGTTTTGTGCTAAAGATTCCATTTAAAATTATAATCTAATACTTAAAAGAAATAAAATTTTAATTAATATGGTAATGGCAGCGAATACAGTAAAAGTAGATATTGTAAATGAAATTCACAAACCTGCAAGAATCAATTTAGAAAGACGCAGAGTTATAGTAAGGGGACTAAACAACCTTTTTCAAATAGATTTAGTAGAAATGATACCATACTCACGAGAAAACGGGGATACAAATACATTTTAATAGCAATCAATTGTTTTTCAAAATTTGTTTGGGTTTCACTCCTTAAAAATAAATCGGCCCTTAGTGTGACTGCAGGTATGAAAGCAATTTTGAGTAAATTAAAGAAGATTCCGAAAAATTTGCTAACTGACTTTGGAAAAGAGTTTTATAATAAAAATTTTCACGCTTTAATGAAGGAACATGGGATTAACCATTACAGAGTATTTAGCACAAAAAAGCATGCATGGTTGAACGTGTGATTAGAACTTTAAAAGACATGCTTTTGCGATCCTTTAACTTACACGGTTCCTACAATTGGCTTCGAAATTTAGACAATATTATATGGCGTTATAATAATACAGTTCACAGTGCTACAGGAATCAAACCGGCTAAAGTTATTAAACATAATGAAAAAAGTATACTCAAATCAACATAAAAATTGCTAACAAGTCATCTAAGTATGCTGTTGGCGAGTACGTTAGAATAAGTAAGCACAGAGAAGCCTTTAAAAAAAGATATATAGCCAAATGCTCAAACGAAATCTTTAGGATTGACAAAGTACAATTCACAAATCCAACGACATATTTGTTAAAAGACGAAAATGGTTAGGAAATTAAAGGCGCTTTTTATGACATTGAGCTACAAAAATTTAAACATCCAGGAATTTATTTGGTTGAAAAAGTATTAAAGAAAAGGGGAAATCAAGTTTTTGTTAAATGGTTAGGTTTTTCTACCGCTCATAACAGTTGGAACGATAAAAACAATATTAGCTAAATACTATGTTGTTGTTGTTGTTGTTAGTTTGATATCTTATGTAAATTATCAAATAAAGCAAATAGTAACTCCATAATGTGTTTTATTGTACCATTCTTTTAATAATAATGCATTTTGTTTTGCACATTGTAGATTATTATTACTATGTTTACAACAGTGTAAGGTATATGACAAATAATTGCTACTTTTCAACTTGGATAGCTTAGGACAGTTTATGTTTATATCAAGCATATCAGTAATTAAGTTCATCCCATAAAAAATCATAAATGTTTCTTGTCACCCAATCATTTTGACGTATATAATCTGGACACAAGTAAATAGATTCTATCAACATTTTAAAGACTTCATGCCAAAAATCACCTTTGTCCAAATCCAAAATTACGATTTCTTTGCACACGAATTCATCTTTTTTATATTTAAATCCTTGTGCATCTATAATATACATTATGTTTATGTTTGTTCTATGCACTTGCAATTGAAATCAATATGTACAATGGCGTAGGATTCTCTTGTAATTGAAATCGATGTGTACCTTAACAAACGATCCTTCTTTTATATTAGGAATGAATATCCTTTACATAGCACTTTTCCCCTCTCTCCTAGAAATGAATACTCTTGGCGCCTAGAACAGTTGAGTATAAGCATACTAACTACATTTAATTCCCAACAAAATAATAAAAATTCAAATTAACATATACAGGTAGGTAGGTAATTGCGTTTACATCGAAAGCAGTTTGTATTTTATTTGTGATAACAACCAAGTTCATTACATTTAACACACAAGTCACGCATCGTCAGGAATTTTTTCATTGTCAAGATGCTGCAATATGGCTTACAAACGAGTTGTTTATATATATATATATATATATATATATATATAATTTTATATTTTGCGCCCCTAATTAAATATAAAAGAAATTGTGGCTTTGCAATTGACAACATTAATTTGGCACTTCTTAATGAATAGCACCTTTAAAAATTTTAAATGTGGTATAATAATAAGGATATTGCAAAAGTGTATCAGAAAATTATAGGTATAATTTAAACTGAGGTACAAACTCATGCAATATTTATTTTCTGAAATTAATGTGTTAAAATCTATGGGAAACCAGTAACCAGCTAATCTTAGATTGCGTTGATCAATTATAATTGCTTTTAAGGTTGAGAGTCCCATTTGTGCTGATGGAGTTCAATCGTTTTTCTGCAAACAGCATTCCATTTCTTGCTGATTACGTTTATTTATTTTGTCTGCAGACGTCAGCATTCAATTTCTTGATGACTGGGTTTATTCATTTTCTGTAGACACCAGCATTAATTTCTTGCCGAGTGGGTTTATTTATTATTCAGCAGATGCCAGCATTCAATTTCTTGATGACTGGGTTTATTACTGATTCTGCGGATGTGAGCATTAAATTTCTTGCTGATTAAGTTTATTTATTTTTCTGCAGACATCAGCATTCAATTTCTTGCTGCCTGGGTTTATTTATTTTTCTGTGGACGTCAGCATTAAATTTCTTCATGACTGGGTTTATTAAATTTTCAGTAGATTTCATATTTCTACAATTGTTAGCTAGACAATACATTAGCATTAAAATTCTTGCTGACATAGGTTGAATTTTCTGCCTTTCTTGTTGTTTAATAACTTTATATACCCAAGATGTGTGATAATCATTCAATCCTTTTTGTCAAGTTGTAGTTATGTGTTCTGTAAACAAATCAAAAAATGAAAACTTTTTCAAAATTGTCCTTGTCAGTAAAGAATAATAATAGTGGTCGGGTTAAAATTATTGAGCAGTTTATAGTCAATGCAAATGAAGTGCTGGAAAAATCGTTGACTCAGTGGGCAGATCCGCTAATTGCAATGTACGACCTGATGACACTAATACAGTATGTATTCGTTGGCTTAATATAGATTTAATTCTCTTAATGCATTTGCTTGATCTAATCTTCATCTGAATTTTTAGTGAAGAAGAAAAAGAACAACCAGAAACAACCGCGACTAGTTCCACGGTCTCTGAGGTGTCAAAGATGAAGATGACAGCCCTCACAGAACCAATAAGGTAATATTCTACCATTCAGAGTTGTAGTTGTGAGTGTTCTGTAAACAAATCAGAAATGAAAGTTTGGTGCAAGTTAGAAAGGCAGCAAAAAGTTTAATGCTGAAAGAAAAAAAGTTTGGAGTGAGTTAGAACTGTTCTTTATATTTGGATTGCTTGCTCATTTGGAAAACGAAGATATAAACAACTTAGGTGAATTATAGTATGTTTATTCTAGAGTACATAACATTATATTTTCTAATTATATATATTTTATAAATTACAATAAAGAAAAATACATTGTGTTCTTCTATCGTTTGTTGTCATTTCACATTACTCGCGATTTAATATCTACGACTTGTTATTCTTTAAAAGCGTCGACCATTGACCTACATTGGGTTCATGGTCGCATAGACTTTGGAACCAAAGTATCACACTCTCAGTTGGATGACCTACTTTGGATCCTTAGTCACATTGATTTTAGTCGATTGACCTTCATTGGGTCCATAGTCACATTGCCTTTGGGACAAAAGTATTACACTCTTTCAGTTGAATGACCTACTTTAGGTCCATAATCACGTTGTTTTTAGTCGATTGACCTACATTGGGCCCATAGTCACATTGACTTTGGGACCAGTTTAACCTACTGACCTACTTTGGGCCCATAGTCGCATTGACTTTGGGATCAGTTTGATCTACTGACCTACTTTGGGCCCATACTCACATTGACTTTGAGGTGTTGACCTACTGGCCTACTTTGGTTTAACATACTCACCTACTTTGGGTCTATAGTCGCATTGACTTTGGGACCAGTTTGACCTACTGACCTACTTTGGGTCCATAGTAACATTGAATTTGGGACCAGTTGTCCTTCTGGCCTACTTTGGGTCTATAGTCGTATTATATTACTACCCAGATTCAGCACCTAAGCAAGGCTTGTGAAGTTCAATACATAAATAGTTCAACAGAAAACTGTGAATAGTAAACTAATTTATAAATATAATAGAATTATAAAAAAAATTGTACAAAAATAAAAAAATTTATCTAAAAATTGACAAAAATATTGTCAAGTTCAACCTAAAATTGAGTCCTGAAAAGCATTAGAAAATGTAAGATATTTTTCCATATTGTCACGTAATTATTTTGTAACTCGTTTTTCATATAATCTAATATTGCATTTATAGTTTTATAGCAGCAAGTGGGTAAACTATTGAAATGCCTTGGACCTAAATAAGAAACAATGTTGAGTTAATGTCACAAGTGGTCGAGTAAGTTCTGATTGATTTTTTATCTATTAATCTAGTGTAATAAGAATGCTGCATACATTAATTAAGGTGGAGATTTTTGTACAGAAACAATAAAGTACATTTAAACTAAAGCATTCTAAGCGGTAGTAAATTAGCCTCCAAAAATAGGATATGACGGAAAATATATATCCTTTTTAAGCATGACTAATAATAAACTTGTGCTATTAGTAAAGGTAACAAAGTAGTTGAAGAAGTACCACCCCAAATCACAATACCGTATCTAATGATGGACTCCACAAATGCGTAGTAAATCATTGAATGAGATAAAAATTTTCTTAATTGGTAGAATTCATAAATACAGTATCTGATTTTAGATGTAATGTAAGCAATATGTGCGTGTCATCTTAAATGTTGGTCTAACATTACACCCAAATAAAGACTGCACTTAAATTTAAAAATTTGAAAAAAAGAAACGGAAAAAGACACTTTGAGTTTAAGAAAGTAAAAAATAAAGATATTCAAGAAAGATTCAAAAAAAGTCAAATGAATTACTGAAAGATATCGGGAAAATATCTGTACTAAGGAAGTAGAAACAGAATGAAATAACATTAAATTCAGCCTAGACATGGCGGCCAGAGATATTCTGGAGTATACACAAAAAGAAAATAAGAAGCCATGGATAACAAAGGATATCCTGAATTTAATAGAAGAAAGACGAAAATACAAAAATAAATCAGACAAAACAGGAAAACAGAGATACAGAACCATAAAATGGGAAATTATTCGCAAATTCAGGAACGCTAAAGAACAATGGATTGATGAAAAGTGCAAAGAGGTACAAACTAAGATGGCGATATGAAAGACAGATGAAGCGTACAAACCAATTAGAATCAATTTTAGGGATATAAAACCGTATAGCAAAAATATAAAAGGCGCGGGAGGAAACGTCATTATAGAAAATCTAGAGAAAGTGGGTAGATGACAAGAATATATAGGGAATTTATATGCAAGAGAGAACTAACAGCATTAGAACAGGTATTAGACATTGAAAAGAATGACTTGGGATATCCTATACTTAGAGATGAGTTTGAATTAGCATTAAAGGGTATGAAAAATGGTAAGGTGCCGGGTACAGAGAAGATGCAAGCAGAAACTCTAAAAGCCGCTGGACAAGCAGTAACAGAACTTATCTTCCAACTTGTAAACTACATGTATAGGACAGGCGAGATATCCAAAGATTTCAAACGTAACATCATAGTAACTATACCAAAAAAAAGACGCGGGTAGATGTGAAAATTTTCGAACAATAAATTTGACAGCACACGTGTCAAAAATATTAACTAGAATTGTACAAAAACGAATGGAAAAATGAGCTGAAGAAATACTAGGAGAAGATCAATTTAGGTTTAGGCAAAACAGAGGAACATGGGAGGCTATTTTGGCTCCGAAAGTGATAACGGAGAAAACAATAGAGAAGGGCGAAACGTGTAGATAGAGTTTGTAGATCTGGAACAAGCATTTGACAATGTAAAATAGAAAAAAATGTTCGAAATACTCAAAAGATTGGAATGAGTTATAAGGATAGACGAATAGTACATAGCTTATACAAAGAGCAAACAGTATCAATAGAATTAGTGCAGGAACATAGAGAAGTAAATATTTGGAAATGGGTGAGACAGAAATGTGTCTTATTCCCATTAATTTTTCACTGTACATTGAAGAGGCAATGAATACTGTCAAATACAGGAAGACATTTGGAATTACTGTGTAGGGACAAAAAATTGATATGCTTAAATTTGCAGATGATATAATGGTTTTAGCATCTAGCAAGGAAGAGTTAGAAGCTGCTCTTAATGAATTGGAAATGGTTCTAACAGAGATTTGGTATGAAAATTAACAAAAATAAAACTAAAGTACTAGTATGCAAAGGAGGAGAAAATAAATCAAGAACAATAATACAAATAGCTAACAAGAACTTACAAGAGGTAAGAGGCAAAGAGCAAACATTTAACACCCTGTATAAGGACCGCAATTAACTTTAATCAATGTCAGTAAGCATGTCCTTCAATAATAAAAACATATTCAGCAGAGAAATAATTATACACGCAATTAAACTAGTTTTAAATCAAGAAGCGTTCATAAATTATAAATAAATAGATACGCGGAATAAGGTAAAAGCTAGTAAATCACCACGCAATATCTATTAAAATTAAGCATGCAATAATGAAGGAAGATAGTAAAGCGCTCTGATAAGAAACGCATATTTCAAAAGAAATGAGTTTTAAACACAAGAAATAAACAGAAATATGTTATTTTACGTCATTTATGCTATGTGATTTATTCATGAAATTCGTTCGATTCCTAAAAGCTTCATTTACACAAACAAGAGCCATAAGATAAATTAAAGGCCAAGGTAAATTAAAATTTCCAGAAATAATACTAAAACAAACGATCAAAGATCGACAAATAATAGAAATATTAAGAGAATACGTGATCACAGAATCGTTCCATCAGAAATAAACTTGTAAAATATACAGAAATATCCAAAACAACCTATGGTTGGCTACAAGCTTTGAACGACGGTTCAGATAAACCAATGAATTTTAAATAGGGATATATTATATAACGCCCAGAGTTTGATAAGAATCTCAGTCTCAATTAGAAAGACGTAGAAGCTGCATCACTGTTACTCAAAAATTTACGTGTCGAATTAATATTCAAATTAAATAAATAAAATTTGTGAAAAGTAGTGTTATACAATATTTTAAAATAAAGTATAGTGAAAATAGATGAAAAAGGTTTCGCCGTTTGCTGGAAAACGGCTCTAAGTCAAGACAAGCAAATTCTAAGAAAATTCTAAGTTACTCCAAGTTTATCTAAATAAAGCACCCAGTAAATTTTAGAAACAAATTAATAATACTGAATGAAAATTATTGGTTCAAATTCACGCGGAGCACAAAGCAGAGCATTGTTTTAATGAAGCTACGCAATTGAAGGTAATCAAGGGGTGTTGATCCACAACACATAGCAGCAGATAAAAGGGGAAAACAAAGAAGGACACACCAGGAAAACTACAGGTTAGGGCTACCTAGTATAAGACAGTATTTCATTTTTAAATTTGAACATTGACTATAATTTCTATATTTTGTAAGGAGTCAACAAAAATATTTTATACGTAAAAATTTACGAAAAAAAGGAAAGGTCTTGAACGTTCTAGATTTTCCAGTAATAGTGGTCATTTTTGGTGGCTTTAAATTAAAGAAAGGGAGATACAATTTTGGGAATAAATAATCTAAATATTATTGATTGATTCAAGGATTTATTTGTCACATAGTAAAACTGTGAAGTGTAGATATTATTTTCTTCTCATTATACTAATATTGATCGACGTCGTTTTATCATTCTAAACAGGAAAGTTTTAGGGAAAAAGGGTAAATTAGAATATTAGAAAGACACAGAGCAGTGACGAACCGCAGGAAACTGGACGTTTATTACATCGACGTGCAGCGTTATCATATCTATATATATATATATATATATATATATATATATATATTGTAGTGGTTTTAAAAGGTTAAATTTAACTATAAACAAAGCAATTTCAAACACCCTGTATAGAGGAAACAACCAGAATTTACGTTCGAAATTTATTTCATTTAGTTCATTTTAAAGTAACACGTATTACCATAATTTTACAATTAATGAATAAAATTTAGTTAGGTTCGTAAAGAAAATAAATTTTAGAAGCCAATGCAATTTATTTATTAATTTAATGGAGTTTAATTGAACGGGTAATTACGCATAAAAGCATGAAAAATCAATAAATCCAAAGCGAATAGCTTTCGTTGTAACAAACAAATATATCAGCAAAATTAAATGCTGTAAAAGCTTTACTAAAAGACCATGCTGAAGCTTGGTATAATTTAATAAGACAGGAAATTGACACCTACAATGACTTTGAGGACAGGTTTTTGAATCATTATTGGAGTGACCACAGACAGGACCAGGTATGAGACGATTTGATCACGGGGAAATTTAAAGAATTTTTAGGAAGTAGGGAGTAATATGCTATACGAAAGTATAGCATAGCGAAACAACTGAACCCACCACTGACGGACTGACAGATCATAAAATACTTGTCGAGGCATTTTGAGGTTGAAGTGAGACAGCACGTAGCATTACAGAACATTGTGGACAGAGAAATGTTTCTGGAGTACCTGCAGAGGTATGACGACGTAAGCAGTGGACGACCTCGAGAACCAAGGGAACGACAGGTAAACACAATTAGGTTCGACAACAGACAGGACAACTACGCAAGACGAGGGAATAATTTCACGTATCAGGGACAGAATTGGAAACCGCGACGGACCTTTTATAGGAGCAACAGTGTAGGTAGGGGACCTGCACCGGGACCAACAAGACAGAATAGTTCACCAGACATGAGGGGGACTTCAAATACAAACACGGACAGAGTGGAAACGCCAAGGACATACGCGGAAGTAACAGCAAGACCGGGACCGAGTTGGGAGAACAGACCTGGACAGAATTTTTAGAGCAGGACAAACCACTAGACATCACTGTGTACAAATATGAACATCCTAGGGAATTTTTGAAAATAGAAGAAGAAATTGAGCCAGAAATTATAGAAAAATTTTGTTTGCCCATAATTGAGATTAAAATTTTTGAGAAAAGTTTAGGAGCATTATTAGATTCAGGAGCTGAGACGAGTTTGACATCGTCTTATGCTTTAAAACGTCGATAATTACAGTTAAAAAGTCGATAAATACATCGCGCAAGCGCGGAATAAGCGACGTCACGGGCGGTTGGTAACGCTAACCTTGTACAGATTTGGCGCGCCCATCTGACAATGACGTCACCAATGCACAAATTAAATTACGCAATTATCGGAAAAATATATAAATTTAAGACAATAGGTTATACAAGAATTACTCACATGAATATGTCCCTGAGTTAAAGTTGGTTTCTGTTCAAGTCCATCAGGGCTACGGAGGGCCCTTTTTAGGTAGTTAAAGATGGTACGCCCAACGCTCTTCCAAAGCGCTCGGACCAGCTCCGGCAGTCATGGGCTCGTTCATCCAGGGTCGTGCAGTACGGTTTGCCAACGGCTGCAAATTTACTCTACCTATGCAGGGAATGGACAGGAATACCAGGTATAAGGGCGACAAACAGATAAGCAAGCAAGGAAATCTACATGGATAAAGATAAGGCACGATACGATACCTACACGTCCACACTCCTTGAAGGTTCAGGCAAAAAGGCACGTTAGAGAGAGCACAGGAAAAACCCCACTTCTCTGTCCTTTTACGCGTCGGCGCGAAATTATTCGTCCAACCCACTTTTGACGTGACGGAAATACGCGCACCGCGTCTTTTAAATTTGTGGCGCGAAACTTCCGCACATCAAAATTAACCTAAAAACAATGTTTAAGTGCCAATTTATTGGCACATAACAATCGCGACAAAGCCACAAAAGAAAAAACTTAAAAAAAGAAAGTCTGTTAGCACAGTAACAGCTTAAAATCTAAGTCCTAACTACCCTACATAAAACCTAACTTAAAACCTACAAAATGTTTATGTAAGGCGCCACCTAGTTTTTTCTACCGATAACACGTCTACCGAAGTACCAGGAAACGGAAAATGTAGCCCCATTGTTTTTGACTACACTAATCATCGACAGCACAAATTTGTCGGGGAGCATGAAACACTACTTAATTTAAAACGGACGCGACAAGTCGCCTAACCTATCTAAACTAAAGCTAACATTAAAGTTTTTACGTGCAAACACACATGAGCGTTGCATCAAAACTGTTCTTTGTTGGCAAGAAGTGCCCAAATTTAAAAATGTTCACAGAGTGAGTCACTCTACACTCTAGCAAATTTTGTTACTGGTACTTTGGCTTACTAACGATACGCATTAAAACTTGTCCATGACATAGTTGTGAATCAACAAATTTACCAAAAGTACCACCCTACTAAATCCTTATATGGCTAACCTAACAAATTACATTTCTATATCAGGCTAGCTTTTTCACTCAAATTTCAAGAAAAATAATTCCCACGTCTGGTCATAAATACCAAACGTTGGGAAGATAAAAAGATAAGACAAGATCTCAAATTGTTGTTAAAGATAGTAGATAAGATAATGATATTAAGCTTAAATTGTTATCCTCAAAGGTAATGGATAAGATAACGGTATCAAGCTTTAGTTATTATTTGAGATACTAGGTAAGATAACGCGATATTAAGCTAAAGTATTATTAGAGATAGTAGGTAAGGTAACACGAAATTAAACAAAAGTTATTACTAAAGGTAACAGGTAAGATAACGCAAAATTAACTTAAAGTTATTACTAACGGTAGTCGGTAAGATAACGATACTAAAACTAAGGTTATTATTATAGGTAATCGGTAAGATAACGATATTAAAACTAAGGGTATTATCTAAGATAATAAATAAGACAAAGGTATTGACTTAATCATTACCGAAGACAATAGATAAAGGTAAAGATAGAGTGACTCCGTGGAGTCGTTAAATGGGCATTTCTCGTACTCTCTAAAAGAGCGACCTGTGAAGCAGGTCCGTTTACAATAAACGGCACGAGGGACCGGCAAAGGCATTTGGGTGCATCCCTGCACCCGGCGTTAATCGATATCGGTGATACGATCACCCGATACCCACACGGTATATAACGACATATATATACACATCCACTCACACATTCACACATTCATACATACCTTCACTGCCAGTGCCCATGCGCTGACAGCGGCACCGCATGACCTCACGAAAGATTCCCAGAGACGGGGTCCAGGTGTCTGTGAAAACCTCCCGCGCAACCACACGGTGACTAACAGAAATGAAAAGGCAGAGAAACAGGAACGGTAAAAAAGAAGGAGGTAGGTTATTTGAAATGCATAAGAGGCACTTCCAGGTAGAAGAAAGTAGAGAAAGGGCTCGCATTGAGCAAAAGAGACAGAAAAAGGTGGATAGCAAAGCGCTACTCAACCAGCTAAGGTAGCCAGTAGCTCGGAGTGAGGGAACATCACTCTTATGTGGCAGACGGGTGTTCCGGGACAAGAACAGGTCCACCGAAAGAAGAATAAGGCAGAAACGGAGACAGCGGGATAAGAAAAAGTAGAGTTTTTGGACAAGCGTCCGAGAGAAGGTAGAGAGTTGTCCCTGTTAAAACACAGCGCAGTCTGAAGGACCACCTGCGATATTAATCCGACAAGATAGGTATACACATAAATTTAAAAAAACTAGACTCTTAAGAGAACTAGTATGATCATTTTCCTAACAAGTGCATTCACTACGATAAGAAAATCAGACAAAAGTTGACACAACAACTTACAAGTATCATTACAGATACAAACACACGAAAACAAACTGTTTTAAGATAGTTTTTTTAAAACGGTAGCACCCTAAACACACAAAAATGCCTAATTATAAGCAGTTAAATACAGGTACACTGTCCCCATATGCTAAAACAGCCGAGAATTTAATAAGATATCAATAAGAAGCAATAGCGTCTCACCACGAAGTTCAACAAAAAACAATGAAAAAAAATGTTTATAAGTTATGGTGATTTAGTAGAAAAAGAAAGAAATAATGATGTAGTATAATGTGGGCGACTGCAATAATTCAGAGGAAAAACACATGGAATAGACAATCCTAGCTTTTTGCAACTGCGAATATGAACTATTTCTTTTAATGGCATAGGTCGCGACTCCTATGTGGGCCCAAAGAAAAAAATCATCCACTCAACATCAGCTAAAACCAATCATAAAAATTCAATGAGTTATTTCAACCAAAGTTACGACAATTACCACACAAAATTAAATGACGTAAGAAAAAATACTAAAACCCAATAATATGCAGTAGGAAAAGTTCGAGGGTTGATTAAATGAAACGACAGAGTTATATTGGGGGGTGTAGAGAATGAAGTGATATATAAGTAACGGTATGGTCAAGGAAAAGTCAACCAAAAGAAAAAGATAGCTAATTTAAGGTAAGTAAAGTTAAACGTGTAAGAGATTATACACTGTATGAGAGAGGGAATAAGTAATTAAAGTTAACTAATTGATGGTGAGAACAAAAAATATTAGGTAAATCGTAAGGGGAATGGAACGTGAAAAATTTAAGTAGTATTTGGGTCAGCAGAGAATGGCTTAAGGTCTTTAATATGCCACCTGCCTTGGCGTTTTCCTTCAGCATCCTGAAGTTCGTAGATAATGGGACTAATGACACGAATGACCTTACAAGGAATGAATTTAGGGGCTAATTTTGAAGAAAATTTCTTAGATGCATCCGATAAGACATAATTCTTTTTCCAAACTTGTTCGCCCAAGGCGAAGGAAATATTTCGTTTACGTAAATTATAGTGGTCCTTACTCTTTTCGTAAGCTTTTAACAAATTTTTTCTAACGTCGTTAAAGATAGAAGGTAATGATTGTTGGTCTTTGTCCCAGCGTACTTTATCGTCAAATTCAATTACGTTAGTATCGTCAGGCACTAAACCATAGTAACTCCCATCGATTGGGGTATATCTTCCAAAAACAAGAAATGACGGAGTGAATTGGGTTGCTTCGTGTTTAGATGTACGCAAAGCTTGAGCAATTTTAAAAATATGTTCATCCCATGTAGTATGGTCTGAATCAATATAGAAAGAAATAGCAGTAACTAAAACTCTATTTACTCTTTCGGTAGGGTTTACTTGGGGATGGTATTTTGCGTTAAACCAAATTTTTTGTACTTTGTAACTTTTAACGAAATTCTGAAAATCTTTAGAGATAAATTGTGCCCCATTGTCGCAAAGAATAATCTGAGGGACACCAAAGATAAGAAATACATTTTGTTCTAGGAATTTAATTATAGCAGCGGATGTAGCTTTACGTAAGGGTTGCACCATAACAAATTTAGAAAACCAATCGGTGACAACTAAAAGATATTGGTTACCTCTTTTCGATCGAGGAAGAGGTACTAATAAGTCAAGCGAAATTAATTGAAAGGGATAAGATACACGTTTAAAGTTACCCATTAAACCATGACGAGCGTCTTGCGAACACTTATGAGAACCACAAATTTTACAGCTCTTTATATAACGACAAACAGATTGCTTAAGTGTGGGCCAGTAATATAATTCAGATATTTTAGCAAGAGTTTTTGTAACACCAAGGTGCGCAGCTATGGGGTCATCGTGACATAATTTGAGCACCTCACTGCGGTTAGCAGTAGGCACGACAAGTTTCCATTCAGGAATATTGGATATTTTATGTGGAGAAGAAGGTACAAATTTATATAATCTATTATTAGTTACGCGAAAGGTAGGGAATTTATCGGGATTGTCAGAAACTTTTTTAATCATATTGAGATACCAGGTATCAGGAATTAAATTTGGAAGGTTAAGAAAAACAACATCACGAGATAAGGCATCAGGTACGATATTTAATTTGCCAGGCCTATGCCTAACATCAAAAGTGAATTGAGAGATACGCAAGTTCCATCTTGCCAAACGACCTGCGGGCTGTTTCAAGTTATTAAGCCAAGTGAGAGCTGCACAATCAGTGATTACGGTAAAATGTGTACCTTCAACATATCCTCTAAATTTCTCGATGCCAAAGATAACGCCCAATAATTCTCGTTCGGTAGCTGAGTATTTTTGTTCGGCAGAAGTTAAGGCGCGACTTGCATAAGCGATTGGATGTTCTAAACCATTTCTTACCTAGAGCAACATTGCACCTAAACCAGTAAGCGAGGCATCGGTTTGTATATAAAACTTTTCATCGAAATTGGGTGAAATTAAGATAGGTGCTGAAGTGATTAACGTTTTAATTTGTTCGAAAGCCTGTTGAGATTCTAAATTCCACTCGATAGTTTGGGATTTCTTTTTATTTTTGATTAAAGCGGTAATGGTATTACACTATATTTTTTAATCACACTTTATCGTGCTTTTATTACGCTATAATATTTAAATATAGTCATGAGACTCAGTAACGTAATTTAATTCTTTATACACTTTGTAGAGGGGATAAGACTTAACATGCCACCACAGAGTATGTAACTGAATCCAGCAAACTTACCCGTTGCGTTATAACTGAATGAATGTTACCTCAATTAGCCAATATACTCAACCAGTAAATGTAGCAATGTATCCACAATCCTAAGTGTACGCTAATTAATGGCAAAAGATAATCTACAAATAAGTCAATCTAACTCAATGATCTCTATTGTAAAATATTCCCAATTACTGTTTGTACATTGATAAAAATGAAATAAATGCATGACATAATTAAACGTAATTTTGTTTACGGGTCTTAACGCAAATTTTAAGAAAGCCTTTTCTTGTTTCACTTGAAGCAATTGCTCGAAGCTCACAATTTACATATAAATCACATAATATATAGATTAATTCGTTTCCGTTTTATCTGAACAAGAACGATATTCTAATACTTAAACTAATTAATACACCCTGAATCACAATTTAACTTCCACTAAAAAAGTCATGTACGGGTTAGAGATCCAAACTTTAACTACTAATCCTAATTAGTTATACTCATCTAGATACACATGACATGGAACGGCACGCCATCAGCATCCTTAACCTTTCTGCAACCATCACTTGCAGCTTTTAAACTCCAGTCCAAAATGATTTCTTATTGTACAACATATACCCAAGACAAGGACAAGACTCCAAACAAAAATGAAATAAAAATAAGAATAAAAATCTGTAATAATAATTGTGTTTAATTTTTCTAATTTACTTAAGGATTTACTTACCCTGGAAACCAGGATGAAAGAAATATATAACAAATAATGCATGCGACCATGTGCTACCAAACAAGCAAGGTTGAAATATAAAATCCAGTTCAACTGTTCCAAAAAATATTCTACTCTTCAGCAATATTCTTTTTTGTTATGCTAGGCGATAAATCCCAATATTTTGGATGACTTTCTCTTACTCTGATATAGTCAGAAAATTCGCACTAGCATACACCATGCTTTAACCAAGCTGTTCACAAAACAATCAGAAAGGAAATACCTTCTTCTCAGATAATCCAAATCAAAACAGGAATGCAATATAAAGAGATTAAATTTCAATAATTAAAATCAATAAGACAGGGCAGCATTTCACCTGCTAAACAATTATAACATTGAGTAACTCCCTTTTTTAAAAACAAAAGAATTCTTGTTAAGTACATGTAACAATTCCATAACATTTAAAATTAATTTCATGATATATCCTTTTTTATTTTGAGATATATTTATTAGAATGTAATGCATTCAAGTTCTAAATAACTATCAATTCCTGAATGCAGACCTGTGTTTATTCTTTCAAATCAATCACATTAAAACTGTCAACTTATTTTCTTAATAAACAATAATCAATAATAGATATTATTTCAATTAAGATGAAGTTTCAAAACAACAAATTACTAGATGAATTCAATTGGTCAGAATGAAAGTTAGGGTAATTAATGCTGTTTATATTTTCAAATAAGAAATAAACAATTAAAAATTTATAATACCAAAGCCAAAATGAATTAAGTTCTTGTAAATAACATGTATGTAAGATAAGTGTTTGCAATAAAATTAATTTGAAGTATAATGAAAATTTAAACCGTAACATCACTCCCTTCTCAAAAAAAAAATTTCGAAGAAATTTTTAAAATCCAAATTCATGCAATTTTGTCATTGAACTTTCAATCAGCATTCTTCCAATTTTGTTTATTTGTAACGTGTTCGTTTTCTGTGTTCAGGCCAATCCTCTGTGTGCGTTTGATCAATTTTTAAGTCTTTTATATTCCACTTTCCCTGAGGAATACCTTTCATCATCATTTTGTTTTCGACCTTACTTACGGTCGGTTTGACGCAGCTCTAACTTCTTTTCTATTCTGTGCTAATCTAAAAAGCTCTACATACCCTTCACAACCTAAATTTCTAATAATTTGACTAATATAGTTTGGTCTAGGTCTTCCTATATCCTTCTATCTTTTTCCTATCCAGCTGGCTCTACATAGATATTAGCAACCTGATGGTTGTTAAAGAACTCTAACATGTTTACATGATTACCATTTATAGGGAAATGAAATATAACCTGGTTATCCGCTTCAAAAAGGAAAAGTGTTAAATTATATGTTATGGTAAGGCTTAAGCAACGAATCGCTGTCAACATGCCAGACCGCTACCTAATTGTGAGTTATGTTATGGTGACGTTTATTAAATTATATGTTATGGTAAGGCTTAAGCAACGAAACGCTACCAACATGCCAGACCGATACCTAATTGTGAGTTATGTCATGATGACGTTTATTAAATTATCTGTTATAATAAGGCTTAAGCAACGAAACGCTACCAACATGCCAGACCGCTACCTAATTGTGAGTTATGTCAAGGTGACGTTTATTAAATTATATGTTATGGTAAGGCTTAAGCAACAAATCGCTACCAACATGCCAGACCGCTACCTAATTGTGAGCTATATCATGGTGACGTTTATTAAATTATATGTTATGGTAAGGCTTAAGCAACGAAACGCTACCAACATGCCAGACCTCTAACTAATTGTGAGTTATGTCCTGGTGACATTTAGTTAACTGATTTTTATTTTTTTGTTTTGTTTTCGAACTTACTTAAAGTCGGTTTGACGCAGCTCTAAATTCTTTTCTATTCTGAGCTAATCTAAAAGGTCCACATACCCTTCACAACCTAAATCTCTAATTATTTGACTAATATAGCTTTGTCTAGGCCTTCCTACTCTATTTTTATTTGGTAGTCTATAATCTAAGACTTTACTAAATAGTCCCTCATGTCTTAACTGGTGCCCTATCATTCTATCTCTCCTGACCTTCAATTGTTTCCACATACAGGGTTCCTCACCTATCCTTCTATAAACTTCCTCGTTTGTTACTCTATCTGTCCAGCTAATCTTTAACATTCTCCTATAGCACCAAGTTTCAAAAGCTTCTATCCTTTTCTTATCTACTTCTTTAATTGTCCAAGTCTCACTACCGTATAGTAGAACGCTCCATACGTACGACTTTAAAAAACTTTTCTATTATCTAAACTAATACTATTAGCTATTAGTAAGTTTTCTTTTTAAAAACATTTTTCTAGCTTGAGCTATTCTAGCTACTATATCCCTTCTGCTACGTCCATCCTTTGTAATTATACTACCTAAATAGCAAAATTCATCTACCTCCTCTAACTCGGTATTACCTATTTTTAATTTTGGTTTATAACTAGGCTGTAACTCACTTGTCATTATCTTTGTCTTTATCGAGTTAATTCTCATACTATAGTTACTCCGTAGTATCTCATCTAAAATATTTAAAAACTCTCCTAACTCTTTTCTAGACTCTGCTATAATGGCTATATCATCTGCAAAACGTAACATGTCTATTTTCTGTCCCTGTACAGTAATACCTATCTCTTTTCTCTCTAGCTAAGTTTAAAGCTTCCTCAATATAAACATTAAAAATCAAGGAGACAGTATACAACCCTGTCTAACACCATTTCTAATTTTAGCTTCCTTTTCTATTTCATCAAATCTAATTACTACACTTTGGTTTTATATAGACTGTAAATAATTTTTCTATCCCTATGAGAGATTCCTATTTTTGCAAAACCCTGAACATAACAATCCAATTAACCCTATCAAATGCTTTTCTAAATCTACAAATGCGAAATGAGTCTTTTATTTTTTGTAACCTTTTTCGATAATTACCCTAATCATTAGTATCGGTTCTCTAGTCCCTCTGTCTTTACGAAAACCATATTGGTCTTCGCCTAAATAATTCTCAGTCAAAGCTTCTACTCTATTTTTAATTATTATTGTTAGTATTTTGGAAGCATGAGAAGTTAAACTAACCGTTCTAAAATTCTCACACCTATCAGCTCCTGACTTTTTTGGGATTGCGATAATAATATTTTTTTCGAAATCTATTGGAACCTCACCTGTATCATATATTAATTTCACTAGTTCATATAATCTATCTAAAGTTTTCTGACTTGCATATTTTATTAATTCTGCGGGAATATCGTCTATCCCTGGCGCTTTATTTAGTTTAAGATTCCGAACAGCTCTATCAAATTCCTCTCTTAATATTGAGAACCCTATTTCTATATCCTCTTCTTGGTCGTTCTCTAACTCATTCATATCGTCTCCCTTATATAAATCTTCTAAATATCTTTTCCATCTATCTGCTACCTCAACTTTATTTATTAGAAGCTCCTTATTCTCGTCTCTAATACCATTATATTTTTTCCTATCTTCCCCAAAAAACTTTTTAACTGCCCTGTATGCCCTGTCTGTCTTACCTACTCTCAAATCATCTTGTATTCCCTTACAGTTCTCTTCCATCCATTTATTTCTAGCTTTTCTACACTCATGTACTATCTTATTTCTAACTGTATTATATTTTTGCTTACTTTCACTATCCACTTCTCTGAAAGGTTTAAGCTTTCTTCTATTCTCTATTAAATCTAATATCTCCTTTGTTACCCACGGTTTTCTCGCTTCTATTTTTTTCTTACCTATAGTCTGTGTTGCTATATCATGTACAGTCAGTTTTATTTCTTTCCATCTATTTTCTACGTTCCATTCCTACAGCTATCTCTTTGCTCTTATTATCTAATACTTGTTTATATTCCTCTTTACTCTACTATCATTAAGCTTACTTAGATCCCATCCTTCTCTTTTACCCTTTCTCAATTTTTGAATTTTAGTTTACACTTCATTTTAACTAAGTTATGATCGCTATCTATGTCAGCCCTGGATAACTACGACAGTTTTAACTTGGTTTCTAAATCTTTGTTTAACTAAAATATAATCTATTTGGTATCTAGCCCTATCACCTGGGGCTTTCCAGGTATATCTTCTCCTAACATGTTGTTCGAATAGGGTGTTTACAGTTACTAATCTATGTTCCTGGCAAAACTCAACTAATCTTTCTCCTCTATCATTTCGTCTGCCATACCCAAATTTTCCTACCATTTTTCCCTCACTACCTTCTCCCACTGACGCATTAAAATCGCCCATAACTATTAAATTCTCATCTCCTTTTACTTTTCTCACTATACTATTTATATTCTCGTATACCTTTTCTACTTCCTCATCCTCGTACTGAGTTGTTGGCATGTAAACCTGTACTAAAACAGTGTCTGTGGGTTTTGTACTCAATCTAACCATAATTATTCTATCACTAAATTGTAAGTACTCTTTAACTTTATGCCGTAATCTTTTACCTAACACTATTCCTACCCCTGCCTGTCCATTAGTTGAAGAAGTTGTAATTATTCTATAATTATCTTTCCAAAAGTCATTACTATCTGGCCATCTCACCTCACTAATACCTAAAATGTCCAGCTTTTCCTTTCTCATTTCGACTAATAAATTCGTTAACTTATCTACTCTAAGTAATGACCTTACATTCCAAGTCCCTATCACTAAATCGAACTGTTGTTTTATATTCTTACGATGACGAGCCCCAAGTACCCCCTCCCGGAGATCCGAATGAGGGAGTATTTTACCTCCGGACAAGAATTTTACTTGTGAGCTCTCCATCATATATATTTCGTGTTTTAGGCCACGCACACCTGGGAAATATATACCTTTATCATCTTCTAATTCATAAGTATGTATTCCTAATTTTTTTTTGATGACATATGGTCCTGAAAATTTTTTATCTAATTTTGCTGAATAATTTTTACTTTTATCAGATAATTTATATGTCTTTTTCCAGACTAGCTGACCTTCCTGTAATTGTACTGGTCTGTGTCTAAGATTATACGAATGTGTTGCTTTTATATGAGCTATTTTTAATTGTTTTTCAACAAAGTTATGAATTTCTTGTAATTTAAGAGCTTTTTCATTAGTTAAAATTTCCTTAGTTTCATTTATTTTGTTAATATCTTCTTTGGTATGCGGATCTGATTCATCTAATTTTTCAGTATTTGTAGTTAAATGGCGTTTTTTCCTCATTAATTTAAAATAATTACCATCTGTACTCATTTCGTTACCAAAATTTACAAAATAGGGTGAATTTTTTGTAACTTCGGACTTAGCTGTTCTAATAGCACAACCAAGTTTAGGTAAGTTAATATCCCAATGTTTTTGGTTATCATTTATATATGAGCGTATCATAGTTTTAATTACTCTATTATACCTTTCAGTGAAATTTGGTGAAGGATCGTATAATGGATTTGTTAGAAATGTAATATTGTATTCTTTTAAAAGTTTTTCAAATTCCTTAGATTTGAATTGACCTCCATTATCAGAGCGTAATAATTCAGGAACTCCAAAAAGCATACAAATATTGTCTTCAATTATTTGAGCGACTTTTTTCGCTGTAGCTGTCCTTAATGGGTAAAATAAGGTAAATTTACTGAAATAATCTACTATGACTAGTATGAAACAATGACCTGATGTACTTCGAGGGAAGGGTCCCATGAGATCTGTAGATATATATTGCCAACATCTTGTAATTTCTGGTTTTGATCCCATTTCACCTGCAATCTTCTTCTGTTCAGGTTTTTGTTCTGCACAAATACGGCATTTGCGAATATAGTTCGTTACGTCTGACTTAAGTTTTGGCCAAAATATTTAGAAAGAATTTTATGGTATGTTTTATAAATACCTAAATGACCAGATTTCGGATCATTATGCGATTCGTATAAAATGTTTAATCTTTCAGGTTTTGGAATGGCTATTTTCCATTTATCAAAAGGTTCATAAAAGCATTATCATTTACATATTTATAAAGAATATTATCTTCGTCGACTTTCCATTTACCATAACGAAGTGGATGTTTTCTTATTTCATCACACATTTTGATGTACCAAGGACATTTATTCCAAGTATTTAAATTTATATTGTCAATAAATCCTAGTGGTGCTCTTGATAAACAGTCGGGTACTAAGTGATCTTTACCGGGTCTGTGTACTACTTTGAAATTGTATTGTTGAAGACGTAGTGCCCATCGTCCAAGACGCCCTTGTGGATTTTTAAGATTGGTAATCCAAACAAGGCTACTATGA